>JAPDVR010000001.1:10559777-11159777 GCA_026230005.1 Gila orcuttii | reverse complement strand
GCGGATTTCTATGGCAACAGTGGATTTATAACATTTGATCCCGAACTCCGAGAAATCATTCATTAGCCTTCGAGGGAACAACTTACCTGATCCAAAATGAAGACTGCAAAGCTGTGTTGAGTTGGACTGTGTTGAGTTGGAAGCCAAACAGTAACACCGCCATCAGCGTTTTGCCTGTTTATTGCCGCCAACCACTTGTTTCTCCGTTTTGTTTCTTTTGGGAAACGGTATAAAGATATTCCTTTTGTATGATCACGTATCTGATCGCATCCAACTGCACAGCATCGCTCGGGCATGATAGAAATATTTCGCGACGAGCTGTATTATCACCGGCGGTATAGCATTTTCTATTCCGTCAAGATGGCTGCTCCAAATGGCGTGACGTCACGCGGGACGTCCCTATAAGCACAACGTTACATGAATATCAGTCACGTGACCTCCGCTCTTTTTCCAGTTGATGCCGCTATCTTGAGTACCTACTGAGTACTGTCTATGGTACTGACAAGCAGCTTGCTATGATTTACAGCTGGATACAGTAAATGGCTACAAAAGACAACATTTCGCACATAAAGCACATGCAAATAATGAACTTTTGTGACCTGCAGTGTCCCGTTCCTCTGCATTAACATTTTATGTGAATATACGTCACGTTGTAGCCTACGTTGAGACGGAGGCGCCAGAATTGCAACTGATAGAATGCATGATACTACGATATTTCTTCAAAAGCAGATCGTGGAGACATTTTAATCGTCCACGATCCAAAATTCTGATATCGCACACCCCTAAGCTAGCGTTAGCTCGTTAACAATATATTTACATCCACTCACCACAGACAAAATGAGCACTGCACAGACGAGTGATTGCAGTTGGTGTCCAGTCTGCCCTCTTGATGGCGTCTTGCCACTGATGGCGTCTTTTTTCGTCCTGAGGTAGCCTGTAAAAGGATATTTTGGGGTCTCCTTTTTTGTTGTTGCACCCCACCGCACAACATATTGAAGGCATAGCTAGCTAGTTCCTTTGCAACTGACGTATCAATCTTGCCGAATCAGGTACTCAAGATGGTGGCAAACAAGTTTTAGAAGTGAGTGACGTCAGTGAGGAGACGTTGGTGACATCATCTGATATTCATGTATGTATTTATTATGTCTATGCTCTGTTTAGTTCCTGTCTCTATGAAGCCCCTCCTTCTGAAAAGCGCAATATGCTCTGATTGGCCGGCTGAATCAGTGTGCTGTGATTGGTCAACCACTTCAAATGTCACACCCCTTACCATAACCACGCGTTTCAACCATAGACTGTAAAAAAATATGGACGTAGTGTCCATGACGTCACCCGTAGGTTTCTGAAGAGTGTTTTTGAAACCTAAAAAAAAAACCTGTGTGAGAGAGAGAGAGAGAGAGAGAGAGAGAGATTAGAAGCAAGCAGAATACGGTTGTTTCTAAAGCACGCGCAGCGTCATCACGCATCTGTGTTTAAAAACTAAACTCAGACTCGATTCTGAAATCGATCCAGAATTGTTGGAGAGAGAATAAATTAAACAATATCACATGCATAAAAAATAAATAGTTCTTTCCTGTATGCCAGACCTATGCGTAGCGTGCCAAATTGATGCTTGATCTGCAGACTGCTTTTCTCTCGCGTGTCACGTGACCAGTGTAATCGCAGCTTTTGCGGTTACAAAATCGCATTTCATCATATCGCGATATTATCGCAAATGCAATTAATCGTTCAGCCCTAATCAATAATCAATCATATGAAAATATGGACCTTTATGATCTCTGGCATTCACTTATTATTGATTATCAAGGATTTAAGAGGAAATTTTCTTGTACATTGGGAAAAAAGCACAGTGTGGAAGGTAGATGTGACTGGTGTCTTTATGAGAAATTAAAAGCATTCCAATCAGCATTTTCAGTGCTTGTTTTTCCAAATACTATGAATTTACCAGAACTTCTCTGTCTTACCCTTGGCAGTCATGAGATCCTGAGGTTACGATAAAACAAATCTCAACAAGCCAGTGCTTTCACTTTACGTTATTTCAGTGTATTTTCCTTTAGATGTATGTAGATTAACAAAGTTAGATGTAATTGCATGTGTGCATACTTTGACAGTCCAGTTTCAAGTGTATAGTAAGACATGCTTAAACAGACTGTCCTTCTGTAGCTGTCATCCATGCTGAGCATGAGTCAAAATTTCACTTCCTGCATTTCTGTCACATGAATGATGAGCAAAAACACTTCCCGCTTAACTCAAACTATAACAACCAAAGCCCGACCGATATGGATTTTTGGGGGCCGATACCGATACCGATATTAGGGCGTAAAAAAAGCCCGATACCGATATATCGGCCGATATTATTTATGTGGATATTATAATACAGTAGCAATATTATTTATGTGTATTATAGTACAGTATACCAATCAAAAGTTTGGACACTTTCCTATTGGTGTGTACAAACTTTTGATGGGTAGCCTACTTTACACAGTAGCTATAAACAGAATAAATATATTTTATAAACACGTTTTGCAATGATCACTCAAATGTGGTGATCAAACACTTGTGTGACACAGATATGTAATGGAGGCAGGGGGAATGATAGAATGAGAATTATACAGTTGAGCTGTAACCAAACTAGTTTGCATTGCATGTTAAATGATATTATATTATATTCTAAATACTGTTGCATAATCTTCACTAACGACTTTGTCTTTTAATTTAGTCATAACTTGTATCAATAAATATATAAAAAGTGTCACTGACAAAACCTTATTATCTTCTATTTTTACTCTTAATTCCTCTAATCTCTACCAGTGGAGGAAGAACTCAGATCTTTTTACTAAAGTAAAATTAATAATATCATAATGAAAACGTTTTTAATTACATATGTACAGTACTTTTATACTATTTTAAATAATTAGTAAGCAAAATGTACTAAACGTGAAACTAGGCTACTCTTAATGCAAAATGGCCCTATATAAAGTGTTATAATTATATACATTTTTGGAATATTGCTTGATGTTGTAACGTAGTGTTATCAGGCAGAATGAGCTTTAACACTGTGTCTACACACCGGACACGGCCGTTACTGCTCGCGTCGCAACAGCTGTTTACCCTAGACAAAGCAGAATCAGTTTACTGTCGGAGATCGCTCGCGCCACGCATTTTAATCAATGTTTCATCAACCAACTGCCTTAATAAATAAGAAGTAAATATAGCAGACAATATAATCAGGACTTCTCAGCTGTGCGCTTGCAATAGTCACAAGCTCACACAATACGTGACAGAGGCTTGTAGCAGAGAAATCAATTCTGTGAATTACACTGCGCAAATCACAAGTAGGCTACTACGCACTGGATGAAGAAGGGTTGGCTCTCAGTCTCCACAGGCTACATAAAATATTCATTTTATTTTATTTTATTTTTCGTGTTCGCATTTATGAGGAAAAAACAATGTTACAGACTCGACAGTTCAGCACTACGGACGTGAGCGCTCTGAAAGCGGCACTAAAATATGCTTTGAAACTTTCACATAGACATCAAACAGAAAGCACAAAACCTTTCGTTTCAAAGTGAATTTCGTTTTGTATTAATTGTATCTTAATTTTAATCAATGTTTCATCAACCCATTGCCTGGATTTAATATATAAGAAGTAGATAGCAGACAATAGATAATCTCGACACGGAGGCGCCTGCGGGTAAACTGGAGCTCGTCTCATGAACCGAAACTCAGCGTATAGACCTGAGAATTGAAATATATCTATATTGAAATGTCTACTTTTAAACAGAACAATTCAAAACGAAAGACAGACAGACTCATGTAATCGTATGAAATGTGCATTTCTCTCTGGCACGCGTTCACTGAAGATCGCGAGTCAGCATCGTCAACTTCATCTTTGGCTGACACTGACTGAAAACACTTGTTTGTTAATAAACAATTAAAATGTCTCCTTGCTATATTTGTTGTATTCCAATCATTACTTTTGCCAGTTATTGTGACAG
The DNA here is from genome assembly GCA_026230005.1 of Gila orcuttii. Taxonomy (NCBI): domain Eukaryota; kingdom Metazoa; phylum Chordata; class Actinopteri; order Cypriniformes; family Leuciscidae; genus Gila; species Gila orcuttii. The sequence goes on along the minus strand of JAPDVR010000001.1, from coordinate 11,155,779 downwards.
CTTTTAGGTGCTTTATTGGCAGCGCCACCCTTACATGAATCACCGCACCCGCATTTTTTTAAATATTCATTTATTGGCCATTATAAATGCCGATACCGATAGTTAGGAAAATGCCTAAAATCGGCCGATAATATCGGCCATCCGATATATCGGTCGGGCTCTAATAACAACTATAGCTATTTGCCTTATGAAGGCAAATAGAATTAACTGATGACATTTTTTGGTTTCCTTTTTTAAAGCTTTTGTCTTTATTTATTGGCAAGTAGTAAGTTATTTATTTATTTTTTTGAGTAAGATAGGATCAGAAGCGCAATATATCGGGATATATATGGAGTGGGTCAGACATGATTTTGACCACTTCCTTAAGTTTTGTTTTTTATAGAAAGCCTTTCTTTAAAGTGAATTTCGTTTTGTATAAACTGTATCTTAGTTTTAATCAATATTTCATCAACCAATTGGCTGGATTTAATAAATAAGCAAATAAAGTAGACAATATAATCAGGACATGGAGGCACTGGCGTGATCGATTACATTGCACGTGAACTGGAGCTTGTCTCATAAATGAACCGAAACTCAGCGTATAACTTAAGCTACTTGCCTCACAGACATGAAAAATATATACATAGAAAGCTTAAAGGGATACTCCACTTTTTTGGGAAATAGGCTCATTTTACAACTCCCCCAGAGTTAAACTGTTGAGTTTTAACGTTTTTGAATCCATTCAGCCGATCTCCGGTTCTGGCGGTACCACTTTTAGCATAGCTTAGCATACATCATTGAAGTGGACAAGACCATTAGCATTTCTCCAAAAAAAAGGACCAAAGAGTTTAGATATTTTTCCTATTTAAAACTTGACTCTTCTGTAGTTACATCGTGCACTAAGATCGACGGAAAATGTAAAGTTGCGATTTTCTAGGCTGATATGGCTAGGAACTATACTCTCATTCCTGCGTAATAATCAAGAAACTTTACTGCCGTACCATGAGTGCAGCAGGCGCAATGATATGACGCAGCGCCTGAAAGGCACTAGATTTAAGATCTTTTCAAGAATCTGTGATTTGTTAATTCTATTTAAACTTTTTTTAACTGACAAAAGTACAAAGAAACATTTTCCAATGTTTTCACTGACCAACATAATTGTATTTTGTAAATATGAACAAATTTTGATTTTGATGGCTGCAACACACCCCAAAAAAGTTGGGACAGAGACATGTTTACCAATGTGTCACTTCACCTTTCCTTTTAATTACACTTTTTAATCATTTGGGAGTTGAGGATACTAATTGTTGGAGTTTTGCTAGTGGAATATGCCCAATCTTGTCTGATACAAGACAGCCGCTCAATAGTCTGTGGTCATCATTGCCTGATTCTCCTTTTCATGATGGGTCATACATTTTCCATAAGAGACATATCTGAACTGCAGTAAACAGGCAGGCACATCCCTTCTATGGTGCACAGTGTCTAGAAACCACTCAGTTGCACATGCAGAATGAGGCCTGGCATTGTCTTGCTTCCCAGGAAAGATGTCATCTTGATGGCAGTTTATGTCTCTGTACAATCCAAATATATGCCTCCATGTCAATGGTACCTTCACAATAATGCAAGTTACCCATACCGTTTGCAATGATGCATCTCAATACCAGCACAGATGTTTGCTTTTGCACCTGTCGCTGGTGAAAGTCTGGTTGGTCCCTTTCGTCTTTGGGACTGAGAACTCGGTGTCCATTTTTTTCCCCAAAACAAGCTGAAACATGGACTCATCTGACCACAGCACACATTTCCACTGTCTTCTAGACCATCTGAGATGAGCTCAGGCCCAGAGAACTCGCCGGCATCTCCACATAGAACTGATGTAAAGCTTTCTCCTTGCGTAACAGAGATTCAAGTGGCATTTCTTAATGCAGAGTCAGACTGTGTTCAGTGAAAACGGTTTTCCAAATTACCCCTGAGCACATATGTCTGTATTTAACGGATTAGCATGATGGTATCTTGTGCAATGCCATCTGAGGGCTCAAAGGTCACGCACATTCAACAGAGGTCTAGTGCCTTGCCCTACACAGACTGAGATTTCTCTAGATTCCCTGAATCTTGTGACAATATTATGTATGGAAGATGATAAAAGACATACATTCTTTGCAATCTTGCATTGAGAAATGTGATTTTTTTTAATTGTTTGACAATTATCTCATGATATTTGGCACAAAGTGATGTGCCATGACCCATCTTTGCTTAAAAAGACTGAGAAGCACTTTTACACCCAAACACGATACCCTCAACTATTACCAATTCAACTGCTCATTGTGGACTGTTTCAAAATAGTTGGATAATCTAATTTGGATAATCTTTTCACTTTTATTTTGTCTCTGTCCCAACTTTTTTGGGGTGTGTTGCAGCCATCAAAATCAAAATGTGTTCATATTTACAAAATACAATTATGTTGGTCAGTGAAAACATTGGAAAACTTTTCTTTGTACTTTTGTCAGTTAAAAAAAGTTTAAATAGAATTAACAAATCACAGATTCTTGATTTTAATGCATTTTACAAAATGTCCCAACTTTTTCTGATTTGGGGTTGTAGAATAGTGCGAGCAAATATCTTGCCAGCAAGACTGAGCAGAGATATTCCTCTGAAGTTGTTACAGTCTGCACGGCCCCCCTTGTTTTTATAGATGGTGATGATGTTGGCATCTCTAAGGACATCTGGGAGATATCCACTGTTCCAGCACATCCAACCAGATGATGTAGGGCAGAGGCAAGAACATCACCGCCTGCCTTATAAGCCTCAGGGGGGAGGCCGTCAGCTCTAGGAGACTTGTTATTTTTCAGTGCTTTAATTGCAGATTTGACTTCCTCGATGGTAATGTATGCATCCAGATCAGACATAGGGGGAGCTCAGGAACAGCAGCAGTTATTGCCAGTGTGTTGGCTGTGAAATGCTGAGCATAGAGAAGGCTGTAGTGCTCTGCCCATCTCGCCAATTGAGATTCCAAATCGGTCAGAAGTTCGCCTGATAGGGAACAGAGTGGAGAGGATTTTTTAGGGACTGGGCCCAAGGCTTCTTTCAGACCTTCAAAGACACCTCTGATGTTTCCAGTGGACGCACTTAACTCAATACGGTCACACAGAGTGCTCCAGTAAGCCTGCATGGCATTTGAGCGAGTGTTATGCTGCAGATAGGTCAGTCTGGCTGAACGCTTAGAGTCAATTGCAGGTAGGAGCAGGCTGGCATGGGTTTTGAACCAGTCAGGCTGTGATCTGGATCGCTTTCCAAAGATGGAGAATGCAGCCTTTGTGGTAACAGAGTGGAAGTGCTGCCAGGCAGCCGTGATATCCGCATGAGGAGGTGAAGAGTCAAAGCTGAAAGCAAGTAGTTCCTGGAACGCATGATGCGACGCAGGAGCATACTGTAGGTTGCAGAAACATCCAGACGAGGAGTAGGCTTGGGCCTTGCGTAATGAAACTTGCTTGGGACCATCCTTAATTTACAACGTAGAAGGGTGTGATCAGTGTCACAATCTGCTGAGTGCAGTGATCGGCAGTGTGTTACTACCTTCAAATGCTCACGCTTCACCAGTACATGGTCAAGTTGGTGCCAGCACTTAGAACGGGGATGACGCCAGGTGACTTTGGAGGAACTTGAGCCCTGAAAGAATGAAGAGGGGACACAGAGTTTGTGGGTGCTGCAAAGTTCCAGTAAGCGCTGACAATTGACATTCATGTTGCCATATTCATGGCTTCCCAGAATGTCAGGCCATGCACTAGAGTTAGCACCCACTCGGGCATTAAAGTCACCAAGGATAATCAAACGTTGGCAGGTGCAATCTGATACTCAGCATACCAGCCCCTGCTGCCGGGCTAGCAGGGTGGACTGGATTTTGTCTGGTCTCTCGCCTTTGACCTGTCTGGCTTGCTTCAAGCTACCAGGGGTACAAGGCCCCCGCCAGCGTAGCTCTCAGGGTCAAAGAGACTCACAAGCTGTTCCGCCACGGCAAGGCACCAGTCCATGGCACTAGTCCATGGAACAGTCTCCTTGCTATATTTGACATATTCATAATCATTACTTTTGCCGGTTCTTTGTGACAGCTTTTAGGTGTGTTATTGGCAGTGTCACCCTTTGGTTACATGAATGAGTCACCACCACATCAGCACCGAAAACAAGGCGATTTTTTTCTCATCCCTAATATTCTCAATATGGCGTGCCCCTTGAGGCAACCCATGTGAAATTATGCTGCCTTCATGTGCTTCATTCATACTTCCCACTTCTGAAGTCGTGATTACGAGCTCATCACATTCAAGTGATTTGTTGTTGGAAAGAACAGGAATCATGGAGGACACCAGGTTTATTCTTGCTATTTTTAGAAAAATCAAAAATGATATTTAATGTCTCCTTCACTCCCTGCTGAAAAAAACCCTCCTGCTAAATCCAGCATAGGCTGGTTGGTTGGTCTTAGCTGGTTTAAGTTGGAAGTAGCTGGTTTAAGCTTGTCTTCCAGCCCGGCTAAACTGGTGTTCAGCTGGTTTTAGCTGGTCTTTCAGCTGGTCTCCCGGCTTGACCAGCTAAGACCAGCCTGGTCAGCTAAAAAAATGTCCAAAACCCCTCTAAAACCAGCCAGGGAGACCTAAACTGGTTGTCTGGTTTTATCTGTTTTTCCAGCAGGGCTGACAGTGACAACTGACAATATGAACATCCACCATGATGTCTAGATAGTCAGCTTGCTGATGATTCTGGAATTTCGGTCAAATCCGGGCTATTTTCGTTGTACAATATGCTTTAAATTATTATTCATATATGTAAATAATATGCTTACTAATTACTTTAATTATAAGACAGATGATAGCTGTTGCAGAAAAACTAATAAAGAATAGCAGTCACAACAGCAATCGTTCTCCCCTCTGTCATGTTTAAAGTTTATGGCCCGACCAACCAGGGAGCCCCGAGCTTCCCAGTAGTAAATAGTCATCTTTATTTATATAGCAATTTTTACAATACAAATTGTTTCAAAGCAGCTTTATAGAGATAACAGGAAAATAATGTTGTAATAATATTGTTAAATATAAAATTAAATGTCCCCAACTAAGCAAGCCAAAGAACTGCGACAAAGGTGAAGATAGGCGAAAAAGGCGAAAAGGCGACAGTGGCAAGGAACCACAACTCCATCAGTGACAGAATGGAGAAAAAAACCTTGGGAGAAACCAGGCTCCGTCGGGGGGCCAGTTCTCCTCTGGCCAATGAACGCAGCGAACAATGTATGATTATGATTCAGGCAGCATTACAGGTCAGAAGTCAGATTGGATCTGAACATTATATTATGCAGTTCATCTGGTTGAAGATCGGAGTCATCATGCGCGTATGGAGACGAGTTTGTTGAGGATCAGTGCCGATAGCTATCGTGTCGATGAGGCCTTCACAGGGGAGAGTCTACTTGACACAACCTCTGCTGACACTTCAGGGATGCGTTGTGGTCGTGTCTAGGTGCAAGTCCACCATCTGATCTGGATACGGCCCGGGTTGTACAGTTAATTGATTGCGTACCGTGATTACAGTTAACCTCGGAATAAACAGAAAGACTAAAATTAGTGTAGATGCCATTCTTTTTATGATGTAGCATGTACATCAGGTGTTTTAGGAAGTGTTCCGGTTCCGGCTGACCTAATTTATACAGCCTAATAATCATTTAACTGATTTAAATAATAGGAATGTATAGTGTTCTATGTATATGCCAGGTTGAAGAGATGTGTTTTTAATCTAGATTTAAACTGACAGAGTGTGTCTGCTTCCGGCCAATTCCAGCGTTATGGACGTGACATTTGCAGTCAAAATGTAAAATATAAATTCTCAGAAAATGCATTTAATACCAATATATTTAAACGTCTGTTCATATGTCCATACTACCTTAATAAAGGAGTCCAGACAATAGAAAAATATCAGTCTACACATGCGTTTTATATTTAATATGAGGGAAATACACGTGCGTTACGGACGTGACAAAAAAAGACGTGAGTTTGTGGGAGACAACATACTTTGTAGAAATTCTGCGAATTAAAATGCACAAGCCAAAATAAATAATACCAACCGAAGGGATGAGTGTTGGCTCTCTATAGAACATAAATTATTTATTTTATTTTACTTTTCATTTTTCATTTATGAGGAAAAAACGTTGTTACGGAAGTGACGTATTTTCGTTATGGACGTGACAGTTCTGAAATCAACACTTGGCAGACGCTGAAAAATCAGAGAAAATGCTTGAACAGAGACCTATTTGTGGGTCTCTGTTGGGTATTTAAAACAACAAACATCTGAGACATCAGTAAGGTAAGGCTGCACAATTAATCAAATTTAAACTGAAATCACTTTGTTATAGGCTAGATTAACCTCCGTTCACGCATATCTCTCATGCTGCTAAAATGCAGCGTGGGCAAAACTCAATTCGGGCATGATATTGCTTTATAATGTGGTGTTAACTATAGACCCCGAAAGATACGGTATTGCTAAGATACATCAGCAGCTATTTTGTATTTTTATCATATCGATATTCTCCGGAGTCGAGATCGCCGGTTTAGATATCAAATAGATATCATAGATATCAAATTATATCAATAGATATAGATATAATTAGCCAAAGATATCAAATTACTTACTAATTACTGATGTTGTCCAGAAATCGCAGATCTACAAATCACCACAGAAATAACTCTTGACCACAGAGAAAAAAAAAAAAAAGAAAAAAAAAAAAAAAAAAAAGAAAGAAAGTGAGTAAAGGCGCGTCTCATATTTCTCTCGCTCTCGCTCTCAGAGACTGTAATAATGCTTAACATTATGGTACTGGCATTAATTTATTTCTAAAATGTTCTGATGTACAGTAATAGAGATCAATTTAATATATATGCGGGGTTTTTTAACAGTAACAACACGTTGAACATGTTGAAAGACCGAGGTGGGTTTAAATAAGTTTGATTTATTCCCACTCCGTTTCAAGCATATAGATCTATTTATGTTGTAAAGTTGATGAATTTATCTTTTCGTATTGATTTAATCAGAATGCTTCTTGATTTCCTTTGTTATGTGTCATTATATTGCTCGAAATAAATAAATAAATTAATTCATTCAACAAATATGCGCTGGTCAAATCATGCATGATTTAATATGAAGCGTCCGTAACAGTCACGTCCGTAACGCATAATTAGGTTGTTTAGAGCAAATAAGTGAGATGAATTGTCAATCATAACTAGAATGGACATATTTTGGCTTTGTACATAAATTTTCAAATTAATTGTAATAATAATTATTATACAATATAAACTTATTCTTTAAATCGTTATGGACGTGACACATCACTGAAGCGTCGTGACTTCCTAAATATAGCCTTTATAAATTTAAAGGGCAATGCAGTTATAACAAAGTGGGTGTATTTATATCTCAGTCATGCTCCCATCTGTCTACAAAATGCTTACTGTCAAGTATAAAAAAAATGAGTCTTTGACCCCTCTTTTTAAAGCATGAAATATGTTTGTTTGAAAAAGCAATTTTAGTATCTGTGCACACCTTATCTGAGGTGAATAAACACAGAAATTTCCTTAAAATTTACATGACCGCACATCAATACAATAAAATACAGACCCAAATGGACACCTTAGAAAGGGTTTTGATATTTTGATAATAACTTTATTTTTTCATGGCAAGGTTGACATTTCCATGGAATCGCCCTTCCCGGGAAATGTTAGGAAGACTGTTCCAAAGTTTAGGTGCTAAATAGGAAAAGGATCTACCGCCAGCAGTCGATTTTGATATTCTAGGTATTATCAACTGGCCGGAATTTTGAGATTGCAATAGACGTGTAGGACTAAAATGTGTTAGGGGCTCGCTCAAGTACTGGGGAGCTAAACCATTAAGTGCTTTGTAAGTAATCAAAGCAATATTTTAAAATTTATACGATGTATAATATGGAGCCAATGCGGTGTTGACAGAACCGGGCTAATATGGTCATACTTTCTGGTTCTGGTAAGAACTCCAGCTGCTGCGTTTTGGACCAGCCGTTAGTTTGTTTATTAAGTGTGCAGGGCAACCACCCATAATAGCATTACAATAATCTAGCCTTGATGATATGAATGCATGAATTAATTGTTCTGCATTTGTCATTGAGATCATGTAATTTAGATATATTTTTGTAGATTTGAAAATCTTGCTTCCCCCTATTATTGTTGAATCACGGAAGCTACACCAATTACTTTTGCCAATAGATTTCTATTTATTATGTATCATGTGTCATACAGAGAGAAACACAGGCATATAAGAATAAGGCTACATGAGAGGCGGTCTTCATTCCAGATTTCTCTATTCCCCATTTCTCTATCTTCTCATCCCATCATGCTAGCTGTAAATGGTTTCTCTGGGTTTCTCCTTCCTTTCCCCCATCATCTCTATGTTTCTCCTTCCTCTCACCCCATCATGCCTTTATGTTTCTCTGAGGTGGTACAGTAAGATTGAGCTTATATACATCACAGAGAGACTTACAACTTCCTTGTAAGGTAGAAAAACAGATTTAGCTTATGTTTAAAATGGAACTTATATGCCATACATACACGTGGTACAATCTACTTTCCACATTAAGAAACTACTTTTCAGTGTATACATTAGGGGTACACAAATGGTACATTTGCATCAGTTGAAACATTCCTTTTCTCAAAGAGCATACCAACTGTACACATTTGAAGTATAATGATCATTGGAACATCTCTGCTAAGTGAACATTGCATACCTCTAAGCAAAATATATAATTATTATGAAAATTAATAAAGAAAAATAAAACTAAAAAATAACATTAAACAGTAAATTTTTAAGTCTTAAATTTTTAAGATGGAAAAATGCAATTTTACAGATATAAGACACGTGACTTTCAAATGAAAGATTGGTATCAAAGAGAACACCCAGGTTCTTAAACGACGATGACGACTTGACAGAGCAGCAATCAAGTGTTAGACAGTATTCTAGGTTATTACGCGAGGACGTTTTTTTGTCCAATAATTAGAATCTCTGCTTTTTCATAATTAAGTAGTAGGAAATTACTAGTCATACAGTTTTTTATATCAGCTATGCATTCCGTTAATTTTGTGAATTGGTAAATTTCGCCAGGGCGTGAAGAAATATAGAGCTGAGTATCATCAGCATAACAGTGAAAACTAATGCCATGCTTCCTAATGATATCTCCTAAGAGTAGCATGTACAGAGTGAACAGCAGTGGTCCTAGTACTGAGCCTTGTGGTACGCCATACTGAACTTTTGATCGATAAGACATCTCTTCATTTATTGCTACAAACTGATAACGGTAAGATAAGTATGATTTAAACCATGCTAGTAGTAATAGGATTGAGGACGGTGAAAGTGAGAAAATATCTCACACTAACTAAAGTTGAAACACATTCTGTTCTTTAAAAGTATATAAATGAAATATTTGTAAAATTTACATTTAGTCATTTACAAATATAATATTTTCACCCAAAGTAGAGTTGAAATACATTCTGTTCTTCAAAAGTATATAAATGAAATGTTTATAAATTTACATTTAGTCATTTACAAATATAATATTTCAGAGTTTTTCTAATAATGACACATATTTTCACACTAACAGCAGTTGAAAAAGTTGAAAAACATTCTGTTCTTTAAAAGTATATAAATTATATGATTATATCGTTCATTTTAAAAATAAACATCTTTTCTAAATTACTGAAACACAGTGCACCAATTAGTTTTGTTTTAGATGAACACAAAATAAAGAAAATCATCTTACATTTTCAGAGAATTGAAGAAGTAAATCCCAACACATCATTGTCCATATAAGGTATGAATGTATTTACAAAGATGCAATAAGTTTTGATACAAAATATCCCGGAGTGTTTTTCTCCCACACCGGCGTTTTGACAGTCCGTGATTCAGAGTGGAGGAGGAATGTGTGTGTGTGTGTGTGTGTGTGTGTGTGTGTGTGTGTGTGTGTGTGTGTGTGTGAGTGACAGTGAGCAGTATGAGATGTTGGGAATGTTTTTTAGTGTTAATCTTAAAAGTTAATCTTAAAAGTTTAAATTATATCTTTTAAAAATAAAAGATGTTTTAAATTAAGTCTTAATAAAAACAAATACGCTACATTGATCATAGTTTTAGCTAAATTAATTAATATATATATAAAATAAAAGTATATATAACCTTACATTTTCATAGTGCCGAAGATGTAGTTCTTTATGCAATGATAAAAACAGTCCAAAAAGCAAATAATTTAAGTTGTCATAAACAAAGCCCTCCCAGCTCCTTCAGTGATAAACTACAGGGTGAAATGAATGCTTGAGCCCCAAGATGCAGGACAGATGAGCCTCTGGGGTACACTGTCACAGTAAAGTTAGTGTGCTTTCCAGAGTTTTATTCATACTAAATTCATTTAAAAGCATACTATTAAAAGTTTAAATTAGATCTTTTAAAATTAAAAGACTGTTTAAATCAAATTTTTAACGTTTTATTAAAATCGTATCTTCTTTTTATCTTCTTAGAAGACTTATGTATGATATAAATTATTTTACATAAATTTAACCTAAGGTGTTATTTTTACTAAACAGTTTAAAGCAATTTTAAAATTTTAAAGCAAAAACTGTACTTTAGTATCTTAGATCTTATACAAAAATATTTCAAACAGTAATTTTGTCCATGCCACATGAAACATGTTGTCAAAGTTTGTCACAATGTTTTTGTTTTTGTAGTTGTTGTTTTTGTTTTTAAGAAATCCCAGGACTCTACATTGCTCTTATTTAGATTAAGTTGTATCATTTAGAAAACCACCGTACATTTTCAGAGAGGTGATGTGCCTCTGCGGTCCATCACGCAGTATATTTAATTTTACTCGTCTTAATTCAAAGCATGATCTTATATGATCTATTGCACGTATATGGTGTATATCATTTTTTACTTTTCTTGTATCTCCCGAACTATCCTTAATCAGTGTGGAAACACACAGGGTGAAACCCTTTACAGAGAATATACTATCGGTTATCTACTTAAATATATATGTAGAACTTTAAAATCTTAGCATTTGTTGATGCGACAGTTTGTCTGTTGGAACAGCCTTTGGGAGAGCTGATGATACTATAGCAGGAAACATGCCCTTTGACCTCCTCCATTTTGGAGGCTTTTTTGTTAAAGACCCAACAATTTAGTCCTTAAAGGTACGCTGTGTATGAATTTACCCCATCTAGCGGTGAAATTGTATTTTGCATTCAAACGAATAGTGCTCACTAGTGCCTCGCTTTTTCAAAAGCGTGTTGCAACTACGGTAGCCGTTATGTGCCAAGAAGCTACGACATGTCTTCCAATAGCACTTCATCGAGTTTAACTATACATGTTCTACTGTTACGCTACCTATATAATGAATTACACAATCAAGCAATGAAAAAAAAAAGCTTGTAATTTAGACCATAACATTGACTTACCAGTCAAGAAGAAAGCAGGACTTCAGCGTCCCTTTCAACTTCTTTCTCCTTCATTAGCTCTATCCACCGGGGAAAAGCTAATATTTACCCTCGTTTTGAATTTGCCGGTCACGTTTCCTTTTAGATAAAATGTTTATGCTTTTTGGTTACGAGGATTGCATTATGAAGTACCGCACAGTGCAGCCTTTCAAATTTGCCGGGGGACAAGCGCCTCTCACTGACCTCCTTGAACTAAAACGCGTTGAGGTAGGCTAGTGCTTTTTGTCCCTCTCTGCTATTATAGTTTTTCAAGATGGCGGAACGACATAGAAGTCTCCATGGACTTACCCGTCCCATGCAAATAAAGATAAGAAATTCTTCGCTTACGAGGACAAGTCAGATCATTGGCAGAGCTAATTTTACACTAATGAGATCATATTTATGAATAAAGACATTGATTTTAGCTAATAGAATACTTTTTAAAAAACTACTGTACCTTTAATTTCAGATGTGTAAATTACAAAACAGCATTTTTCAACCGTGTGAATCTACACGTGAGAGATCTTCAGAAGTCATAACTTCAGGGGTCAAGGGGTCTCCTGAGAATACTTAATTTCCCTTAAAAACCATCGATTAAGTTTAACGACACTAGCTTGCAACGCTACCCCAAAAATCAAATACTGTATTAACCTTTTCAAAGAATAACCTAACTTTAAAGTTAGAATAAAACGTTCAAAACAAAACATATCTTCATACCTGTAGTGTTCGGACGCAAGGCCATTAACTGGTTCTTTTTGTTTTATACATTTACTTTGCTTATTTCTACAAATATCAGCCTGATAAATATGGAGTTATTACATGATGAACAAGCTAATCATGCTACCAAATTTTTTTATTTCAGTTTTTTAAGAAAAAGCAATGTTTTAAAATACAACTAAACCATGATAACAGCTAATTTTTTGACAGACCTAGAAATGCATGTTGATTACCAAGTTTCAGGCATAGTGCAATTGTGCAATGTTCGAGAAAGCTAATATTGGTGTAATCTTTTGTGCGGTCTCACCCACAACGCAAAACTTTGTGTTGGCTGATCCAGGCATAGCTTTACTAAAAGAAAATAATATGCAAGTCATTATCAAACTTTAATTAAACCATATTTTATTTATTAATATTATGGTCTCATGCTGATTTAAAGTTTTTGTTTGTTTGTTATTAACCTTTTTATTTTTTACATCCAGCACAAATTAAAGAGATGTATGAGCTAATGATGTTCCCTGAACCCAAATAATCAGATAATGCAATGTTCACAAGCTACAATTAGATATTCTCCCACTTAGTATGTGTGTAAATAGTTGTGCTTAAATGTTTGGGTTATTTTTACACAACAACATATTTTGTCACACCGTAGCAATATGTATATAACATATTTTGTCACACACTTGTAAAGACTATGGCCTACCTTTAAAACATAATCTTTATACAGGAATCACTCGTGTCCAAAACATCCATGTAAGATTCAAAAGACCAAATCAATAAGAAAAGAGGATTGAAAAGCATCGTTTATAATAAATACAAAAAAGTTCGCAAATGATGGTTTTATTACTATTCAGATAGCAGACGACACTGTTTCACATTTTGAATGTCGGACTGTATGTGTTTTAGGTAAAGACTTTGCTTTGAGAGCCGTAAACAGTGTTTATAGGAATAAATGACCATTAATAATTTAAGCGATAGTATTTCTGTTTGATAACTAAATTGATACTTTGTTTAGTGCAACTTTCCCTCTATCTACGATGTGAAATCACACAAAGTATTAACGCAAAAAGTAAGGGGGTGCTGTTTCACACTTAAACTATTACAGCAGAATCACAACTGACTATTGCGCTGAGATAGGCGTATTCATTAAAGCTCGAGGCTGTTAAACAAAGTCCCGCACTACGGCTGATAAAATTGCACAAAAGTAAATTCTAGAGGCCAACTTGCTAAAAAGTAAATACGGCACAAACCATTTAAAACAAATACAGGAAGACCAGTTGTAATCAGTTTTGAATGTTTGTAATTGACATTTTATATACTAGTCGATTACGCCGTTTACATATTGTTTCTTTTTGTTTTTGTACAGTTTGCAAAACTATAGTCTACGAGCGTGGTCAAACATTTAGGAATTTATGAGAAACATGGGCAAATATAGCATAAAGAGAATTAAATCCTTCTATGTGAGTGTTTAAGACTAAACCAATCAAATTTCTTTTAGAACATCTTTCTGCTATGTCTACGAAACATCGTCATGAAAGATGAGTATTACTGTTTTTATGGTACCTATAAAACTATTACGCTTCAAACTCGTCTAACTATTGCACATTTCACAGCACGGTCATAGATACACAGTTATGTTGTGCATGTAGCCGAACAGCAGTTAAGCTAGTGAATTGCCTTTGATAAGCAGTATTTTTACGTGTAAGGTGGGATGATTCATTTTTATTCCGTCCACACCAATACTTTGACACCAGAGTTTTAGGTCTGATCCAGAAAACAGACGGTGAGCAGTAAGTTATGAAAACATGTGGTAAGCAGTTTTTGCCCCATCATCAAAATGTTTTAACATATCGTAAATTTCAATTGTTTGATAAATTATCTAACGATTATACCTAACTATCAACAGTTATATGTGAAACGAGCTCAGTCGCATTAGAGTTGGATTCTTGTTTATACTGAACATTGTTATTTGAACCGCATGTTGAGGAGCTCTAGTGTTCTTAAATTGTTTACCGCGGTTTCATTTTAACAACACTATCGTAACACTTATCGTATCGCCGGGTGTGATTGTAATGTTTTGGATGGTGTTTTTCTTTACACTTTCCCCTGGATATCTGTTTCCTACAGTTAGCGGTAATGTTAGTGAACTCTATGTCTTCTCTTTGTTCATATACGACAGTATTCACAGGAATTGGTGTAATTTAATAAAATGATGGTTCAAACCATCATCTTCACTTGAGACATTTACATTATATTATACCTTTAAATAGGTCTTAAATGTATATTTTACCCCTTATGCGGCTATAGAATACCGCACAAGGATCTCTGAAATATTTTTTGTGTAAAACATCTATGTAGGTCGTGTAAAACATCTATCTATGTTTTAAAAAATACACCAAAACAAAGAATGAAGACATCTTTGAGTGACCCTCAAAATCTCTGCATACAACAAAACACAGTGCATCCGTGTACGATGATTTATCAGAAAATTACTTTTGTCGCTTTTTCTGAATAATCTCACCAAGTGCAGGTGCTTGATAACTATTGAACAACCCTGAATTCGGCTACTCAATAAAAAACTCAATACATTTGAATGCGCTAAAGGTCTATAACTGAACTTTAACATCTTAGTAGTTGGTAAAACTTCACTTAAACTCTGCTCAAAATAAAATACATCCTAGCTACTTTCTAAACGCTTGTTACAGAGCTTATTGCGATCCATTTACCCATCCATATGTTTTGAAATTTTAATGTTTAATCAACATTTTGTTGGAAAAAATATGGTGGATTTACTCAACTTTTTATGTCAACAGGTTCTACAGGGTAATGTCGCATTTAATTAACATTGTTTATTTCAGTAAACTTAAGTTTATTACATAAGATTAATTCAATGCCATTTAGTTGAATCAGGTTAGCATTCTTAATTTAGTCCAAAACTATTAAGTTCAAGTAATCCAATTGTTTAATTTATTTAGGGATTGTGTTCAACAACCTTTACAAATATATCTAATAAGATAACCTTTTACAAAATCTTTACTCGGTAAAGACTCTTATTGGTTTTGTCGCATCCAATGCCCCCCCAAAGTAGTTGTTTTTATAATGATTAAAACCGTTTTAATTATTTTTAGTATGGTCTACACTTTATGGTAAAACACTAACATATCAGAAACTCTTTTAAATATAAACATTAACAAGTCAACGATTTTTTATCTTGCTGTTAAAACACATAAATAACGTTTTATTTCAAATTGTACTGTTCCTAGTTTTCTATATTGCTATTTTAATTAAACTCATTTGTGTAATCTCGACTCAAATGGATAAGTAAAATGTTTGAAAAGTATTGAGTTGATTTAACTCCATTTATTTGTGATCCAACCAGAACAAAAAGTCGCGGCACGCAATCATGTTTTGATCTAGGGTATAGCTGACCAGACCTTGAACTATTTCACCAAGATCTGTTTTGGCAGATCTTATATCTAACTACATCTTCGGCACTATGAAAATGTAAGGTTATATATACTTTTATTTTATATATATATTAATTAATTTAGCTAAAACTATGATCAATGTAGCGTATTTGTTTTTATTAAGACTTAATTTAAAACATCTTTTATTTTTAAAAGATATAATTTAAACTTTTAAGATTAACTTTTAAGATTAACACTAAAAAACATTCCCAACATCTCATACTGCTCACTGTCACTCACACACACACACACACACACACACATTCCTCCTCCACTCTGAATCACGGACTGTCAAAACGCCGGTGTGGGAGAAAAACACTCCGGGATATTTTGTATCAAAACTTATTGCATCTTTGTAAATACATTCATACCTTATATGGACAATGATGTGTTGGGATTTACTTCTTCAATTCTCTGAAAATGTAAGATGATTTTCTTTATTTTGTGTTCATCTAAAACAAAACTAATTGGTGCACTGTGTTTCAGTAATTTAGAAAAGATGTTTATTTTTAAAATGAACGATATAATCATATAATTTATATACTTTTAAAGAACAGAATGTTTTTCAACTTTTTCAACTGCTGTTAGTGTGAAAATATGTGTCATTATTAGAAAAACTCTGAAATATTATATTTGTAAATGACTAAATGTAAATTTATAAACATTTAATTTATATACTTTTGAAGAACAGAATGTATTTCAACTCTACTTTGGGTGAAAATATTATATTTGTAAATGACTAAATGTAAATTTTACAAATATTTCATTTATATACTTTTAAAGAACAGAATGTGTTTCAACTTTAGTTA
Organism: Gila orcuttii; assembly: GCA_026230005.1. Lineage (NCBI taxonomy): Eukaryota > Metazoa > Chordata > Actinopteri > Cypriniformes > Leuciscidae > Gila > Gila orcuttii. Next base: position 11,139,303 of record JAPDVR010000001.1, on the reverse strand, counting down.
GTGTGAGATATTTTCTCACTTTCACCGTCCTCAGCAATCCCCTCTCCTCTGGAATATGGAGGGAGATCCTGTGAAGCCCCGTGTCAAAGTTCAAACATAAAACCTTCACAACTTCCATTAAATCAAACCCTTATACCCACGAGGCCAGACACATGGCGGTAGATTTACTTCTTCAACCCAGGTGAAAATGTATTTATTTATTTTTTGTTTTGAAAATATATTTTATTAACCATTTAATTTATATAATTTTAAAGATCAGTGCTTTTCAACGTTAGTGTAAGATATGTGCCATTATTGGAAAAAATCTCTTTTTCTCACTATCCCCATTTATATAGCGTGCTCAGGAATGCCAGGATATCGGGTGTCACACACACACATTTAGCTCAGAGACTGTCAACTTTAATCCAATTCTTCACCATAGTGAAAAGGTAAGATGATTTTATTTTTGAAATAATTGCTTCAGTAAGATATTTATTTTAAAGGAATGAATGTTGTTCAACTTTAGTTAGTGTGAGATATTTTCTCACTTTCACTCCCTAGCAGGGGGATGCAGGAATAGGGTGACGTCTCACACACACAGACAGACGCACACACTTAGCGCAGAGACTGTCAGATGCAAAAGGCACTCTTTCCAAAAGAGGAACTCTTTTCAACTTTTTCAAAAGATCCTCAACTCTGAAACGGTAAGATGATTTTATTTTTGTTTTGAAAATATTATTCTAATCTATATGCAACATTAGAAAAATTATTTTCTCACTAACCCCGACACAGCTGGCATGGAGGGAATTTCCCACAGCAAAAAGTTATTTTCCCCGGGGGTCAATAGGGGTAAAACTAAATGGCAAAATCATCCATCATAATCCGGATCAAAGACAACTGTCAAACCCAGATCAACCCTAACAACTGGCAACTTGACGTATAATACAAAGGTCAATAGGGCAAAGACAACTGTCAACTTGATCGATCGATAGGTCAAAGGTTAATCCCTACATCAAAGGACCTCCGGAGGACCACGGAAGGTCAAAGGTTACCCCGCCCACCTGTCAACTTGATCGATCGATAGGTCAAAGGTTAATCCCTACATCAAAGGGACCTCCGGAGGACCCCCGGAAGGTCAAAGGTTAGCCCCGCCCACCTGTCAATCATAGGGTCATAAATCATCTTGACACAAGGTAAATGGTATTACTACTCATGCTTATGCAATTCCACTAATGCCAACATAATTTTCGAGTCTATTTAACCCTTGTGCATCAATTAAAAAAAGTTACACATAGGTACACAGAGGACAAAAATGTCCATGTTTAAAAACTGTCATAAAAATGGGAAGCTTGGGAGCACAGACTTAAGTTTGGTATCATTTTAAAGAAGACCCTTGGCAGATTATTGCTGAAGTAAAAAAATTATAATAAGTAAATCCAAAAAAAAGTTATATAGGTATAAGTTTATGAAAATTATTTATGAAAATTATTTTATACAAAATATATATTTTATAAATCAAATTGAACTCTAAAACGGCAAGAAAATAAAAGCCATAAATCTAACTAAATTGTGTTCCAAATTTGAGGATGATATCTCAAAAAATGAGCTTTCGGTAAGAGTTTGTTTGGGCGCAGTAAGAGATTTTCCCCATTGGGTGCCAGCAAAACTCCACTGGTGCACACAGTGATTGGATTTGTTATTTGCAGTTGAGTTTTTCTCTCTCAATATTACAAACACACACATGCACACACACACACATATTTTTTTATAACACACATACTAACCACACTCTGACATCCATACCAACACACCCACACAAATATCGTTGCATAATTTATCCAATTGGCTCTATAATATGCCGAAGCAGAAAACAGGAATAAAGCGATATTTGTTTTAGAGGCCAAACTTGGAAAAATGGCACCATCTGATAAAAAATAGTCAAAATTAAAAATTTTAAGCCTTGCCAACATAATGAAAGCCTCTTAACAAAGATTGCATCATTTTATAGTTGAATGGCCCTGAGATTAAAAATTGCAGTTTTAATGGGTTTCAATGGGGACATTTTTGTCCAAAAGGCGCTGAGAGGGAAGTATTTTGTGGACCTAGTGCAAAAAAGATTTTTCAAAGGAAATGGGGGTGAAATAGTAAAATTACAATAAAAATACACACCTGTGCCAAAATTCATGCAGTTAACATTAACAAAAAAAAAAAAGTTACACATAGCTACAAAGTGGACAAAAATGTCCATGTCAAAAAACTGTCATAAAAATTTTAGGTTTGGGTGCAAAGACTTAAGTTTGGTCTCATTTTAAAGAGGACCCTTGGCAGATTATTTCTGAAGTTAAACAAGTGAAAAAAGTCAAACCAAAAATTTTGTATAGAGGTTTAAGTTTATGAAAATTATTTATGAACATTATTATCGTTATTTTATATAAAATATATATTTTATGAAACATGTTGAACTCTAAAACCGATATAAATTCAAAGCCATAAATCTAAACAAGTTGTGTTCCAAATTTGAGGATGATATCTCAAAAAATGAGCTTTCGGTAAGAGTTTGTTTGGGCGCAGTAACACATTTTCCCCATTGGGTGCCAGCAAAACTCCACTGGTCACACAGTAATTGGATTTTAGATTTGCAATTGAGTTTTTCTCTCTCAAATATTACAAGCACACAAACACATATACACACACATTTTTTTTTATTACACACATACAAACCACACTCTGACATCCATACCAACACACCCACACAAATATCGTTCCACAATTTATCCAATTGGCTCTATAATATGCCGAAGCAGAAAACAGGAATAAAGCGATATTTGTTTTATAGGCCAAACCTGGAAAAATGGCACCATCTGATAAAAAATAGTAAAAATTTAAATTTTGAAGCCTTGTCAACAGAATGAAAGCCTCTTAACAAAGATTGCATCATTTTATAGTTAGATGGCCCTGGGATTAAAAATTGCAGTTTTAATGGGTTTCAATGGGGACATTTTTGTCCAAAAGGCGCTGAGTGGGAGTATTTTGTGTAGCTAGTGCAAAAAATATTTTTTTTAAGAAAATGGCGGTGAAATAGTAAAATTCCAATAAAAACACACACCTGTGCCAAATTTTATGCAGTTAGCATTAACACTGGCAAAGTGATCAAAAAAACAAAACTGAAAAGGACAAAAATGTCCATAAGGATGCACAAGGGTTAAAAGAATGTTGTGGTCAATAGTATCAAATGCAGCACTAAGATCGAGTAGCACTAATAGAGAGATACAACTACGATCGGATGATAAGAGCAAATCATTTGTGACTCTAATGAGAGCTGTCTCAGTACTACGATACGGTCTAAATCCTGACTGAAAATCCTTGCAGATACCATTTCTTTCTAGAAATGAACATAGTTGTGAGGATACTGCATTTTCTAGTATCTTTGACAGAAAAGGTAGCCTAGATTCAAGATCTGAAAAAGACTGAAAGAGAGAGAGAGATCGCCCATGCTGCCGCGCTGTATCGCCCGCACCAAACTGGAGAGGTCCCATTGAAAGCTCGCATTTGTTTGAAGAAACACTCTTGGTAAAGAAAACAGCATCTAAGTGCTCGGCTCTGAAGCAAAAAGCTGAAGTAGATTGGCCTCTCTAACGAGATTCCTATTCGTTGGTCTCGACGTGGCGTCAACTGACCGACTGAAGAGGAACAAGTATTTACGATAATTCCGATAGCATGTGAGGGCAGCATAAAAACGCTATACAGGTCCTTCTCAAAAAATGTGCATATTGTGATAAAGTTCATTATTTTCCATAATGTAATGATAAAAATTAAACTTTCATATATTTTAGATTCATTGCACACCAACTGAAATATTTCAGGTCTTTTATTGTTTTAATACTGATGATTTTGGCATACAGCTCATGAAAACCCCAAATTCCTATCTCAAAAAATTGGCATATTTCATCCGACCAATAAAAGAAGTGTTTTTAATACAAAGAAAGTCAACCTTCAAATAATTATGTTCAGTTATGCACTCAATACTTGGTCGGGAATCCTTTTGCAGAAATGACTGCTTCAATGCGGCGTGGCATGGATGCTTCGATAGCGGCCTTAAGCTCATCCAGAGTGTTGGGTCTTGCGTCTCTCAACTTTCTCTTCACAATATCCCACAGATTCTCTATGGGGTTCAGGTCAGGAGAGTTGGCAGGCCAATTGAGCACAGTAATATCATGGTCAGTACACCATTTACCAGTGGTTTTGTCACTGTGAGCAGGTGCCAGGTCGTGCTGAAAAATGAAATCAGATGGAAGCATGAAGTGCTCCAAAATCTCCTGATAGCTAGCTGCATTGACCCTGCCCTTGATAAAACACAGTGGACCAACACCAGCAGCTGACATGGCACCCCAGACCATCACTGACTGTGGGTACTTGACACTGGACTTCAGGCATTTTGGCATTTCCTTCTCCCCAGTCTTCCTCCAGACTCTGGCACCTTGATTTCCGAATGACATGGAAAATTTGCTTTCATCCGAAAAAAGTACTTTGGACCACTGAGCAACAGTCCAGTGCTGCTTCTCTGTAGCCCAGGTCAGGCGCTTCTGCCGCTGTTTCTGGTTCAAAAGTGGCTTGGCCTGGGGAATGCGGCACCTGGGGAATGCGGCACCTGTAGCCCATTTCCTGCACACGCCTGTTCACGGTGGCTCTGGATGTTTCTACTCCAGACTCAGTCCACTGCTTCCGCAGGTCCCCCAAGGTCTGGAATCGGTCCTTCTCCACAATCTTCCTCAGGGTCCGGTCACCTCTTCTCGTTGTGCAGCGTTTTTTGCCACACTTTTTCCTTCCCACAGACTTCCCACTGAAGTGCCTTGATACAGCACTCTGGGAACAGCCTATTTGTTCAGAAATTTCTTTCTGTGTCTTACCCTCTTGCTTGAGGGTGTCAATGATGGCCTTCTGGACAGCAGTCAGGTCGGCAGTCTTACCCATGATTGCGGTTTTGAGTAATGAAACAGGCTGGGAGTTTTTAAAAGCCTCAGGAATCTTTTGCAGGTGTTTAGAGTCAATTAGTTGATTCAGATGATTAGGTTAATAGCTCGTTTAGAGAACCTTTTCATGATATGCTAATTTTTTGAGATAGGAATTTTGGGTTTTCATGGTATGCCAAAATCATCAGTATTAAAACAATAAAAGACCTGAAATATTTCAGTTGGTGTGCAATGAATCTAAAATATATGAAAGTTTAATTTTTAGCATTACATTATGGAAAATAATTAACTTTATCACAATATGCAAATTTTTTGAGAAGGACCTGTACATAGCCTATTTATATGTCATGGGAATATATGTGGTTTTGATTATATTTTTCACAAGGACATTTCTTTATATGTAAACAACTAATAAAAAAACAACTAAGAACTGCTTGGCTGCCACGTAATATAAGATTCTCAATGAATATCTTTTTTTAAAGATGATTGCCACAATATAAATGTATCATAAAAGCAGTTCTTCTAAATGTTCCAACAAGTAAAACTGACAGCGAGACAGTGACGGAATCCCATATCGTCTATTAATTTTCATTTTCTCCAAAGCAAGCTAACACGGTCACTGTATTGAATTTCTGGGACGGTTGTCTCACTAAAGCTGTGATTGGACAAACACTCAAAGCGAGTGTGGTAAAGAACTTCCTTTACCTTATCAGTGGTTTCATTTCAGAGGAATAAGTGCGCTGTGTTACAGGCTTTCGACACCAGTTTCTTGCGCTGCTTTACTGCTGACGATCCAGCCAGTTTTTGTGTCAGGTACATCGGAATAAAGGCATAAAAATGAGACACGGATTAATATTGATCGCGCTTTTCATTGCTGCAACAGGTAAAGTACACTATTTTACATTATTTCTCGCTTTGAAAGGAAATGTTAAATTACAATGTGTGTCCACCATTAATTAAACACTGTGATTTAGCCTAAAAAGTACCTACTGACATTACTGAATTGCACTGCACTGGAACTTGAAAAAATGCTAATATGGTAGCCTACTATATGCCAAAAAAGTGCAAGCCATAAAACTGTTTGATTTCTTAAAAAAGGAAGTGGTTGTGCTGCAACATACAACTTCTGTATTCTGTAACCTATAGCCTAATTTAATTAATATTTAAATTTTGTGATTAGGTTATTTTTATTCATAAGAATGATTTTTTTAAACAAAAATGACAGCGAAGACATTTATTATTTGACATAATTTTCTGGAACTAGTTTCGATTTCCATGCATGACTTGAATACAATGCTATGAAGAGAAAATACTGAGGTCAAATTTTGAATAACGCGTCAGAACATTATAAAGAGTAAAGAGCAAAAAAATATTAATAGCCTTAAAATGTTTTTTTTCTTGCAGTTGGGATGATGTAGTTTTCAAAAATACACCTTTGTACTTAAAGAGTGCATATTAGTACCGTAAAGGTGCATATTGGTACCAAAAGTGTATATTAAATTGTAAATTAGAACCTTTTTAAAAGGGAGGGGGATTTAAGGTTTATTGGACATTCATCTCAATGGCAAAAAGTGACCCAATCAACCTGAATTCCCCCCCTACAGTGACAGCTTTTGAACCATTTTCTCTGAGAGTGTACCCAAGTGCACATTTTTGTCTAATTTTGTCTGAGAGTGTCAGTTATTTTGTCAGCACTTTCTGTTATACGGCTAATCTAAGGATCACACATCACATGAAATTGGCTGAAGTGAATTATCATATTTCCCTGTTGGGAAATTGTAACGTGGGTGTACTTGTAACAGTGCGCGCACTTGTTGGGAGGAAGTGAATGTATGTTAACACCATGTGCAAAACAGATGGAGGCTCTCTGTTGTGTATTTTTGAGAAGGGTATTCCTGCCATAGACAGTAAAAGAAATGGACACCGTGACCCCCTTGATTTCAACAGAGAAAACTGAAGCCCGATTATAGCACTCCCTTCCTGATGGCTGAAACTGAGTTTGAAGACAGTCTGACAGTTGTAAATCCTCTAGTAGCTGTGCCAAGATAAATCTGAATTACCTAATTCCTCAAAAATTGTGTTGAAATATTTTGTCCTGTTGCTTTTATGGACTCTCTATCTATGGGCTTCTCCCTTGACTTTATGCCTCTATGTCCCTCCGATTGCCTCATAGACAGTAAAAGTTTGCCTGCGAGCTTCTCCTCTTGTCTATGCGGTAATTTCTCTATTGTGCACCAGAAAGTCGCGTGGTTATGACGCAATCGTTAGCCTATTTTTACAAAAACGGCTTCTACGGGGCCATAACGTAAGATACAAAGTAATGGAGCCTTTTATACATTGTCGTGTTTCTTTAGAAATAAATAATGGACAAATTAAGTCTTTGGACGCCTCAGATGTAAAGTTATTCGCTGTCAAAGTGACGCCAAAATGAATGGGAGTCAATGGAATGCTAACAGCAGGTGACGTTCTGCTACAATGGCGGCTCCCGCGAGGCTTCAGTTTCCGGCTGATGGATTACCCCCTTGATTTATGCACAACCGACCCCAGTTCTAGGACCGCAGTTCCAGGACCCTAGTTTTCTGTGACAGCGCCACCTACCGAACTGGATCACCAAAAACACAAATTTTAACCCCTTTCGCGTCAAAGATCACAGACGGCCCCAGATTATTGTTGTTCAACATTCATTACTCGTTAAAACATCACACTTCACTTATTTGATCTGGCCAAACTGAGCATCATTAGAAAGATTTAAGACTCCAGCTTCGATAGTTGACCACTGTTTATGAAAAAACTGTTTGCAGTGACATTTATTTCTTAATTTATGACAGGAGAGCAAAATTATTAATCTGTAACGTTCGTTATTTTGAATAGAAATCATCACTCATAAAGCAGTCATTCACGTCTTCTCCGGTTTATTTGTTATTATTTCACATACATGCAATATACAGCATCCGCCAGGGCTATTAGTCCAATGGTGCACATATTTGGAGAAATAATGATTTATCATCACATGTTTGTAAAATATTTTGTCATAGAATAACATTTCTATTAATTTTCCTCTTAATTATGCGATGTGACGCTCAAACAGCGAACACAGAGAGATCTGTCTCCACCAAAAAAAAAAAATCTGTCTCCTCTTCCTGATTTGCGTTAGTTATGATCTCAGCGCTCTCTCATTCGCTGTACAGCTGTCAATCATCTCACGTGGTTCAACGTGACCATAATCCTGCCCTTCTGCATTACGCGCTCCTGTGTATACTTCCTCATTATGACCTCCGTGATAACATGGTATATCTGTATAAATGTTTGATTGTATATTGATGGTTTTACACGTTTGTACCCAATGTTCCCTTCAATAAAAAAAAATAAAAAAACTCCGTGATAACAAAGCTAAGACACATCTTTTCACCTGAAACAAGAAGCTAATAAATGCACGACTTCGAATATATGTGGTTTGTGTGCGATTTTGGGTATTTTCATATGAATAAAGAATGTTTACAGTATTGCTAAGCAAGGTGTAGCCATTATCTGCATTTAAAATGCTAAATATAACTTATTTCACAATCTTTTTTTGACTTAAAACCATTTTAAACCGCGACCGGAAGATGATACAAATAACTTACTCGATGGTGGTTTAAGTGAGCTTTAAGTAAAAGTGTAATATTAATCTTTTGAGTTGTGTCATGTAGCTTGATGCTACTTGCTCTAATCCACCTGCTGCTTTTCTATTCCGTAATCTTATTTGTTAATATATATATATATATATATATATATATATATATATATATATATATATATATATATATACTGTATATATATTTTTTTTTTTTCTAACAAGACTTAAGATAATAGGTGGATCTTGATACTATGTACAAACTAAACCACCTGGATCCTAGAACTGTGGTACTGAAACCGCATAGATATATACACTAGACGTCGCCTTGGCTACGGCAGTTCATTGGAACGAATGCGTCAATAGAGCCGCCATCATGGAACAGGGGAGCCCCTCCTCTTTAATGCACTAGCGTCAATGTAGGAAATGCTCTAACGGAAATAAAATCACCATAAATCGTCATGAACGTGATTTTCTAGTTGTTTTGGTTCGTTCCAACGGTCAGACATGTATTTATCATTGAGTCCAGAGAAATTTTACAAAATGTACAAAATTTCACATTCTTGTGAAATGTAATCCCTTGCTGTCTGTTTTTTAGATTTCGTTTGTGTGAACATCCATATGCAGCACAAAAGTCCGGCATCATCCATGAATTCAGCGTTACCTAGTTACTTCCTATGGCAAGACCCCTGTTCCAAGATGGCGGCGGTTTTGACGCATACTTAGAACCCCAAGGTGACATCTAGTGTATATACAGGGTTCCTACAGGTTTCTTCAAGTTAAATTCAAGTCTTTTTAAGACCTTTTTAAGACCATTTATATAAAAAAAATTAATACCTATTTCACGTCCCTACCAGCAAAGAAAAACAAAATCCTTCAACTTGTGTTTATTTATTTTTCAAATATGGAATGGGTAAAAGATAAGCCAAGCAGGTGTGAAAAATAAAAACATTTCAGTAGGCCACAAGAAAGTTTGCCGAACAATGTTAAGTTGTGTTTTAACATTAGCTAGCTACTTATTCTATGCTGGGAATATGGGGAACTGAGAGACCCCTGAACAATAAACATCGAAAATAATAATAATAATCGTGGTTGACAAATGAAACTTTTGAGGAAAAATACAATACGGAGAAGTTACATACAGCAGTGTTAATTTTGACAGCAAATTTTGATTTAGTTTTAGTCTCAGTGTTTTGACTAAAAATATGACAAACTAATTTTAGTCATATTTTAGTCATCTGAATTGTTTTAGTTTTAGTCTAGTTTTAGTTGACGAAATACAATAAGATTTTAGTGATTTTAGTTTTTTTAGATTTTCGAAATCTACTGTAAACTAAATCTACAGTAGATTTAGTTGACTAAAATATAATGGGTTTAGGTAAATTGTAATGTGTCAATTTAGAATTTCTCTAAAATTTCCAAACCCATATACTCCCGGAGAAAACATATATTAACCTATTAATATGAATGATTTTTAAGTTTCAACAAGCAATACAGATACAGATTTAACTACTGTGACTTAAAAAAAATATCTTAAAATTAAATAAAACCACTTTTCCTAAAGTAAAAGACAGTCTTCTTTTCAATGAATATATGCATTCTTTATAACAACTTACATACATAATTCTTTATTTTTCAAGCAGACAATTATTTGGATGAATTAAATATAATTAATCCTTATTAAAGCTATTAACAAACAGTAAATGCTTTTCTCTTTTTCTTTTGTTGCTTGATCAAAATTAATGACACAGACCGCATTATGTTTATTGCCACTGTCACTTTAAGACATCGGCTCATGTCCAATGACATGCGGATACGATTGCACTGATGCACACCCGATTTAATTGTTTAAGACATAACCGACATAGTTTACATGAATACTTTCCAAACCGGACATTTAGACATAATGTTGTGTGTATTTGTCCATTCAGACACGAAAGAGAGCTCAGTGCAGTACCCGCGCGCTGTATAGGTGAATATGTGCATGGCTCCACGCTTCGGGTTGGTGCGTGGTTGGTTTACATTTTTAACATTTTATGAGACCGTGGGGTAGATCAGCACGTTACTGTACAAATGTGTGCATCTACCACACACGCAGGACATCAGTTCTGACTGGATCACTTCCCAGATCGACACTATCTAACATTTTCATCTAGTTTTTATTCGTTGACGAAAATGTAAATAGATTTTCGTCATAGTTTTTGTCATTCAAAACTAGGTTTTATTTAGGTAGCGTCTCGTTTTCGTCAGTGAAAAATGTCGTTGAAGAAAAGTTATTATTTTAGTCAATGAAATGAACACTGACATACAACACAATTTTTAAGACCCAGACATCAAAATTCAAGACTTTTTAAAGACTTTTTAAGGTATTATTTCCAAATTCATAAATTCAATGCTTTTAAGGCTTTTTAAGACCCCGCGGGAACCCTGTATATATCTATGCTGAAACCAAAAGCTGCCGCTATATCATCCAGTTCGGTAGGTGGCGCTGTCACAAAAAACTAGGGTCCTGGAACTGCGGTCCTAGAAATGGGATCCTGAAACTGCAGCCTCCGGTTGTGCAGGAACATACGACTGGTATTTTTCTTACTTCCTCACAAAAACGCTTACCTAGCTAAATATTTTTTATACAGGTAATTATTATTATTTTTAAATTATGAATCTTCTGTTTTGTCACTGAATTCTTTTGGCAGATGTAGCTCATCCTTGGGAACACATTTTCTCACATTCCTGCATCACAAGTCTGCATCTTTTTCCTCAGCTCTAACATCAGGTGAATATATTTCAGCTTTTATGGTCAAACCGACCGCAACAACCCACCACCTGAAAACAACAACCCACCACCTGACCACAACAACCCACCAGCCGAAGACAACAACCCACCACCCGAAGACAACAACCCACCACCCGAAAACAACAACCCACCAGCCGAAGACAACAACCCACCACCCGAAGACAACAACCCACCACCTGAAGACAACCCACCACCCGACCACAACAACCCACCACCCAAAGACAACAACCCACCACCCGAAGACAACAACCCACCACCCGAAGACAACTCACCACCCGAAGACAACAACCCACCACCCGAAGACAACAACCCACCACCTGAAGACAACCCACCACCCGAAGACAACAACCCACCACCCGAAGACAACAACCCACCACCCGAAGACAACTCACCACCCGAAGACAACAACCCACCACCCGAAGACAACAACCCATCACCCGAAGACAACAACCCATCACCCGAAGACAACAACCCATCACCCGAAGACAACAACCCATCACCCGAAGACAACAACCCATCACCCGAAGACAACAACCCACCACCCGACCACAACAACCCACCACCCGAAGACAACAACCCATCACCCGAAGACAACAACCCACCACCCGACCACAACAACCCACCACCCAAAGACAACAACCCAACACCCGACCACAACAACCCAACACCTGAAGACAACAACTCACCACCCAAAGACAACAACCCATCACCCGAAGACAACAACCCATCACCCGAAGACAACAAAATACCACCCGAAGACAACAACCCATCACCCGAAGACAACAACCCACCACCCGACCACAACAACCCATCACCCGAAGACAACAACCTACCACCCGACCACAACAACCCACAGCCCAAACGCAACAACCCACCACCCGAAGACAACAACTGCCCTTCCAGCACCAACGCCACCCACCAACATGACAAAGGGGCGTTATAATATTACTGATGCAAAAGGCAATATCTGTATTCTGGCTGACTTGGAAATCGGGATCCGTGTGAACACCAGTGAGGTAAGATGCTTTCTGTTGGAGTGATAGATCTACGGTACATCCAAATGTGGTTCCTGCTGATTATATCTAAACCATTTGTATCCTTCACAATGTCTACCATGTCATTTTTCCATATTCCATATAAATATTATCCATTGCTCTGAAACATTTCTGTCTTTCTAGGTTAATGGCACGTTCATTGTTCAGCCAAGCAAAACTAAACCCTCTGGAGACTGTTCGGATAAAACGGCTAATATAATTCTCAGTTTTAATGAAGGCCAGTTTATCCTAAAATTTAAAAATGTAAGTCTGTTTATGGATTTTCAAAAATAGCCTATTCTAAACAATGTGTCATGTATGATGGAATTTAATCAACAAAAGATTTCATAAACTTTAGAAGATCTAGAAGATTATTTTACCATTGTAGTTAGTCTATATCAGGCTAGTGGACTTTTTTTGCAAAAAGAATTTAGTTTGTGTGGTCTGAAAACAGAATTTTGAGGCACTTTAGGAGGAAGTATAAAAGACTGGGTTATTTATTCTCTCTGCCTGAGTCGCCTCTCAGCAACAATTTAACCAATAAGCTCACAGGGAGGCACCAGGTGTTCTCAGCTGATTGATTATGATATGTGGTGACCCACATCATATATCTGGCAACATACTGCAATGGAAGCTGCGGTCGCTAAAGTAACTACATCTCATACAAAAAACAGAATATAACGGATCGCAAACCAAACATTTGCTACAACCACAGCTATATCAAAATATTTGAGTTATGGCGAATAATAACATTACAGGAAAAAAAAAAAAGAAACAAGGACGAAAAAGCCATTCTTTTAGAAGAATACGGTAAAAGAAAATACACCATCAAAAGTCGATATAATCCATCAGTCACTCATGTGCACAAGACCAAAGCCTGGCAGAAGATAACGGAAAAAATGAACTCAAGAAATCTAGCTGTCAAGCGCACAGTAGAAGAAGTCATGAAAAAGTTCAAGAAAAGAAATAAACAACTACAAAAAGGAATCTGGAAAAAACGGTAAGTTATATTTGCTAGCTAAATTGATTTACGTGACTGGATATATTGTATCAAAAAAGTAGCGTAGGTTTAATAGAGTTTTGCAAATGTTTTATGGTGTAAAGGAGTAGGCCCACCGCCACAAGACCTGTCTGAGACATCAGAACTGGTACAAGAAATATTAGGGAAGGATTCTCAGAATTTCTAGTCAGTATTGCTGGCGAGCCTCAAAGCAGCTCGGGAAGCAGGTAAGATAACGCAGATGAGTGCTAATGCATTTTGTAAAATGTCTTTTGTGTAAAATGTCTCAATCTTTTTCAAAAATGGTCATGATGTAAAGATACAGAGTTTGGGCAAGGCGCTATAATAATAATAATAATAATAATAATAATATTCTTTTTTTAGCCTACCCACCCCAAACTGGGAAAATGTTCCTGGAGCACAAGCTCCACTTCCAGTCACCCAGCCGCGAGGTTAGCGACATTAGGTTATTAGTGACAGCTGTGTTACATTCGGTAACGTGACCACAAAACCAGTAACAAGTCTCACGTGTATATTTGTGGCAATAGCCAACAATACATTGTATGAGTCAAAATTATCGATTTTTCTTTTATGCCAAAAATCATTAGGATATTAAGTAAAGATCATGTTCCATGAAGATATATTTTGTAAATTTCCTACCGTAAATATATAAAACAATTATTTTTGTGAGTGGATGCAGACAGCAAAATCGCGAACATAAATGGACAACTTTAAAGGCGATTTTCTCAATGTTAAGATTTTTTTGCACCCTGAGATTCCAGATTTTCAAATAGTTGTATCTCGGCCAAATATTGTCATATCCTAACAAACCATACATCAATGGAAAGCTTTTTTATTCAGCTTTCAGATGATATTGACCCTGAAAAAATTACCCTTGTGACTGGTACCCTTGTGGTCCAGGGTCACAATTTAATTGTTAATATAAATAAAAAGTTGTTTTATTTGTTTTGTTTTCAGAAATTCATCTGAGGAGAGAGGATCGGCCAGAGTAACATCTGGGCTCGCTAAACTTCAATTAGAAGTTCTTTTGCTGCAGAAGAGGAAAGCAGAGTTGGAGATTTCTAAATTAGAAATGAAAAAAAAAAAACTTAAATATGCAGAACATAATACTTCAATTCAAAATTAACAAACTTGCGCATGAGGGATTAATACATTTACAGCTAACAAGAGAAGAAGAATAACACATTAACATTAATCTGTTGATATAGAGTATTTATTATTCAAATGATTTTTAATAGACCTAGATAAGTATTCATTTTATATAATAATCCAGTGTAATTTTCTTATTGTAAATGTTCAATGGCTGTTTTTTTTCAATCTGTTGCCTAAATAAACATTTAGTTTCATATATTGAAGTCTGTTTTCATTTTATTTATATTTATTTTTAACTTATTCATTTATACAGCATCTAATCTGGAAATTAATATACAGTTTATTGTAGAACATATTCTAGCCTACTTTAGGAAAAAAAAATGTTCGCACAAGCATGTCTGGGATAGCGTGTCCCTTGACTACACCCTCCACGTCTTGATTTGGGTGCACTGCTTCATCAGGGTCAGCATGAGGGTCATCCAATCACTCCAAAGTTTTTTGATATGTTAAACAGGATGACATTTTTGTTGATCTATTCATCTAAATAGCTAAACTGGTGTTATTTAAATTAATTTTACCTGTGCAGCTCCTACTCTGGATTCCTAAAAGGTGTCAGAAGCCATGAACGACAGGGAAACTGTCCCACAAAAGTAAGCCCCTGTGTGTTCCATCCTCAAAACTGTAATAAATGTTACTTTCAGACAGCACGCGTGCGTCATGGGTAGCTACTGCCGGGCCACTCAGCAGTAAAATTTGTTATTTTGCTGTCTGGGTTACATTTCAACAGTACAATTATAGAATGAATGTTTTTGCGGTTGACAAATTGATCTTCATATTGGTGGGGGCCGGGGGCTTGAATTTGAATTCTCTGAAGGAAATTTCACTTATGTGTCAATTCGGCTACACAGGACTAAGGCCACTCAATGGACAGCTCTGCAGACAGTGGATTTGTGTACATTGAAGACGTCGCCAATGACAGACTGAAAAGTACCTACCACGAGCAAAAAACTTCTAAGCAATAAAAACTTGAAGCAGTGCTAGGATTGCACTAATCCGTCGGGTTTGGTGCTCAATGTCTGGCTCAAGTGTCGCGGTGAGATGAAGGATTGATTGACGGTTAAACCTATATTCCCTCAATAATTGGGTTAGGTATCATTCATAGTCTCCAATGGATTATTTCGATCATTAAAAATGCGCCTAGGTACTCCCTCCTCTTCAATGACCATGCAATCAGCCATTGCGCTTGAGTTTAGATGATTTAAGGGAGCTGGTTTTGTCCCTTAATTTTTTTAAGGTGAAACGGTATAAGGACTTTGTTGCAAGCATAACAGAATTTAAGGGAACACTTAAGCAATTAAGGGAAATAATTAGTGATGGCCTTAAGTGGACCCTTAGGTTTTTTTCTTGCAACCCATGTTTCCCTAAGGGTAGGGCCTACCCTTAACCTTATTACTAAGGGTTTTCTCAACTTAAGGGCTTTCGTGCAACCGGGCCCATGTGGTTTATTGATTGTTACAGGATTGTTGTTGTGATTTGAAAATTGTGTGATGGTTTTATAATACATTACTGTGCGTTCACACCGCCGCCGGCGAGAGCGTCAAAGTGGCCGGAAGCCATTCATTTTCAATGAGAGCCGGCGGCGAGCTCCGGCGAGGGCAGCGCTCTTGGATGGTGAGAGCGGCGAGAAGAGTTGAAATCAAGTCAACTTTAAGGTAATGAGCTATGACGCCGGCGAGAAATGCAAGGAAATGCAAATTAGAATAGCACTTAATCATGAACACAAAAGCCACACCACACAAATGGCTTTTAATTGGTTTATTTCGTTAGCAAACATGTCACTTTAATTGTTAAGTTCTTTCCATCGATCAATTTTCTGCAAAAATAAAGCTTGTTTGCTTTGCGGCCCCTTTAAATAAAGTTTTAAAAAATACCAAGCATTCGATCTACGTCAGAGCATCAGAGCGTCCATGAATCTTTCTATGGCGTCGCTAGCAGGGCGGCGAGAGCAAATTTTGCCGCTCTCGCCGGCGGCGGTGTGAACACACGGTTATGGCTCTTATTCTATTGTGTTTGTGTATTTTTGGATAACATTCTAATTATCTTTTTTTGAACTTTCCAGGATGAGACCAAAAAAAAGGTCTATGTCGAGTTAGTGGAGTATGATTTGAACTATGCTTTCAAACGTGGAGGTAAATTCCCTGACATATGACTGGTACAATTTGCCTTGCCTTGTCACCCACAATAACACACATCCTCAATTTTCAGCAATTTAGTCCCAGGACTTTCAACTTTTACCTGTATAGTTACACAGTTGTTATTGGGCATCTAAACAAAGAGGTTAAATATAAGTATCTGGCTTTTTTTAACTTTAATAAGTTAAACTTTAACTAATTGGTTCCTCAAAAATCTACTGAAAACAGAATTCTTCAAAATCCTTTTAAAGTGATATAAATAGCCAAGCCTCAATAAAACAAATAAACACTAGTGAAGAACACTTTCCCTCACTGTGAAAAATTCATATGCATGAATGCATTTCATTTTGAATTCAAAATCAATATGACTTTGCATAAAAACTCAAAGATATTTCATTTTTGTGTCCATGTGAATACATTTCCCAGTTTCAAACATGAGTGGTAATGGAAGAGTTTTGACCAATAATTATGACTATTATCATTACAATTTAGTTTGTATGTCTGATCAAATTATTTTTATTTTTGTCAACAAAGCATTGAGAAATTACAGTGGGAAGAACGAGTCTCTTGAGCTGTTTTCTGCGGCTCCGGGTCACTCTTACTCCTGCAAGGCTGAGACTGTGTACATGGGGAACGGTGTGAGTCTAGATCTGACCAATTACAGACTTCAGGCTTTTAACATCAAAAACAATGAATTTGGCACAAGTAAGTATAATGACACCAATATTTTAAAGCACCCCATCCTTGTAGTCCTTAAAGTAACCTATATATTACACTCTACATCAAGTTATGTTGCTATTTGGACTATACTCTTTGCCTTTTATATGCACTGTATATCTTATGTCCTGTCACAGTGATTTTACCAAGTAAGACATGTTCCTGGATCAACATATTTGGTCATATTCCTAACTCTACCCATAACTTATCCATGAAATCAGAGGGAAATGATGGTGAATAACACTGCTGTAGAAGCACCTAACCCTTGTTGTAAGCCTAAACGTGACATTACTGTAAACTCATATCTGATTGGTTGATTGGAATATTGTTCCAGGATCAACAAAGATGTTGCACTTCGTGAAATCAGGCTCACCTTATGTCCTACGTACAGCTTGTTTACAACGAATGTTGCAAATGTGGCAATGCAAAGGAGCTGGTTAGACCAGCCAGATAACTCAAAACAAACAGTACTAAGAAAAAGTAGGCCTGTTATAAAGTCCAAAGGCTACCTAACATATTATTAACTAATGTGGATTCATGTTTATTTTAAAGGGATGATTGATTATGATTTCACTTTTCTAACTTTAGTTAGTGTGTAATGTTGCTGTTTGAGCATAAACAACATCTGCAAAGTTGCAAAGCTCAAAGTTCAAAGCAAAGGAAGATATTTGCTTTTAAAGAAATCATTTTTTAAGGACTACAACAAACGGCTGGTAAGGACTACACAACATTCCTCCAGGGTTAGTGACATCACCAAGCCTAAAATTTACATGAACTCCGCCCACGGAACACCCAGTCCATGTTGAGAAGAGGAAGAGTTATTGTAGTACAGCACATTTGTGAGTCTGCTCAAGCTGTCCTGTCGCATCCGTATTTTCACATGCAGTACAGTATGTAACACAAATGCAATAGCATGTCACTCTGTAGGCATCTTACAACAGTTCACACGTGAGTGATTTATAGATTATCATGACAAAATATGCTAATCAATGACTTGAAGATATTTAACTTTACATCAGCAACATAAATTCATCAACTAACCATTCAAAAACTTCCTGTTGCACTCTACATGTTGTCACTGCTTCTTGAGTCTCTCCATCATTGTCCGACTCCAATTAAAACATAAAAGGCAGAATAGTTTCTGACATTTTAGTGCTTGTCTGCGTGAGGTATTCAGAGCTGCTAACACACACTCTTGAAGCTCCGCCCTCTGTGCCAGGAGTAGCAGCTCATTTGCATTTAAAGGGACACACATAAAACAACGCGTTTTACTGACCCTCAAAAGGGGACAACTTTAATATGCTGTAGGCTTTTTTTGGGCTAAAACTTCACATACACACTCTGGGGACAACATAGACTTATTTTACATATCGTAAAAAGGGGCATTATACCCTTTAAATCAAATGAAAGTCTGCTACTTTTTTAAATAGCTTTTTTATTATTTGACATGACAACTTTAAAAGTCATGCAAATTAAATTATTATCTGTAATTTAACTGTAAACGAGCAGTTGTGTCTTCAATTTTGGCCACCTTTTTAAGGATTATATATATTTGTATCTACTAAATTATTGCTATTTTAAGACTGGAAAAAACTACACAACTTTTGCAGAGATTTACAGTTTGGGTGAATCGACGTTAGTTGCTGAAAGTCAGAGCCAGTCCTCAGATTTGAGTTGACAGATTTTTCAGAAAATTGCATAGTGTAAAATGATCACAGACTTTTGTTTATTTTATTTTCAGACTATAATTCTGTCTAGTCAGAGAATCAAACATGTTTGATATTGTTTGTTGTTTAGTGTATGATTCCCAGTTTTTCTTGAACCACTCACAAAGTTGGGCAAGTTTATGCCTAGTGTTTTAAAAATTAAGGTGTGTAGTGTGTTCTAGCCTTTAATTTTTGCCTGTAAAATTAGAAAATGGACTTTGTTTTCATTTCTTTCAATGAGATATAAGTTCACTGTGCTCTATTTGTGTTTGTCCAACAGCTGATCTATGCAAGGCTGATAAACCGGACTACCGCGTTCCCATCGCCGTGGGCATAATCCTCATCATTCTCATCGTCATTGTAGTCATTGCTTATCTTATCAGCAGAAAACGGAGAAGTAATGGGTACCAGTCACTATAGAGGCCTATAAGTCCTGATTTATACCAGCGCTTCCGGTTTACAGGAGATTTAATGCTGTTATATGTGTTTTAAGTGAATGTTACACATATACGGATTATGAACATGGATGGCTTAGGATCTGTCCAAACAATGTTTAGTATTCAGAGACCGTGTGCCACATCCTAACACAAGCTGCAACCATACAAACAAATGGCTAAGTTAGAGCATGCCTTATTTAGCCTACCTTCATAAACTTTTTTAAAGAACCTAACCTAATCCTGACATTACAGAAGGATGTGCAAAATCTACTTTTGCTCCATCTTGTGTAAGTGTTCTTTTCTGTAGGTGCTCTTCACTGCTTGTCTCATGCATTGCATTTTCTGTGATTGGCTGATCCGCCAATGTTAATCTGATTAATATGTCCAAATTTGGTTTTAAACCAAAAGGCTGCATAAAAGGGAATTCAGTTGCTCATGTTGATGTTGGTATATATAAGCCTTTACTGTGTTTTGTGATTAATAATAGAAAGGATTTTTCTTTCTATTGTGCTTGTTTTTTTGTTGTTGTTTTTTTGCAGACTATACTGTATTGTGGTCTGATCCTTTAACTCAAGCTGAATGCACTGAATAATGGGAATAATGTGTAATTTTGGATACAAATAATAAATAATTTGTCCCAAAAAAGGTTACTTTTTAAAATAAGCATTACATGAGTTTTGTTGTTTACCCACTTTAATTAATTTCATGTGGATTATCTTTTGTATATTAGTGAAAAACAATTCTGTGGTGTAGAAATGGAAGAGGAAGAGGGGAAAACACAAGCATTATTTTTGGCAGTGTGTTATGTGGTGGCGCAGATGCAGAATCGTGCAAGAGCGTATTTAGAACAGTTTTCTATTCATTTCACCCAAATATGAGTCCATGCTTTCACAAAAAAAATATTTAAAGCAACATAAAATAAATCATCCTCTAAATTCTGTCATTTTTTTCCTGAATTTGTTTAGGATTTTAGTAAGCCCTTCTTGAGAAAATCCACTTTTTAAAACTTTTTTTTATGCCTTTATTCATGCTATAAGGTTAAACATTGAGAGTATTTTTTTTTATTTAAGGTTTTTTTGTGCCATTTTCAAACTACGTGCAATCGAGGTGGCGCTCGAGAGCTCGTGCATCACAGATGCAGCTTTAGAAATTCTTGGGAATTGCTATGAAATTTGAAACCAGATACACTAGTCTTCTCCGCCTCATCTTAAAGTTTTCTTTCTCTTTCAATACATTTTACCTTGTATTTTCTATACCTTGCATATTCTTATGTCTATGCAGCTCAGTAGTGTTTGTTGACATCTCTATTGCAAAACTATTTTCCCTGTTCATCAGAAACCTTCTTTTATAATGTAAAGTCCCGCACTATAAAATACGACAGTTGTTTCAAGTTCAGCCTTTCCATCTGTATTGTTGAAAGACCTGGCAAGCCGTTTTAACATTTAATCCTTAAAATGTGCCAGTATGTATTTTCATGCTAGCCTAGTGCTTATTTTTTTAGATACTATCTATTCCATTAGGTACTAGTACTTATTCATTTTATTTGCTACTAGGGCTTATTCTTTATTCTTTAGATACTAGTACTTTTTTAAAGATCTTAGTCTTTATTCTAATTTCATGACTTACTCGCAACATAACGTCACATTCCTTTTCACCAAGTCAGAATACGGACAATCTTGCTGTTTATATACGTGAGGTACAGCGCACCTCCAAAAGTGTGCGCTGCACACAGCCTAGGCTATAATGTTGAGGAAATATAAAGACAGGAAAGTAGTACATTTTTCTGAGGTGATAAACTTTTTATTTCATAAAAAGTTATGAAGATAACGCTGGTTGATTTCCATTACACGAGAGTAGATGTTAAAACTTCATGCTGATTTGTACTCGGCTTTCACCAAGATAAGCACCAACTAAGACGTAGCTTTACAGTAACCTATGCGTCTCCATCCTTTTACGCTTCTTTACAAATGGTGATGTGAATCTCCTTCTGTCTGGTGTTAATAGCTGCAGTGTATTTGCACACACAACGGCTGCAACCACAGTGCGGTCCCCTCAAGACAACCGTCTGGATTGAGCAGAGTAGGGGATATCTCTAGGGTCTTCAAGTGGGCACCTTCCGTCCTCAGTGTTTCGTCGATTAGCCCACGACACCTCAAGAGGGCTCGACAGTGACTCTGGCGTCCCAGAGTCACCCCCCTCTGTCCCCCACTCAACTCAGCCCAGCTTACTGACCTTTACATCCCTCCTGCTGCTGAGGTTGCTCCTTCCTCGTAGTTCACATGTGACCTAACCACAATCTCTCACGACCTCTCCACAACCCGACCATACGCGCCAACCCATTTGACTAAGGCTGTCGAGCCCCACTGCGGACGTTAAAGCGGTCAGTGGCAACGGTTCCATATGGCATACTACCGCAAAACACATCGGACAGGCAAATCACATGGTCTTGCGCATCCAGTCGCGTTGCTTCTGAAATGCTCCTGGTGTGAGTTGGCACCACGTGGAGGACGGAATAAAATCTTGTCGGAGCCGTAATGCACTGCAGACGTGTGCAGTGTACAAAAGGGGTAAAGTCGAGAACAGTTCAGACGGTTCTCGTTTATAGTTATCTTATTCATAAGTGTTTAGAAAAACCCTGCACGAACGCTCAGTCACATAATCATCATTTAGATCACCGCTAGGGGGGCTTGAGATTGGGGCCCCCCCAAGCCCCCTTGACACCGGGCCTGAGCCTACGTGCACCACAAAAAAAAAAAAAAAAAAAAACACAGGTGAATGCGCACCATAACACATGAAAAAACACTGCTGGTGACGGTGCACCATAACACATTGTTACTCACTGCTATGACTACACACACATAGCCCTAGGTCCAAATACATTAAAAAAAGATGCTCACTTACTTTAAAGCTGCATTTTCCAGGCTTTCCTCTGAAAGAATATGGGGATTCCCCAGTCCCAATTCGAAACAAATTACACCAAAATCCATCATTGTTCGTTTCACACATGTATTCAATGATCAGTAAAATATGTTGTTGTCATTATTTATTCAAATAAATACGCGATAAAGTAGAATGCGATCAGACTAAAAGTAGTAAAATGCGATAGGGGGCCCCGGCTGTCAATCAATATCTTCCAGTCACGCGGGCCCCTGATTGGTCCGGGCCCATAAGCAACCGCGTACTCTGCTTACCGATAGTTACGCCTGTGCATCTGACATCAGATACATCAGGTGCGTCTCTGGCACTTTTACTTCAACTGCCTCTGACAGAAGAATTTATTTTTCCGAATTGAGTCTTAAGGTCCTTTTTAAGTCTTAAAAACTTTCATATTTGTTTTTTCGTATTCGGTGGCTGTGAATTGTCAAAACACCTCTCAAAATACTAAAAAATTAAAGTTTCGGAGGCAGTGTGTAAATGTGATTGACACAACGTGAGGTTGTATTTATTTTATTTGTGCGAAAATTTCGGACTCAGTGTGCAAGGACCTCTACACTTTACAATGATAACCTTTTATTATACCTTTTATAAAAATGTTTCTTGTCAGTTATATCAAAAAAGTGAAACAACTGCATCAGACTGGTTAAGTAGCCTAACATTACCCAGTCAAAGTAATACAACTGCACATTGTAATATCTGTACATTAAGTCTATTATTAAAGATTTTGTCAGTATTACAGTTATTTTGGGGGAAATTTGAATAATTGCATTGCAAGCTGATTTAAGGTGTGCCCCTGAATTTTCTGCTTGCGCTCCTAAAAATTTCAGTCAGGGGCTACTGCGCTCCTAGTAAAAAAAAATAGGGGGTTAATTTTTATACCTGATTATATGGTATCTTTCCTTAATCATCTGAAATGTCTGCAAGCAAAGTTAAAGTTGCAGTAGGAAGTTTTGAGAAAATGTTGACTTAGCCTGAAAATTTGAACAAGCACAACTTCCAGGTCCAACCCCCTTGCTCTCTGCTGCACTACAGCCCTCCCTCCACAGCTCCTCCCCCACAGCGCAGCCTGCCGTGAACGCGCAGGCTAGTAAACAGGACCACTGATGACGGCGGATTATAAACAGTTATGGAACATTCACTAATAGGGACGAAACATCAACAATATGCTTTACATTGACTATGGCCTGCCCATACTTTGACTACAAACTTGGTCCTCAAATCATTATGTATTTTGCAATACATGTAACTTTATAACGTTGCACTCTTTCTATAAGTTATAAATAGCTAGTAAAATAACGTTAAAGGATTAGTTCACTTTTAAAAAAAACTTTTGCTGATAATTTACTCACCCCCATGTCATCCAAGATGTCCATGTCTTTCTTCAGTCGAAAAGAAATTAAGGTTTTTGATGAAAACATTCCAGGCCTTTTCTCCATATAATGGACTTCAATAGGACACAAACGTTTCAAGGACCAAATGACAGTTTCAGTGCAGCTTCAAAGGGCTTTAAAGGATACCAGACGATGAATAAGGGTCTTATCTAGCGAAACGATCGGTCATTTCAAAAATAAATACAAAACTTTAAGTTTTATAAGCACAAATGCTCGCCTTGCTCTGTTCTATGATGTACGTTCGTGATCCTGTTCGAACTCGTTCATCAAAATGAAAAAATCTTTTTTCGAGATTTGAACATCTTTTTTTCGAACGAAATGACTCGAAAAAAGATTTGTTCATTTTGAACGAGTCTTTTTTCGAGTCATTTCGTTCATTCAACGAACGAAATGACTCCAAAAAAGACTCGTTCAAAATGAACAAATCTTTTTTCGAGTCATTTCGTTCGTTGAATGAACGAAATGACTCTAAAAAAGATTCGTTCATTTGGATGAAGGAGTTCGAACAGGAGAGTCACGAACGACGGTACGCGCTCGCGCTGTGCAAGAGAAATTTGATCAGCGCGTACACCAGCGTGATTGACACTGCTAAGACATTCCTCCTGGCTCTGATTGGTTGTTTCTGACCGGGAGCGGTGTATTTCTGCAAATGGCAATAGGACCACAGGGAGGAGCCAGACGAGCTTGATTTTTTCCACAGATTATCTGTCTCATATTCTACTGTCAGGACATAATGACAGTTTTAACAATACTTGTTTACAAAAGTGACCTACTGGAGCTTTAAGCTAGCATAATGATGCTGAGTTTACAATCATGTTTTGCTGTAGGCTATATCCTATGTTTTTATTAATAATTTTTATGTAGCCTATTTTATTGTTCATTTCTGTGTGTTTTTCCAAATAAATGAACAATTCATTTTGAGTGCATTCATCATTCACAGCTGTTGAAATAACCTTTAAATTAGTTTGGGCAATGAGGACATAAATTAGGTTAAACTGCATGTCCGCCCATAGAAAAACAGATAGCCTAACTATAAAAATTGTTACATGAGGAAAAGTCTGGTCACCACGATTAGCCTACGTTACGTAACAGTCACTTATTTGTGTTAGCTGGGTAAATTGTAAGGGTTAGATGTTAAAATGGATTGCCATAGAAGTCTGTATGAACTCCTCAAGCTCCAGATGGGAGAAGGGCGGAAACATTCCGAAAACCCCATAACAGAGTCTTTTTCAGGGATTTGGGCCCGCAATATAATATAGCTATTGTTTTGAACGCATACTTAAAGACCAGCCGAGGAAAATGACGAGTAAGATATCTTATAAATAATGTGTATTTTATAAATTGTTATTTGCAACAACCGAACCTGGACTGATCCGAGACTTCTTCTGACGCTGTTCCTCAGGCGAACCCGAGGCAGATGTTTCGGATGTTGCAGCGCTGAGCGCGGGCGATTCAGGCGACGCGGGGACGTTACTGGAAGTTACTTTCCAGAGGAACCCACGTCAAAAATACAAATACCTGGAGGCAGAACCCAAAATTTTAGGGGTACACGTAATTACGTTCGCGATAAAGTAGAATAGCCTACAATTTGTTTTGAAACACGTCCACTAGGCTACTAGGGTTTTATGTCTCATCCACAGGTCACGGAGATCGCGCTGACTGTCTTCTTCATGGGTTGCAAAATTCCGTTTTATATGGGAATGCCTTTTGAACAACAAACTCCGTATACAGAATGGATGATACACAACATCATGCTAGCGTTTTCCTTAGTTGTAAGTTCAGTAGGCTATGTTTTAACTGTAATTAATTATTTTTTACATATTTAATAAGCCTGCTCATAAGCCATTTTAAATCGGTTTGCTGGTCTTAACCAATTTAAGCGGATCCGATACCTGGTTCAGTTTAGGTGGGTTCACGCCTTGACGGCTAAATCAGAGATTGGAGGGCCACTGTCCTGCAGCTGTGACCCTGATAAAAACTCACCTGCTTTCTAGTGATCCTGAAGACATTGGCTGCGTCCGAAATCGCATTCTGTCTTGTGTAGCCTACTTATGTTGAATAAGTAGTAATTAGCCTAGTACTTCACGACTGTTAAAAAAAAAAGTATGTTCTGTGTGTCTGTGTGTGTGTGTAGGCTACTCTGTAATCCGGACAAACTAGATTCGCCACAATGTCATTATTATTTGACACCTGCAGGGTCAGTTGCGTTTCTTCACTGCATTTCACAAATCCTCTCCTGTGGCCTCATGGGATATTAAAGTGTCCATAATAGAATCTCTTCAGAATCTCGCCGGACGAAGTAGGTCGACTTTTTCCTACTCTTTTGTGAGTACTGTGAATTCGGACATAATTCTTTTGTTACATACTGTTTTTCGCCTACTATATAGTTGGGAATTATGTGATTTCGGATGCAGTCATTGATTAGATTGTTCAGGTGTTTGATTAGGGTTGGAGGCGGAGCTAAACCCTTCAGGACAGAAGATGCTCATCCCTGATGTAACACTATTCATCCCTGAATCAGGGATGTAACACTATGTTTTCCTTAAACAGGGCATAATTGCTGGCAGTGTGGCGATAGCAGCGCAGAAACTCCACCTACCGACAGTAAGAGTATCTGGACACATAGCAAAAAAAAAAAAGAAGAAAATTTCATATTAAAAAAAGTGTCATCATGCTAGTTATACACTATATGTAGAATGAGCCCCCTGAAATAAGCATTTCTGAGCTTATGTGTGTCATTTTATTTCTTAACAGCTCAAGGCATGTTTGGGAATGCAGGTGGTCACATGTGTGACAAATACTTTGTTTCTCATGTTATCGATTAATCCATCAAGGCACCCTGGTGCCTGCTGGCTTTACTACAATCATAATGAGACAATTCCTGAGAACAGCACATGTACACTTGTAGAGGTAAGCTAAACCGTTTTAAAGAGAAAATGTCAATGCTATTATTGTCACTGTATGCTGTTCTCCTTTGAAAATAATGCTCTGCATACTATGATGTGGGAAAGAAAAACTTTCATATACACCTGAAACAGTTTCTAAATGTAGAATTAAAGGGAAAGTTCACCCCAAAATTCTGTCATTAGTTTCTAACCCTCATGTCCTTCCAAACCCATAAGACTTTCGTTCATTTTTGAAACACAAATGAAGATCTTTTTAATGAAATCTGAGAGCTTTCTGTCCCTCCATTAACAGCTAAGCAACTACCACTTTGACGCTTCAAAAAGTTCATTAAGAGATTGTAAAACTAATCCATATGAATTGAGCGGTTTAGTCCAAATTTTCTGAAGAGGCTCAATCACTTTATATGATGAACAGATTTAATTTAGGCTTTTATTCACATATAAACATTCATGTCAAGTCAAGTCACCTTTATTTATATAGCGCTTTTTACAATAGAGATTGTTCAAAGCAGCTTTACAGAGATAACAGGAAAATAATGTTGTAATAGTATTGTTAAATACAAAATTAAATGTCCCCAACCAAGCAAGCCAAAAGCCAATGGCGACAAAGGGCGAAGAAAGGCGACAGTGGCAAGGAACCAAAACTCTATCAGTGACAGAATGGAGAAATAAACCTTGGGAGAACCCAGGCTCAGTCAGGGGACCAGTCCTCCTTTGGCCAACGAACGAACAGTGTATGATTATGATTTAGGCAGCATTATAGGTCAGAAGTCAGATTGGATTAGAACTTTCACAATATTTATCCAGTTCCATCTGGTTGGGGGTCGGAGTCATCACGCCGGTATGGAGATGAGTTTGTTGTGGTGTCCATGTGCCCTTCACAGGGTTGATGAGGCTGGCACTTCAGGGATGCGTTGTCGTCGTGCCCATACGATGGTCCTTCATCAGATCTGAATGCCATCCTTCTTATGATGTACAAAGTACATCAGGATTTATGGGAAGTGTTCCCTGTTCCGGCTGATCTAAACTATGCAGCCTAACATTGAATTATAGAAGTCTATAATGTGTTATGTGTATGCTAAGCCAAAGAGATGTGTTTTTAGTCTAGATTTGAACTGACAGACTGTGTCTGCTTCCCGGACCATGTTAGGAAGATTGTTCCAAAGTTTTGGTGCTAAATGGGAAAAGGATCTACCGCCAGCAGTCGATTTAGATATTCTAGGTATTATCAACTGGCCAGAATTTTGAGATTGCAATAGACGTGAAGGACTAAAATGTGTTAGGGGCTCGCTCAAGTACTGGGGAGCTAAACCATTTAGTGCTTTGTAAGTAATCAGCAATATTTTAAAATTTATACAATGTTTAATTGGGAGCCAATGCGGTGTTGACAGAACCGGGCTAATATGGTCATACTTCCTGGTTCTGGTAAGAACTCTAGCGGCTGCATTTTGGACCAACTGTAGTTTATGTATTAAACGTGCAGGGCAAGCACCCAGTAGAGAGAGCATTTGACGTAATTTAGATATATTTTTAAGATGAAAAAAATGCAGTTTTACAGATACTAGACATGTGACTTTCAAATGAAAGATTGGTATCAAAGAGCACACCCAAAAGTGTTAGACAGTATTCTAGGTTATTACGTAAGGAAGTTTTTTGTCCAATATTTAGAATCTCTGTTTTTTCAGAATTAAGTAGTAGGAAATTACTAGTCATCCAGTTTTTTTTATCAGCTATGCATTCATCAACTCACACATCAGGTGTGGTAAACAGAAGCCTGTCTAGGGGATTGACAAAACAGCTATTACATGATGATGAAATATTTTCCATTAAATGATTTATATATCGTTCACCCTCTTTACTCGCACAGGAGGGATTCAGTTATCTGAGTTCATTGGATCTACTCATGGAGGCGACACAGATCGCTCTCTCTATCACTCTCGCCGCGTACTGTTGCAAGGTGATTCCCTGCTGCACTCCCAGCTCTCATGTGGTAAGCGATGCTCATTTCATAAACCTTTCCATGCTGGCAACCAGAACGAATGATGTGAAATATGATGCAGAGTTCTCGATTGTAAACCATTTCTGTCTTTTTCAGCCTGTCATCGCCATGATGCCACCCACAGCTCCACAGTGAAAGTGAGAGTGTGTGCACGTAAAAAGACGTAATTTGATCTAATAATACTAATAAAACTGGCACATTATTAGACACACCAATACATTATACTATATTCAAACATAATATCACTATTTCTATACATTTATTTTAAGAGCATGAAAACATCAACCCAAGTGTGTCTTTTTTTTCAAATAATGTGCACTTATTTCAGAACACAAAATTGTATAACAGCCAGTATGAATGAATTAATATGAATTCATTTCTTTACAATACAAAATGTAAAATGCGTGTAAGAATGGCATTTTACAGAACATATACTGTAAGAATCAGTCGCTATATGGACAGTGTCAATACTCAAATAAGAGGTTAATAAAATTCAAAAATTACAGGTATTATGATTGTCTGTGTAGACAGCATTCTTCTAGCATACATGCATGACAACAATTTTATTAATGTATTCCATCCACCCATTTTTATGTGAATTTTGGGATATCGCAAAAACACAGCTGGATGGAAAGGCAAGATGCGCATAAAAACATATGCGCTCAATTGAGTCGGATAATTTTTTTTGTCCGATAAGAAGATGTGCATAAGCTATGATAGAAACAAATTTACCTAATAAATCCCTCAATGCACTGCGAAAAACTCACGTGACTTTGCCCCAACAGTGGATGTGATATAAACACATAACTGGACTAACCAGTGGATCAGTTTCATCGCAGCATCTCAATCAAATGTTGGTTTCATCATTCTGAAACGCCTGAGCCAAAGTCTGTCATCAGAATGATTTGGTTTAATTCCCTCCCAGAAGCGTCTCACATGATTGTTCACAAACACCAGCATCCGAACACAAGAGAACATGACAGCGTTAATTTTGTTGCATCCGTGCGCTCTGAGACGCAAATCATTTATTTCATTTCAATAGTCATTTCAATTTTGCGTATAAGTTAAAACCACAACTTTGGATGGAAACATAGCTAATGATGATGACGTTTTTGCACTGAACTTGAACTAAGAACGTTTACATTTACCCACTGACCTGAAGTAGAGATTGTATTTGTTCTTTTAAAATAAGCAGAGGACAAACAGTTCGCAAAAATTCACAGTGCATGATGTTTAACACTATCTTATCATACTTATACCGAGAAAAAACAAAGGAGTTTCAATTATTCATATTGTGCACATCTTAAAATCATTACTGACACTTTAGAAATAATCTTAATAATCAATCTTCACAGAAGATAATCGTCGGCTTCTGCAAAACAATCTATTTAAAGTGAATGAAAAAGGTTCTGATCTCCTTCGGGTGAATGGTCACATTGAAGTCCTGGGTTACGCCACTGAAAAAATCTGTTTCCTCTGTAAAAAGAGGGGAAAAATATAACAAATGACAATTAGTACTGACATCTATTCAATCTGATTCAAGTATTGTAGGTATCCACCAAGGGTGAAAACTCACCTTCTTTTCGTACTCTTTCATTGGTTTTCCAGCTCCACCTCTGGAGGTCTGATATATCCCATGTTCCAGTAAGTGAACGCTCCTGCACATCAGTTACCTCCCCCATGCCCCGCATAACTTCCTATTACCGAATTAATTTACTGTTAATGGCACTGCTTGAGAAGTAAAACATTAATCCACCAACACTGTAAACCCTAACACTCAAAATAATTAATTGGTTTGAGTAAGGCCAACTTAAATTATACAAATGAGTTCAATCAAATTAACTTTTTTGAGTATTTAGAACTTTCTTTTTCTCTCGAGTTCACAGAACTGATATGATTTAAAGGGGTCATATAATGGTACATGCACTTTTACAAGTTGATTGTACTGAAATGTGTGTTGGCAGTGTCTGTACACAACCATCATATAATGATAAAAATCCATCCAGTTGTTTTGTTTTAATCTCCTTATATGTTTTCCCCTGCCTCAAATCGAGCCGTTCGAGCCTGTGACGTCACAAGCTCGCACGCCCCTCCCACGATTGTTGATTGACAGCAGGGTTTCAACACAGACCCGCCCTCGTGAGTGAGTGAGATGTCAATCATAGTTCGTCATTGTTGATACACTGGAGCAGAATGGAGTCTAAGCGATTGTGGTGTTCGGTTCTTGGGTGTAATAACGAACACAGCAGTAATTTTAAAGTTCCCAAATCCAAACCGCTGAAGACGCAGTGGCTGAGTTTTGTTTATGAAGGGAATATTCCCGACGAGCAACGTGAATGCGCTCATGTTTGCGCAAAATCATTTCTCACCAGACTGCTTTTTAAACGAGGGACAATATAAATCAGGTTTTGCTAAGAGGCTGCTACTGAAAAAGGAATCAGTACCAACTATTCGTGTTCCTGCTGGACCTGCTCCAGAAGAAGTGAGTGTAACGTTTTATTAACCTTTATATTAATCTTTGCAAATCCCATGCACGCTTCACGATGAATGTGGCTAATGTTTACACTCAGGGTATATTACGGCATGTATTCTATGTAACATTACGACGTTCTCAATATAATTCATAATCCCACGTTTATAATGAAAAACGCGTTATAGTTATTGTGTTATTAAAAACTGTGTACGCATGACCTCATGTCAGTTTCAGTCACGATAGTTGTACCTAACACTGAGAAAACGTCATGCATCACTGACAAGCCTACATAAAAAAAAAAAAAAAAAAAGTTTTTCAACATAAATCTGTCAACGAACTAACCTATAACTTACATTAGTAACGTTAAACACATAGCGTTTGTATCTCACAACTCTAACGTTACCCTGCCAGTACATACAAAAATAGATCAAAGTGACATTGTTAACCAACCATTCAGAAACGTCCTGTTCGAGCCTTAATTGTCGAACTTCGTCGGGGCCGTCATCTTGTTCCGGGTCCGACTCCGGTTCAAATTGATATGGTTGCACAGATGTGCCCTCAGAGACTCCAGCTGCCATTCTTTCGCCAAAATACACTACAACTGTTGTCAAGGCAACACTCCACATGCATAGTATCAAAAACACCCCGCAGAACAGAGGGGCGGGGTGAGCAAAGCTCATTATCATTTAAAGGCATATGTACTGAAACAGCGAGCTGAAAACAGAGCTGTTTTTGAGCAGGTAAAATGAGTGTTTTCTTAAAATACTTATGAGAATTTTTAATAAAAGTATATTACAAAATTTTCATTTAGACCCTTAAGATTCACATTAACTTGTACAAAAATGGCATTATATGACCCCTTTAAAGTAAAATTAACTGTTTCATTGTTTTGAGTAATGTAAAATTATTTCTTTTAATTTAGACTAACTTAAGTTTGACTGAAACTGGGCTGGGATTTCTATTTCCCAGCATGCTTTGCCGATGGCACTCGAAAGGGAGAGTAAATGTTAAAATTAAGTGTAATATGTTTTTTTGTGCAAGATTAATGTTAAGTGGGAGATTAGTGACTAATGTTTTGATAAGATAATTTAGAAGAATTTCTGTTAATGTTGATTTTAGAAGAGTTACCATCAGTGGCGCATGCGGCTTGGTTTGAGAACAATGTTAAAAGCTTTATATTGCTGTTCTTGTTAACATTGTTAACATTAGCAAATGGGCAAGTTAGCATTTATTGAACTAGCTTGTTATAGCTAGTTAAGTTTATACTAATACAAATGTTCACTGAGGTTTCATGAAAATGTTAAATTAGATGTATGAATTAGTTTACTCAAACATTTCAAGTTAAGAATAAGTCAAATAAAAATCTGCGAGTTCTGCTGACTTAAACTATCAATTTCCTAACTTAAAAATTTTGAGGCAACTGATTGGTAATTTCATGTACCTTCAGGTTAATAGTGATGGGTTGTGACAGGACTGGGTCTTCTCCTACTTCATACAGGTGTGTGATCCTCAAAAGAATCCGGTCAAAGTCGATCTTTCTCTCTCCACCTAGGAAAACAACATATACATTTTGAATATAGCTTCTGTTTTGAAGTAGAAAATCCCTCCACACAGCGCAGAAACATTCAGATAACTGTTATGAGACAAGCTGGCAGTTTAACTGTGTATTGTGTACTGTACTCTACTGTATATCACCTGCGCTGAGATTGTGGAGGTGCTGGGTGTGATCAGGACTGTAGTTCCAGCCAGGGACGCTGAGGGTCTGCATGTGGAGGTTCTGGGGCAGAACAACCGGCTGAACAGACGGACCGCTACATCTCTCTCTCGGATTCAGTGGCTTTTCTGTGCAAGGGGAAATTTTACACTCCTTTGTCTCTGTTTGTTTACCAAAATGTATGAAACACACAAAAATGATATGGAAAATGTTTTGTTATTTAGGTTAAGTAAAAGTTGAAAATGTTGCTCAACTGACAACTTTTTTTTAAAATTTATGATTCTTTACATTTTTTATGAAACATACAGGGTGGGGACAGAAAAAATAATAAAGAAAGATAATTCAGACAAAATGGAGGTAATGATAAAAATCTAATTAAATATTAATTACTGCATGAAGGTAAAACACAAAAATGTACAGCCATAGATAAATAAATAAATAAATAAATGAAAAACCGTAGGTGCACTAAGTACAATTCTATACATTTGACATGTGGATGATGATGCTAAAATGTAATATTCAGTGCCCAAGAGTCTGTGCACATGATAATAACGTTTGAATCATTGAGATACTAATATAGTTTTTTATCAATATTTTGAATTTTTATTTTTGTACTTTTTGTTTTCAGTTTAATTTTAGTTAAGGATTTATTAATTGTCTTGCCATTTTGAAATATGCCTATAAAGCTAATTATTTAGTTTTAGTTATTTTAGTACATAGAGTAAAACTAAATGTAAACGAGCAATGTTGGCTTGGGAACTAGCTGAAATAATAATAAAAAAAGTTAAAAAAAAAGTTCAAGTAAAGTTTTTTATGGTTTAGTTCACAATAATTGCATGAAAAAAGTCAGAATTGCGAGTTTATATCACGCAATTCTGACTTTTTCTCTGAATTGTGAGATATAAACTTGTAGTTGTGAGTTACAAAGTCTGAATTGCAAGATATGAACTCGCAATTATGAGAAAAAGTAATAAATGAATGCTAGGCATGACTATTTAAGTGACTATATTCCGATTATAAACTAAGTATTACACTATTGAAGCTGTTCAAGCTAAAAGTTTAGATCTTGCAAGTTCTTAAAGAGTGTTTCGTGCATATGGTCATTTGTGAGGTAAAAGTTCACAATTACCTTTTCTGTTTTTTATTCCATAGTTTGTTAGTAGTTGTACATTAGTAATAGAGAGTATTTGAATGCATGTAATTTTGTGATTTCACTAGAATGGACAGTGTTTGGATGAAAGGAAAATGGAGGGCACACTATAGAGTGGTGCAGGGATGATATATTTTTGTAGGCCAAAGTTTGCATTTTTGCTCTTCTGGTTCCATTGTCCTGAAGTCAAGTTTTTTTTGGCTAAATCCTTGAAATTAGGTCTGTGGTGAACACAAGCTCAAGATAGTTTCACGTTTTATTCTACCATATAAGTACATCAGTAAAACCCTCTTGTGATTTTTTAAAAGCTTTTACTTGTGTTGTAAAAGGCGCAAGCTAATGCTAACAAGTGGCTAAATGGGACTACAGAGGCCGAAGAGGTAAACTCATCTACTCCGCTTTCATGGCCTTGTTCTGTTTATAATTGTGCTCTTGCAAGGATTATAACTCGAATTTTGAGGGGAATTTTTTTTTTTACAGATACAGGGGCTGAGATTAAAAACCTAGTCTAGAAATGCCTGCATGTCTGCAAACTCACGGGGTTGGTCCATAGGCATAACCACTGGCCTGTGCTGCAGCTCTAGTGCCTCCTGTTGGTAGATGGATGATATTGCAGCAGGGGATCCCAGCATCATCCAAAGAACAGGCCGCACCAGAGAGGAGTCATTGAGAGTCAGGTTATAACCCAGATTCCACTCCTGGTTGTTCCAAAGCCGTCTATGAAGCATCACCTGATACACAGACATAGAATGCACAAAATTCAAATGGTACTTTTAGATCGTAAATTGCTGGGAAAGGCCTAAGAGACTGACACAACAGTGCCAAGTATGTGTGAAGCCCTCACTTCAAGTTGACCCTGACTCAGACTGGCCACTCCATGAGCTCTTTCACTGAGGAACACAAGTCTGCTGGAATCATCCTCTAGGTAAGCCGCTCGTACCATTGGGTAGTAGTTCTGTGCACGTAAACACAACAGATGTACGTGTAAAAAAGATGAAAGATGTGCATCAAGTGCAGTATATTTTATGAATCTTAATAGTCAAGCATCCTTACACGGGAGACGGTGTTGTTGACGAAGCTCTTGAATGTCCTTTTCATCATCTGGTAGCCATTGTTGTCAGTAAACAGTGTTCTGTTATTCTGCAAACTTGTGCCGGTTCTGAACACAGTCTCTCGGTTCACCTCTAGGGGTCCCACTTTATAGCTCTGCTCCAGTCTGAAGCACGCCAGGCGACCCCGAAACCCTACCGGCACTCTGGTGACCACCGAGTAAGTGTGGTTCTTGTCTTCCTCCTCCCTGCAGAGAGAACGGTCACACTTTAGCTCTGAGAACTACTACTAGATTTTTGGGTTTCTGGAGAAAATGTGAGAGGTGTTTAAAGGGGTCATGTCATGAGAAATTAAATTTGCCTTTATCTTTTGGCATATAATAGTTATGAACAAGTGCACCATCGCACCATAAGCCCCGTCCACTGGTGTCAGTCGCTTAACGCCGGACATTTGCCTTCACTGGATGTGAGCGTCACGCCATGTCAAAAGCAAGTAGAACCTATTATAATCACTGATGCTGTCTACACCTAATACAGTTTACAGATTCAGTTTAGTTTCTGACATACTCCCCCCTTTGAGTCTATCGACAAATGGACAAATGCATGAATGTTCACTTGTTTAAACAGCTCCTTTGCGTCTCTGTAGAGATTTCAGAAGGATCCCAGTGTCGGAAACAAGTGGGTGGTTTATTTAATGGCGGCCCTGGATCACGGCGGAGGATTATATGTTTGTTCGAAGCATATTGTTTTGTAAACGAGGCACACACTTACTTGTTGAAAGATGAAGCAGCAACTGTATCAGATCTGACAGTAGCTGCATCACAAACAGAAGCAAATTACTTCATAATGCTTTGTCTGTAAATTATTTTATATGGATAATGTTTTCAAAACACAAACTCACAAGCAATAGCGAGTGGGCATTGATACTGTTTACTATGCAGTGACGTTAGCCAATCATAACAGTGCAGCGTTTACTGACAAGCCTTAAAGGAGCCGCCCCTTAAAAATGAATAATTTCAGACAGAGGCTCAGAATGAGGGTTGAAAATAAAAAACATTCTGCATATATATTTGTTTTTGTGCAAAAAAAACGTTATTAACATTATAAGAGAACCTCAAAAAACTAAATAAAATATATATTTCATGACCCCTTTAAAGTTGCAGTGAAACAGAAGTAACGCCACATCTTTTGATCTGTATTGTGACGTACATCCGAGTGTAATGGATTATCAAAAAAATAATAATTGGCGAAATTTGCAATACATCACCAGAAAATATCCTGTCATTTTGAGTTATGACATTTTGTTATAACACAAGTTATTGATATTAGAGATTTTTCTATTCTCTTGGTTTTATTTATTATCTATTTTGGATTTTTAATTGTGATTAAAGATTATTTCCTATATTTTTACATTTAGATTACCTTAATCTTTAAAACACTGTAAAATACATTCTTAAGCAAAACAAATATCAATTTTTTCATACTGTACATTAGAATGTTAACTAATTGTAGTTTTTAGTGTTTTACTTTTAATTTATTTAGACGAAATAGTATAGAATTTAAATAGACCATTTCTCGGTAATCAGCCTCAACATGAAAATACTTTTTAGCTAACTGCATCGACTAGTAATTGAATGTCACATCGCTACTCAAAATAACGGAAAAAATGGTTTACTTGTATTTCAAGGAGAACAACACAGCCTTAAAAACAGACAGACATAATAGATTACAGATCTCAAAGAACATATTTTCTTTCACCTGTAGAAATACTGACGTATCTCTGAAACTATCTTCCCCGGCACAATCTCCATGGCCACAGATTTGTATGCAGGAACAGCAGAGCCATTGGCAGTAAAGATGTAGTTGTCTGAGATCGGCCCAGAGTGAATGTCCCCGTTGGCCTCATACTCCCAGAAGTCCTGCTGTACTCGAACTCTCATTTTTTTGCACCTGTAATGGATAGGCAAGGTCCGAAATGAAATTTTTAAATGTTCCATTGAACAAAACTGTGGCGATTTAGACACATGAAATACACTTGCCGGTCTGTGATGCTGTGCAGAAGGTTTGTCTCTTGGTCAAACATCAGTTTGTAGCACTCATTCAACACTGGTAACAACGTCCTTCCTGTCTTCTTCCACTGGCTCACATTCTTCTTCTTAAATTTCACTACTCTGGCCACATGAGTCGCCCCACACGCAGACCCAGCGTCACAGTGGGATTGTGGGAATTGCACAATGTATTTTCTGTACTGCAGTCCACCCAGCTCAACAACGAAGAACAGATCGTAGTCAGTGGAAGACTCCATCGATTGCTGGATCTGCAGTGAATTATTGAGTTTGTTACCAGTTGAAACAACAGATGACTACATGTAATAATAGAAGCAATGATTGGGATAAAGAAAAAGAATATGAAATCTGAATATTAAAAAGAAAAACTCTGAAAATACTGAACTAAATTATCAGTGTATACATATTGAGAACGCAATATGCACAGATTATGTTTTGGTACCTGAGCCGGTGCTGCCTTTCCATAATCGTCTAGCACAACTGCCATTGCATATGGCACAGAAATATTAATATATGTTGAAATGTTCCAGGCTAGAGGGTTGTACACGATGATATGCTGTTCAAGTACATTTTCTGAGTCTGAAACCACAAACACAAAAAAAAAACTCTATTAGACCCATTATCAACCAAACTCTTCACAATTTAATACTGATGTGATGACTATTAATATTGATACTAGTGCTGGCAAATAGACTATGATAATATAATTAAAATGCACAAAATTTTCGAGTCTGTTCAATTGATTGTAAACAGGTATCAAATGACAGAAATCATGAACCTAGAGAAGGGGCAAAAAGCTACGGTCACATATTGTGTATCTACTGTACCAGTAAAGAGGAATATTAGGACAAGATTATACAGACAACAAAACTGCACTGTGCGCTTACTGTATAAACAGATGAAAAGAAAGATAACTATATTATAGCGAGTACAGTTCTTTATAGTGTTTAATCATTTCTTGTGGCTAAATTATATTTAATCAAGGTATATTTAATTAATTTATATATTATATATTAATTATATATTAATAAATTTAATGAAATATAGATTATATTGAATTAAATTTATATTTATTAAAATATAAATATAAATCTAATACAATTAACAGGCAAAGATAAAGATGTCTTTGGACAGAGAATATCCATGTGCAGAAAAGAAAAGATTCAAATCTAAATTATACCAGTCTTCTCTGTGGTGGGTCTGGTTTGCGGTGGGTGATGGATGTCATTGGGAAGTTTGATGGTCTGTGGAAGCAAGAAAATGGCTGCCAAGAGTTCCTCAGCTCCCATCATGCCTTGCATTAGATGCTCCATATACATATCAGACACTTTGGGGGATTCTGTCCCTGTGATGCCATCATGATGCTGAACCTGGCATGTCAGACCAGATAATGGCTAGTCAAATCATGTTGTCATATGCAAACTATTAATATCTTAGAGGGATAATGTTTGATTTGAGCCTACTTCATGAGAGAAAGAAATTTAGTACTAGGTAAATATTAAAGGTGCAGTAAGTGATTTCTGAGAACCGCTGTTAAAAGTGGATCGGATCGAGCAGCACAACACTCTTGTAGCCAATCAGCAGTAGGGGGCGTGTCCACTCATGATGGGGGAGGAGAGAGAGTGAGCAAGAGGGAGATTTGAAGAAAGACTGTAGAAAGGGAGATGCTGAGAGACTTTACAAAAGAGAAAAGCTCAGAGGAATATCACTGGGGAAAAAGGGTTATGATTAGGCAAGAGCAGTGGTGGACTGGCCATCTGGCAGACCAGGCACTTTCCCATGGGCCGATGTGCTTTTTCGGCCGATACATCTCATACTTAAAAAAAATTTTAAAAAAATATATATATTTTTTTTTTTCTGAACGGCCCATAAAACTCTTACATCGGTGGCCCATTCGTTTAGTTTTGTTTTGCTTAATTGGCGGTGCTGGGATCTTTGTGGCGGTTTAATGCATTGGACAAAAAAAGTCAGCGTAGGTTTTTTTTTTCTCACAGACCGGCCCATGAAACACGTAGATCAGCAGGCCATTGGTTCTTTTCTTGATTGACACTGGGCTTGTCCAATCACATCACAATTAAACAAAAATTAAAAAAAAAGAAAAAGAAAAAAATGAAAGTTTCTTTTATTTTTCAGTGCATTTGTTTTACAATATATGGCTATTACTGTCATGGGATTAATATTATAACTATTATTATGTAGTAGTGTAATATAGACAGACACTGTATCACAACTAAAAGAGTTTTGAGTTTTTCTTTGTTCAATTTGCACACTGAATATGGGTTGGAGCTCTTAATTTTGATCTCTCAAAGTGCACCAGATTGATGAATTTAACATTAAAAAGCACAACATTTTCTAACGGGGGGACATGCGCCCCGAACCCCCCTAGAGGGACAGAGATCCACTCACCACAGATTTACCAAAAATCCTGTGTCAAACACTGGTATTGCTATGCCAATGCAGCTTATAGCTTGTTTTAGGATTCGTCACTGTGGAGTATAGTAGTTATTTCATCTGTTAACTCTTACTCATTCCTACTCACTCATTACATGGCATTAGTGGTTTTAAGGAATAGGAGTTGGTATACATATTCAAGGGCGTGCAAAGATCGGTTGTGTTTATGATCATATGTAGCGGGCCGGTCTCTGGCCCAAAATACTAGGGCCGATTTTTTGTCTCAGTCCAGCCCTGGGCAAGAGCTTTAGGGCCCGCATTAATATTAGAAAAGCTTTCCAGCGCAGGAGAGACCGAAGCGGGAAGGCCTGAAAACAGACGCTAGGTTGCGTTGTTTTTGCTTCATACGTGAGTAACATTGGTTTAGCTCTTTTTAACAGAACTAAGATATGTTGTTGTCAGAGTGTCATTGTTTGTCTGGAGCTGGTGGCAACTAACAACCAACTCTTGCTTGTATTTACTCTTGTGTACTGTTTTTGTTCTTCCTTGTCGTTCATTCATCAACTTAACTTTAATTTTCACCAAGCATTATTTTGCTTCGCTTCAGCCACACTAAATCCTAATGCTCAAAATAATTAATTGTAAACTTAAATTAAAGGTGGGATCAGTAGTTTGTAAAAAACACTTTTGGCCAATGTTGAAATCATCAAAATTTGAAATCATCAAAACAAAGCGAGCACCCTACCCCAACATTTTTTGAGTTTTGCCAACTTATTCGGATGCACAGTGCATGATAAAGAGACATTCACTCTTGCATTGAGTGTTCATGAATTTCAGAGCAATGAAGGGAGGGGTGTGTTTGTTTGGGCTGATTTCAAATATCAACAGTGTTTCTCAGAAATCGCTTACGGCATCTTTAATGAAATACATTTATTATAAAAAGTCATTGCAACTTATTAAAAGTAATTTGTGAATGCCACTCTATCTAAAATTGCCCACATGGAAATGATTGTGGCACAACAAGAAAAGTTTAAAACCAGGCACCTCAGAGACAGCCCATCGCAGGGCCTTGAGTTTGTCTAGAGCCCACTCTCTCTGAACCGGGCCTTCTGGGTATCTGATGCGGTATCTAGTGAAGAGAGACTCTGCTGCATACAGCAGGGCACTCGCTCGTCTGGCTACTCCTTTCAGAATATTTCTGGAACCATAGAACCCAGTCCAGGCCTGAAACGGTTCTAGGAAACCAGGATAAAATACCATTCAGGACCATTTTATCATTCAGAAATGCAGTAATCACAATTATAGAAGTAGCTGTTGAGAAAACCTGTTGAGTAAGGGAGGAAGTCTTGGTTTTTCCTCACATCCCAGGAAAGATTTGTTTGGTGCACAGTCTGGAAATAGTCCTTTAGTGTGGCGTACTGAACTGTAACTCCATACTTGTCACTGTGTGCGTTAATGTAGTTCATTAAAAAATCCATGTTCATAAATTGCACTGATGCATTGTAGAACTGCTTGTCACAACCCTGTAAATACAACATATCCTTTTAAATGGTAATCCTAATGTGTGTGTGAATATATAAAAGAAACAATGTGCAAGTTAGCCTGTAGGATGATGGAGCTAGACTGACCCAAGGCCAGAGAACATGGCTGGTTCTGAACCACTGAGCCCTCATTCTGATGTTGTCCACCATGGTCTGTGCATACAGCTCAACAGTTTCCTTGGTCACTGGCAGACTCATGTTAGGGTATATGCCATCCTTAGGAGGGTCCGGAAACAAGGCAACACCATTCCAGTAAAACCCAGACCTGGAATCAACCATCATCCATTTTTAAAGCATCGTCAAACATTTTTTTTTTTTTTAACACATAAAAAATAAAAAAAATAAAACTTTTATATACTATCATGCAAAATGTTGGGGTTTGTATGTTTTTTAAAAATATGTTTTTGAAAGTATTTTATGCTTACCAAGGCTTATTTATTTAATTAATCAATGAAAATGTAAGTAAAAAACAGTAATATTGTGAAGTATTATTACAATTTAAAAATTTCAATCTAAAGGTTTTCTATTTGAATGTATTTTAAAATGTAATTTATTCCTGTGAGCAAAGCTGAATTTCCAGCATCATTACTCCAGTCTTCAGTGTCAAATGATCCTACAGAAATCATTCTAATATGATGATTTGCAGCTCAAGAAACATTTATTAATATTATCAATGTTGAAAACAGCTGTGCTGCTTACTATTTGTGTGGAACCAGTGACACATTTCTTTCAGGATTTTTTAATGAATATTAAGTTTAAAAGAACAGCATTTATTTTCAAATATAAATCTTTTGTAAAATTATAAATGTCTTTATGGTCCCTTTTGATCCATTTAATTCATCCTTGTTACATTTCTTTTAAAAAATTATACTCACCCCAAACGGCAAAAAAGGAAAAGAAAAAAGAAAAAGACAGAAATCACAAAAAAATTGTTACTGGACGTTACCTGTTAGAAAAGGGGAGATATGACGGTGTGCAGTAGCTGAACTGGTCCATGGTGTGTGTGAATATCTCTTGTTTTTCTTTTAAGGAGGGAGAGCCTCTCCACACAAACTGCAATTCCTACAAATACAGTTGCAGTATTATCACATGTACCAATGTATCATAATTTAAGTGGCACTCTGAAAACTAAATATGCAGAGCTGCACTCATGTACACTGATGAGCCAAAACATTATGAGCAGTCACAGGTGAAGCGCATATCGTTGATATTCTCTTAACAAGACAACATATTAAGGTCTGGGTATATTAGATCTTCCAGCAGGATAAAGCACCTGCCACACGGCACACACTGTTCAGGAATAGTTTGAGGAACATGATGCGGAGTTCAAGGTATTGCTCGGCCTCCAAACTCCCCAGATCTCAATCCAACTGAGCATCTGTGAGATGTGCTGGACCAACAAGTTTGATCCACAGCGGCTCCACCTCGCAACCTACATTACTTGAAGGATCAGCTGCTAATGTCTTGGTGTCAGACACCACAGGACACCTTCAGGGGTTTCGTAGAGTCCACGCCTCGGTGGGTCAGCGCTGTTTTGGCAGCAAGCGGAGGACCATCAGCATATTAAGAAGGTGGTCATAATGTTTTGACTCATTGGTGTATAAAACATATTTCCCACAATAAATAAAGTGCAAACCACTGACGCAAAAGTACAACCTTTTTTTTCTGCATGTCATCTTTAAGGTCGTAGTCGATGCGAGAGATGAGGTGAGCGTTAAACCCCGCGAGGGCAAAGATGATGGGAGTGGTGGCCGACGCACCAAACGGATCAACATGCCACGCAAAACGTGGCCGAACGCCGAAAGTCTCATATAAGAAACCATGACCCTCTACAAGCCAGACAGAGATGGGGTAAGAAGAGCTATAACTATATGCAACACATTTAACAACACTAATATCATAGCACTATGTAAATGCCATGATGTTACATAAATATGGTAATAATTTAATATTAAGGCCATCTGTCAGCATCACTTTACCATGGCAAAATCACATGCTCTACAGTTTAATTTGTAAGTGTTGGGTTCACAGTCACACACCTGTGAGTTGAAGAATGGCATCATCTACATCTGTCACTGCTTCATCATGCATCACCTGACCACCGATTATGAACTCCAGACGACCCTCGTGCAGCAGCTGTTTCACCTGACAGGAAAAACAAGTCACCTTAAACCAGGGGCTTTCAATCTTTTAGATGTGTTGTCAAAATGATCCCCATTGACATGGATCTGTGAAAACGACTCAGTTACTAACGTAACCTCGGTTCCCTGAGAGGAGGGAACGAGTATTGCGTAAGTAGCTTACGCTATGGGAAAACTCCTTTTCTCGAGAATATTGAAGTCTTTATGTAAAACGCATTGCAGCTGCACAGCTGACAGCAATGAACGAAGGAACTCGGTCATTGGCTGTGCTGCGGCAACTTGCTTGAACCAATGACGGGGCGACTCTGAATGCGCGACCAATGAGCGCGCTTCGCGCCTGCGCGCGTCAGAGCCCGCCAAGATGGGCGTGGCCAAGCTATATATTGGGCGCCCCGTCATGAGAGTTCTTTAGGTTAAAACGACTGAAGCGAACTAACCAAGCACAAGCACGGCAGCTTACGCAATACTCGTTCCCTCCTCTCAGGGAACCGAGGTTACGTTAGTAACCGAGTCGTTCCCTTTCGAGAGGTCTCTCCTATTGCGTAAGTAGCTTACGCTATGGGAACACCATGCAAAACGCCGTGCGTGCTGAACTTCGCCTTATGATAGCCAGAGGCAGGTGCCTGAGCTAAAAAGCAAAGTTATCATCCAACTAGCCGGCAGAGGCGAGCTTTATATGTGGGAAAAAATACAGAGCGGCTAGAAGG
Organism: Gila orcuttii; assembly: GCA_026230005.1. Classification (NCBI taxonomy): domain Eukaryota; kingdom Metazoa; phylum Chordata; class Actinopteri; order Cypriniformes; family Leuciscidae; genus Gila; species Gila orcuttii. The sequence continues at coordinate 11,095,283 of JAPDVR010000001.1, read as the reverse complement.
CGCATAGTGTGACACAAGCACATACATAATCTAGATACGAACTCGCAGTTCAACTAGCATTATGCTGATAGCACATTGGAATGCAATGTCGGGACCTGTAGGTTGTAGAATCTGATAAATGTGGACGGTGAGGCCCAGCCTGCCGCCGCACAAATATCCTCGATCGGTATCCCGCTCGACCATGCCCAGGAAGAAGCCACACTCCTGGTGGAGTGTGCTTTGACTCCCCAGGGGCATTGAAGTCCCTTAGCTTCATAAGCCAGAGCTATAGCTTCTACTATCCAGTGAGAGATTCTCTGCTTTGAAATGGCGGAACCTTTCGTACGGCCGCCAAAGCATACAAACAGTTGTTCTGTCTGTCTGAATAGGGCAGAACGCTCCAAATACACTCTGAGAGCCCTAACAGGGCAGAGTAGATTAGCGTCGTGTTCGTCTGCTGAAGACGAAAGCGCAGTTAGGGAGATAACCTGTGCTCTGAAGGGAGTGGTGAGCACTTTAGGAATATACCCATGTTTCGGTCTAAGGACGACCCTGCAGTCGTTAGGTCCGAATTCTAGGCAGGCAGCGCTTGTTGAAAGCGCGTGCAGGTCGCCCACTCTCTTGACCGAGGCGAGTGCCAGCAAGAGCGCCGTCTTGAGCGAGAGCTGTTTAAGGTGCACGGTTCGGAGTGGTTCGAACGGGGGCCCTTTAAGAGCGTCTAGGACCGTAGCTAGGTCCCAGATCGGCACTGAGGGGGGGCGTGAAGGGTTCATCCTCCTGGCGCCCCTTAGGAAACGAATAATTAGGTCGTTTCTTCCCAATGGATGTTCCATTACAAGGTCGTGTGACGCTGTGATGGCAGCCACATATACTTTGAGCGTGGAGGGGGTGCGGCCCGCCTCCAGAAGCCCTTGTAGGAAAACGAGTACACTCGTAATCTCGCATGTTACAGGGTTCAGGCCCTTGGTATTACACCAGTCACCGAACACTTTCCATTTCTGGGCATATAAGCGTCTCGTGGAGGGCGCCCGCGCCTCAGCGATGGTTTTTAGTGCTCCGCTCGCGAGGTTCCTGGGAACCCGTTGAGGGGCCATGCATGAAGGGCCCACAGATCGGGGCGGGGATGAAATATCATCCCGCTGGCCTGACTGAGGAGGTCTGGCCTCAGTGGAATCGGCCGTGGTGCAGATTGCATTTGCATCAGATCTGGAAACCATGTTTGGTTCTTCCAGAGTGGGGCTATCAGCAGCACTGCGTTTCCCTCCTCTCTGACCCGACTGATGACCTGTGGCAGCATCGCGATCGGGGGAAAGGCATATAAGGGGCGGCTCGGCCAGCTCTGGGCGAGCGCGTCCGTGCTTTTCGTGAAGAAAAGAGAGCAGTGCGCGTTCTCCTTGGAGGCGAAGAGGTCGATCTCCGCTTTGCCAAAGGTTTTCCATAACCACTGAATCGTCAGAGGGTTGAGAGCCCATTCTCCTGGGAGAATCTTGTCTCTGGATAACATGTCTGCCCCCTGGTTCAGGGCGCCTGGCACATGCGCTGCTCTCAGCGAGCGCAAGTTGTGCTGGGACCATAAAATGAGTCTCCTGGCCATTGAATGCATGGAGCTCGACCTGAGTCCACCCTGGCGATTTATGTACGACACTACCGTCATGTTGTCCGTTCGGACCAGGACGTGTTCGTTTTTTAGATGTGGGAGCAGGGCTCTGAGAGCCAAAGCGACCGCTTTCATTTCCAGACAGTTTATGTGTAGGCGCTTCTCCGGGTTTGACCTGCCCTCGTAAAGGGCCCCCCAACCTATTTTGGAGGCATCTGTCGTTATCATCTTTCTCCTTGTGTTCACACCCAGACTCACGCCTGACTGGTACCAGTCGGCGGCTTTCCAGTGCGTCAGGGCTTTTATACAGCCGTGGTTCGCTCTGATTAAAAAGTGGCCCGAACGCCACGCGTGAGTAGGGACGCGGCTCTTGAGCCAGCGTTGGAGAGGGCGCATATGCAACAATCCTAGCTGGAGTACGGCCGATGCTGAGGCCATGAGACCGAGCATCCTCTGAAACCGTTTGACGGGGGCGCGCGCGCCCGCTCTGAATGATGTTGCAAGGCGCCGGATGGTGAGCGCGCGCTCCGATGAGAGACGCGCTGTCATTTGCATCGAGTCTAGAACTATTCCCAGGAAAGAAATTCTCTGGCTGGGAGATAGTATGCTTTTTGCAAAATTGATTCTTAGACCCAGGCATTCTAAATGGCTGATAATCCAAGATCTGTGTGTTATTAGCTGACTCTCTGATTGTGCTAGAACCAGCCAATCGTCGAGATAATTCAGTATTCGCACTCCCCTTTGTCTTAGGGGGGAAAGTGCTGCATCCATACATTTCGTGAATGTACGGGGAGCCAGGGACAGGCCGAATGGGAGTACTGTGTACTGGTATGACTGTCCCTCGAAAGCGAATCTCAGAAACGGCCTGTGATGAGGCGCTATTGGAATGTGAAAGTAAGCATCTTTCAGATCCACTGAGAGAAACCAATCTCCTGGGCGCACTTGCGCGAGGATATGCTTGGTTGTTAACATTCTGAACGAGCGAATCATTAGTGCTTTGTTCAGGTGTCTGAGATCTAGGATGGGGCGGAGACCGCCATCCTTTTTCGGGACGAGAAAATAGCGGCTGTAAAAACCTGTCCCGCTCAGAGAGGGGGAAACAGTTTCCACAGCGCCCTTTTCTATTAGTTTGCGCACCTCGGTGCGTAGAACATGTGAACACTCTTTTCTCACTTTCGTCTCGACCACAGTCGTAAAACGTGGTGGCCTGCGAGCGAACTGGAGCGAGTATCCGTGCTTTACTATATTTAATACCCATTTCGGCATATCTGGAATGTTTTCCCATGCCGCTGCGTGTACAGATATGGGCTTAATACAGGCTAGGGGCGGGCCGCTGTGACGTAGGGACCCGGCTAGCGAATCGCCTGAGCTCATAGCTCTCAGAGGCGCGGGCGCGCGCTGAGCAGCTGAGTGAATGGGCGCGTGTGTGATTACAACAGTGCGCGCTGTGTTTGTAAAACTCGCAGCCTGAGCTGAGGTTTTGTTTGACACTGTAAGGGCAGTGTTTATAAGTGGGGGTGCATAAACAGTGGTAGGCACACGCGTCACTTTTATAATGTTTCCTGCTTTTACTGGGGATGAATTTATAACTGTGTGAACAGTGCTTGTGTGTAGTGGTGCGTACATGACCGTAGGCACGTGATCTACATTCATGGGAAGCGCAGCCTGAGCTGGGAATGAATTTGGCACTGTTTTGACAGTATCTGGGAATGCACACTTTGTGGACATGTGAACCCTTAGTGATGCAGGCAGAAAAAGACTCTTTTTGTGTTTTCTGTGCGTCGCCGTAAAAACGGCGTTTGTTTGCAGGTGAGCGAGCTCTGTGACTGGCCCATTGACTGCTGTATGGACATATCCAGCCGCCTGTAAGGGGACTGGGTAATGTTTGAGCTTTTGCGGAGAGAGTGGTCCGGCTTTTGCGAGACACGTACTCTCTCTTCTCATTTCTGTGGCTAGGACGGCTTTCGAGGCTCAGGGTTCAGCACAATCTTGGGCCGAGGACCCCGTCGCTCAGGAGGCGGCTTGCGGTTGTGAGAGCGCGAGCGGCGTCGAGCGTCAGCCTGAGGCGCGGGCTGAGAGGCGGTGGGGGCTGTTCTAGCCCGCTGCGGCTGCGGCGGTCTCTGTCTGCTCTGCGATGAGCTGGAGCGCTTTGGCAGGAAATGACGCATAGCTTGTGAAGCGTTCTGGGCCTCAGTGAAGCGTTCGGCGAAACCTTTAACCGCCGGTCCAAACAGCCCGCTGGTGGAGATAGGCGCATCGAGAAATGGCGCCTTATCCGCGTCCTTCATTTCAGTCAGAGTCAGCCACAGATGGCGCTCGAGAACAGTCAAATTAGCCATAGCACGGCCGATGGACTGGGCGGTGGCCTTCGTGGCTCGCAGAGCTATATCAGTCGCGCTGCGTAAGTCCCTGAAGGCTTCGGGTTCGGGGCCAGACTCGTCCATAGAGCGGAGAAGCTTGGCTTGGAACACTTGAAGTACCGCCATTGAGTGAAGCGCTGATGCAGCTTGGCCGGCGGCGGCGTAGGCGCGACCGGCGAGAGCAGAGGTAGTGCGGCAGGGTTTCGAGGGGTGGGAAGCTTTGGCTTTCCATCCGGAGGTGGAGGGCGGGCAGAGATGATTGGCCACGGCCTCCTCGAGGGGCGGCGTTCCCTCGTAGCCTCTTTCCTTCGCGCCGTCCACTGAGGAGAGCGAAGAAGAAAAAGAAGGCTTTAGGCGCGCAGAGTGGGGGGCTTTCCACGACTTGGTGAGTTCGTCGTGAACTTCCGGGAAGAAGGGAGAAGGCCTTTGCCGAGGGGCCTGCTGGCGCCCCTGCAGAAACCACTCATCCAGTCGGCTCCGGGTTGGCTCTTCGGGAGAAGACCAATCGAGCCCGAGGTCTTCCACGGCCTTAGAGAGGACACGGATAATCTCAGTATCCATAGTGGAGCCCCCGCTCGTGCTAGCTAGCGTCGACGGGGCGGGGTCGAGAGTGGAGCCCGGCCAGTCGTCCGATGCAGCGTCGATGGACAAGCTGTCGTCCATTCCCCCGTCGTCCTCGGACGCGCCGAAAGTCACAAGGCCCACCGCTCTGCCAGAGGGGTGTGGGTCCGGCTGGGTGAACTGAACCGGCGGTGGGGAAGGCAAGAGCGGCGGTGAAGCACGCGGAGACTGGCTCGGCGTGACGTCACTGAGCTCAGGTTCAGGAAGCCTCTGTGAGCGGCGCTTTTTCTTAGTGCGCGGCTCAAACAGAGGGGTGGCGATGGGCTCGCTCACGGCGAAAGCGGCGAGGCGAGCCCGTAGTGCGGAGAGACCCAGGTCATCACATTCCGGGCATCCGCCCTTGGTCAATGCAGCTTCTGCGTGGTCACGGCCCAGGCAGCGAGCGCAGATGATGTGACGATCCCCGTCCGGGAGAAGGTCTCTGCACGACGCGCAGGAAGGCATTTGAAACAACGCCTTAATGGAAATTTGCTCTTTCACAAATGTCGCGGGGCGGACAGATGTAAAATACTTGCGTATATGGCGCGCCGGATGGCTCAGTAGGAGGTGCTTGAAGGCGGCTGAAGGTGCCGACGTCCTCGTAGCAATCCCGCTGGTATGCTTTTCCACGGCGGCGAAGGCTTCCAATAATCCGGAGGATCCAGCGAAGAAGGTGTTCGCTGAAGGAGATTAAATCTAAAGAACTCTCATGACGGGGCGCCCAATATATAGCTTGGCCACGCCCATCTTGGCGGGCTCTGACGCGCGCAGGCGCGAAGCGCGCTCATTGGTCGCGCATTCAGAGTCGCCCCGTCATTGGTTCAAGCAAGTTGCCGCAGCACAGCCAATGACCGAGTTCCTTCGTTCATTGCTGTCAGCTGTGCAGCTGCAATGCGTTTTACATAAAGACTTCAATATTCTCGAGAAAAGGAGTTTTCCCATAGCGTAAGCTACTTACGCAATAGGAGAGACCTCTCGAAAGGGAACGACTAAAAACGCTGTATTATTCATGTCAGGCCAGTAATTGGCGATGTCACTTTGTAAAGAAAAACAATGCGCCTATAGACTGCTGAACACATAATACGCATGTTGATGACAGCACTGTTTTCACAAATTCGCTTTTTTTGTAGTTTACACAGACAATAACTGTATCGTTGTCGAAACAAACAAAGTTTGAAAACTTTTTTCTTGAGTTTTAAGGTAAACTGATTTACCCACATTATGTAATAATAATAATAATAATAATAAAACACCCAATAAGACATCAATTAGTCCTTACCTGTTTCTTGTGCCAATCTGATGCCACATTCACCCACCAGAGTCGGAAAAACTCCTGTTCAACTGCGATGAATTTGCGGCTTTTGACTCTTGACAGCTCTTCCACTACACTGCTGTACACATTGCTGGCATACGCATGCATGCTCTCCTACGACAGAAAAGTTTGACAACAGCTCCACTTACGGAAACACACAAGTCATTTAGAATCGAAATCTGCGTTTTACCTGAACGGTGTACACCCAGCCAACATCCATGTGACTGTGAGGAACGACGAAAGCTTGAATCTTCTCAACCGCATCGTTTTCAGAGACTGTCATGAGCAGTAAACCTAGAAATAAAGATAAATACATCATCATCGCCACTACAGGATTATCAGAACATCATAACCTGAGTCTCATGACTGCCCGTGAGCATATGCGCATGCGCACTTTTACTTCCCATTTCATTCGCTGAGCTTCACCATTTCCACATACATTTATTTATTTATTTATTTATTTATTTGTAGTTATGTTAATATATGTTCATTTATTTATTTACTGCTCGTTTGTTTGTGAAAAAATTTAACCTCAAAGCATTATTAATTATTAATTTATAATAAATTAATTTATTAGCATTATAAAGTATTTCATACAAACCCAAAATACTTTAGTGAACGAAAAACGCTACAAAAATGATAAAAATATTTGTATTTGTCTTGGTCAAGCTCTGAATAAACTGCTGTCTCCTGGCCACTAGGAGGCGCTCATACACGCTCGTCTGTGTTTATTGTCACCGTTGCTCGGATCCTGCTTTATATGCTAAAGATGGCCGATGTTGACAGTAATGGGGAGAAAACAACAGACAAAGATGATTTGCAAGTGTTAAAGGTTTGAACTGACCATTTTATTTCCTTCGCTTATTTAATGAGCTCAAATTAATAGGCATCACCGCATTCAGATGGTGATGTTGGTGATGGATAATGTACACATGGCTGCTGCACCGCCTGTCACTATAACAACTGATACACTGCAACAGAGAACGAGCAGGTTATTAAACAAGCATCATCTGCATCTGTTTGATTAAACTCTGTGCAGTGTATAGACGGTCGTGTTATCCATCATGTGGTGTAATGCTTGTTTTACCCATTATTCACCTCTCTCTGCAAGAAAACACTTTGTTGTAGTAATACTGTGAAACCATAATAAACTCATTTGAGCTCCTTTTAATCAATGTAAGAATGTTTTTGTCATTTTATTTATAACATCTCTCTTTTATTATGATCACTTTTTTACTACAAATATTAATATGCCAAAGTTATGCAGTTAATATATATTTGATAGAAGCTGTAGTAATGTTTGTAACGGAAAGCAGCAATTAAGTAGAATCTCTTTAACATTTTTCCGTGAATGCAAAAGGACATTTTCTAACGAACTCACTCTCAAATTGCTTTCCTTTAATTGAAAATGGATGCAATGCAAGTGAGCGGTGACTGAGGCTGTTATTCTGTCAAATATCTGCTTTTGTCTTTCACTGTGAGACTAAATGATGACAGGATTTGTTTTTGCCTGAACTATTCCTTTAATGCGTGAAATGTCTTCGTGTTCTTGAGGAATTTCAAATGTGCAGTTGTTTAATAATAGCACTTTCTCTGTCTCACAGGAGCTGGTGGATGATCTGTACTCCTTTAGGGACCATTACTTTGAGACACACAGTGTTGAAGATGCTGGTAGGAAACAGAATGATGTTGCTCAAGAGATGGCAAAGACACTTGAGCGGCTGGAGGAAAAGGAAGGTGGGCATTACTTCTTTGTTTTCTACAATTTTTCTTGTAAAGAAGTCTTAATGTTTATTAAAATGTATTCTGACAGTTCACCCAAAAATGAAAATTCTATCATTAATTACTCCCCCTCATGTTGTTCCAAACTCGTAAGACTTTTGTTCATCTTCAGAACACAAATTAAGCTCTTTTTGATGAAATCTGAGAGCTTTCTGTCCCTCCATTAACAGCTACGCATATACCACTTTGACGCTTTAAAAAGTTCATAAAGAGATCGTAAAACTAATCCATATTAATTGAGCGGTTTAGTCCAAAATCTTCTGAAGAGACTCGATCGCTTTATATGATAAACAGATTGAATTTAGGCTTTTATTCACATATAAACCTTACATCAACTCACACATCAGAAGCTCAAACATGTGAAACAATGAGGTTCATTCTCGTGTTACGCATCACGTTTGAGCTTCAGCAAGAGGTTTGTTCTCACACGTCTAGCAGGTTCGGTTGAGCTTCTGTTTATCTTCGCTGATCAGTGTTTATATGTGAATAAAAGCCTAAATTAAATCTGTTCATCACATAAAGTGATCGAGTCTCTTCAGAAAATTAATATGGATTAGTTTTACGATCTATTTATTAACTTTTTGAAGCGTTAAAGTGGTAGTTGCGTAGCGTTCAATGTCTCTCAGATTTCATTAAAAAGATCTTCATTTGTGTTCCGAAGATGAATGAAAGTCTTACAGGTTTGTAACAACATGAGGGTGAGTAATTAATGACAGAATTTTCATTTTTGGGTGAACTATCCCTTTAATAAAAATAAAAAAAATGCTAAAAAAATATAGCAAAATCCCTCATTATTGACTATCTATTGTCACTTAAAATGTAATATACAAGTAAAATGTATATAATGTATTAAAATATTTGTATTATTAGTATAAATGTATTAAAATGCCCTGCCCTCTCTTTCAACAGATTTGCACAAACACAGCGCCCAGTTCCTGCTGCTGCGGGGGCGGTGTCTGAATGTCGGTCCGGGATTCAGTCAGTCTGCAGAGGAGTGTCTGTCCCGCGCTGTTAAACTGGAGCCGGGTTTGGTTGAGGGCTGGAACACACTGGGAGAGCAGTACTGGAAAAAAGGAGACCTGACGGTGGCCAAGACCTGCTTCACAGGTGCACTACAGCAGGTGAGTCTTATTATAGTAAAAAACAATGGGTCTCTTTCATATAAGCCCTATTCGGAAGGGATTAGTTTCCCTGGAGGACATTAGAGAAATTTGTTTTTCGCAGACGTACTTTGGGATTTTAATCCTGTCCGAATCTGCCAAGTCTGTGTTTTTCAGTAAAAATTCCAGGGAGAATCACAGACTGTTTTTCAGCAAATTCAACAGTCCTCTGAGACATCTAATATCGTCCAAATGTGAATGTCTGTGATTACTAATGTCGTATTATATTAACGATTCTCCTCATGTGTTTTTTGACCTACCTGAGCTACCGTTTGCACAACAATCTTTCGCATGCTTTCATTTAATTTCAAAATGGATTGTATTCGACAAAATAATTATACAAAATCAATAAATGGTGCCAAATTGTGGAAATTGCTAAGATTGTCTATGTTGTCAGGTATGAGTAAGATACTTGACTAGATTTTTCTGCTCACTTATGCAAGTTTATTATAAACAGCCACTTCTATAAACTCATGTGAAGTTTACTTAAATAGGGTTTTTATAATAAATTAGAAGTATAGCATTAATAGGCATTAATTCATTATTTAATGTGATGTGTATGAATGTTTTCGCCAACAAATCATGATTCACTAAAAACGTTTATACTAAAACTTATTCTAAATCTAAAAATGTAGGAACAACTGAATCCACATGTATGCATAAATCACATACTCTGGATGGCCTTATAATTGTGTTAAGATTACATTTTATACAGAAATATTTCTTCTTAAAAAGAATAGCTGCATTATAGCTTGAGCTGCCGGCATTTGTACTTCTAGCTATTTACCTATAACGGCTAATGAATCATAAGTCTTGCACATTCACATAAAATAGCTTACTTCTGCGTTGCAAAATAAAGTGGCTATAACAGTGTGGATCTGCATATGTACATACAGCTGGCTAATGAAAGTACAAAAGGTGTTTATTGTGTTTAATCTGGTTTTGAGGATGGCACACGTGACACTTGGCCTTGCTCTCGGGCATCTTTAGAGGGCGTATTTGTTTTGTTTGCCGAGAGTGACGAAAGGGTGTAATATGGAGATAGTTTAGTCGTATTTTATGCAAATTACTTTTAGAATACTCCAATTCATTATTATTATTATTTTCAAATTAATGTGCCCTTGTAATCTTTAATCAAAATAACTTCCCCTCCCTCTTGCATCTCTGATGACGTTTGCTGGTCCGAGTGCACTCAAATGACTCGCATGAGATCGACCAACAGCAAACCACAACCATCCAATCAATTCCCTATAGACAAAATCCTAAATTATCAGTTTTATCAGACATATCTTAAAATATGTCAAGTCTCAAAATGCACACCAGTAATGTTTTTTTAGGCACATTTGAACTAAGACCTAATCCTGGCTTAATCTAAGCCTTGTCTTTGAAACCAGGCCTTTTATGATATCTGCCTCTTTTGATATGGTACTGTCTTGAAGCACACATATTAACTCTAGGTTTCTTCATTCAGAGTAAAAACAAAGTGTCTCTGAGAAGCTTGTCTATGGTGCTGCGACAGCTGCCACCGGAAGGCGACGCACAGGAGCAGAGCAAGCGCATTGTGGAGAGTGTGGAGCTGGCCCGGCAGGCTGTGCAACTCGACGTCACCGATGGAACTTCGTGGTGTGAGTGAATTAGTCTGATAATGTAGAAAAGGACACATTAGGTGCCTCCCTTTTGACTGTAAATGCCATGCGTGGTAGACATCACATAAATGTATTATACTATATACATGCATATTACACGAACATATGGTGGTTTATATTATATCAATTTATAAAAATATAATCCTTTAATATGCACAGCTAAGTGTCGTCCATGTTGAATAAACACATTTTACCAAGTGAAATGAAGTAGGGAGTAGTTAATACTGCATTTGCATAATGCTATTGTTTCCTTGCAGCATTTCTTCTGAATACAGACGGATTATAATGTTGGTGTAATGAGATTTTTTTTTTTTATAAATGATTCTTATATTGTTTTGCTTTGGCTAACAGATATTTTAGGGAACGCATACATCTCCATGTTTTTCACCAGTGGACAGAAGCCACAGCTCTCTCAACAGGCCCTCGGTGCCTATGCACAGGCTGTGAGTATCTCTCTCATGGATCACCTAAATCATTAATATGGTGGTTGACTGACATCATCATTTTACCTTTTGATTTTATCTGTCCATATTTACAGGAGAAAATCGACAAAGCATCCTCAATGAATCCTGACCTCCACTTCAACAGAGCTACGGTAACAATCCTTTCAGTTGCTTTCACACATGCTTTCTCAAACACAGGTGAGCACCAGCAAATGTGTCACAGTGAGATTATTCAATAAACGTTGTGCATTTTTATTATCCTTACTTCATCTCCTGCTTTCTGCTCTTCTCTGGCTTTCTCATTCAACTTCTTAGCTGATGGAAGCCTGTTAATACAGTTTGGTTACCAGAAAAAACACTGATTTTGGGTACCAGTCAAGCCAAAGAAACCAACATGTCCTTTCTGTCACCAGTTGTTCCAGTATGAGGAGATGTTCAGTTCAGCTCTGGATGGATACAGTCGTGCTGCAGCCCTGGACCCTGGCTGGGAAGACGCTCAGGAGAGGGAAAAACAGCTGCTGAAATACCTAGACCAGATTACAATGTTATTAGAGAACAAGGTGAGAGAAATTGGCAGCGACATTGTAACATTTATGGTGCATTTACACTGACGCAGATCTGGTGTTTTCAATTCATCCCTATGGGAGCTGAGCTATTGTGGGATTGACGCCGGATCAGAGAAAGTGTTGAGAAGTCCAAATACTTTGAAAAGTTCAGGAAGGTTCAACTTTATGCAAACGTCAAGTGAAAAATGGCAGGTGACAGCCAATAGCTGTCAGGTACAGATAGTGATGTCTGTCATGAGCGTTTTAAAATCTGTGTATTGTACTGGAGTTTCTGTTGGATTTAGTGTGTAAACCCGATTACTTGCATTGCAGTTATTACATATGTTAACTATTGCAGTTTGGATGCTTTGTGAATTAAATCGCTGGGTTTATAAAAGTTAATTAAATTGACACTCTATCTTTACTTTGAGCATATGATGATTAAAATGGCCTTGTACTTAAAAAAAAAAAACATTTATTAAACACACTCGCTACAGAAACACCCCAAAGACGTTGTAGTGTTTTGAGTGGCACTGAGCAGAGTTTTGCCGTGCAATATACACACACCCTTATGTAGAATCTTTATTTAGTTTCATCAAAAAGGTTGTTTGGTTGTTGTTTTGGGTTGTTTCCATCAGATGGCAGTGGAGTACAGTTAAATAATATTCCAGATGTCCACAAGCAATCACAATGACCACACTCTCTCTGTGTTTCAGGGAAAAGTAAAGGCACGGCGTCTTCGTAACATGCTGTCGTCCCTCAGTACCTCCGCCTTGGGCCCGTGCTCTTCCCCTCAGTTCCGGTCTCCCTCAGGCCACGTGGGAAGCCTTGAACCCCGCATCTTATCCGCCCTCACTCACGGCCACAACGGTGGGGTGGCAGCACTTGGAAAAGTTGTCTTCAGCCTGATGTCAGAGGGCCGTATGGCTTTGTGAGTTTATATGCCTCGGCTGAATATTTAATAAACTTTTCTCAATATGTATGCATACATCTTTACTAGCAGTCAGATACTGGATATAGCCTAGTTAAAGGTGCAGTAAGTGATTTCAGAGAAACACTGTTTATAATAGAAATCAATCTAAACAAACACACCCCTTCCTTCCTTGCTCCACCCACAAAATGCACGAGAGTGGATGTCTTTTTATCATGCCTGAAGCTAAGCAAAATAATGCTTCGCGAAAAATAAAACAAAGATGACAACTGAATAACAAGGAGGAACAAACAATGAACATACAGTACACACCATCAAATACAAGCAAGAGTAGGTAATTAGTCGCCAGCAGCAGCAGCTCCAGACAAACAATGAGCTAACATTACAACAACAGCATATCTTGATTGAGCAAAACCAATGTTACTTGCGTATGAAGCAGAAACAACGAAACCTCTGCGTCCGGTTTCAGGTCTTCCCGCTTCGCTCTCTCCTGCACTGGAAAGCTTTTCTAATATTAACGCGGGTCCTAAAGCTCTTGCCTGATCATAACCCTTCATTTTCCAGTGATATTCCTCTGAGCTTTTCTCTTTTGTAATGTCTCTCAGCATCTCTCTTTCTACAGTCTTTCTTCAAATCTCCCTCTTGCTCACTCTCTCTCCTCCCCCATCATGAGTGGACACGCCCCCTACTGCTGATTGGCTCACTCTCAGAAATCACTTACTGCACCTTTAAATGTTTGCTTTTAGCATTGTGTTTTAGTTTTTAAATGGTTTCTTGTTGTTGTCTTTCAGCACATTTGGCATGGTGGACAGTGATGAGACCTGTTGTCTAGTCATGGTGTACAATACAGCAGACAGCTGGGGTGTTTTAATAGGAGATACTGTAGTCATTCCTGAACCACAGGTCAAACGGCACAGCGTAACACATAAAGATAAGGTTTGTGTACCAAACTTTAAAGTTTTATATCTTTACTTACACTACCAATGGGGCAGTCATGGCCTAATGGTAACAGAGTTGGACTGGTGACCCAAAGGTTGCTGGTTCGATTCCAGTACCGGCAGGAATATGACTGAGGTGTCACAACATTGTTTTTTAGCATTCTTTAATGAATAGAAAGTTCAGCAGCCTTTTTTTTTTTTTTTTAGAAATCTTTTGTAACAAATGTCTTTAATGTCACTTTTGATCATATCGTATTTAAAAAAATAATAATAATCCTACTAACCCCAAACTTTTGAACGGCACTGTATAGATTTACAAAATGAAGCTAATTTTACCCTCTGATTCTACTTGTGTGGCTGTTTATTTCAATGAAATGAATGTACTATATTTTAGTTTGATAATGTTTGTTTAATATTTTTTTATTTTTAGGGTATTTTATGGTACTAATTTTTATTTATGCAGTGTTCACATAGCAAGTTTCGTAACGTTATGAAGAAAATTTTGTAAAATACCAAAATGTAAAAATTTTCGACCAAAAAGCACCACAGAGGGTTAAACAAGTTTGCAGCTATAGGTGTGATAACTGCAAAGTGCTTAGTTTTTGCATTATTATAGGTGTAATAACTACTGATGTCTTTGTAATATGTTTCTTGTTTGCTTCTCCCTATACAGTCATATGACTTCCGAAGTATACGCGTGGACTCTCCCTTGCTCCTCATAGTCAATGGGAAAAAACAGGTGATGAAAAGCCAAAGTGCAGCCTTTGTTACTTACAAACCACAGAGTGAATGAAAACCCAGAGACATACAGTGAGAACATTGAGAGCAATGAGGGTAGTGTTTTTTCCATTTGTATATATTTTGTTCTGTTCCTGTTTGTGAGGACAGGAAAACTCTTTGTACATATTTTTTCAAATCATTTCCCTTTTTAATTTTCCACTTGTCTGTTGATGGGCATCATTGTTTAAGATTGTGTTGTGGTCTGTTTCATATTTGGGTTGTGAAAATAACAATAAAAAAAAAACCAGTAGTGCTCTTAAGTCTTATTCTCATCAGTTTGGCAGTGCTTGCAAATAATAAAACCTAATTTATATAGGGGTTTTCACATATATTTTAATTGAGTTATTTTTGACACTGAAGTCATTTACATTAGTAGAAACATGTTGGGAGTATTTACGACCAACTCCAAACTCTGAGCAACAGCTTTATCAATAAATAACACGTTTGAAAAAACATGAAAAACTAAACAGAAACAACCATACTTGGCCGTCAGAACTGGAATCAGAATTCATAAATGGAAAAAAAAGACTGATACAGCTAATATATCCTGGTGAACTCAGTTTTTCTTGATGAAAGAGTGGGTTCTGTCACGGGTGGGTGTGCTGAACTGGAAGAAACTTTGAGCATTGTCTGGTCCCAATGAGAAAAACCTGTCACCTTCTGGTCTCAGGAATGAAGGACTATGGGGAGTGTGTTGTTTGACCAACCCTGATGACAATAATTGCAAAGACATTTTGTAAATTATGCTTTAAAACAGTCGATCACATTTGAACAGTTTAACTCTCAGTGGGATAAAGAACACTTTACCTGATTTGAATGCAATAGAAATAGACTCATACAGTGTCAAAGTAGACACTTTCTATTATACTTGTTTCTACCTGTTGCTTTTCCCCTCTAACCTGTAGTGAAAGTGTGGGGCGTGGGATCTTTCTCTCCTATTCCCAGAGTGTGCATACGAAGCGAGTCGAGAAGTCCCTGCAGCTTCTGATATTGCCTGTTCCGTTCATTCAGTCGCTCCAAAACCTCATTGTACTTCTGCTTGTATTCCTCCAGCCCCTGGAGAATGTAAAAGTTGGAAATTAACATTTATGGCTGTTAAGTATGGAAGCTTGTTTCCGCCACAGAATAAAACATTTTAAAAGATAATTGCGACTTTTTATCTCACAATTGTGAGTTTACATCTCGTTTACATTTATATCTCGCAATTCTGACTTTATTTCTCAGAGTTGCGTGTTATAAAGTCAGAATTGCGAGATATAGTCAGAATCTCACAAATCTGACTTTATATCACACAATTCTGACTTTAACACGTAATTGCAACTTTATATCATGCAATTGCAACTTTATATCTCGCAAATCTGACATCTTTTCTCAGATATTGTGAGATAAGCTCGCAATTGCAAGTTATAAAGTCCAATTCTAAGGGGAAAAAAATACTATTCCTCAGAATTGCAAGACTTTATAACACGAAATTGCGACTTTATATCATGCGGTTCTGACTTCATATCTTCCAATTTCGTGTTATAAAGTCAGAATTGCGAGATATATGAACATGCAATTCTGAGAAAAAAAGTCTGAATTGTAAGATAAAAAGTCGCAATTACCTTTTATTTTTTATTCTGTGGTGGAAACGAGCTTCAATTGTTAAGAGATGTTTGAATGAAATACAAAAAAGCATTCCTCTCATGCTTTTACATACACTAATGAGACAAAACATTATGACCAGACACAGGTGAAGCAATATCATGTTTCTGCATTTGGTTGCGTTGTGAGCATTTGCAGCACGTTATCACACTGAAGATGATGTTTCCTCAATTTGCTGGTGTTTTTTCTATTTGGTGGTGGATGAGTTGTGATATTGTAAAATTCTATTAAAATATTTTGATGTAATTTAAAATGTAATTTATCTGTGTCATGGTAAAACTGAATTTTCAGCATCATTACTCCAGTCTTCGGTGTCACATGATCCTTTAGAGGTCATTTTAATATAATGTTATGGTGCTTAACAATTATTATTATCAATGATGAAAACAGTTGTGCTGTTTAATATTTTTGAGGAAATTGATATTTTTCAGGATTTTTTTTAATGAATAGAAAGGTCAAAGAACAGCATTTATTTGAAAGCCATTTTTTTTTATAACATACTTTTGGTCAATTTAATGCATTAATTTAATGAAATGAGTTGCACTTTTTTTGAAAAACGAGAAATATGGTTAACATGTTTGGTCTTCTCATCATTTCATAGTTTTGATAACATTTTCTATTATTAGGAATTGTGGAAACCTGTTCTTTTTTTTACTGGTACTGTATATAAACAGCGAGTTATCAGCATTGGTTTGATGGCATGAACATGTTTGAGACCTTTTTCAGTGATACGATCTCCCCTCTCAATGCATTTAACTCAAGCTCTCTGCTCTTGTTCTGCTGGATCATAAATTTCTCCATCTGAACCATTTGTCCCCCAGCCTTGGACAAATTGTACTCCATCAGCAACCTCTCCTGGTTTACCTGAAAATGACCACAAACAATAGTGAAAAAGCCTCTTCTCTTTTTCTGTATGTGGGATTGCAACCGTGCAGACATCAAACCTGGTAGGTCCAAAAGACTAGTGCTTTATGACTGATCTCCAAAACCGTTTCAGGCTGCAGTCCAACCAAAACCATAGCCTTGTATTGCTCTGATGGTGCCAGCTCTGTTCTCAGCACGTCCAGTTTTCCTGAAAGCATGGTGGAGCAAGCGGGACAAGCTGAAGGTGTGCGACTGAACTCTTCCGAACCGTGTTGATCACAGAACACATGAGAGCAGGCCGTGACCCACGCGAACCCGCTCAGCTTTACCCGGCATTGATGCGAATTACACTGCAAGGTGTATTTAGATGCAGACATGCCGGCTCTTATGGAAGAAAACAGACAAAAGCGGTTAAATGTAGCCTTATGGTTGTATATGTAAGAGTTTTTTATAATTAAGCGGTTAATGTAGTTTAATGGTTGTATGTATTAGGTTTTTATGATTAAGCAAACGAACAACGATTCTGTTTGCGCTTTGCATATCAGATAACGTTAACAGCAAAGAGCGGGGAAAGTATTTCCCTCTCACATACCTTTTCGGATACTAAAACGCTAAATCAAACTAATGTCGTTATAAATATATATCGCTCTTCACAAATAAGTAGCTTTATAAGCTCATGATAGTTACCGAGAATTTGCAATTGTGTTGTTCATTGTTTACAGTCAGTCACAGGTAGATCGCCGCGCGAGCGCAATTGGCCTCATCTGATTGGTTGCTGCTGACTGAGCAAACGCGTCATTTCATCCTCCTGAGACCCAGGGGAAAAACGTTTGTGAAACAATTATATTTTCTTAATGCGTTACGTCATGTCCACTGTAGTGGACACCAGGACTAAAATAAAATAAAATAAAAAGACACAATGACATGTAGGCTATAGGCAAAAACAATGGGATTTTTTAAATTCACCAATCAAGTTTTAGATTTCAGGATTTTTTAACCAAACTTTGTATAAAGATGATTCTCAACTATGTTATGAAAGATATAACATAATAAATTGATATACCATTTTGCTTTGCAATATGTGGTTAAAATGGCCATAAATGGGTAGTCCCATTCAATATAATTTGTATATTAATGTGTTCTTTGGGCAAAATGTAATGAAAACAGAAGGGTAATAATGGTTGTAATAATTGGCAACACTTTCATAATAATATATAATATTTCGTAGGAATATTGAAATATAATTTCTTTCCCTATTCACTTGTGTCTCACAAAATGCCTGATAAACATGTAAGTCCTGGTGTCTCTAGTGTATGAAATCAATGCCATGTTTTGTAACAGAGTCATATTTTGGGAAACCCCATAACATTTTCATGCTATGTCGATTTATGACAAACAATTTGAAAATTAGTCTGATTTAAATGGTATAATTAAAAAATATCATAATATTTCCAAAAGATTGCTAAATTTGATCATTAAATTAATGTCTATCTTTTTTAAAGACCAGGAGAAGTTGTTGTCAAGGTGAAGCCTCCAAACATTTTATATATCTGAAAAGCCCTGAATGTGCTCTTTACAGGACATCCAGACTGTGGATACAGAGGACAAAAGTCTATTCCTGGGTCCCAGGGGGATATGCACTTTTTTCCCCTCAGGAGGACAAACAGATACTCTAAAACAGTCATAAATAATGTTTACGAATCAGAAGAATTGACGTTCATTGGTCAAGTATGTTGCACTTACCAAAACATTTGGTGGTTTGCTCTAAAAGAAACAGGAAACAAGTTTCATGATAAGGGACTGTTTTTTTTTTTACATACAATATGTGATGTACATACAGAAACAAAATATAATACTAACAAGTGAGATTAGTTTAGGGGAAGAATAGGGGTAGTATGATTTAAAAGATTTGTATTGTTGATCTCTTGCTCACCAAGGCAAGAGAACAGTAGACAACCAGAAAACGGTATGTAATATTTAGTCTTATTGGTTATCAATGTTGAAAACAGTTGTGCTGCTTAATATTTCTGACAGATACAGCATTTCTCCATGCTGTTAAGTGCATCAACTGAGCATGAGAAAGGGTAGAGTTGGGGGAAATGCTCCCTGATAAAGCAATTTGCTTTACAGGCTACATTTACACCAAAGTAAAAGCAGTTTTAGCTTCAAATTAAAAAGACAAGCTAAAACAACAGTATATGAATATATGAAAAATTCAGAAAATCAATCTATTTAAAAATGATTGTTAGCTGATGCTAACTGGCTAGCTAACTAGATAGCTGGTGCTAACTTGGTCATTAAAAAAAAGTCCAAACATTTTTATTCAACCACCTAATTAAATTACATTTGATGGAAAAACAAAGGATGTGACGTTCAGAACATGGTAACAGTAATTATGATGGGGCCTTTTACCCCACAGACAAGGTTTGAAAAAAAAAGTAATTCTGAAAATATAATTATATGTATAACTGTGATGTTCTGCAAACAATAAGCTTTCAAACACATTTTTTCTTACTGTTAAAAATTATATCACATAACGTGATTTTTTAGATTGATTATGACCTATATGAGCAAACACATTCTATTTGGTATTTGAAAAATGTGTTGGTTTGTGTGTGGAAACTTTGTACCTCCTCTGAACAGGATTGAATAAATGTTTGTCAGTCAGTGTTTTGGCTGATTTGAATAACCTAAATTATTAAATGAGGAGCTACATTTTCTCTTTTTTTTATTTTTTTCCCATTTTTTATTTGTTTAAACAATCAACAACAAACATATTCACACATCAACACAACCAACATACAGCATTGTGCTTTTAAATTGTGTGTAACCTGAAGGAAAAAAATAGAAAGAATAACATAAGTAAATCATAAACAAAACCTGACACCAGCATCAGTTCGTCCACTTACAGTTATAATTGGTTTTGAAGATAATTTATGAAAAGACGCCACATGACAGTGAACATATTGGAGCAAGGACATTTTCTTAATTTTTGTTGCACAGTTAAGCAAATCATTTTTTTTTTTAAAAAGAAGCCCAGATTGTTTTTGTCTATCCAACCAAGAACAATTTCCCTACACAATTTAGCCAAATTTACAGTATATGCTAATCATTTAAATCTGCAGTATAGGCCTATAATAAGATTATTATGATTTTTTTTATTTTTTAAATAAGGTTCATTTTACCCCAAATGCGCTCACATTTAAGAGAACCTGCTTTATAGCTTGGCCTTATGCGAGATACGGTGCAGGTCGGGTGCTTGTTTTTGATACATCTAATTAAAAATGGCTTTTCACTTCATCCCTCCTCCACGTGGTGTATGGGAACAGAGGCGGGGTTGAAAGGGGGGCATTGTGCGGAGCGGCAATGGATCCTGGGGGTGAGGAGAGAGAAAGAGATGCCCACTCAACTGTGTCCAGGTCGCCATTGTTGGAAATTCCCTTCCCATTCAATGCATTTTAAATAAAGCTCCGAATATTCGGACGCACCGACAAAGTGAGCGAGCCGCAGGGGGTCTTTACTGCAGTAGCGCGTGCAGTTATAGCCTAGTCTATAAAGCGCTTGACGTACGATAGGCTGCCTCATCCCATCACCTTCCTCATCTCCCTCAAGTCATTATTATTCATTATTATTATTATTATTATTTAACATAACTTTCTCTTCTGGCATTTTCCCCCATTAACCTACAGTAGCATAATCTTCCTATAGGCTACTTCCTAATTAAGCTATTTTATATGGTCTTTCTATGTAACCTGATTAGGCCTACAGTTAAAAAAAAAAAAAAAAAAAAAAGTTAAATCAGAAAATTTGTAAATGTCGCCCATTTAAATTTCCCATAAATCTTAGACAAAATGCGTTTCATTCTATAGGCGCGCTAAATGAAGTGCAGTCATTAAGTTGTTTTAAAACGGATAGATGATGTCAGAAATCTTGAAGGGTATTAACTTTTTTTCTGCATAAATTAGGCTACAATGTATATGTAGATATAAAATGTCAGGAAATTTCATCTTGACGCATATTTATAAAACTCGGTTGTCTAAATTACTAGAGAGCTGAGCTTTTAGCATTAAGAGAAACGCAAAAGAGGGAGAAAGAAAGAAAAAGAGACGGTGTTCCGCACTATTGAAATGCAAATGTCAGAACAAGGGGAGATTGTATTTTTGTGTGAGTGTGTGTGTGTGTCTTTGGAGAGGAGGGGAGGGGGGTCCGCAGAGTGGACAAGTTTGAGAAAGAGGGGACTTGTTGAGGAAAAACAGCCACACACGCACTCGCCAGTTCACACAGCAACAGCGGACGACGTCAGGGTCCGCTTCAGCAGTCCACGCGAATTTTAAGTTTTTTTTTTTTTTTCTTTTTACTTATTTTTTAACGGTCGGTGCTTTAAATTTCGGTGCTGTCTTAACGCATCCTGCCAGGTGGATTATTGGCGAACAAGGGGGTTCGTAATTTATTTATTCACAACATAACTTGCTAAGTTGTTTGATGCCCGTAACTCTCACCGTCTGCTCGTGAATCATGTCACGCCGGAAACAGAAACGGCCCCAACAGCTTGTTAACTCAGACCCCGGGGGCACGCGCTTGATACTGCAAGGTGAGGAAATCATTCACTTGTTAATTATTTGTTACCCTAGGCTAATTAATAGTTATGCTTTAAGGTTTAAAAACGATAGGTTAATTAAAAAAAAAATTCAGTTTACATAGAGCACCTGTTACCCAAATAATATTTTATCATTTTTTTTTTCTTTATTGCTTAAAATGGGCACTTTTATCACCTGAAGTGTTATGATACAGGTTAAAATCCACTAGAGCGTTTGGCCCTCTACTCAGTGAGCCATTGTGAGTCATTTGAGAGCTGCAACACATAGCTCACATTTCTACCATGACTGAACTTTTCAAAAATAAGTAGTTTACTGACATTTCCCACTATAAATGTCTGCCAAATGTGTTGTATTGAAAGGAGGCTCTTATAGACATAGCCAGAGGGTTGGTCTAAAGGTGTTCAGCCGTATGGCCGGTCATTATGTTGACATGAATCACTCAGGGGCCATAACTGCGTTAGCTTTTCCGTAATGTCAATCCACCAAGAGACTTGCAGCATAGTCAGTTTGATTGCTGGGGGTCTTTTATGCATTTAGAGGAGTCTCCTATTCAGTGTGAATAAGGTGCAGGCAAGGGGGAGGGGACGAAGGGGGTGTTTGGGTAAAGATTAATCTCTTCTCACTCTATTCTGTCCTTCTCCCTTATTCTCTCTCTCATGTTTCCATGTGCTCCTCTTTTCTGCTTCCACTGTGTTCCCCCCCTTCCCACTCCCTTGCCTCTATTCACTTTGTACCTCTGCTCAGTTGGGGGTTCCACTGTTAGAATACAGAGAGGAGAAAGAATGCACTGTTGCATGCATGCATGCATGGAAGGAAAAAGTTAGCTCAGGAATCTTAAAGATACAGCACTTTTGGGATTTGATTTCTATAGCTTTTGGCAAGAACAGGTAGTATGTTGTGAGGGAATTTCTCAGGGTTTGAACATTTTTGGGTATTTCAGTAGATTTGATTCCACAGGTCTGTGTACAGTCATTTAGTATATCCGTGTGCCACAGAGAGTGAAAATAGTTTGTCTGTCAGTCAACTCACTATTTTCCCAACCCCCTCCTTCTAGTTCTTTTTCTCCGCTCAAGATTCTAAAAGAATTTGACCTTAGAGCTCATGAGGTTAGGTCATCTAGCCAATCAGAGCACATGGACAGTGCCCAAAACCCTTTCTATGCCCTAACCTCTGACCCTGTGTAGGGTCAGGGGGGAAGGGTGAATAGAGAGATGAAAGATGTAGTTGATGGACAGAGGGTTGGGTTAAGAGGGGTTGTGGGTTGTTGTGGTGATATCTATTGTCCTTTAAAAAAGCGTTGCAATAGCTGCAAGGTGGCTAGTGAGTTGTGGCAATAGTGAGGAAAGAAGATGTGAGTGTGGTATATGAAGGTTGGGATTTAAGGGTGAAAGATCATTAAGAATGCGGAATGACGAGTGGAGTGGTATTCAGCATTTTGTGAAAGAAAACTGTTGACAAAGGAGTTGGCCTATATTATGAAGGCGTTCTCATAACTTACTGTTATAGAACTCAATTGTTAGCAATTATTATAAAAGCTAAATAATAAAATAATGCAACAATGCTATAGCAATATAATGTTAGTAAATAATTGTTATTGTTTGAGGATAAATGCTATACATGTATAAACTTATTCCTTATTTTCTCTATTTTCCAGATGACCAGCTTCCAGTGAAATCACCATCCACCTCTCTTGCCTCTGAAGCTACCTCATCATCTTCCTCTTCCTCGCCTACATCCCTTCAGGACTGTCAGCCTCCTTTGGCCCCAAGACCATCTCCTGGTGGCATTCATGCTCCCTCGCTCCCCAACGAGAGCTCATCTCCTCCCCACTGGCCAAATCACATTGCCTCATATTCCACATCACTGCCTAATGCACACTCATCTCTCTCTCCGGACTTTCCACACCCTTCTCTGTCCTCCCAGACCCACTCTCCTCCTCCTGGCCAGCAGAAATCCATTCATATTTCGTCTCATCAGCCACTGTCCACTGTGACATCCCCACCAATGGGTATTTCTGCAACCACCACTACCTCCTCTTCCTCTTCTTTATCCTCTTCATCATCGCTGGGTGCCCCACCACATCAAGGAAGCCCTAGTCCCATCCACCAAACTCCTTCGTCGCCTTCAGAGCAACTCCAGGTGCCTCCGACCCTCGCTGTACTATTGGAGGAGCTTAGGGTCCTGCAGCAAAGACAGATTCACCAAATGCAGATTACAGAAGAGATCTGCAGACAGGTGCTGCGTCTAGGTGGTATGGTCAGTGCCCAAGATGCACCTCAGGGATCTGTAGAGAATCAACAGAGAGATGCAGGCTCTAGCTCCCCACCTAATACTGTCTCTGGTGCCTCTTTAATTCCCCAAGCTCCTGCATCCAAGCCCAATCTATCTCACACGAATGGAACCAGAGCTCCTTATTCCACAACTTCATCTTCAACATCTTCCTCATCCTTATTCACCTCTTCAGCCTCTATGCACCCTCTCTCTCTAACGCTTGGACTTCCACCTCGTTACCTCAATGAAAAGTCTCCCAACACCTCAATCAGTCATGGAAATGGTGTGAATTTCCCAACTCCACCCTTGCCCACGGTCAGCCTCTCCCAGGACCACCTATCTCTCAGTTCCACTGTTAGTACGTCAAATGGATCTTCAAGCTCCTCTTCAAGCCGCCAACAGCACGTCTGCCGTTTCTGTGGGAAGGTTCTGAGTAGTGACTCTTCCCTACAGATCCATCTGAGATCCCACACCGGCGAGCGCCCATACCAGTGTCCAGTCTGCCTCAGTCGCTTCACTACCCGCGGCAATCTCAAAGCCCACTTCCTTCGTCACCGTGAACAAAATCCCGAGCTGTCACTTTCGCTCTTGCCACCTGCTCTGTCCGAGCAAAGCCAACCAGGATCTGGTTCAGGGACATCACAGAGGCGCAGAAAACGTCGAGCTGAGGATGAGGAGCCTTTTGGAGTTAAGGGTAGTATTGGTGTGCCAGACAGTTTAGCCTTAGGTTTCCTTTCTGGGTCATCTCATCCATCTCCCTCTTCCCTACCACTGCCACCCAGTGTTGATCTGGCCCTGCTTTCCACCGCTCACTCTTTGCTACAGCTAAACCGTGCCTCAGCTGCAGCCGCAGCTTCCGTTTCCACTAGTGTGCAGTCGTCATCTTCATCCATCACCTCCTCTGCCATGAACAGTCAATTCAAAGGTGCGAAGCAGCAGAGGTTTGATGAGAATACACCACCACACTCCACCTTACATCCTGGTTCTCCGTATTCCCAGCTGGCACATCTTCCGAAGATACTCTTCCCATCAGGTCCATCTGCCCACCATCCTAGCCTTGCCCTTCTTCGCCCTCCTCACCTTTCCTCCCCTCACCTCCCACTTACCTTCCCTTTCTCCTCTTACCCCAAACCTCAAAACTCCTCTTCTCCATCCTCCTCTCCATCATCATCCTCTGTCACCTCGGACACCTCCAAGCTGCAGAGATTGGCGCAGAAGTTAGAGAAGCAGCCTCTCCCAAAAAGCACCAATGATGGCCAGGTGAACTGCAATACTCAGGCTAATGACATATCCACAAATAATGCTATCTCAGCTTACAGGAGGGAGATGATGGCGGCCTTAGGGCTGAACCCCAGCAGTGAGCCAACTAGCCAAGAGCTACAAGGGTCAACTGCCTCCTCTTTGGTCCCTAATCAGTGTGGGGTGTGCCTCCGTGTCCTCAGCTGCCCAAGGGCGTTACGTCTCCACCAGGCCACTCACCTGGGCGAACGTCCATTCCCCTGCAAACTCTGTGGCCGCTCCTTCTCCACAAAGGGAAGTCTAAGGGCTCATCTAGCCACTCACAGAGCACGTCCAGCCAATGCACGTGGCCAGAACTCTTGCCCACTCTGTCAGCGCAAGTTTACCAATGCCGTGGTACTGCAGCATCACATTCGCATGCATTTGGGAGGTCAATTACCTCCAGAAGGTAACGGGGACCTGCAGTCAGAGGAAGATTCTGGTCAAATGGTTTCCTTACCCACAACCCTTCAGTCTCTTCCACTCAATATGAGCATGTCTTCCTCTGCCAGCTTACTGGAGTCTAGTGCTAGCCTAAGAGATGCTACATCAGGTGATGCAGACCAGATCATGGAGTCAGATCAAGATCCCTATGACAACACACCTGAGACTAGTCCAACCCTCACCCTGGAGAAGCAGGACCCCTCCAGAGAAACCAGCCCACCTGACAATTTCATTGCCTCAGATGAGAAACATTATGGCACAGTACATCACAGCAAGTCTCAAGTTGTCAATGGCTCTGCAGAAGAGGATGAAGACACACCTTTATCCCTCTGTACCAGGACCAACTCCCAAGACAGCTTGTTTGATAAAAAAAGGCATAATGGGGCTTCACTTCACACGGTGATCAGTGGACCAAAACCTAGTTTAAGCTCTGAAGCTCTTGATCTGTCACCTACCCAGAGCCCAGGGTTGTCCACTGAGGTAAAATCAGACCAAAGCAGCGAGCAGACAACACTTCATGTGAATGGAATAGACCATGTTCTTGAGCCTAATGATGGTGACTCTCAGCCAGCCACAGAGAATGCTTCTTTGCACTCTAAAATTCCTGACAAAGCCGTGGAGCAGAAGCTGAAAGCTGAGGATGCACAAGAATCCAAAATGGAGGATTCTGCAGAAGAGGATCAAAGGAAAGATAGAGAAAAGACTGAAATTACATCACCAGAGACTCCTGTGGTCCATCCACTACCGCAGCGTTCTGAGAAACCTTACAGCTGTGCAGAATGTGGAAAAGAGTATGCTAGCCGCAGTGGATTGAAGGTACAGTAATACAATAAACAATTCATGTGTACAGTAATTTGGTTAGATGACATTTTATCCATTAAATATTTATGAACTTCCTGTGATATTGTTTGTGTGAGAAACAAGACTTCTAATTATTGTGTTTCAACAGGGGCATATGAAAATCCACAGCGGGAGTATGAATCAGTTGGCCAGTACTGCATCCTCACAGTCCTCTGAGGGAAAAGTTTTGGAGCGTACAGAGGAGTCGACCCATCAAAAACTGAGAGGAGAGGATGCTAAAAACTTGTCAGAGGAGAGTGTAGATAAACTGTCCTTGCCTGAGCATCCAGTGTCTACTACTGACAGAGATGACAGAACTGAAGACACTGCTTGAAAGAATGTGATTAGTTAGGTTTTAGCACTATTCTTGTTTACTGATTTCTATGACAACTTTTTTTTTCTTTAAATTTTGTGGTTAGGGGTAGTTGGTTTTGTAGAATGGTAGTGAATCAGTCCATATGTAATAGTAGTGCTTTTTCATGAAGACAATTAAATAATATTGATAAAGACTTTTGACTTCAAATATCAGGATGCACTGAAATTGGATCTTGAAAACAGTATTTGTGTGTAACAAATGACAAGCAAACTAATTATGTGTCTAAGTGCAATTTCAGAAATCAATTTGGAATTCCAGGATATACATAAAAAAAACACAAATAAAAAAAAAACTTGAGGAAAAAAGGGACGTGAAATGTGTGATATGAGATGAGAGAGGATGTGGGATAATACCAAAACTGATCATCTGATGTGCAGCTGAATGTAAATATCCTTTTTTTTTTATGTACCCTGTTTGTATTTTCTTTCATGCTGCTGTACTTTGTAGGTGTTTCTCTAAATAGCTGCACTATATCTGTGACTGCTGAAACTCTTCTTGACAAGGGAGGTGTATAATAACAACGATGGAATGGAAAAGCTGAGAGTCAGATTTTCTTTCTGCCCAATCAATGCTTGTTCTTCATCCTTCTTTATTTAGTTTTTTTTTAAATGAAAAACAGCTAATCAGATCAGTTTTCACAATGCTGTAGATGAGCAAAAGCAGCTCAAAATTGCTAAAGATTAATGCATTATTTTTTGTTATCTTGAATGTTGAAACTTTGTTGGCCCTGTTGAACACTATCCAGCTTTGTTTTGTAAATTTCTTGGATGTAATGTGGTCCTAACTTGTCAAAGAGAGAAATAAAGTCAGAATGAATGTTTCACTATTTGTTTTTACTTTAAAAAAAAAATCTGTGTGTTATTTTAATTGCATTGAACACAAAACGATCACTCATAAAGCTATTCACAGCATCCTATGAGGCATCCTTTTGTTCCATACAGTTCTATGTTCCTGAGCAATTGTCTTCATCCCCCCCCTAAAAAAAAAAAGAAAAAGTCTGCTTCCTTTAATATGTTTAGTTCCCCAGTTCGGTGATGTGCATGTTGATGGCTGTATGTGTGTGTGTGTGTGTTTGTTCACACACACGTATACTTGTGTAATGTGATTGAGTGTGCAGCTGTACAGACTTCACTCCCTCCCCTCAAACACCCTCTCGCTCTCTGTGTCATGCTCTCTTTCATATGCTCGCTCTTTAATTTTCTCTTTCATTCTTTGCCTCTTTCACTCTCTTTCTATCCCCCCCCCTCCCTCCCTGTGTAATGCGGCTGACACACAGGAAGCTCTAATCCTCGCACAATGTCCCCCCTCATCCCCCCTGAGCGTCTCTGCGCGGGATGAAGGGGAGGTGGAGCCCGACCCGGCCAGCTGTCCCTAAAATGGCTCCTAATCCTGCCTCTGCCAGGCCCTCGAAACCATGACAACCTGTAACCAAGGAGAGAAATTTTGAGGTTGAGAGGGAGACGAACAATGAGCCAGAAACAAGGCATGTGGTAGAAGTTTGTCCACATGCATTCAGGAAGGGATAAAGACATGTCTCAATCAAAAATAAGGAAATCTTCCAGAGAAAATGCCAAACGTGCAATAATGAAGTGTCTTAAGAGGCAAAAAAAGCAGCAGAAGTGATGAATAGTTCTTCAAGGAGCTGTCAAAGATATTTAATAGATTGCTAATTTATTAAATAGATTAAAGGTAAATCTTCTTTTTATTTAGACTCAGGTGGTTCATAAGTTATTCAAAAAAATTTTTTATTGGTTTTAAATTAGATAAAATTAGTCAGTACCAAAGGCAAAATTGGAGCTATTTTAACAAAATATTTTAAGATCATGGTGCAAAAATGAGTATACCCCAATGAATGTGTTTGGAGAAAACAAAATAAAATTGTAATTAACAGACATTCACCAGCAGATGAGTCTAATCAATCAATCAACCATCATACAGATGGCCACAGGATAATTGACAATTAAAAGTGGTATTCAAGAGAAAATCCACTCCCATAATGCTGACAAAATGGCATCACATAGAAATGTCACAAGACCTGAAATAGAAGATAATTTCTTTGCACAAAAAAAGATCAAGGTTATAAGAAAATTAGTAAAGTACTCCCAGACAGCAATATAGTGTCGGCCCAGATCCGGCCCACATCTGGTACGTGTTGAATCCCCATGTTCCAGATGTGGCCCGGATCTGGACCGACACTATGTTTCTTTCTAGGTTGCTAATATGTTTGAATACTGTTGCAAAAGTATCCAAAACTCAAAAAGGATGGACGTGTGGGAAGCTCGCTGAGACGTCCAGGACTTGTCAGACCTTGTCAAGAGTGTTTTTTGATGACAGAAGTTGAAGAAAATCTCCATGGAAGTTCAGCACAGTTGGCTAAATCATTAGAAAGTGTTTCCAGTAACACCATGCGATGTACACTGTGGAGGAGACTGAAGACCATGCACAAAAAAGCGTCTAGAATTTGCCAGGGCTCGTGTTGACAAAGGCGAAGACGATTGGGACTCTATACTTTGGAGTGATGAGACAAAGATTAATCTGTTGGTACCAACAGTAAAGCATGGTGGTGGTAGTGTTCTTGTGTGGGGAAGATGAGAAGATGCTACTTTCAACATCCAACACCCTCTTTCAACATAATAATGACCCAAAAATTACATCTAAGATCATCGGTTCATTTCTGAGGAAGAACAGGGTAAAAGTGATTCAGTGGCCATGCATGTCACCAGACCTCAACCCAATAGTTCTGAAAAGACAAGTTGAACTTCTTTCATCCAGCCATACAAATTAGATTTAGTTTAATTTGTTGTAGGGTGTAATAATTTTTTTCAACACCTCATTTGAATTAAATGTATTGTTTTTCTTATCCTATATGCTAGGTGACCACACTCTTATGTTAATAAAAATAAACGTTTAATAAAACTTTTGTTAAAAAAAATGCGGCAAATTGGTCTAATACTCACAGAGAAATGGATAAAAATCTTAATTTTCAAATGGGTGTACTCATTTATAATAAGTAAAATTAATATAAATTAATATATAGAATATAGGGAGACCAGGGACAGTTGTAACACTTTTTGCAATTTTTAGCAATACATCGAAACCATTTATACTGGAATAACCAATTTGTTATATTACAAACTTCAATCTGTCAACTGCTGAAACAATGTATTTAAGTGGTTTTATGAAATATGTACAGGTTGCAAAATTAATTTTAACACAGTCTCTCCATTGTTACAACCGTCCCAGTGTACAGGGACGGTTGTAACACATGTCAGGGACGGTTGTAACGTGTCTAAAATATAGGCTACATAATGAATTAATCATATAACCTACTCAAAATGGACAATATTATTTATCAGTCAACCCAGCGGGCACCTTGACGTCAATTTAACATCAATATGACATCAAACATTGATGTCAAAATAACATCACAAAATAGGTCAAAAAAATTAAAGTTATATTCACGTCAAAGTGTCGGTCAATTTGATGTCAAGATT
Source organism: Gila orcuttii (assembly GCA_026230005.1). NCBI lineage: Eukaryota > Metazoa > Chordata > Actinopteri > Cypriniformes > Leuciscidae > Gila > Gila orcuttii. The sequence continues at coordinate 11,065,401 of JAPDVR010000001.1, read as the reverse complement.
TTGACCTCTGATGATTATATCAAAACATAACCAATACCATCAGATCACCTTTACTCTTTGTTCATCTGGCTGTTCACCACACAGTTTCAGCAGCCAAACAAAATCTAAAGTTAAAAACATTAGGGTCAAGAGCCCAACTAAAGCAAATATTGATCACCAAAATGGTGACTTAAAATTGTGATTTTCTCCTTCAGTGATTCTGCTTGGTAACATCAGGTGTTCATCAATAATGACCAATCATCACTCAATTAATCACTTAATTATCTCATTAACTTTAACACTGCTTCAGACACTGTTTGAAAAACAGTCAATGTTTGATGTCACATTTATGTTGAATTGATATCGAAGCTTGATATTGAATGATATCAAAATAGCATTACAATGACATCAACATCATGACATCCTGACGTCAAATAGATGTAGAATTGACATCAAATGCCAACAAAGCATGACATCAAAATAACAGCAAATGATATCTGCAGAGGTCTAAATCTTGACATCAAATTGACATTGACACTTTGACATCAATATGACTTTCATTTTTGACCTATTTCGTAACGTCATTTTGACCAATGTTTGATGTCATATTTATGTTAAATTGACATCAAATACGCACTGGGATGTTATTGTGTTATATGTATATTTCATATTTCTAAGTAGCCTAATGATTACCCTTTCCAGCACAGGTCCCCTGTCTGTCTTCCTCTTTCTTATTTGGCATGCTGTAAGCAATCACGTTTCCACTGACTATTTTTATATAAAAAAAAGATAATTACCTTAAAATGTGATTTGATGACATTTTACATTTAATTTGCAATGCACAGTGCATATTTTACTTTTAATTTGCACATTAAATGGAAACTATGCAGGTTTTTTTATAGCTTAATTAGTTTTTAAAATATAAATGAAACTTGGTTGGTGATTCTGGGACAGTTGTAACGGGGCGTTACAACCGTCCCAGTATCACCAACCATGTTTTCATCTCATGTGAGCTAGCTTGACTGATAGTTTGACACTTGTTAGCCATTTCTATTTTTAGCTTACAAAACAGTGATTCTAATAATACTTGTTTGAATTCATAAACATTTTATCTTATAACAGCATCCAAAAAAGTACATCAGAAAGAAAAGTAATTTTTTACCTCAAAAACAACCTTTTGTCGATAACTCTGTCAGGAAGTTTCTAATGTGGCTCCCTTTTTGGCAAAAATGGAGGGAAACTATCTGAGCATAAGCACAGTGAGTGTCATCACTCTAGGTTGTTTCTTATTGGAGGAATTCAAGGTGTTACAACCGTCCCCTGTTACAACTGTCCCTGGTCTCCCATACATACATACATACATACATACATACATGCTGCACACTGGTACCGGTTGAGGAGAGATCCCCTGATATGATTGTAAAAGCGCTTTGGGTGTACATTAGTACATATAAAAGCGCTATATAAATGCCTCATTCATTCATTCATATATATATAAATATAATATACAATGTTTATGTATATATATATATATATGTGTGTGTGTGTGTGTATGTATTACATGGAACCATAACACAGAAAGTTGTAAAGTGTACTGAAGTAGTAGAGGTAAAACAGCAACAATGGAAAAATGTTTCCTTTGCAAATCAGGAAAAACAGATGTGGTGTAACGTCCAATTCTGACCACACGATGGCGACACATGTACAGGTCTGTGCCGTAAACAATCCAAACATCCGCTCTCAAAACAGTTACAGCCATAGACATAATACAGGTCCTTCTCAAAAAATTTGCATATTGTGATAAAGTTAATTATTTTCCATAATGTAATGATAAAAATTAAACTTATATATTTTAGATTCATTGCACACCAACTGAAATATTTCAGGTCTTTTATTGTTTTAATACTGATGATTTTGGCATACAGCTCATGAAAACCCAAAATTCCTATCTCAAAAAATTAGCATATTTCATCTGACCAATAAAAGAAGTGTTTTTAATACAAAAAAAGTCAACCTTCAAATAATTATGTTCAGTTATGCACTCAATACTTGGTCGGGAATCCTTTTGCAGAAATGACTGCTTCAATGCGGCGTGGCATGGAGGCAATCAGCCTGTGGCACTGCTGAGGTGTTATGGAGGCCCAGGATGCTTCGATAGCGGCCTTAAGCTCATCCAGAGTGTTGGGTCTTGCGTCTCTCAACTTTCTCTTCACAATATCCCACAGATTCTCTATGGGGTTCAGGTCAGGAGAGTTGGCAGGCCAATTGAGCACAGTAATACCATGGTCAGTAAACCATTTACCAGTGGTTTTGGCACTGTGAGCAGGTGCCAGGTCGTGCTGAAAAATGAAATCTTCATCTCCATAAAGCTTTTCAGCAGATGGAAGCATGAAGTGCTCCAAAATCTCCTGATAGCTAGCTGCATTGACCCTGCCCTTGATAAAACACAGTGGACCAACACCAGCAGCTGACATGGCACCCCAGACCATCACTGACTGTGGGTACTCCAGTGCTGCTTATCTGTAGCCCAGGTCAGGCGCTTCTGCTGCTGTTTCTGGTTCCAAGGTGGCTTGGCCTGGGGAATGCGGCACCTGTAGCCCATTTCCTGCACACGCCTGTGCACGGTGGCTCTGGATGTTTCTACTCCAGACTCAGTCCACTGCTTCCGCAGGTCCCCCAAGGTCTGGAATCGGTCCTTCTCCACAATCTTCCTCAGGGTCCGGTCACCTCTTCTCGTTGTGCAGCGTTTTTTGCCACACTTTATCTTTCCCACAGACTTCCCACTGAGGTGCCTTGATACAGCACTCTGGGAACAGCCTATTTGTTCAGAAATTTCTTTCTGTGTCTTACCCTCTTGCTTGAGGGTGTCAATGATGGCCTTCTGGACAGCAGTCAGGTCGGCAGTCTTACCCATGATTGCGGTTTTGAGTAATGAAACAGGCTGGGAGTTTTTAAAAGCCTCAGGAATCTTTTGCAGGTGTTTAGAGTTAATTAGTTGATTCAGACGATTAGGTTAATAGCTCGTTTAGAGAACCTTTTCATGATATGCTAATTTTTTGAGATAGGAATTTTGGGTTTTCATGAGCTGTATGCCAAAATCATCGGTATTAAAACAATAAAAGCCCTGAAATATTTCAGTTGGTGTGCAATGAATCTAAAATATATGAAAGTTTAGTTTTTATCATTACATTATGGAAAATAATGAACTTTATCACAATATGCTAATTTTTTTAGAAGGACCTGTAAATACATAGACGCCCTATTGGCCGCTTTGGAACGTTGCTGCGATACGTAAACGCGTCCGCCATTTTGCGTAGGGCAAGACTGCACTGTAATCAAATGCAAGTAAACGGTGAGCTGCGATAAATTACATTTATCAACTGATTTCAGTGGTTTGTACGTGGTGTACAAAAAGTTCCATCTCTAGTTATTTAAAATCTCGATAGTTAGACTTATAAAACATTTTTTTTTTTAATAAGGAATTGTCAAAGCTCAGGCTTGTCATGTAGGCTATCTGGCTTTTTATTCTTGGATAAGAATTGTGAAGATATAATTTAATTTTTACATTAAATTAAATAAAGTTTTCTTATTGAAAAAGTAAAGTATTTTCTGTGATCGACCCGATTTTAACAATAACAAAGATAACTGATGGATCCTTAATGGTAATACATATGATATGGTACAACTACAGTGCAATGCAAATAGTAGATATAAGATAAAGTGAGAAGTAATAGTAAATAGTTTAGTCAATAAAATAAGCAAACAGTATACGGCAAATAAAATAGTAATTAATAGTATAATTATATAATATCATAAGTACATAGCCTATAATAATACAAATATTGATAATAGCATAGTTTATGTATAATACTATAATAATAGCAATGGAATAAGAAATATCAATTACAGTATATAGACAATAAAAATAATAAGTTAAATAGTGACTATGAATAGTAAAATCATTTAACAGCATAGCTGTAATAGATTGATAATTGCAAGTGGTATAATATTACAATAATAATAAGAACAGCAAATACAATGTAATATCAATTGCAGAATAATATAGACAATATGAAAAAAATATGAAACATGATAATATTGATCATTAAACTGACATTTAACAAAAAGATTTGCGTAATTTTATTTTATATAGGCCTACAGTGAAGAGAATGTATATATAAAATAATTTATATATTTTAAAATATTCATACATAGGCTATATAAAATAAAATGTCACAACCCTGTCTCTTTTTGTGAGACCAAAGATCGCCCGTTAGATATACACAAGACGAAATATATCTCATGTTTAACGACTTGACTAGACACATCAGAGCCAGCGGCAAACGTCAGAAGCACTAGCCGAGGTAAGGCTGTTCTAGGCGGGGTACATGAGCGCTGAGCGCCCGGTGAACGCCTGGATATCACAACTCCGAGACCGTCAGATCAAATTTTTAAATAGGCGCTATCTTTATAAATAAACCACAGATTTGAGCTTTAAACAACTACATTGTCGACTGAAAAACTATTAAAACTACATTTCGTGACACAATAACAGTAGTATTTTTAAATTTCGCGGCTTTTCTCCTCTGGACGTTACTATTACTAATTATATCATGACCAAATACAACCAGAAACAAATGTTCAGTCTTGCTAGTGAAAGATAATTCCTCGAGACCTGTTTTCAATTGTGTGGCGATTTGTACAGCCCCAAGCAGCACACGAAGCAGGCATTTTTCTCAATTCTCGCTATGAGAAGTATGAGAAAGTTGCCCTCCGCAATATGGCGGCGCCGTTGACGTGCGCTCCAGCAGCCAATAGGGCGTAATGGTTACAGCTAAGCACTCATTTTGAGAGTTACATAATATTTTTTATTCGGTAGTTTATGGTATATGAGGAAATACAACATTTAGAAGGCAACATGCTTAAAATTGGCTATAAGATCATTTTATGGTTATTCATTCATTCATTCATTCATTCATTCATTCATTCATTCATTCATTCATTCATCCTAGATTACACCAAAGGTAGTTGTCACACGTTTTACTTCAGTGAATATTTTATGTTTATTTTTTCTATTTTTAGGTCAGTTTCTGTAAATAAGTGGTTTTTTTTAGTATTATTTTTATAGGCTACTATTATGGTATTTATCAATATTTTAAATTGGCTTCATATATATATATATATATATATATATATATATATATATATATATATATATATATATATATATATATATATATATATATATATATATATCAGTAGCCAAAGCAACATTTCTAATTTATTAATATTTGATTGCATGATTCATATTTCAATGACCGAAAACGATTTTAATAGTTTTAGTTAACCACAACAACTCTGCTATATTCAGATAACTTACCTTAATGTCTCCACCACAAAATATTTTGAGATGTGTTTAGATGGTATTTATCAAATGTTTCCCAGACATTCATCATAATGGTTCAGTAGTTTATCGCGCTGTGTTCCATCCCTTTTCTCCTCCCCTTACGCATCAGTGTTTGACTGAGAGCAGAAGTTCATCAAACGTCTCGAAAGCACGAGCTGAACGGAAGAGACCTCGAGCACGAGTCGCCGTGACAGAGATCGTACAGGGCGAGATAACATGAACTGCACTCCGACTTAGATCGTGTCTAGGAAAATGAACGGCAGATAAAGCACCAGTACAAGCTCCATTCTGATGCCAGTTCAGCACCTGGAGGAAAAGGTAATGCGAAACCATTCTGCTCAGCTCTGATGTACTTACTGTGGTCAGAATTATTTTGATATATTTAATCTTTGATTAACATAGACCTCATTATAAACATGTATATTGTTTTATATGGGCAAGAATTAAACATACAATTTTCTGCTAAGTAATATATTGGAAGTCTTCTATACAGTTAGTTTCTGAGGAAAATAATTTTCACTTAATGTTCTGCTTTGCAGCAAGCTACGGTGACTTAGGGTGTAACCTTGAGTGATTTTGTTTTATAGTTGTTGTTTTTTAATTTTTTATCAGAGCTCTTATCAGCATGTCCTGAACCTTGCTCTCAGTCCCTAAAGATCTTGCATTGGTGTGTTTTTTTAATTATCACGTGCAGTAATTGCCTACTGTCCACCCACTCAGCTCAGCCTTTAATCATCCTCTCTTTATCTCTTTTTGTCTTTCCTGAATCCGACTTTCTTCTTTTGTGATAAGACCTTCCTAACCATTACACAAGGCAATTCATCAGATTTATATGACTGCTGAGTTAGTGTGTGAAAGGTGGGAACAATTGCAACAATTTAGAATTCTAAATTTGAAAATATCTTCAAAAATTATTATTTTTTTTATTTTTTTATTTAAACAGTCATGGAATCCAGAATTCTGGAGTGTAAAATTCCCATTTATTGCTCTCAGATTTCAGGAGATCATTAACTCTTATTAGAAAACCTATACCAAAAATCATGCCTCGTCAGTGTATAGTTTGTCATAGTCAGCATCAATGGCTCTCAACTTTGAGCTTCAAATATACAAGCTGTCAATTAACTAGATATTACCCTGTATGTGCATTTTTCATTTCATCATGTGAAGACGTTTCAAAGCTTGTGCTTTTGAGCGCAGCTCTTTTGAGTCCATTGAACCTTGAGAAGCATACAGATCAGCATGCTGACGCACCAAGAAGTCTCCATACTAAAAAAAGTGAGAGAGAGAGAGTTGAATTGGACTTGACATAGGCTATTAAAAATCCCTCCACTTGGTCTTGGTTGAATAGCGATCAGGTGGATCAATATTCATGTCAGGGATGGCGACTGAGTTAGCTGTTGGCTAAGACACACAATCCTGTCTCACGCAGTAAGGAATACGAGCAAGCTGGATGTTTTACTTACATATAGACCTCTTTCTCTGGGTCTGTGTTTACACACCTTTAAAAAGCCATTTGCCCTGACGTCTAATGGATCAGTAATAGCCAAATGTACGTTTGAAAAGCAAGAGTGTGTATGTGCTCTTTGTGATTGCCCTGTTTCTTTGGAGATTATTATTTGTGCATGCATGTGTGTGTGTGTTTGCATAAGTACTGAACACTCTCCTTTCTATCTTTCCCAGATGTCACCTCAAGATCTCAAGAACTAGCTGGGAACTTTTCAGATCTTCCTAAAACTGACTGTAGAACTGGTTTAGACAGTCTTATTTGTATCTATCAGGCCTTTTAAAACAATGGCGTCTCACAGTCCTGCTCCCTCAGAAGAGGTAACGAACGGTGACCTGAAGGCAAGCGGCTCGCAGGAGTGCATGAAACTGAAAAAAGAAATATCTTTGCTCAATGGCGTGTGCCTCATCGTGGGAAACATGATCGGCTCCGGGATCTTCGTCTCACCTAAAGGCGTACTGATGTATAGCGGCTCCTACGGGTTATCTCTGGTAGTATGGACAGTCGGTGGGATCTTCTCTGTGTTTGGTGCGCTCTGTTATGCCGAGCTCGGGACCACCATCTCCAAGTCGGGCGCCAGCTACGCTTACATCCTGGAGGCCTTTGGAGGCTTTTTGGCTTTCATCCGTTTATGGACTTCTCTTCTGATCATCGAGCCCACCAGTCAGGCCGTGATAGCCATCACTTTCTCCAACTACATGGTGCAGCCCATCTTCCCAACGTGTATACCGCCCTACGCAGCCAATCGTCTGCTGGCCGCAGCCTGCATCTGTGAGTTGGTGTGTGTGTGTGGATTTGTGTGGATGTATCAGGTGCTTTTGTAGATTACCTGTGAAGGTTTGTGTACTTCAAGTCTCTAAGAACATCATTTGAGATATTTCAGAATTAAAAGTAATCCCAGACAGCAACAAAGTTTCGGCCCAGATCCGGCCCACATCTGGGCTGTGTGGAATCCACGTGTACCAGATGCGGGCCGGATCTGGGCCAACTCTATGGTGTTGTCTGGGATAACTTACCTAGAATCCTTTAACCACCATTTCAAAACCATCTGATTTTTTTTTTTTTTTTTTTGCAAGAGAACAGAATACACTGGTTCAAAAGTTTGAGGTCAAGAACGTTTTTTTTAAGTTAATAATACTTTTATTCAGCAAGGATGCATTAAATTGATCATAAATGCTGTTCTTCTTTCTATTCATTAAAGAATCCTGAAAAAAAATGGTTTTCACAAAAATGTTAAGCAGCACAACTGTTTTCAACATTGATAATAATCAGAAATGTTTCTTGAGCAGCAAATCAGCATTTTAGAATGAATTCTGAAGGATCATGTGACACTGAAGACTGGAGTAATGATGCTGAAAATTCAGCTTTGCATCACAGGAATGAATTACATTTTTAAAACATTTAACTTTACATTTCATATTAAAATAGAAAACAGTTATTTTAGGTTTTAATGTTTCAATCAAAGCACTCACCGTGCTCTCCAAGCTAACTACATGCCTTGAGTTATATATCAGTATGAAAATGTAAAAAAGGTATGCACTTTAATTTTTTTAATTAGTATCAAGCTGGAGATAAAAAATACAAACATTTGTATATTTTATCTCCTGCTTGGTACTAATAAAAACATTTTTAGAGTGCAGAAGTGTTAAAGTTTCACAATATTAATTTTTTTCTTCTATTTTTTTAATTCAACTTATATTTCAGTCCGTTTCTCAAAAATGATCATATTTCTGCATCCACTGAATGTTTGTAGCACTTCGATATGAAAGAGCGTGTGAAAAGTGAAGGAATTTGGCAGCAAAAAGTGGGTAGTAGGTTAACATTACACAAACATAAACACAGTGCTACATTTTCCACAGACAATAAGAGTGAATGATGTGGCATAAAACGTAATGGGAATTATATTGAGTTCAAAAGACACTCTATGGTATTATTGTCTGATATCATCACAGTAGCCTACATTTTTGTAAGGGGAGAAAAAAGCGAGAGAGGAATTATGAAGTTATGAGAAATAATGAAAGCCTGCCAGTATTTAATGTTGAATGAAAAAGGGAAGAAGAAAAGAATGCGTCAGATGAGTGCTGCTAATGTTGAGGGTTGATTTCACGTGATTCGTCTAGCTCAGAACAGACATGCACAATAGCACAAAAAGTGCAGTCTGATACAGAAAGTGATGATTGGACTGGCAGTTCTTGAAATTCTCCCCAATTTTGAAATCTAAGAAAAAAAAATTGTTTTGTATTTCCTCAAATAATCAACACATCAAATAATCTAGATCAGTGGTGACCCACATTTTCCCATGGCTGTTAAGCCTTGACCCACTTTCTTTAGGAAATACAATATATATATATATACATATTGTAATAAATTGGATTTTAAAAACAGAGCAAATTTATTTCACATAAATTGTTGACACACACACAAGTACCACCCCACTTTACTTTACATAAATTTTAAGAATATGATTAATACTGATGAATAAACAGCTGGCCTTTAAGGTAAGGCTGTTAAATAGCAGTCTCAAACTAGTTTTTTAGTTAATACAATAAAGTTTGTAAGTTGGTGAGCCACCACAGTCATTTAAAAATATATCATATAATGTAAAAAATAAAGATATACCATGGTGAATACACAATACTAACATGAACTGTTAATAAAACATGGAAACTGCATCTAATTAATAGAATGAACATCATACCTGCATGCAAATCCTTCCCAACTAACACATGGCATACCAGTTACGTGATTAATTGGTACTTTACTTTTATTTCATGATTTACTAATTGACAACATAACTTGTGACGTTGCTTGATCTTAGTTTCTTTTGTGCTTAATTTATAATCAAGTGATATACGGTGCCCATCGCCGCATTTGCGCTTGTACTTGCACAGTATAACATCTGACTGGACAGGAAAGTTTGTTTTTCTTAGGTGAGAGACTTTTTATTTCGTAACATGCTACGGAAATAACGATAGCGCTATTCTCAGGCACTCTCACCTAAACTGTGTCTGACAGAAAAGTCAACAGCTTTCACACCCATCTTTCAAAATAAAAGTCTCGCATTAGAGAAATGTTACGTTGACGGCACACTCCGCGACTCGTGACCCACCAGTTGAGAAATTGTGTTTTATTAACAAAGTTTGGGAGGAACACATTCAAATTGCCTAACCAATCAGCAAGATACGAGGCCTATATATATAGAGAGCCGACTCACCTATGTTCCTCGACAGTTTTCTGCATCCCGCCACCACCCCGTCTCCTCCTACTCGCCTGGTTACTATCCTAACCAGATATACAGGGGGAGTACTCTGGGTTTGAGGCAAACTCTGAGCCCTCCCCTCGGACAGCACGCCAAATACATATTATTTGTAAGTGTGAACTCGTGAAACATTGATCTAGATCAACACTGGTCCCGGAGCACCCGAACAACAAGAGTCTTCTCAGTGCAGAGCCAATGGGTGCAGCTTGACATCCAGGTCCTAGGTCAAGGTCAAGCTCCGCCCATTAGGTCCATAGAGGTGGAGCCAGGCTAGGTCAAGCTCCACCCATTAGGTCCACAGAGGTTGTGCTGGACGTCATTTGGCTCTGCAGTGAGCACCACTTGCGAACAACACACATTTTAGCGTCCCAATTCAGAGGCTGCATTTTTCGAAGGCTGCATTCGAAGGCCGAATGCGTCACATAAGGCCCCTACGAATGTGGCCTACAAATGTGTTCGTTTTTCCCTGGGACATGAAGGATAGAAAGAGTGGGTCCTTCACAGCCTAGTAGTCTATCCCAAGATTCATTGCATTGCTGGTGACGACTTGATTTTTTTTAGAAAAAATGCTGGATTACTCTTTTAAAAGTAAGTTTTGGGTTTCATCTTACCCGAAATTAACTAACGATACAAATGTTAAAAAAAACATGGTTGCACTTTATTTTACAGTACGTGTACTTACAGTGCACTTACCCAAGAAAATACTGTAATATAAGGTAACTACATGGGTTAAGGTTAGGATTAGGAGTAGGTTCAGTTATTGTAATTACTCTAGTAAGTAAATTTTAAAAGCTTGTATCTTACCAAGATGTGATTTTATAGATAGTTTACATTCTTTATTAAGTACATAAGACCAGTGTTGGGGAAAGTTACTTCTAAAAATAATCAAACACACTTGATTCAGGTCATCAGCTTTTTATAGAGACTTCATGACCTGAAATATAGGTGGGTCAGGCAAAGAAGACATTTAAAATGTTTTACATCTGAGAAGCCTTAATCTAGATTAAGAGTAGAAAAAAAATTGTCTTTCAAATACATATTAGAACCACAAATCTAAATGACGTGTGCAACAAACGCACATGCTTCATTGAAAGATAAGAAGCACTAAGAACCTGGATTCCTGGAAGGTAAAGTCCTCCCGATTACCAATCTTGCCCTTATGACTAATAGCTAATGAAAGTTCAGTATGGCATCGAGTCAAAAGGACATTGAGTGAGAAGGAGAGCAACAGCTGTCCTAGTGGACTTATCTAGAGTCCAGAGACACACTTTGAATCTCTCTCTTTCATCAAAAATACACGGTGTACTTTCTTATGTGTGTATCTCTTTTCTAAGGGACAGTAATACAATGTTAATATTATTGGTATTTGGTACTTCCAACACAAAAGAAGATATATTTATATAAAAGAATTTGTTCTTTTTTTGGGTGAACTATCACTTTAGATATGCTAAATATTTACATTCAGTCATCAGGCCCATCTGAAATAAAATATAATGAATTAATAACATGAAAACATGGACATATTCCACAAGTAGAAATAGTTCACCTCAAAAATTTACATTTTGTACAATTACTCGTCGTTTAACCACATGAAACACAAAATTAGATGTTAGGCAGAATGTATGAGTTACAGTGAAAGTGAATGGTGTTAGTTTCATATTTCCATTGTATATTCATTGTAAAAGATGAAATAGCCATACAGGAATGAGACACATATCTGCCCTCTATAAGCAGTGAGACTGTAGATTAGAAACGGGTGTGCGAGCAGTTTATGAACTTGAGGCAACATTGATAGCAGCCATAACAGATAAGATATAGTCACGTCAAGACTAGAAAACAATTTTTTTCTTCTTCAGAAATGTGTGCTCAGAGAGAGAGAGGGAGAGAGAGAATTGTCTTGATTTGTGAGAGAGAATTGTAGCATCCACATATTAGCCTATATTTTTTTTCAGTTGTTTAATGGGTCAGACTGTGACTATATCTTGTAAGCGTGATTGTTTTTCCCAAACCAGTTGTGACACATTGTTACTTCCTCGTTGGTGTTAAGGCTACCTCACACAATCTGCCCGCTCTGACTCTCAATCTCAGTTCACTTTCCACTGGTTTATGTCCTGTATGAATGCATCATCAAGGGGTATTTCCAATATAAAGGAATACAAATTTGTTTTGAATAGTTTTAATGCCCTCTCATGGAACGCATTATCAAGGCGCAGGTGCTTACAGCTGGATTTGCTGTTTGACAGAAAAAAATGCCCTGCTAACACACGCAAACTTTAGTGCTGCCCTAAGCTCTTTCGTTCCTTGCAAAACAACCAGCAGGAGTGCTAGAGTCAGCAGCCCTGCTTCCTCAAGCCAGGAAGACTACCTTACAAAAGACACACACATGATCACACACACACTCGCTCACACACTCTCTTTGTCTGAACCTCCCACACAAATCAAGACATTCCGGGGTCAAAACAAACTGACCCCTGAAGATCATTGATCCTCTTGGAAAACAGGGGAAGACCATATCTATTTCATGTTATTGCAGTGATGTTGTGACTAGACTGACCCAGGCTCACAAGAACACCCATGTGGCTCTTAAAGGGATAGTCCACCCAAAAATTAAAATTTCGCCATCATTTACTGACTCTCAGTTCCATTTCCATTGACTTCCATTTACAAAACTACAAAAGTCTTGTCAAATGAAAATGTTACATTCTTCAAAATATCTTCTTTTGTGTTCAGCAGAAGAAAGAACTGCATACAGGATTGGAACAACATGAAGGGGGAGTAAATGATGACAGAATTAAAATTTTGGGGTGAACTATCCCCTTTAAAGCCTAGCAGATGCACACCTCATGCACAAAAAAAAAACCTGTGCAAGTCACCTGAGCTCCTCAGTGGGTTGAGAATGAGTTTTTCAGTTTCACCTGCGTTTGTTCTGCAGGCTTGCTGACCTTTGTGAACTGTGCATATGTGAAGTATGGAACGCGCGTTCAGGACATCTTCACTTACGTAAAGGTCATCGCGCTCATCGCCGTCATCATCACTGGTCTGGTCAAGATATTCCAAGGTAAAGACACTACAGGAAAATATATTACACCTCTATAATGTTTGTAACTATTTGTATCGGTATGTATGTACAATATAATTAAATCCTGCTGGTTTGTGTGTGTGTTTGTTCCAGGTTACACACAGAACTTTGAAGGGCTGTTCTCAGGTTCCTCTCATGATCCTGGTGATGTGGCTCTGGCATTATATTCTGCTCTCTTCTCTTACTCTGGATGGGACACGCTGAACTTTGTCACTGAAGAAATCAAAAACCCTGAGAGGTAATCTATCTATCTATCTATCTATCTATCTATCTATCTATCTATCTATCTATCTATCTATCTATCTATCTATCTATCTATCTATCTATCTATCTATCTATCTATCTATCTATCTTTCTGTGTGTCTGTCTGTCTATCTGTCTGTCTGTCTGTCTGTCTGTCTGTCTGTCTATCTGTCTGCCTGTTGTCGTCTATCTGTCTGTCTGTCTGTCTGTCTGTCTGCCTGTTGTCGTCTATCTGTCTGTCTATCTGTCTGTCTGCCTGTCTGTCTGTCTGCCTGTCTGTCTGTCTGTCTGTCTGTCTGCCTGTCTGTCTGTCTGTCTGTCTATCTATCTGTCTGCCTGTCTGTCTGTCTGTCTATCTGTCTGTCTGCCTGTCTGTCTGTCTGTCTGTCTATCTGTCTGTCTGCCTGCCTGCCTGTCTGTCTGCCTGTCTGTCTATCTATCTGTCTGTCTATCTGTCTGTCTGCCTGCCTATCTGTCTGTCTATCTGTCTGTCTATCTGTCTGTCTGTCTATCTGTCTGTCTGCCTGTCTGTCTGACTGTCTGTCTGTCTGTCTGCCTGTCTGTCTGCCTGTCTGTCTGTCTGTCTGCCTGCCTGCCTGCCTGCCTGCCTGCCTGTCTGTCTGTCTGTCTGTCTGCCTGTCTGTCTGTCTCTCTGTCTGTCTGCCTGTCTATCTATCTGTCTGCCTGTCTGTCTGTCTGTCTGTCTATCTGTCTGTCTGTCTGTCTGTCTGCCTGTCTGTCTGTCTATCTATCTGTCTGTCTATCTGTCTGTCTGCCTGCCTGTCTGTCTGTCTGTCTGCCTGTCTGTCTGTCTGTCTATCTGTCTGTCTGCCTGCCTGTCTGTCTGTCTGTCTGCCTGTCTGTCTGTCTGTCTGTCTGCCTGTCTGTCTGTCTGTCTGTCTGTCTGTCTGTCTGTTTATCTGTCTGTCTATCTGTCTGTCTGTCTGTTTATCTGTCTGTCTGTCTGTCTGTTTATCTGTCTGTCTTTCTGTCTGTCTGTCTGTCTGTCAAATAAAAGTGCATCTAGTTGGGTTGACCTGTTTTAAATGCCTTTATCTTTGATTCACTCCATTTACTGAATGTCTAATTGAACACAGCAAACATGTGGTTTTGTCACATGGCTTTCTGTGGGATGTTCAGGTCCGGCATGTGACAAGAGCTCCCCTTAAATCTTGCTTCACACAAACTATCCAAGCACTTCTCCTTTTGGGCCTCTGGGTAGAAGTAACTACTCTGTGTTGATAAAAACCAGAATGAGATGTTATGAAGCTGTCATTATTACAAGAAAAAGATAATAGCCACCAATATACATAGAATATGGAATCATCTACTGCAGTGTCTAAACTCGGTACTGTCCTGCAGAGTTTATCTGCCTGGAAGTTTATTATGCCTATGGGTTTGCTCTAAGAGCTTGGAGAGTTGTAGACTGTTTACAGGCCAGGTATTATATGCACATTAATGCGTTCTGCTGCCCTCTGGTGTTTATTTATTTATTTATTTGCAGAAATCTCCCACTGGCCATTGCTATCTCCATGCCCATTGTCACAGTGATCTACATTCTTACCAATCTGGCATACTATACAGTCCTGCCCATTCCTGCCATCCTGGACAGTGACGCCGTGGCTGTGGTGAGTATTCATCTCTGGAGCTAGTCAATATTGTTGAAAAACACCAAACATGGTGGGACAGATTCATTTAGTAGATATTCTTTTTTAAACTTGGTTTTTATTAGATTTATTATTTTTGTTGTGCTTTTGAAAGACGTCTCTTATGTTCACCAAGACTGCATTTATTTGATTAAAAATACAGTAAAAACAGTAATATTGTGAAATATTATTACAGCTTTATATTAATTGTTTTCTATTTGAATATATTTTAAAATATAATTTGTTCCTGTGAATGCACAGCAACCATTTCTCCAGTCTTCAGTGTCACATGATCCTTCAGAAATCACTCTAATATGCTGATTTGGACCTCAAGAAACATTTCTGATTGTTGAAAACAATTGTGCTGCTTAATAGTTTTGTGGAAACCATTGAATTTGTTTTCAGGGTTCTTTCTTTATAGAAAACTAATTTACTCAAAATAGAAATATTTTGTAATATTATAAATATCTGTACTGTCACTTTTGATCAATATAATGCATCCTTGATGAATAAAAGTGTTAATTAAAAAGATCTTCCTGACCCAAAACATTTAAACAGTTGTGTACATTAAAGAAGTAAAGAGAGCCGTTCTATGTTTGAATCATCTTTTGGCTAGTTCCTGGGCTAATTCAAGTTTTAATTCACAGACATTTGCAGACCAGGTATTTGGGTATTTTAACTGGACAATACCGGTCGCTGTCGCCTTCTCCTGCTTTGGAGGATTAAATGCATCAATAGTGGCTGCATCAAGGTGAGTACTATCACATGTAGCATAACCAGTGCCATTGGCCCTGTTTACACCTGGTATTAAGATGTGTCGGATCACAAGTAGACGAGGAAGACACATTCACACTTACACCTGGTGAATTGATCTGTAGCTTTTGTCCACTTTCAACCACTTCTGTCCTGATTTCTTTGGAGGGGAGGGTCTGTGGGCGGGTAAATGTTAAATGTTACCTGCTTATGGATGAAATAAGCTCACGCAATTTACATTTGAATGTGACCGTAGAAAACAAAAAAACAGAGAGCATCAGCTTTAGTTTCTGCTCTGACAGACGTAAGACCACACCGAACGCTTTGAGTGTGTGTTAGAAATCAGGAATGGTGAGAGAACATTGTGCTTGGTGCAAACAGGGACGTTGTTGTCATCTGATTCACCACATTCCCTCTCAGGCACTATTTTCATTTTCCTTCTTAACTTCAGTCTCAGCTCATTTCTCATTCACGTATCTCCTGTCAGACTGTTCTTCGTGGGCTCCAGAGAGGGCCACCTTCCAGACTACCTGTGCATGATTCACGTCACCCGCTACACCCCCATCCCTGCCCTACTCTTCAATGTCAGTTCCCATCATCTCTATTTTTTCTCACAATATGCTGTTTTATAGATGTACGTTTGTTCTGTTTCAATCCTGTGCATCCAAATAGCCCATAAATCATTGTGTCTATAACTGTGTATATTCTCACACGTTTTGTTGTGTGACAGGGTGCCATGGCTCTTGTGTATCTGTGTGTGGAGGACGTCTTTAAACTGATCAACTACTACAGCTTCAGCTACTGGTTCTTTGTGGGTCTGTCTATCCTGGGACAGATGTACCTGCGATGGAAACAACCAGACAGAGTACGACCACTAAAGGTAACCACACAAACTAGAATCTGCTGTTGTTTATTTTGTAATTTTGAAGCTAAAGTGAGGAAGCTAAATTCCAACAACACTTATTGAAGGGATATTTTTATATAAACCAAACCACTGCAACATTCAGGTGTTCCTTTTGGAAGCCTGTTTGTGTCTCAGAGTAAAGAAATTAAAACCGGTAGCTCTTTGTGAGATCAAGTTTAAAATAAATAAAATCGTGGTGTCATATAAAGTCTCAATGTGAGATATAAAGTTGCAATTGTGAGATAGCCTGTCAGTAAACGCGTCATCAGAAAAGAGAAGAGATGTTGAGGCAAGATGGAGGGGAAGTTATTTTGATTAAAGATAACGAGGGGACATGAATTTTAAGAAAATTATGATTTTTACTGATTAAAATGTCATTTTGTCAAGTGTCATACACCGAAAAGGAAGTCAAAACAAAATGATGGGGTGAAAAATACTCTTATACAAATAACTATTAATTTTGGTTTAGTGGATAAGCATTATAGTGCTCAAACCATCCCAGACAGCAACATAGTGTCGGCCCAGATCCGGCCCACATCTGGTAGGCTACATGTGGAATCCACACGTACCACCATGTTGCTGTCACCGCAAGTCATTTAGTAATAATAATAATTCGCACAGTCTAAACTCTCATTTATCTTACCTTTTTTCTTTTTTTCAGCTCAGCCTGTTCTTCCCAATTATATTCTGCCTCTGCACTGTATTTCTTGTGGTGGTGCCTTTATATAGCGACACTATCAACTCGTTAATCGGCATTGGCATTGCCTTATCGGGAGTTCCTGTCTACTTCCTGTGCTGCCATCTACCTGCCACACGTCGGCCAATGTGGCTCCGCAAGTTTATTGGTATGTCTTCTAAAACTAGTTTAGGTTTACAGAGTTAAAACTGCTCTTAATATTGATGCGTCAATATTTTCATTCCCCTTTTCCCCAGCATCTTCAGGTATACTCATTCAGAAGGTGTGCTACTGTGTTCTTACCGAGATGGACACCGAGGATGAAAAGGCAGAGTAGAACAGGACGATCAACTGATAAGACAACTGTGCTATACCTGGAATAAACCTGGACATGCAATACACAAGCTGTTGATGTGATTAACCTCGTTTTACACTGGTTACAATTTTAGATTGATCAGATATCACGTGAAAAGTCCCCCGCAAGTCAAAGCAAGTCCTTTATATTTATTGGAAATATTTATGTAGAAGAGCTGCATTTTTGACCAGATGAATGCTGGTTTAATGGGGAACAAGAAACAAACTCCTTGGTCTGGTTTCACAGACATTTAGGCCTTAAGGTTAGTTTAATTAGGACATTTAAAGGTGCAATAGATTCTCTACAGATTTTTTTTGTTATGCTGGTTTAAAGTCTCGTCATATCCTGATAGCAATCACTATGTTAAGTGGTCTAAATGTATTTTTAATAAATATATATCATCTGTCCGAATGAAATGAAAGCATGCCTGTTCACGTAAACATCATACGTTATCAGCGGGTCCACGTATGCTATGCAGACAGAGCAAGAGTTGCAGGCAAACAATACTATTTTAGTACTGTTACTCACTCTACTGCCAAGTTTTCTCACCGTGTCTCTGGTCGTCTCTTCTGGTCTGTGTGCGTTCATGTTTTGAAGGCGGCATGGATTTGGACGGCGGGATCGTATGCTTTCAATGCTAGCAGGCTAAAGTTATAATTTCCAAGATCACCTATTGCACCTTCAAGTAGCTTTTATAAATGTGCCTTTTGAAAAACATTACTGGTGTGCATCTTGAGACAAAACATTGACACTGACTTATTTTAAGATATATCAGTGCAAGTTGCTTTCAGTTAAAACAGCTCAAACATGCATTTTAGTCTGGGACTAGACTTAAGCCTCGTCTGTGAAACCAGTGGATAATGTTGTTGCAGGGGTTGGTTAGATGATGAAATGATAGCACTGATAACAGAGAAATTACTTAGAGACATTTGTACCATTGTTTTGAAACAGCTAGGCCTATAACCCTAAATCAATCTTGCACATGTTAATTTAACATGAATTTAGATGCTTGTACACTGAAAGCCTAATGAAAGATTGCCACTAGTTTTATCAGTACAAATTGATATATGAATATCAAAAGCAGTATTTTCCATTTTTTGTAAAGACTGAAATGACAAAGGCAGTGTTATTATGGATTTGTGATAAATAACTAGTTGAATAAGACAAAAAATAAATGAAAATAAAGGACAAAATGCTAAATCTGTGTGTGCGTGTTAATCATGAGGACATAAATATTTACGTTGGGCTCTTAATATTTGATCTGTCATTCTATTTATGTGCTTTGGATGACAACTACAAGAGGAATATACATTTGTGTGTGTGCATGAATGAAAACAGCACTTCAGCAGACTGTAAATGAATGGAGAAGGTGGGAAGGCAATACGATTGCTCTTTAATAGCATGAAAACAGCATAACACCTCTTCATCAAATATCGCATTTAGTCTTAATATTACTACCCATCCCTTAGTCCTTCTCAATACATATATGTACAAAGCGATCACAAAATTATCCATCGAAGTGTTAGCCAATCGTCTCTTCCCAGGGCCTCTTCTTGTCTTGCTTTGGACTAATCGATTTTCCTGTTGACATTGGTGCTGCTGACTGCTGAAGGGGATTATGGGTAAAGGTCTGCCTCAGGGGACCTTGGAAAGTGCAGGAATAAATGACAAATGTGAACGGCAAGCACCATCTTTAAAAACATTGCCCCTAGCTTTAAATGGCACAACAGTTTTCAACATTGATAATAATAAGAAATGTTTCTTGAGCAGCATATCATCATATTAGAATGATTTCTGAAGGATCATGTGACACTGAAGACTGGAGTAAGGATGCTGAAAATTCAGCTTTGATCACAGGAATAAATTATACTTTATATTTAAATATACCGAAAACTGATAATTTAAATTGAAATATTTTTTAAAAATATTACTGTTTTTACTGTATTTTTTATCAAATAAATGCCCCTTTGGTGAGCATAAGATACATCTTTCAAAAGCATTATGAAAATTCTTACTGACCCCTATCTTTTGGAAGATAGTGTAGGCAGTAAAAGGCATAAACAGTTCAGGAAGTTTTGAAACTGAGCTATGGAGAGCTCACCTTTGGCTGCCATATCCAGGTGTCCTTTAATTCTCCGGTCTCTCTCCTCCAGTTGCTGAGCCAACTGGGCATTCTTCCATCCTGAGGTGAACAGACACAGAAACATTATTATATAAAGAGTATAAGACAGGCAAAGGACAAGACCAGGAGAGAAGATTCAAATACAGAACAGTGTTGTTCTTGTTAACTACAACTAAGGCCCTGTTTACACCTGGAATTAAGATGCATTTTGGTTGATCGGATCACAAGTGGATGAGGGAGACACATTCCCGTTTACACCTGGTGTTTTAATCCGTCTCTTTTGTCCACTTTCAACCACTTCTGTCCTGATCTCTTCGAGGGGAGGGTCTATGGGCGGGTAAATGTGTGGGCTTTGTCAGATCTTTTGATCTCATGAGCTCACACAATTTACATATATGTGCTTAAGCATTAGTTCAGTAGGTGGAAAGTAGAGGGTCTATAGTGACTGTTTGAAAGCATTCGACCACATGAGTGTTTACACTAAGAAAGCAAGTGGTAGAAAGTGGAAAAGCTCAAAACGTTTTAGACCCCGTTTACACCTGTATTTAGCGTTGTCCAATTGTGATCCGATCAACCAAAACGCATCTTAATACCAGTGTAAACATGGCCAAAAACTATGAAACAGCATTTTCCGCAATTGAAATAAGGCTGAAATAAAATAAAAATATTTGATTTTAAAAAACGTAAATGGGAAATTAGAAATGTTGCCCAACTAACGGAAATAAATAAGGAGTGTCTATTTACACCAAGAGCAAATAGCTCATGTTGTAGGCAGAATCTACTTACACTAACTCTGCCCACCATTGTATGATTGAGTCAGACAAAATTGCAAAAGGAATGCCGTTGATAAAAGAATCAGTGGCGTGGAGAGTAAGGTAGGTGGCGTTTGTTTTTGATGCGACCGACCAAAGGTCAAATCGACTTTTTTACGAACTCCTTTTTCTCCCTTTCACCATCGGATACCAGCACTGAGAAAATATTTGAAAAGTAGAAATAAAGTGCTTAAAGGGTATTTAATTGTGGGAATACTTGCGTTTAACAGGCTGGGTTAGAAGTAGGTTTAGGGCTGGACTTTAGGGACAAATTATGTCCCAATAAAGCAGCATCCATTTATGATCTATGATGTAAATATAATAGTATTACACTACATTTGTTGTTATAGTTGCAGACTGTTTTATAATATACTACAATACACTGAGGTGTGAAGTATATAGATAGCATTTAACACTAACTGGCCTCTTTTGCATAACGTTTTGTTGCTATTTACACTTGCAAATAGCTGATGTCAAATAAATAAGTTAAAGTTGAAGTACTAAAATTGAAATGAAAATAAAGGTATATAGAAATATAAAAAATGCACAGATCACATCAAAATTACTAAAGCTTAAAGTAGCACTATGTCGTTTTTGCTCTCGGGTCCCCCTACAGTTGGGAAACAGTATTGTCTTCTACTACTGTCGTAAAATCTGTCATGGTTACACCATAGGGTTACACAAGGGGATACACGTGCATTTGTTGACAAGCCGATACCGCCTTGAGTTCTCACGTCTTGGGCAGACTGCCAGCGTTGCGTGTGAAATGTCTTCATCCCAGGTACATTGGCATATATTTCAGCATGTCATATTATGAATAGAATTTCATGGGTTTTATTTTTTTTTCAAACGTCAAAAGATCGCGTAGCTCACGTTTACAAGCCAGCGTCATTATAGTAGCCTATTGGCTACTGTTTAACATAGTGGATATGCTCAATTCAGTGTCTGTGTGGTAGGTAATAGCCATATATCGTCAATATTATAATATCAAGATGAATCTGCAAATTTGAAAAATCGATTTGCATTATAGCCTGAGGCAAGACACTTTCACCAGAAAAATAAATAAAAAAACATGACTATCATGAAGATAAATGGATGACCAGACAGATTCCGTAACATGGCCTGGCAGACAACAAATTAGAAAAAATAGAGATAGTATGTAAGCAATATATTTACTAGTCCAACAGCATGATGGCCAGGTCAGCATCGGTCGGGCACCCGCCTCCTCCTCAAGCTCACGCCAGCGAGCGAACGCTGGACCAATATTGATCCTCGTCCGGCCTTTTATTTTGTCACTCTCCCTTTTTCTTTTTTTAGTCTCCTCTGACAAAACCAAGCGGCAACATTCTAATCTAATCTGAAAAATGAAGCCTACCTGCAAGTGCGAAAAACTGCAATACATCGAAAATCCGGTAGGGGCAGGTCCCAAAAGGGAGCAAATCTCCATAGACTAGAGATGCGCGGTTGGCGGTTACAGCTGCGGACTCCGCGGATCGGGCGGATGACGTGACGAAAAAAAATATTTTAATTAAATTCGGGCGGGTGGTGGGCGGTTGAACCAATCAAATGAAAAATATATGTATACATTGTTAAATATTGTTATCTGACTATCTGAGTTATCTGATTTACATTTAGATTTAACATTTAGATTCAACATTTACATTTAGATTTAACATTTAGATTCAACATTTAGATTCAACATTTAGATTTAACATTAGATTTAACATTTAGATTTAACATTTAGATTTAACATTTACGTGTAACATTTAATATTTAGATTTAACTATTTAAAATATTTCTAAGTTGACAAATATTGTTGTAAATGTGCTAAAAAGTGACCGTCAAAAATTCATACCAGTTTTTTTAAACATTGTTTGAAGCTGAATGTGACAAAATGTTGCTGTTATTTTCAGCGTGAGCCGCTTTACAAATGGCGCCCCATACAATAGCAGCATGTTGAAATTATGTGCCAAAATGCGTTTTCTATTAGGCTACAATGAAAATATTGTACAGATATATTACATTATACAATATTGTACATTGTACAGTATTGATCAGATAAGGTCAGGTTTGCCGAAGTGCGTTTAATTTAGGCTATTTTATGTATTTTTGTCCCTGCGCGCCGATCGGAGACGGAGTTCTCTGCTGATATTCTGAGAGCTTTCTAGTCTCGCGGCTGTCATCAGCAGCGCCTTGTATCGCCCAATCAGCGGATGGCGGGCGGGTGCGGTTTTGAAAATTGGTCAAAAATTTTGGTGCGGATGGATGATGAGTTTTATGATGCGGTTGCGGATGAAATAATAGCTCATGGACTTTTATTGTATTTTTCGATAGGTTCCGAGAGCCTGACAACTGTGAGGGGGGTGAATTTTTTTCTAACTCGTTAGTTTAGATCGTATTTAGATATAAAATGTATGACAAATAAGGGCTAGGTTAACTTTGATTGACAGCGTGATTGACAGCTGTTAACGGGCTACGCCGAGTGGAATTCCTGAAATTTGACGTCTCGGCCATGATCTGACAACACATCATACCACCTCTGTATCCTTTCTGAAAAGATTTCAAAGATGGCGCCGCCCATACCCTCCATAAACAGCCTCAAAACCGTTCGTCAGAAAGTCTGTGGGTGACGTCACAGACGCTTTGTCCATATTTTTTTACAGTCTATGGACAAAACCTTTGCCTTCTTCCTTTTAGTTGCTGCTTCGGCCATGACAAGAACAATACAGACGGCAATCAAACGCTAGTTGGGCTCTCACGTCAGAATTTGAGGAAGTGGGGGTGGTGGGGGAAGTGACGTATGTCGTAAAGCAGTAGAATTTTGTAGTTATTTTTGTGCTCGTTACATAGTGCCAGTAAAAGCGATACAGACACTGTCAGGCTATGGCAGACGTGTCATTCAACCTATTGTAAGTCGATGTACCATCTCAAGGGTCTTGGAAATATATTATGAAGGTTGAAAAACTACATAGTGCTGCTTTAAACAAAAATTCTAATTAAAAATAAAAGCTAATTTAAAATATTAATAAATAATAAATGAATTAAATAATCCTTCTTTTAAATCCATCCACACCTTTCTTGATGCTTTCTATGAAACCTTCGTTCATAGGTAGAGCTGAAGGTGGGTGTGTGATGCGTTCTGGGATGTTAAGCTTCTGTCTCACTGTCGGGTGCCTCAGCAGGGCCACCTGACCCAGCGAGAAGAGGTTAGAGGTCATCCAGTAGGTAAACACTGCCTGTAAAACACACAGACCACATGAAACAGCATGACAAGAGAAGGCCGATCCCTTCACAAATACTGTGTGGCGAGAGACTAACCGTGGGGAAGTGAATGGTCAGAGGGAGGATAACAAAGGGCATGATCCTGAAGATGGTCTTCATGGCCCTCAGATTGGGGTTGTCTACACCAGATTCAGCTCCCAACTAAAAAAAACACACACATTTGAAATGGCTGCAATACGTCAAAAATGTGGCTGTCAAGCTCCAAAAAAGAACAAAAAAAACATTAATATGGTTCATACAACCCATGGCTAAATTCCAATTCTCAAAAGACATACAACAGCTTTATGTAAGATACAAAACCAATCTAAAAGTTTTAAAAATAGAAAATGCAAAAGTGATCATATGGTGACTTTTATCCCTAGTCACAATATGCTTTCATTGCATCAAGAATAGCCTCGTTCCGTGACAGAAAGAAAGTTTTGGAATTACTTTACAGTTAGTAAATTATTAATTTATTTATTTGTATTAACTAATTTACCTCTAAGATGGCAAACATAGTGCCAGTCACAGCAATGGGGAGAATGTAAAATGGATCAGATGCGGTTAGATCTGTGAACCACCAGAGGCCGCCAGTCTGCAAACTTGGTACAGGGAGATCAGCCATCTTACGCAAGGCAATGAAGAAAGACACGAAGATTGGAGCCTGAAAAGCAAATAGATAAAAAGTTAAATATATGACTATTAAAACCCCTTAACTGTCACCTGCCCGTATACGGGCAACCTAAATTTACTTCACTATATTACTCTTAAATCCTAATCTAGTCATGACAAACTATATATCGTTGGAAAGGTCTAAGACTCCTAAATAGATATTTTAGCGCTGTTTTTTTCTTACAAATTATGAATGAACAGTAATATATGAATTTATGACAAGAGTGCACCTCAAAAAATCGACGTAATTACAGGAGTTTCTGACCTTTGTCACAAAAAGTCGACGCACACACTTTTAATAATTGAAACTTTGGTTTTTAGTGCTAAAAGTTCATAATTAAACAATCTAGTATTTCTCAATAAAAAAAGATAAAATTATATTTTAAAAAGTAAAGTAAGAAGTCCTCTAAAAAGTATAATATATTATATATATATATATATAATTTTTTTATTATTATTATATCACATATTTTAGTAATCATAAATTAGGTATCATTTGAAAGCTTACGAACTCAGAATTCATCCTGTGAAAACCGTTTTGAAATTGGACGTTGGGTTACCAAAGAAACGGTATTTTTTATTAGGCCCCTCCCCTTTTGGGCATCATCTTTCATAATTTATTATCAAAACCTTTTCTAATCTTGACAAAACACATTGTCAGAAAGGTCTGAGTCTCAAGGTTCCATATTTAGTGACAGAAGTGATATTTGGATAGAAATTTATGAATTTGTTATGGCAGAATTCATACAATTAAATTCAATGGAATTCAATGGCACCCGGTGGCTATTTTTGGTATAACGCTTAAACAAAATCTCATGGGAACTTCAATTTTTGTGATATCAACTTTAAATTTGGAACACAACTTGGTTAGATATATAGCTTTCATTTTATAGTAATTTTATAGTAAAAAATATGTTGTAAAATATTTATTTTATATTAAAAAAATATATATTAATAAAGTATATTTGATTTACTGTAAATTATAACTTCCATAACTTTTTCATACTTTAATTTTTTGAAGTGCTTTCACTTCAGTAATAATCTGTTCATTGTTTTCTTTAAAACAAGACCAAACTTAGGTCTATATTCCAAAGCATTCTTGAATTACAACCATTTAAGTTTGTATAGTGCATTTTAATGTCAATTATCAAAAGGGGGGGGGTGACAGGTAAAGGGTTAAACAGCAGGTGATTATCCAAGTAACTTGACCTTGAAAACTAAACAGCGATCAGATGCTCATAAGAATGAAGCATTAACAGTAACTGACCTGTACCAAGGGAACTAAGAACCCACGCAAAGGGTTCACGTCATGTTTCTTCTGAAACATCATCAAGTCAGTATATGCCTTTGAAACTGAAGAAAGGAAATGAATTCTTCTTAATTAAAAAAAATAAAAAAAATAATCCACTACTAAAAAGCTGGAGACTAGAATGAGAGAACAAATTGGAGAACACCAGAGTAATGAAAAAAGAAGCAATGCATGAGATAAGACCATTTACACACTCAGATTTATGAAGAGAAAATATGGTTTAGAAAAGATGACACACTTACAATCAAATTTGTTACCGCTCTGCTTAGCTTCATTCATGCGGTTGGTGAGTTTTGTCATTTCCGGCATGACGTTGTTCAGTTTGGCTGCCTCTCTCTGTCCCTTTACAATGACCGGGAACACAACACACCGGGCAACAATGGTGCCTGAGGAAAACAGACAGGTAGTTATGGTAAAATAAAAATAAAAAACAGACAGACAACAGACAAATGATATAGATAGATAGATAGATAGATAGATAGATAGATAGATAGATAGATAGATAGAATTCATAATTCTGCCTAATTTATATACAAAGATGCACAAATCTACCTGCAACAATGGCCCCCCACCATGGCAGCCCAATGCCAACATGCATAAACTCCAGCAGATTCTGGATCAGGCCCACAGGTGTGGCGCTGCACAAGCCGAGCTCTGATAGGCTGGCTTCAGCTCCAGCTCCCTGCAGAACATCCAATGCAGTGAGAGGAGCCTCGGCCACTTGCTCTGTGATTGGTGGTGTGACTGCAGGGGCGGGGTCAGCAGCAGAACTTGGGATGGAGACTGGGACAGACCCAGCAGCATCTGCCGTTTCACTTGGAGTCGATAAGCTCTGCGCTGCTTTTATCGTCTGTAAGAATAAGCAAAATACTTGAGCAGTTGAAAATCAACCACAATAGTCAATTTACAAAATTACCTTCAGAGATCAGTTTGATGAGAAAAAGATGAAATGTAGTAGTTGCAATAAACCCGTTCTTGTTTTTCTACTTTCAATATTAAATAAAAAAACAAATGAACGCAACGTACACAGACCTTATGGCATTCTGCGCCGAGCTGTCTGGCCAATCAGAGCAGAGTAGCTCACGGAAAGGAGGGATTTAGAGAGATTGATTCATCTGACGAGTCGTTTGAGAATCATTGAAAAATATGGTGATGTGCAAATATATATTATGAGAAAATTAAACAGTTTTTTGACCTTTGATGCATGCAAACCTGTTGTAGGAGACTCTAAAACACCATTAGGAAACTTTAAAATAGCATAATAAGGGGCAGTTTAAGAAATTAAAGATACACCCTCCATCAATTAGGTTAAGAAGAACTGTTGTTACACACATAACATGCTAGAAACATAATAATCACTGCAAAAATGATCCAATCATAGAATCTTAAGCATTTGCCTATTTAAACCAAATAGTGACTTTTTTTTTTGGCCAGGCAGTGCATATAGCAGTAGTAGAAATGCATTCCTTTCGAGCAACCCACCTGTGAGCTGTTGTGTCTGACTGCCACGGCACTGACCAGCAGGAGCTGGCCATTATTGGGACACCCAAGAAGTGCCCTAACTAGAGGACCCCTACTCCCTCTGCCAGTGTGAAGATGTGATCTCGGGACAAACCACTGCAACAAGATGGGAGTCAGGAAATTTTTCAGATTGCACCATCAAACACATACCTTTATAAAAATGCAATAAACAACAAGCTGTTCAGGATATTTACATTTATTTATTTTTAATAGACAATACATATATAATGCAACTTTCAAATGAAGAACATCACAATTATATATATATGAACTACACAAACTACACAACCTCAGCTATGCTATTTAGCTTCTGTCAAAGTCATGTCATGTGAAGTGCAACGTTTTTGAGGACTTTGGGGAGCGAATTATCAATATACAAAACGCCACTCACCTTATTCCCTGTCAGAGCAATAGGAAGAGTAGAAATACTCGCTGTGCTTGTTTGTCGAAACATACATGTTGTAAGACATTCAGTGACCACTCGGCCCCTGAGCGCAGCCATCTTGGATCGAACGAACACATTGTACGGTGAGCGCAAAGGAACAACGCGTTTCCGCTCCGCCCCCTTTCAAACAAAACCGAATGCATTCTAGCCATAGACTAAAAAAAGGAACTGATCTAGGACCTATGTCTAGGACCTACATGGGAGACCGTTTTTCGCTCCTGTACACAGGAAACATAGGAACCTTTGCTTAACATAGGAAAAATATAGAACTACATTTAAACGTTAAAAATGTCGGAAGATGTGGATAACTGGGAGGAAGATTTGGAAGAGGACGCCGTGATAGCAAATTTCATCAAACACTTGAGTAGGCTAATCTGACTTTTTTCACATTTGTTTTTCCCATTTTAGACTTTTTGTGTATAATGATAAAAATTAAATTAAATTAAAGATAAGATAATTTGATTCAAGAAAATAATAGAAGCTTAAAGAAAATCATCACAGAAAAACTGAAAGTGAAACGGACCAACATTTATTTTAAAAGGAAGTTTAGGGGAAACAAAACAGAAAAGTATGTTTTATTGTTTTTAAAATCCAGATATACAGAAACAACATCATTATTCCGAAGTACATCCATCAACTGAAAGAGTGGACTCTGGTAAGTTGACCTCAAATACATCAGCATTACGACAGAAAAGTGTGATTTCAACATTTACTTTATGTATGTACTTCGTCAACTTTTTAAGTAAATAATTTTTTGTTATCAGTCACATTGCCATGTGGTCATCGAATGCCAGCAGACTATGTTGTGGCTTGGTTCAAGTATTATCTTAAACAGGTTGGTACCTATGACAATGTTTATATTGTTTATTTACTGACACCTATGCTACCATTTTATGTTCAACTGTTTCTTGTCTTTTAGAAAAATACAGAATTTTTCTGCCCTGGCTTTAATGATGTTCAGAGGAAAACCTGTGGCGCAAATCTCTCTTATCGGGAGATCTGTCAGCTGATACCACTGACAGACAAACAACGGGAATTTTTAGAGGAGAACCTCGCTGCTCTTGTTGCTAGAAGGCTGTTTGACTTTAAAAATGTAAGATTATTCAATTTGTCTGCTGTTTGCGTGCATATGGCTTCTTAAAGGGATAGTTCACTCAAAACTGAAAATTAGCCCATGATTTATTCACCCTCAAGTCATCCTAGGTGTATATGACTTTCGTCTTTCAGACAAATACAATCGGGGTTATATAAAAAAATGACCTGGCTCTTCCAGTAAATTGCAGATTATGTTTTGAAGTCTATAAAAGTGCATCTATCCATCAGAAATGTGATTACACACGGCTCCGGGGGTTTAATAAAGGCCTTCTGAAGCGAAGCGATGAGTTTGTGTAAAAAAAATATTTATATTTAACACGTTACAAAGTAAAATTCTAGCTTCCGGCCAAACAAACATACTTGTGCCCAAAGTGCAACTTAAGCAACTGGTGACGTCGGAAGTAGCGTAGTGCGTCATGGCGTACCGTAAATATCAGCAGTACATCGCATTACTCGCATAAATTTTGCTTTAAATTTAAGTGGAATCCGTTTGGCTGGAAGCTAGTTATTTTACTTTACAAAGTTTTTAATATGGATATTTTTCGTACACAAACGCATTGCTTCAGAAGGCCTTTATTAACCCCCCGGAGCCGTGTGGAGTTCGTTTATGATGGATAGATGCACTTTTATGGACTTCAAAACAGAAACAGCAATTCACTGCCATTATAAAGCTTGGAAGAGTCAGGACATTTTTAATATAACTCCGATTGTATTCGTCTGAAAGAAGAATGTCATTTACACCTAGGATGGCTTGAGGGTGAGTAAATCATGGGCTAATTTTCATTTTTGGGTGAACTATCCCTTTAATGTCCGTTCACACCAAGGACGATAAAGGTGTATTTCTAAAAATCTAAATTCTAAATATAAAACAATAGCAGAGTCCACACCACAAGTGTAACGATGAAGGCAGAGAGGAATGATATCGGTGGAATCATTTTTAGAATGATTTTTTTTCCAGCGGATGAATAAAAACATTAACAGCCAATCAGAATACATCCTTCTTTAAAGAGCTTGAGCATTTAAAGCGACAGTGGACAAAACTTAAAATAAACAGAACGATATCAACCGCTGGTCTGGACGCTAATATTATCATTATAGCTATCTTTATAGTTATCGTTCTTGGTGTGAATGGGCCTTTACACTAGGGGTTTTCACGATAGGGTCCGGGGACCTCCAGGGGTCCGCAAGGAAGTGTAAGGGAGTTCGTGGAAAATTTCAGAGAAAAGCTGTGTAAAAAATTATAAAAAATATAATGGTAATAAAAGTAATAAATACATGAATGTAAATAATATTTGTACAAAATAAATAAATAAAAATAGTATAAATATATTTTAATTTAAAGGTTCTCTAAGCGATCCTGGGTGACGTCACTTCTTGTTGACGTTCGAACTATTGTCAAACAAAACGGAGGCTAGCTAGACCCTCCCTCCTCCGCATCTCGTCTCCTCCCCCTCCCTTCCGTGCTTCCAATCAATACAGATTGATCGCTAGCTGCTACAAACATATGTTATATTCACCAAAGTTAACGCTGACTGCATAGTCATTTACACTAGGGGTCATTTATTCTTTATTCTTATAATTTGTAGTATTATGTTTCTTGTTGTATTTGTATTTGTATATGTCCACTGGAAGCCTCAGCACCAAAACAAATTCCTTGTGTGTGCAAGCACACTTGTCAATAAAGCTTTTACTGATTCTGATTCTGATAGTTCTAGCTAATTATATCCTTGCGTGGGTTTGGCGAACATAAGCGTCAATTTAGAAAAAAAAAACGTTACCCACCTGTCCAGTAAAAACAGAGCAACCTGAATGTCGGACTGGAAGCCCTTCTGCCGGCGGAGTTCTCGCCATCTTTCGAATGCTTTACCGATGTAAATTCGGTACTTCACGCGTTCTTTATCCTTTTCCCTCTTCTTTGTAAGTTGATCATCGGAACGTCGTCTCTTTGGTCGTGTGTCGGCCATTATTCAAACTTCCCTCTTGATGCTTCTCTCTCCTTCACACACCCCCTTCATGTGCATGCGCACTAACCCCCCAGACCAACCCTCAAATACTTGCCAGTGATTGGCTGGAACACTGTTTGTTATGTTTCGTGGTGCAGGTAAGCCAAGTTTGTTTTTGTTGCCGTTTGTGGAGCCTGTGGTGTCTACAGAGACCACGTTTTTTTACAGTGTGTTCAGGGGACAGGCAGCTAGCGGATAGTTAGGAGATGTTTGCTGTATGTGACAAAAAATATTTTGGCCTGACATCACTTAGAGCACCTTTAAATAATACATAGTCGTGGCCTGATCAGAATCAGAATCAGAAAGAGCTTTATTGCCAAGTGTGCTTGCACACACAAGGAATTTGTTTTGGTACTGAGGCTTCCAGTGGACATATACAAATACAAATACAACAAGAAACATAATACTACAAATTATAAGAATTATAAGGTACTGATGGTTTGAAAGTCAGACTGGTAACCTGAAGGTTGTGGGTTTGATTCTCAATACTGGCTGGAAATGACTGAGGTGCCCTTGAGCAAGACACCTAACCCCCAATCACTCCCCAGGAGTCACAGCATAATGGCTGCCAACTGCTTCGGGTGTGTGTGTCCACGGTATGCAGTGTGTGTGTGTGTTCACTCACTACTCACTGCTCCTAATGTGTGTGCACTAACTTGGATGGGTTAAATGCAGAGGACAAATTCAGAGTATGTCACTTTCACTTTCATATAGGCTAACAGTACAGAACTAGAGAAAACGCAATGCAATGTAATCAACACATTTATAATATTACTTTTCCCACAGTATTATATAATATAGAACTGCCTTTTAAATTTCAGGATAGAGGTCCTCCGCATGAGGATAATCATATTTGTGAGTCCGCAGCATATAAAAGATTGAAAACCCGTCTTACAAATGCATCTGTTTGTGATTACTGCAGTGTCCAGGATGTCAGTCTCATGTGGAAAGACGAGATCGAAGTAACCTGTGTGTAAAATGCATTATCTGCACGGCCAATATGAAACGGACTTTCTACTTCTGCTGGAACTGCCGTAGGGAATGGAAGGGGCCGAACAATAATGCTGTGCGGTGTGACAATAATGGCTGTGGACAGAGAGCGGTAAATAAAATCATAATTTGAACACAGAAATTATTTGATTTAATCTTACATTATATTAACATTTTGTTGCATTTGAACAGATAACTTCAGATCCTCTTAAGCCATGCAAACCCGAGATGAAAAGGGAAATGCTTAGAAAAGAGGGAGAAGATGTAAGTGCAGAATAATACTATATTTTTTATTGTATTATTTGTTATGCTTGTACAGTATATTATGTGCAAATTAAGAAAACATGTTTTTGAATTCTTATTCCTTTTCTTTGTCAAGATTTACCCAATGAAAGACAAATCCCCTGACAGAAAACGTCTGGCACTGCTCATCAACAATGTCGAGTTTAAACACATAAATGACAGGACCGGGGCAGACAAGGATGAACGGAGTATGGAGATTCTGCTTAAGGCTCTGGGTTACACTGTGGTGACACTCAGAGACCTCACTGCACTGGTGCGTACTAGTGTATTTAAGCCAAACAGGAACACTTGTTTAATCTACTTGAGCCAAGAACCAAAATTTGTGGCATTTTTAAAAAAATATATTAAAGGGACAGTTCACCCAAAAATTTTAATTGTGTCATAAATTACTCACCCTCATGTCGCTCCAAACCCGTAAGACTTTTGTTCATCTTCAGAACACAAATGAAGATCTTTTTGATGAAATCTGAGAGCTTTCTGTCCCTCCATTAACAGCTTTAAGGGATAGTAAATTTTCTGAAGAAACAAAATCGTTTTATATGATGAACATATTGAGTTTAGGCTTTTATTCACATATAAACATTCATCATCTCAAACATCAGTTGTGGTAAACAAACTTTCAAGAACCAATGGGGTTCATTCTTCTGTTACGTATCACGTTTGAGCTTCAGCAAGAACCAATGAGCTTCATTCTCGTGTTACGCATCACGTTTGAGCTTCAGCAAGAACCAATGAGGTTCATTCTCGTGTTACGCATCACGTTTGAGCTTCAGCAAGAACCAATGAGGTTCATTCTCGTGTTACGCATCACGTTTGAGCTTCAGCAAAAACCAATGAGGTTCATTCTTGTGTTACGCATTACGTTTGAGCTTCAGCAAAAGGTTCAGTTTAGCTTCTGTTTATGTTCGCTGATCAATGTTTATATGTGAAAAAAGCCTCATTTAAATATGTTCATCATATGAAGCAATAGAGTCTCCTCAGAAAATTTGGGTTAAATCCCTCAATTCATATGGATTAGATTTATGATCTCTTTTTTGAAGCGGCAAAGTGGCAGAAATCTCTCCGATTTCATCAAAAAGGTCTTCATTTGTGTTTCGAAGATGAACGAAAGTCTTACGGGTCTGGAACGACATGAGGGTGAGTAAATGATGACAGAATATTTATTTTTGGGTGAACTAACCGTTTAAAGATATTGATGGTCTGATGTTCAGGGCATGCTTGCTGCCATGCAAGACTTCGCCCGGCGCGAGGAACATGTCCAGTCGGACAGCTGCTTTGTGGTGTTGATGTCACATGGAGATGCCAGTGGAATCTGTGGGGTTTTTGATTCCCCCAGCAGTGATGATGAA
Source organism: Gila orcuttii (assembly GCA_026230005.1). Classification (NCBI taxonomy): domain Eukaryota; kingdom Metazoa; phylum Chordata; class Actinopteri; order Cypriniformes; family Leuciscidae; genus Gila; species Gila orcuttii. Next base: position 11,031,714 of record JAPDVR010000001.1, on the reverse strand, counting down.
GAGGACATTTTCCAAACAGATGAAATTTTTAATTGCTTGAATACTCCAAACTGTGTTGGATTGAGGGACAAGCCAAAAATTATCCTCATACAGGCGTGTAGGGGTGGTGAGTTACAAAACATTATATTACAAAATAAAAAATAAAAATGATTGATTGGTTAGAGACCCATCCAGTTCTGAGCACTGATAGAGCAACATGCTTTGACAAATGTTTCCCTTACGTTATAGATAAAGAAGGCGGTGTAGATGTCCAGGATGGTGTGCCAAGACGCAGGAGAGGAAAAGAGCACCGTGAAAAAGACTTCTGCTGCCTGAGGTCCTGTACTCCAGGTAAATAATATTAAAGACCCATTGTGGTGAAAATCAAGCTTTTAATGTTGTGTATGTCTATGTGGTGTTTTTAATATGCTTTAAGACAAACCATGTGCAAATTCATAAGTCAACACCATTGCTGAGTATTTTCTCCTTAAAACTGCGGTGAACCAAAAACTCAAAGGCAGTCGATGGCCTAATGGTAACAGAGTTGGACTGGTGACCCAAAGGTTGCTGGTTCGATTACAGTACCGGCAGGAATATGACTGAGGTGTCCTTGAGCAAGGCACCTAACCCCCAATTGCTCCCCGGGCGCAACTCAAGGCTGCCCGCTGCTCCGGGTGTGTGTATCCACGTTTGCAGTGTGTGTGTGTTCACTACTCACTACTCTGCTCCTAATGTGTGTGCACTTACTTGGATGGGTTAAATGCAGAGGTCAAATTCCAAGTATGGGTTACCATACTTGGGCATCACGTGTCACTTTCACTTTCAAAGTCTCAAAATCGCAGATTGTAATCGCTGGTGTTTCTGACGTCACAAACTACCTTGTAACCAATCACAACAATGTGTGATCGTCAACGAGTGGATCTCTGAGCTGGTGTGAGTGGAGGCGGGGCAAATTTGAATATTCATAGAACCGCGTATACTAAATGAGTATACTAAATGAGGCAAGGGTGTAGAGTTACATTCAAGCTATTTTAAGATGTATTTAAATATTTAATTTTGTTGATCAAAGATGAGTTTTAAGGGGTAAAATTATTAACTACAGGGGGACTTTAAATGTGTTCAAATTATGTGTTATTTGTTTTGCAAGCAGTGAGGATCAGTCACACAATGTATGTCATAATTTGTATCTTTTTATACAGACACGGTGTCCTATAGAAACACAGAGAAAGGCTCACACTTCATTCAAGATATTGTGGAAATATTTAATGAGCACGCCTGCCAGGACCACATCGAGGAGCTCTTCAGAAAGGCAAAGTCAAGTTCTTTATAAAGACAAACATCAAATCTGTAGACATTAATGGCGATCTGTGGTTTTTCAATGGTTGTGGATGTTTACTTCCTTTTATAATTTTGTGTCAGTTTGTACTGCTCTAACCAGTCGAATACAAACAGGCCTAGAATAAACATTTTAGGTTATAATGTGTGGTTAGTTGTATTGTAATATTTGTTTTTATTTTTGAAACAGGTCCTTAAGAAGTTTAAGGAGAAACATCCAGATCAGATGCCAAGCAAAGAAAGAACAACATTATCTAAAAGATTCTACCTCTTCCCAGGGTTGTAAAACACAACACCTACAACTTCTGCTCTTCTTTTTATATTAGAAACATGATGTACGCATCTTTATCATATTTGGAGAAAACATGGAATTTATCACATTTAAATCAGTTTGCATGTTCATATAATTCATGAATATGATAAACAGATTTAGCTTGCTGTCTATCTTGAAGCTCAACTCTAGCACCCTCCACCCCCACAGAAAAACTATAAATACATTGTTCTATTTTACATAAATATATATATATATAAATCTATTTTTTTTCTTCCATTTTTTTGAAAAAGGGGTATGCTGACGCTTGAAATATTATGTATAAAATATAAAATATTATGACCATCAGGAAAATCAAGAAAGCAACTGGATGTACTGTATTGAGCTAGATATGCTTTGCTTTAGGTGAAAAATAACCTAGGCTATCTCTCAAATAAAGCATCAGATGCACTTGAATGAAGGCTTTGTCTCAACTCACTAAACATTTGCTGGTTTTATGATCTTTTGTAATACAGCAATATGATTGTCTGAATATAGCTAGACAGTAGGGTTTATTTGTGAATTATTGCTATGAGAAAATAGGCTACTGCATAGGCAAAATATTTTGCACAGTAGGAGGTATGAAATAGTTTGTCCACACTAAAAGCCATACATTTCTCCCTCTGAGGGACCTAATACTAAATAAAATAAGTGATTCATTATGCCTTACTTTAACAGCGTTGATTTAAATAAACTGTCCGAACGAGCTGATTTGTTTAAACGAACAGGACTTCTCAATGTTATCTTCATAAGTGGTTTTCCTTTTAGGTAATGTAGCCCTACTTATGTACCAATGTAGTAATCAAGAAAATAGTTTGTTTTGAAAATCTCTCGATTGATACGTGCGCTGGTTAGATGCGTTTGTGGAGCCGGTAGATATACGCCCCTGGCAATTTTACGCCCCTGTTGTTCCTGATACGTCCAGTAGGGGGAGGCTGTACATAATAGTATATGAGCCTAGTCCTATACAGTGTTGCCAGATGTACGATAATTATCGTATTTGTACGATATTTTTGACCTCTGTACGATGTACGATCAATAATGAAAAAAATCCCATAATGTACGATAATTTCAGAGTGTTCAGTCGTTCGTCCAAACACACATCCTACCGCTTCTCTCTCTGACCCAGAATCATTTTGCAGGCTCGCCTGCCTGCACGCAAGCACGTATACACACACACACACACACACACACACAGGCACCACACGGCGTCGTCCGGCCCGCACGTCAACACTACAACACCCCCCCCCCCCCCCCCCCCCCCCCCCCCCCCGTCAACAAAACCAAACAATCCACCCTACATGTGGGGATAAATAGCTGTATTCTGCATGGTTACGTCGTGTACGATCATTTTCTTCCAAAAACGATAATTTTGAACTACTGGTACGATAATTGGACATTTCCAATCTGGCAACACTGGTCCTATATCATAACAGACCTTATAGCATCAGACCTTCTAGAAGCGACACGAATTGAGGTATTTTAAATTATCTGCTAAAGTTATTGTTGTTGATTGTATAATGATGCAACATTTATTAAACTATTAGCTAAGATTCGATATCAATTCAAAAGACGGGTCTATAATTTATTTCGAGAGACAATAAAAGTAGGCTAACGTTACTTGACGGTTCTGTCTGGCTCAAACTTAGCTAACTTAACCACATATAGGTTTAAAAGCTGCCCCTAGTCTTCTCTTTACCCGCTCTGTCTCACTCGCTTTTAAAATTCATTTAATTTTTATTTTTATCTTGTTTGTCTTTAGCTTGCGTGACATGGCATCTTCTGGTAAGACCCTGTTTACTCCTTGCATTTAAGCCTACTCAACATGGTTTCTGGAGCGACATTAGAGTGGATATTGGAAATGTGTGTTTTTTTGTTTTTTTTTACAGTTTATGATGTGTACACAAAATACACATTTATAATAGGCATGTATGTATTTGTATGTATGCAAATCTCTCTAAGTAAAGAGTTGAACTGCACACTCACTCAAATATTTAGTCATATAATACATACGTCATGCATGATAAAACCCACATTAAAAACTTTGGTCCCATATGGTTTAAATGTAGATTTTGATTTGAGTTGTTTCTTATAAATGAGATGATCTAATCTTCTAATGTATATCATAATATACAGTTTTCTTAAAATAGCTTACTGATCTGGACTAAAATGTATGTGCAATTAATGTGTGTTTTATCATACTCTGTCTTTAGTTCTTTTTAACTTGTATCTCATAAAGGCGTGTATAGCTTTAGCTACTTAAGAAAATTAAAATCTCTCTCTCTGAACTTGTATAAACTATAAACACCCATCTCTTTTTTCTCTCTCCAAACGTAAATTGCATTCTCTCTTCAGGTGAAGAAATAACATCTATACAGAGAGGTTGCAACTTACCTGCGCTTAACAGATGCACCTCTTGCTGTTCCCTATTTCACTGTCCTTTCTGTACTTCTGCCTTTTTTAAGCCCTCAAAGAAAAGTAAAGTACAAACTCATCTTCAGCTTCACTTTTCGAGGGCAGTCGTCCATGAAGGTAGCATCATTTGTGATTGATAATTTTTTCTAAAAATGTTGTAATGAATGTTGATGTTAAATATATGCATGGTTGATGTTTTAGTATTACTCAAATAAAGCTATATCAACATTGTAAGGGCACGTTGCATATAAGTTTAACAAATAAGTTGTGCTGTTGTCATTCTCTGATACATTAAGCTAATCACATGAAGTAGGAATGCAAGAAAGGGAGTGATTTTTGTTTTCTTTTTTTCTTTCAGATTATACAATCCACCGGTGTGGTCTAGGTTGTGTGTCACAATTACACTACCATTGTGTATATTGTTCCTCAATAAAATTCCGACGTGACCACTTTGTGGCCCACCTGAAAGGCTGTAAGAATGCCAGTACATCAACCACCATTCCTGATGTGCCTCCCCTGACTACCAGTACATCAACCACCATTCCTGATGTGCCTATCCTGACTACCAGTACATCAACCACCATTCCTGATGTGCCTCCCCTGACTACCAGTACATCAACCACCATTCCTGATGTGCCTCCCCTGACTACCAGTACATCAACCACCATTCCTGATGTGCCTCCCCTGACTACCAGTACATCAACCACCATTCCTGATGTGCCTATCCTGACTACCAGTACATCAACCACCATTCCTGATGTGGCTCCCTTAACTGCCAGTACATCAACCACCATTCCTGATGTGCCTCCCCTGACTGCCAGTACATCAACCACCATTCCTTATGTACTGTATGTCGAATGGGCTATATGGTTAATACCTAAATATAACTTTATATAAATTCACAACAACATATATCAGTCAGTCTCCTGTATATAAAAACAGTTTAAAAACAATTAATTCTACAGTAGGTCATATATCATTACTTTGTCCATCTGATCCAACTAGCCTATGTGTATTAATATTCTTTTAAATTTACAAAAACAATTAGTCTTCTGTAGGCTGAGTGAAGAGTTCAAGCCCAACTGGACATCTGGATGTTTTAATCCGTAGTGCAGATAATTCCACTGTCTATAACGTTTATTTAAATGAACAAATACCTAAAAATTAGTAAATGTCTATAGACGGGACGGTTATTAATGTGCTAGTTTCGAGCGTTGATTTAATTATGTTATTTCGCCGTATATCCTTCTCCCCCTACTGGACGCATCAGGAACAACAGGGGCGTAAAACTGCCTGTGCCGTATATCTACCCGATGTCTACCGGCTCCAGTCTGCACTGCAGCGCAACAAATGGACGCCCTCATGTTGTAAAATTGGCCAAAGTTGGATTAGTAACTTTATAACTTAAAATCCATATTAATTAAACATATCAAGTCTAAAAAAAACAAAAAACATGCTAACGTCTTTCAATATTTTGGACGGTAAAGTTAGACGCCTCAAATGCAAATACATGCAAATTGCTGCCATTTCATTCGCTGCAGCCGCAAGGATTAATTCAGTTCTGCGATCGATGTGTCTATAGATTGAATGATTTATTTAACCATCGATATGCTTTGGATTTAACCGCTGAACCACGATATATTTCATTGGATGCCTTTGTTTCGACGATAAATAAGCAACTGAATCAATAATTGAAGGGTAAGTAAAACAGAGATGAATTTGATTTGACTTGTCACAGAAAGGTTTACATGGAGGTAAACATTTGCATTGCTTTGAATTGTGAAGACAATGTATTAATGGACTTTCGAACGATTTACACAAAGACATCTTGAATGTTGAGCTTTATATGTATTTTCATTGTGGTGAATAGTTAGTATCTGTGTCACTGTCACAATATGTTAGGCTACATATTTAGCCTTTGATTCCTGATTTGTGTGTATGCTACTAACCTGAAAATCAGGATTGACTAATTGGCTATAGGTCCTAAGGCAAAACTGATACACACACCCAAAAGACTCGCCATTACTAAGTAGATGACTTTATGATTATTTCAAATTAAACACTATGAATTACAATTAATAAATAATTAGATTAACGATCCAAAACAATCTTAAACGCCGACCAATGAGAGATGTGTATCAATGCACTATGATATTGTTTTGTTAAATTTACTGGGGGGGACTACTGTTAAGTTTTACCATAAAAAGGATAAAATATATATTTTACTGTTCCTATAAAATGTCATTATATCGTGTAATGCTAGTATACTATACCTGTTTGAGATAGGCTAAATTTTTTAAGTAAAATATTTTTTTATTATTTAATATATGGTAAAGACATTTTACCAATTAACAGGTTTTTACTGTAGCATTTTTCCATTCTTAAAGTATTTTTAGAAGTGTACAGTGAAATTCTTGAGCTCACAAAATATTTGTAACTTGTGAAATATTCATGCAAATCTTTGTTAAATCTGTTTTTAAAGTTTCTAGTTGTCTGCTAAATTAATTCACTGTGTATATCTGTGTTTGTGTATGATTTCAGCTTTAAAGTCATGGCTTCCCCCAGCGGTTTGTCTGAAAAATGCACATGTTCAATTTGTCTGGACGTGTTCACTGACCCTGTAACAACTTCCTGTGGACACAACTTCTGTATGGTCTGCATCAAAAGCCACAGAGACCGAAGTACATGCTCAAAGTGCCCACTGTGTGGGAATGCATTGGACTCAAAACAAGATTTTAACATAAACAGAACGGTTAGAGACATCGCAGAGGACATCAAAAGAAAAAGGATCCAGGAGAAGCCTGAAGTGTCCTGTGATAGTTGTCCAAAGAAGAAAATGCGGATTGCTGTTAAGTCATGCTTACACTGTGGAACTTCTTTCTGCAAGACTCACTTAGAGCCCCATGAAACTGCAGAAAAACTCATGAAACACAAACTAATTAACCCTGTGAAGAATCTTGATGAATACATTTGCAAGAATCATGAAAGACCTCTGGAACTTTACTGTAGAGATGACCAGACAGCCATCTGTCAATTCTGCACCGAGAGTGACCACAAGAATCATAAAACTGTCTCTTTGGAGGAGGAGAGTTTGGTAATGCTAACTACTCGGCAGTCATTAATAGCAACTCTGAAAATATACAGAATCATTTCCAACATTAGAAACATTAACAACTGATGATATACTACAACCTACATTACTTTATTTTCACAGAAATTGCTGATGAATAAAAAGATAGCGGTGCAGCAGAAAATTCAGGACAAGTTGCGGAAAATTAAAGAAATTAAACATTCTACAAGGTTTAACAAAGTAAGTGGTATTGATTCTGCCCTCAAGCAGATTTTATTTCTGTGCTCCTTCTATATTGTTTGAGTGTCCACAATATCATTTAGTTTTATTCTGTGCTTTAACAATGTAGTGATGATTTTTCAATTAACAATATTTTCTTCGTAAAATTCACAACAGCAAGCCAAAGAGAGGGAGATCGAAGAGAACATCAAGTTTTTCAAGGATATCTTTGAGAAAAACAATGCGGAGCTACTTGAGCTCACGGAGGAAAAGCATAAAGAAACAGAAAGACTAGGCGAGGAGCTCATCAGAGAGCTAGATGAAGAGATCAAGGAGCTAAAGAGAAGACAAACTGAACTGGAGCAGCTCTCAAATCCTATGGATTTCACACAAGTCAGTCTTTCTCATCAAACCATGGTAAGAAATAAAGCCACATGTACACTTGACTTCAGGCCGTTTTTTCCCTCTATCTATTCTAGATTATTAACCTCCTGCACAACGCCATATATACCAAGCGCTCAAACAACATCAGCATCAGCGCACATGAACATGGGCGTATTCTGAGGGAGACAATATCACGGCTTCAGAGTGTCTTGGATGAGAAAATGAGAGAAACTGGTAAATAATTACCAAGTTAACCAATCATATTTACAGCATCATACACTCTTTAATCAGACAGAAACACATATGTAGTTATTTCCCACTGTTCTTCCCACTGTAGTTGGCAGAGAGCTGCGGAGTATACAACGTTATGCAGGTATGGAAAATCTGATTACTAAAAGCTACATTTTAGTACAGTAAAAATGAACTCTTAGGGCCAGATATACTAACAGCTAGCACCAACACGAACCCTCTTTTGCTGTTAAAAAAATACTGTCTGGATGTACTAAAGGTACATAGGGAGTTTCTTATTCAAACACAACATTTATAGGAGAGTATTTAAATAAATCATGCAATGTAGTTGTTGCTATACTCTCAGAAAAAAATGTTCAGTGGGGTTCTATATAGAAGCGTTGGTTTCTTGACTCAAATTTAAAGAACCCTTTATGCAAAAATTTAAGGAGAAATTTCTTAAAGGGATAGTTCACCCAAAAATAAAAATTCTGTCACCATTTTCTCACCCTCATGTCGTTCCGTAAGACTTCGGAACACAAATGGAGATCGTTTTGATGAAATCTGAGAGCTTTCTGTCCCTCCATTGACAGTCTATGCAACTGAGACTTTGATGCTTCAAAAAGTTCTTGTGGAAGCTCAAACGTGCTGTTACACAAGAATGAAAAAAACGTATTGGTTCTCACACAAGCGAACATGCTTGAACTTCCGTTTACCACACCTGATGTGTGAGTTGATCAATGTTTATGTGTGAATAAAAGCCTAAATTAAATCTCTTCAGCATATAAAGCGATCGAGTCTCTTCAGAAAATTTGGACTAAACCGCTCAATTCATATGGATTAGTTTTACGATCTCTTAATGAACTTTTTGAAGTGTCAAAGTGGTAGTTGCGTAGCTGTCAATGGAGGGACAGAAATCTCTCAGATTTCATCAAAAATATCTTCATTTGTGTTTCGAAGATGAACCAAAGTCTTACGGGGGGTTTGGAATGACATGACGGTGAGTAATAAATGACAGAATTTTCATTTTTGGGTGAACTAATGCCTTAAATATTTGCATAACACTTTGTTTAATGGCTTATTTAAATTTTTCTAGCGATAAAGTTTGTTTATGAGCTAATTAATTAATACAATTAAAATTAAAAATGAATTTAACCTAAATCCATAAAATGATCCCATGATGGGAACTCCTAAAATAAGTCTTAGTAAATCTGTCCCTAATGTAAAAAGTACTATCAAAAAAGAAAGATAATCCTTTATACTGATGAGTTGTGATATATAGCACCATATAAAGTTTTATGTAAATGAACATGAATTATACTGACTTGGCCAAAAATGTATATTAACCCTTATATATATATTTTATTAGTGGATGTGACACTTGACCCTGACACAGCTTATCCTGAACTCATGTTGTCTGAAAATGGGAAAGAGGTCTGGAATACAGGCAAGTCACAGAAGATTCCTGACACCCCAAAACGGTTTAACCATTGCTCGTGTGTCTTAGGAATGAAAGGGTTCTCCTCACGGAAATTTTATTATGAAGTTCAAGTCAGCGGGAAGACGGAGTGGGATTTAGGTGTGGCAAAAGAATCCATAGACAGAAAAGGGGAAATTGGGCTCAACCCTGAAAATGGATATTGGACTGTATGGCTGAGGAACAGGGATGAGTATGCAGCGAACGATCGGCCCGCTGTCCCTCTCACCTTGAAAGTGAAGCCAGTGAAAGTGGGAGTTTTTGTGGATTTTCAAGAGGGTCTGGTCTCTTTTTATGATGTTGAAGCCAGGTATCATATATATTCTTTCACAGGACAGTCTTTTCCTAAAAAGCTCTATCCATATTTCAGTCCTGGAGAACTCGAAGAAGGGCAGAACTCACCTCCTCTGATCATTACACCTGTTGAATCAATCGAATAAATCAACTTTTAAAGGAAATATTCAAATGAATTATTATGTCTTATCATAATTCTCTATGTCTCTAAATGCAACTATGTATGATCATTAATCAAAAGAATCAATTCATGCTTCTTTTAAAATATTGTTTTAATGTTCATTTCAAATTGAATTCCATTGTTGGAAGCATATATTCTGAACGTAACAAGTGAAACAGTATACTACAAATTCATTACATATTTAATACATTTTTCACTTAGCAGATGATTTTATCCAAAGTGACTCACAAATGAGGAATGGAAACAAATAAAAATGTGGTTAAAACATCACTATTTTCAAATTCAACTTAAAATCAACAAGTGCTTTATTATGTTATGAACTGGGATGTATTCATTTTTATATCATATTTTAAATTCAATGTACAAGAAACACCATGGAAAATTTGAATAATTTATCAATATGTTTGTTACAAAAAACACCCAAAATAGCAGCTAAAAAACATAACATTAGGACATTCAGAACATTCAATGTTTCACCACATTTCAAACTTTAATTTTCTCATTATTCACCAATTTTTCTTTTTGTCTTCTTAAGACTTCTTCTTCTTAAACACTTCAATTGCATTTGTGTAATTGAAGTAGCTTCCTTTGTCACCATCTCGCTGAGTTTTTCAAGCAGTTCTGAGGTGTAATTGTGACCATCAGTGATGTCAATGACATGGTACCTGTTCTGACAACAACAAACTACTTTACAGAGCTTTTTGCAGTACAAAATAAACCTGTCAATGCATTGCCCAAGTTTTTTAAGCTCTCTGCCATGTGTGAAGATAATCATCATATGTTTTGTGGTTCTTGGATCTAGTCTTTTTTTGAAGGTGTGGAAAAGACCTTGTTGTTGCTCACTGAATTTAGATATCGGTGTTACCCAGAGAATTACATTGGGGCCAGGGTCGGATAACTTAACACACTTCTTCATTTCCTCGTTCCAACTCAATTTGTCGAGGGAAAAGAGATTTGGAGTGTCCACTACAGTGACATTTTCCACTGTCTTTACCATGGACTCTTTCGTCACGGTCTCCAATCCACTTTTGCTAGGAAAGTAGTTGCCACCAAGGATGATGTTGCCAACTGTACTTTTCCCAGCTCTGGAAGGCCCAGTCAGAAGGATCCTCATAGGTTGGTGAATGCTGTCAGGGTTCAACGTTGCCATTTTGATGCTGTCAAGGTTCAACGCTGCTGTTTTGATGCTGTCAGGGTTCAACATTGCCATTTTGATGCTGTCAAGGTTCAACGCTGCTGTTTTGATGCTGTCAGGGTTCAACATTGCCGTTTTGATGCAGCCAGGGTTCAACGCTGCCGTTTTGATGCTGTCAGAGTTCAACGTTGCCGTTTTGATGCTGCCAGGGTTCAACGTTGCCGTTTTGATGCTGCCAGGGTTCGACGTTGCCGTTTTGATGCTGCCAGGGTTCAACGTTGCCGTTCTGATGCTGCCAGGGTTCAACGTTGCAGTTCTGATGCTGCCAGGGTTCAACGTTGCCGTTCTGATGCTGCCAGGGTTCAACGTTGCAGTTCTGATGCTGCCAGGGTTCAACGTTGCAGTTCTGATGCTGCCAGGGTTCAACGTTGCCATTTTGATGCTGTCAGGGTTCAACGCTGCTGTTTTGAACAATAAATAAACAAATATTTTAAAGATTTATTTCCCCTTAAAAGTTGGAGTGAGAGTATTTTACCTCAACTTACATTTTCTGTACATCAGCATGTATGGTAGGCTTGAACTGTCAAAAAAAAGGAAACATTTTTTTTACTACAAAATACTATGAAATACTCTTTTTTGACATTCTTCACAATAGAGAACAACACTTACTTTTCCAGTGATGCTTCTGAAGTCTGTAAGATATTGACAATATTAAAGAATAAAATGAACAGTCTTTAGTCATATCAATTTGCTATATAATGCTAATCAAACAAAAAATGTACCTGTGTAACATTGTAGTCATCAAAACAGTACCATATCCCATTTTCAAAAGATCTGATGATTGTATTGTAGTGTCCACTACTGTATCCACCCATATGATTTATAACGGCATAAAGATCATATATAGGCCAATTATCCTGCAGAGAAAGATGTTAAAAATGTTAAGACAATTTTATACTGCTTTTAAATAACCTTTTGTTTTTGGTATGATGGATTGATGAAACCTCTTTGGGTAGACTTAGAGGTACATCCAGACGACATTCATTCTTCTTGTATCTCATCTGTATGTAATCAAAGTCAAACCTCTTCAGATGCAGAGCGAGAACAGTAGGATATTCATCTATTTTACTCCACTGCAGCAAGAGTAAGAAAAAAAAAAAAAAACAGGAAGAATGAAAAAGCATATGTTAATCAAAGGTTGGAAACTTCACTATAATTGGTTCAGTAATCATGGCTTGATCATCTGTATGAGTGATGGATGTGGAAAAATCTCACATTTTCATTTACTCACAGTTTCTGTTTCTGTTTTGTGGTCACATCCTTCACAATACATCCAGTCATCCTCTTCTAGTTTTGAATGTTCAAAGAAGGTCTTCAGGCTTTTTACCTATAGGGTCAGAAAAATAAAACATGCCGTTTTAGGGGGAAGCTACTGTCTCCCAAGAACAACAACAACAAACATTTGGCTAACATAACTTTGCATATGATAGTCTTCATACCATATCATACTTATCATTTCCGGCATCGATAGACAGCAGTATTGAGATGAACGTGCTGGTTTCTGGGGTTTCATTGCCACATTGGCCACATTTTGTTATGTTGTTCATTTTCCCTTCAAAGACCTGGAACAAATGCACTGTGCTCTCATAGGCTGATTCTTAATTGCATCACCGTAAATAATCGATGATGATAAAAGATACTTTTTACAGTCAATTGTTTCCCTCTCACTGAAACAGACTTATGTTTATATGTGACATACCTTAGAGGCACGTGTCCCCACTGCTTTTAAAATCTTCCTATAATACTCCACTGCATCTTGTTGCTCATAAACTTGAAGGTATAAAATAATAATTATGAAAACAATGTTCTAAACTTTATGTATGTATGTATATATATATATATACACACTGTATACTATATATAAAGTATACTATATATCCTACATTATATACACAGTAGGCCTATATATTTTTACCTACCATGTCTACCTAATTAACCTACCATGTCTAATTCCAAGACTCCTGGTTATTCCTTCAGTTGTGGCTGCATTTTCTGACAGCTTAGTAAACAGCTTCTGAAGTTGTAACAAGAGATTTTCCTCACCACAATCTCCAGGGTTAGGAGATTCATGTCTAAAACTAAATTGACATTACAAATTAAAAAGTAAAGAAAAAGCAATAGAATAAAGTAGGAAATTAGTAGCCTAAATAATTGTATAATTCGTAGATGCAATAATCATAATAACTTTATTCATTCATTCATTTTACCTCCCCACTGCCTCTCTGAATTCTGGGGTCATGAATAGACACTGCAATACTGCATTTAAGTAGCAGGTAGCGCCTTGATTTTTCAGGCCATTGTATTGGATATCGTTCCTAGATGCAAAAGTAACACACGTAAAGACTTCATAATTTCATTTGATTCTGGATGTATTATACAAAGTGTCCTCAAATAAGAAAACGGAACGTCAAAATTGTGTTTTAAGGTTCACATCTATTTACAGTAGCCTAACAAGCGCATCACGCAATGAACGGAAAGTTAAGGCTTGATGTTTCGATAGGTGGGCTACTTTAAATATTGATTTCCAAGGCTATGTGGTGAGGTTTTTAGAAGTCAACCCACCTGTCATAAGATCCATGTGAACGCTTCTGGACTGTAATATGAGTACCGGGCTTCTTGCTGTTTGCGGACATTTTAATCTGGCACATAGGCTAGGAGACTTTTAACGTGTCTGTATTCAAACCGGTTTTGCACCTGTTGTGTGTTGGTTAATCTGTAAATGATTAAACGCATTCCGTGATTAATTTTAAATGCATATGCTTTACTCAATAACGAGTAGGCCTATTCATCTCGAAGAAACTTGAGACTTGTGAATTGAATTATCCCACATGAATATGAATGAAACTATAATCAGAATTTACCTTATTGAAACTCTTCTTTTCTTCTTGAACAAGGAGGAAATTCATAGAGGACAAAACACAGTGTAGCTATTGCTGATTACACTTCAAACCATTAACAAGCACTTCCAGCTTCGCAAGGCAACTGATAAGTTATAGTTTTACTTTCGATTTTGTTGTTGACGACAGAAACTATCAAGTAGGGCCTACACTGAGAATAAATTCAGACATAATTATTCAAAACTTTTTTTGTTTGTTTGTTGCATTCAATTTTTTGTTTGTTTGTTGCATTCAAATTTCATTACAAGTATATAATTTAATAGGAAGAAAGTAAACGTTGGTTTATTAATTTGACCATAGAATAAAAAATAAAAATAGCAATCACAAGTCAGTCAGAGACTTTTCTTCATCGATAAAATACCTGAGACTGTTTCATATTGTTCTCCCATTCTCCCCGATATGTGACAGACAAATCCACTTAATTTACAATAGCATAGCTTACAGATTCCACACTCATAATAACATAGTGATCAACAAAAGTCTCTGTGAGTCTGCCTAAAAGTTGATGATTCCGGCAGAGACTCGAATTCTTCTCATGCTGCAACCTCCAGGTAAGCGCAAGACCATGAAGAGGGTGGAGCGATCCTTAATTTGGTGGTCTAGAAACGTATCGTTGTCCTCTAGTTGTTTATCTGTGTACAGCAGTCTCAGGGACGATGGATCATCCCCTGATAAGATAAAGAAGGTTAAACATTTACATAATGGTACATAGGCTATTTTACATTTAATTACATCCATTTCATAATGAGCTGTCTAAACATGTCAGTCAAAATTCTGAATAATAAGGTTTGTAGATCTCTCTCAAGTAGGCTACTAGTAAAAAAGAACTACTTTCAAGTATGGTTGGTACACTTTCAATGACAGGTAGTACAAACAATGTAAACTACGAAAATGCTATTTTATCAAACTATTTGCTGTATTTAAAAATTCTATGTACGAACTTGATAGGCAAAAGCTAATACAGGCATCCAAGTTGAAGCAGTTCAATGTCAAATTAGTTGCTAAAGTCAGGTGGCGCAACTGCAATGATTGTATTATATTTTTTAAAAACATTATTTATTTAGGGAAAAACAAATAATACATTTAAGCTTAATCTATTTTTTAATTATTGTTTTTATAATCTAGATTTTAAATTGTTAAAAAGAACATTCACTTATTTTCTTTTATCCACATTCTTATTAAAGTGATAGCTTCCTAAAGAATATGTCTAACATATTTTTGCCGATGTCACCACCGGTTATAGCCTATATGTGACCAGGAAATGGCCTAGGCCTACTTTCACAAACTTTTTAAGTAAGGCATAGCCTATTAAATTTGACTAGAGTTGAATGTAGTAGCTACAGCCTATGTTTTATATTAGCATTCGATCTTACCTGCTTGACCGGGCAATTTTTCTGCAACTTTCTTTTTGAATGCCAAAATAGTCATTTTGTTGAAATCTTCCTCTGACGTCGCAACATCAACGGTTTTTTTCTCCCCCTTTATTCCAACCACCATGATCTGGTAAATCTTTCCCATTTTAGGAGAACACCTAAAGCAAGTTGCTACTGCAAAACGCCGTATAAAACGTGGAAGTTTCACTTTCTGTTTTTATGCAAGGGATATTTGTTGACGCCCTGATAGAAAAATAGCCTATTCCTATACTGTCTATAAATAGGCAATAATAATCGGCGTTTCTAATAAAGGAAATATAATAACATCATAATTTTATTATTCTCAGATGCTTATAACCAAACCGTATCCTAAATATCCATGGCAATGGGCTGTTCCATTTTAGCTACTGTACTAAGGAAGTTAATTTTGTCGTTCAGATTTAATAATCATTTGTTCTGTGTGTAACTTAGCTATTAAATATTAGGCTAACCTACTATAGATTAGCCTCTTTGCAAAAAAAACAAACACAGACTTTACAGGTAGGCTGTCTTATCTCAACCCATCAGTCGAGAAGCCATGTGACAAACTGGAAAGAGAACAAAACACTGTCAACATAGTCTTAGTTTCATTTCTAAACCGATTTGAACTGTTGGACCAAAAAATGACGGAACAACAGCACGAAGAAAAACGCTACGACCCCAATGACACAACGCTGAAGTTTGTAACGCGCCAGGATGACATAAGTATGTATTTACTACTGTTTATAAAAAATATTTATATTCGTTTATATTTTAAGGAGGCAGAGAGAAACTGAAAACAAGTGTGCTATGTCTCAATAATCCCAACGGGTGTAAAATTAGATTCGCTAGACATTCGGTTTCATACCCATTAATTCATACATTTGTCACATCATGACCTCATAGTTGCATGTTTAATAAGGTAGTGGTGTCCAGTCATCATCTTAAAAACATGTATTTTGTTCATATACTGAACTATATAATTTATAACTATAATTATAAACGCAACACTTTTGTTTTTGCCCCCATTTTTCATGAGCTGAACTCACAAAATGCCTATTTCTCTCAAATATTGCTCACAAATCTGTCTAAATCTGTGTTAGTGAGCACTTCTCCTTTGCCGAGATAATCCATCCACCTCACAGGTGTGGCATATCAAGATGCTGATTAGACAGCATGATTATTGCACAGGTGTGCCTTAGGCTGGCCACAATAAAAGGCCACTCTAAAATGTGTAGTTTTACTGTATTGGGGGGTTCTGGGGGTGTGTGTCCGAAAATGAGTCAGTATCTGGTGTGACCACCATTTGCCTCACGCAGTGCAACACATCTCCTTCGCATAGAGTTGATCAGGTTGTTGATTGTGGCCTGTGGAATGTTGCACCACTCCTCTTCAATGGCTGTGTGAAGTTGCTGGATATTGGCAGGACCTGGAACACGCTGTCGTATTCGCATCCCAAACATGCTCAGTGGGTGACTTGTCTAGTGAGTATGCTGGCCATGCAAGAACTGGGATTTTTTCAGCTTCCAGAAATTGTGTACAGATCCTTCCAACATGGAGCCGTGCATTATCATGTTGCAACATGAGGTGATGGTCGTGGATGAATGGCACATCAATGGGCCTCAGGATCTCGTCACAGTATCTCTGTGCATTCAAAATGCCATCAATTAAATGCACCTGTGTTCATTGTCCATAACATACGCCTGCCCATACCATAATCCCACCGCCACCATGGGCCACTCGATCCAAAACCTTGACATCAGCAAACCGCTCACCCACACAACGCCATACACCAGTGGTTCTCAACTCCAGTCCTCGGGAGTCCTCCACATTTTGTATGTCTCCTTATTTAACACACCTGATTCAGATCATCAGCTCGTTAGGAGAGACTCTATGATCTGAACTGAGTGTGTCAGATAAGAGAGACATACAAAATGTGCAGAGCAGCGGGTCCCGAGGACTGGAGTTGAGAACCACTGACATACACGCTGTCTGCCATCTGCCCTGTACAGTGAAAACCGGGATTCATCCATAAAGAGAACACCTCTCCAAAGTGCCAGACGCCATCGAATGTGAGCATTTGCCCACTTAAGTCGGTTACGTCGACGAACTGCAGTCAGGTCGAGACCCCGATGAGGACGACGAGCATGCAGATGAGCTTCCCTGAGACGGTTTCTGACCGTTTGTGCAGAAATTCTTTGGTTATGCAAACCAATTGTTGCAGCAGCTGTTCGGGTGGCTGGTCTCAGATGATCTTAGAGGTGAAGATGCTGGATGGGGTGGTCTTCGGTTGTGAGGCCGGTTGGATGTTCTGCCAAATTCTCTGAAACACCTTTGGAGACAGCTTATGCTAGAGAAATGAACATTCAATTCAAGGGCAACAGCTCTGGTGGACATTCCTGCAGTCAGCATGCCAATTGCACGCTCCCTCAAATCTGTGGCATTGTGCTGTGTGATAAAACTGCACATTTTAGAGTGGCCTTTTATTGTGGCCAGCCTAAGGCACACCTGTGCAATAATCATGCTGTCTAATCAGGATCTTGATATGCCACACCTGTGAGGTGGATGGATTATTTTGGCAAAGGAGAAGTGCTCACTAACACCAATTTTTAGACAGATTTGTGAACAATATTTGAGAGAAATAGACCTTTTGTGTACATATAAAACGTCTTAGATTTTGAAAATGGGGCAAAAGCAAAAGTGTTGCATTTATAATTTTGTTCATTGTAAATCAAAATAATAATACAAAATTAAATGACGAATCAGTTGATTCACTCTTGAAATGAAGCCAAGCACACTGCCTGCACAAGCAATGGCCAAAGGTTTTCGCATATAGATGCTTGTATTGTCAATAGTACTGAATTTCCTTGTGATTTTAAGCAGTTATTATGACAACTGCATGTGCATCCATTGCTTAGTAGAATTCAAGTTCAATTAAGTTTGTAGTTAAGTATAAAAATATTCAAAAAGCTTTACACAAACCATCTCAGCACCAATTAACTTGTATATTCAGCCGGGGATGATGACCCTGAGACTCGTCGTGCTGAGATGTCATGTGGCCATGCTGTCACTCCACAGTCACTGACTGGGTGGTGTCGCAGTCTACTTGACCAGGTATTTAGAATAAAGAATCAGTACTTGTTAACAGGCACATACTTACAGTAATCTATAATTATTTCTGCCTTTCATTCTCAGGGTCAGCACAAGTTTTTGTGCCCTGCACTTAAAGATGACACAGTACAAAGATGCAATGCAGAATGGCCCTATGTGGAGGTGCGGAGGTTGGCTGTACTGACACAAGAGGAACAGAGCCATTTTGAAGAGACAATGGCTGTCCTGGCTGCAGCTGAGTACTGCGAACACAAAACAGTGAGTTACCTGTGCACACTGAGATGCATGTATCCAAAAATAATTGTATCCTTGTATATTCATATGTAAGGATGCAATTATTTTTTTTTAATTAATGGTGACATATTATGCCCCTTTTCACAAGATGTAATATAAATCTATGGTGTCCCCAGAATCTGTCTGTGAAATTTCAGCTCAAAATACTCCCCAGATCATTTATTAGCTTGTGAAATGTGCCCCTTTTTGGGTGTGAACCAAAACGCGCTGTTTTTGTGTGTCCCTTTACATGCAAATGAGTTCCTGCTCCCCGTCCTGTTCAGAACACGGCCATGAGCTTCAGATATTCAGGTGTTGTGCCGAATTTCGACCCCCGCCAAATTATTACCCCCCCCTAGTATTGGTAGGTTAAGGATTAGTTGTGGGGGAGGGGTTAGGATTAGGGGTGGGGTTAGGATTAGGCAATCAGGTACTGACTTCAACGAGGGGGGGGGTAATAATTTGTCAAGGGGTCGAAATTTGGCACAACACCAGCAATAACAAAACATGCAAATAATCTCACTCATCCAAAATCTCTGAAATAACCAGTAGCGTTATTGTTGTGGAGTTACATTGATATCTGATCGACTTATTTTTTTACATGTTTGCAGAAAAAGGCTTACCAAAACAAAGTTGGGTTGTCACTTTTCACGTTTTCTGTGTTGGTAGATGCACCGGTGACCCGATTATAGCACTTAAACATGAAGAAAGTCAGATTTTCATGATATGTCCCCCTTTAAAATGTTACTTAGAATATATATGCTTCTTTTCCATTCCTTGATCTTTAACTTTATCTATTTACCTTCAGTGTCCTGGCTGTAAAACATTTGTTGAGAGAGCAGACATTACCAACCTCTGTGCCATTTGCACAATCTGCACGGCTGAGATGGGTTGGACATATCAGTTCTGCTGGCAGTGTATGAGAGAGTGGGAAGGTCCAGGCCCTCGATCTGACCGCTGTGACAACCCTGGCTGCACCAATCCCGACATCGAAAAGCTGGCAAAATGTCGTAATATAACACTACCTGAAGTTAATAATGTGAGTTGTCCCTCCATGCGGGCTTGCCCCACTTGTGGCAATCTTGTGGAGCACGACACAACAGGGTGCAAGAATATCATATGTAATCGCTGCAGGGTAGAATTCTGCTTTGTCTGCCTGAAAGTCACTCAAACATGTTTACAAACAAGCAGTTACTTCATTGGATGTTCAGCTGGGGTTGCGCCACGGCAGACTTCCATTCCTATCTGGAATAGAAGTGAAAACCACTGAAGAAGCCAAGCAAAATGACACGTTAAAGGCTATATTACAACGTTCCTTTCCTTGTGTGTAATAAGCTGTGATTCTGTGCAAAAATAAAATATGTAAGGTGAAGGCTTTTTGTGTAGATTTCTGTCCATTGCTCTTGTTCTCTAAATAAAATGGAATGGAATAAAATGTATTGTGTTTATAATTGTCACATGGCAGGCCTAAATTTGTGGCGGCATAACTGCACTACAACAGGTCCTTCTAAAAAAATTAGCATATTGTGATAAAGTTCATTATTTTCCATAATGTAATGATAAAAATTTAACTTTCATATATTTTAGATTCATTGGACACCAACTGAAATATTTCAGTTCTTTTATTGTTTTAATACTGATGATTTTGGCATACAGCTCATGAAAACCCAAAATTCCTATCTAAAAAAATTAGCATATCATGAAAAGGGTCTCTAAACGAGCTATTAACCTAATCATCTGAATCAACTAATTAACTCTAAACACCTGCAAAAGATTCCTGAGGCTTTTAAAAACTCCCAGCCTGTTTCATTACTCAAAACCGCAATCATGGGTAAGATTGCCGACCTGACTGCTGTCCAGAAGGCCATCATTGACACCCTCAAGCAAGAGGGTACGACAGAAAGAAATTTCTGAACAAATAGGCTGTTCCCAGAGTGCTGTATCAAGGCACCTCAGTGGGAAGTCTGTGGGAAGGAAAAAGTGTGGCAAAAAACGCTGCACAACGAGAAGAGGTGACCGGACCCTGAGGAAGATTGTGGAGAAGGACCGATTCCAGACCTTGGGGGATCTGCGGAAGCAGTGGACTGAGTCTGGAGTAGAAACATCCAGAGCCACCGTGAACAGGCGTGTGCAGGAAATGGGCTACAGGTGCCGCATTCCCCAGGTCAAGCCACTTTTGAACCAGAAACAGCGGCAGAAGCGCCTGACCTGGGCTACAGATAAGCAGCACTGGAGTATCCACAGTCAGTGATGGTCTGGGGTGCCATGTCAGCTGCTGGTGTTGGTCCACTGTGTTTTATCAAAGGCAGGGTAAATGCAGCTAGCTATCAGGAGATTTTGGAGCACTTAATGCTTCCATCTGCTGAAAAGCTTTATGGAGATGAAGATTTCATTTTTCAGCACGAGCTGGCACCTGCTCACAGTGCCAAAACCACTGGTAAATGGTTTACTGACCATGGTATTACTGTGCTCAATTGGCCTGCCAACTCTCCTGACCTGAACCCCATAGAGAATCTGTGGGATATTGTGAAGAGAAAGTTGAGAGACGCAAGACCCAACACTCTGGATGAGCTTAAGGCCGCTATCGAAGCATCCTGGGCCTCCATAACACCTCAGCAGTGCCACAGGCTGATTGCCTCCATGCCACGCCGCATTGAAGCAGTCATTTCTGCAAAAGGATTCTCGACCAAGTATTGACTATTGAATGCATAACTGAACATAATTATTTGAAGGTTGACTTTTTTTTTTTTTGTATTAAAAATATTGGTCGGATGAAATATGCTAATTTTTTGAGACAGGAATTTTGGGTTTTCATGAGCTGTATGCCAAAATCATCAGTATTAAAACAATAAAAGACCTGAAATATTTCAGTTGGTGTGCAATGAATCTAAAATATATGAAAGTTTAATTTTTATCATAATGAACTTTATCACAATATGCTAATTTTTTGAGAAGGACCTGTATATGAAAATTAAGTCAGTTAACTAATGAATATTGTGCCATGGGATATTTAATCAGTATTTAATCAAAAAGAAAAGCAGAAAAATAGTTTTTTGAAAGTTGTAAATAAAACAAAGATTATTGGAGAACATTTAACAAGAAAATACAATACTCATTCAATTTGTTATTTGCCATTTCTTTGTGTAATTTACTAGTAGTTTGAATGAAAATTGTTGCTACACAAACTGTATATAACAGACATTTACAACTATCAACATTTACTAGTTAAAATGGAATTTCCCTTAATTGCCAAATCCTTCTGGCAAAGAAACTGAGTGGAACGTAGGTATACTGGTTTTGGTTTCTGTTATACTGAAACCAAAAATATGCTGACATTTGATTCTCTGAAAAATGTGCCACAAGATTTCAGAGGACAAAATTCCTTTATTCTTCTCTGGAATTTTCTTAAACTAATGGCTCAAATGTTAGACAGGTAAACAATATAATTATATGGCAAATGTTCAATAGAGTTTCCCTTAAAGCCCTATGAAAATATGAACTGTTTTTTCAGCACAGATGTAGTGCCAAAAAAAGTTAAGATGCAATACAACTAAATAATACAACAATTAAGCGTGCAAATCATATACTTATAAAAATGGTGAATTCTAGGTTGCATGGTAATGTTCTTGATTATGGTACATCTCACACTGATGTGAGCTCTTTTACCAGTGGGGTAATCTGAGCTAAACGGGGACAAAATGAAGTCTTAAATCACAGGGGAACGAGAGAAGACCTTGGTACCCGTCTCAGCTCTTTTTCAATAATACTGAAACAGGTCTTTAGACATTTAAGACATCATCAGGCATTCCAGTGATCATTCTGAAAATCTTATATTTGTCATCATAATGCAGACATCACAATATTATAGACATTTCAAGCTAATAAAGCACATATAGAGACTTTTTTAACTGATTATGTTTATTTAGCATGAGGCAATGTATTTCAAGAAAAAATAATAATAAAATTTTACAACAAAATAATTGGACCCATCTGTTAACTTTAATGAAAAAAAAAAAAGACTTGATAGGGGCTATTCAGATGCAGAACTTTGACTGGACGTTGTCTGCTGAGACTTGAGCTTCTTGTAGTATTTCTGGAGGAGGGTGAGAAAGAGGATAAAAGGTAACTATAAATAAATTTAAGTGTTCAGAATGGACTTTAACAGCACTTCAAATAATATTTAATACCAGGAAGTAAATAAGGTGCAATTAACATTCAGAAATTAAATAGTAACTTGTACCTCCATGTTCTGGTAATGCCTTAGGCTACTACAGTGACTTTTCTTAGCAGTTTCCTCATTGCCATAGAACAAAGAGCAGAGTCTGCAGAAGAAACCTGTCTTGGGCACCACAAAGTCAACCCCTATGAAACAGATAACAAAAAACAAAAAAAAACAAAAGAAAAATCAGCTTGAAGGTGATGTGATAAAGCATATGATTCAGTCATTGTTTACAGCATTATCAAACAAAGCCTTTTTGGTTATAGAAAGCCAATAATTTAGAGCTGATGTTAGTGTCATTTGTAGTTGATCTCTTACCAACGGGGTTGTCTGGGCTAAACGGGGGCAAGGTGAAGTCTTCAATCACAGGGGATTGAGAGCGGGCCTTTTTAACCTCGGGTTCCTGTACCGACTCATTCTCCCGACGTTGCTTGGACTCTTCTGCAAATTAAAATGAAGGAAAGGTATAAGTGAGAACATGCAATGGTACAAAAAACCCCAGCTAAAATATATTAATATGTTATGTAAAGTAGTTGTCTATGAGATTGAAAACCTTTGATAGTGGATTTTTTATTAGGGACTGGTGTGCCAACAATATCGCTTTCTGACTTCGCAGAATTGTCATCATCTTTAGCTCTAGGCCTGTCCTCTTCTGATCCTGAAGAGACCTCCAGACTCAATGAATCTAGAACTGTTTCATCCTTTTGCGGTTCTGGCTTAAAATTAAGATCCATGGATTCTAGAGCTGCAGGAGGACTCTCGCTTATGGAAGCAGCTGCCGCTGGTTCACACTCCACGCTCATCTCAGGCTCCTCTGCTTCTTCAGAACTCTTTGTCGCCCCTCTTTTACCCCTTGTGGATCGCCTCACTAAGAGTAAAGAGGGGACAACAGTAATTACAAAACCCACATGCCCTTTAGACTTAAAAAAAACCTCCTTTCTATCTTTTACTCACCTGGGGTCTGACGAGCTCCCTTTTTGGCCCTTGTAGCTCTCTTTTTAGCTTGCGTCTCCTCTTTGATCTCTTCACTAGGTGGTTGTTCGTCTTCCTCCTCCCCAACTTCATCCACAGTTACAAAATTCATCTTGCGGAGCTCTTCCAGGTCACATGAATCCTCTTCCTGGCTTGGTGATTTCACATGCTCCTCTGGTATGATTAGTGTTGTGCTTCTGGGACTGGTTGGCTTGGCTTCACTTTGCGCCAATTCCTCAATCTCCTCATCGTCACCTTTGGCCTCATCCAAGGTTACAAGAGTCTGAAAAGACAAAAAAAAAAGGCCATGTAAACATGCAGGAAAGAACTAAACCAAACCAAACCAAACCAAGGTAGCCTTAATAATGGGTTTGAATACAATTTAAGTGGTGGCCAAAAATAACTGACCTCAGGGTTGAATGAATCAAATTCCTCCTCTTCATCAACAATCTCATCCAACGTGACCAGGCCTTGAAGTTCTTTGTCCAACTGGTATTCTTCACCCCCCGTTTCATCTTCTCCAACTTCATCAACTGTTAAAAGTCCCTCAGGTACTTCATCAGCCTTTGAACGCTGATCCTCATTTGATTCATCAAGATAATCTTCCTCAACCTCACTGACCTCATCAAGAGTAACCAAAGCATCATGGGATGGAAGTTCAGAGATCACAGTTGCCCCATCTTTACTGTCCATTTCTGGGGCAGATGTTTGAGGCTGTTTGGGTTGGTCATCTTCTGATTTCACTAAAGTTTCTGCAGAAGTTGGTGGGCAGCCTTCCTTTTGTGAAGGAGAGGAGGAAACTGACTGGCTTGGCTCAAATTCATCCAAGACCCCAACGTCAGTGCTTTCTTTCATGGTTGAAAGGGTCTCAAAATTGGCATCCATCTTGGCTGAAGCACTTTCTGCTACAGTACAAAGCTCTGTTGTCTCGCTCTTAACAACGACAGTTTCCATCCCATCTGTTCCCAGCAGTTTATCAACACTCTCTTCCTGAGACTCATGCTCTTCTGGCTTTTGAGATGCGACCACTTCCGCAACTGGCGTGGTTTCTTCAGTCTTGGTGTCCATTTTGACCATACATTCAATAACTCCAGGTTCCCCTGTCTCAGAAGGTATAGTCTTATCAGTATGTTCTGGTGTATTAGCTTGACTTGACTCAGCAATAGGAGAGACGATAGAATGGGGATCGGGTTCATCCTGAATCTTCTCGTCCCTGACTGAAGACTCTGCATTTGAAGCCACAGTGTCCTCTGCATCATCCCCTACTTCGTCAACGGTGACAAACTCATCAATGTTAAATGGAAAAGTTTCTTCATCTGTTTCCTGGAAAGCAGAAATTCCTTATCAGCAACGTCATTTTTCCAGTTATTAGATCGCAAGCGTATTCAATGTTGAAGCTTACCTTTTCGGTTGGCCTTGTTTTTGAGTGACTCCTTGAGGGTTGTGAGTTTTTGCTATGACTCTATAAAAAAGCAAAAACAACAAATCAAGCCAAAACATTAACATTTCAGAGCAATTTCGCAACTGAAGAAACAGAACCATCGAAGTAAAAACAATATATATATATATATATATATATGGTCCTTCTCACCCTGCGATCAACATCATGCCCCCTTGATCGCTTTGATGGAGGGCTGGATTCCCGCCTACTTCTTCGGGAGGATGATCCCCCACGCCTGGTGGTAGGACCATCTTCTTCAGAATTACCCCTGTTCCTGTGCCTAGAAGCTGACTCCTTCTCTGGGGATGAGGTGTCCACAGGCCTGCTTCTGGACCCGGAGTTCTGAGACTTTTTCTCTTTCTCTGCCTGTTTTTTGTTCTCTGCCTGTTTTTTATTCTCTGCTTGAATGGTTTTCTTCGTTGCTTGAGCAGGTTTCTTTGAGCTTGATGGACCTTTTGTGGTTGTCTTTTCTGCAGCTTTTTTCTCCATCTCTGCCTTCTGTTTGGCTTCCTCTTCAGCACGTTTTAATGAAGACTGTAAGCGACACTGATGGACAGCTAATTCAAGGGCCTTCAAAATTTCCTGCGTAACCGGAGGAAAGTCCAGAGTCTCGTCGTCGATCTGTAAGGGCTCAGGCACTGTTTGGGGAAAGTTTGAGGCACAATTAACTGTGACAGATGAATTACTGACAGTTTGATCAGAAGTGGAGGGCAGATCAGAGGCAGAATCTAAGGTTGAAATGGAGTCAGATGCAACGGCTACAGGTTCAGATTGACTACTTGACTCATGGTTAATGTCCGCCTCTAAAGATTCAGTTGGTGCTATTGTCAAGTCATTCGATTGGCCATCATTGTTGATCTTGAGCTCCTGTTGTCCACATGCTTTCTCTTTGACATCAGTGCCTTTGGTAGGTTCTTCTGGACTCTGTGTCTCCATGGCCTCTACTGCCATTTCCTCACTGCTAACAGCTGAAGCAACAATATCCGTTTCTGACTTGGACTCAATATTCTTGTCGTCTTCTTGCTTTTCATTGTCAATTTTGCTTTCTTCCACAGATGTAGGAACCAATTCACTGGGAGCATCTTCAGCCTGTGGGACATTCTGATTGTTGTTCGTGAGTGAAGTCACTGTCTGATCAGTTGTGTCAAATAAGACAACAGATTCTGAAGAAGCCAATTCATACTCTGCTTTTGCAGACGTCACTAAAACAGTGGATTCCTCTGAGGATGCCAATTCGAGACTTGTTTTCCCAGATTCAACTAAAGATTCTGAAGCAGAAACAGAGGATGTAATTTCAAGCGCTGTTTTCCCAGATTCAGAAGCAGGAACAGAGGATCCAACTACATTCTCCATGTTCACAGATTCAACTGAAACAGCAGATTTTGATACAGGAGCAGATGATTCAACTTCAAGCTCTGCTTTCTCAGACTCAAATGAAACGGCAGATTCTGAAGCAGGAACAGATGATTCCATGTCAAGCTCTGCTTTCCCAGACTTAACTGAAACGGCAGATCGTGAAGCAGGAACAGATGATTCAACTTCAAGCTCTGCTTTCCCAGACTCAACTGAAACGGCAGATTCTGAAGAGGGAACAGAGGATCCAATTTCAAGCTCCTTGTTCATAGACTCGGGTTCTGCACTGGGAACTAAGGATCCAGCCGCATGCTCTTTTTTCACAGATTCAGTCTCCGGGGTCACCATGACAGTTTCAGTAACAGCTTGGGTATCCATCTTTGCTTTCATCTCAGGAGTAGGTGTTTCTGCATTAACAGACATTCCAACTGCAATGTCTTTGTGAGCTGCAGTAACTTCAGTTTTCAACTTCAACTTTTCTTCACTACGCACAGTAGATGTAGTAGATGCACCAGAAGCTGCTGCCGCAGCCACTGGCTTTTTAGATTTGACCGTATTAGGTTTACTTCCTGTTGCTGCTGATTGACCAGGAGGCTTCGTTCTAAAAGGAGAAAGTTATTTTGAAATTTCCAGAATCATTGTATAAATAAAAGCTAAATATTTTGTTCTTACCCTTTTGCATCTGGCTTCTTTTTCAGCTGTTAAATAAATAACATGTTAAGTTATTAATTGCCACTGTGACACAAGTGATGCTACACATACAAATGGCTAACAAAACCTGCTACTACCTTGATTGGTTTGGCCAGTTGGAAGTTGAGGGTATTGTTCTGGACTATACAACGAAACTTAAGGAAGCGGATGAAAATAGCCCTAGCCATAGCAGCATTCTCCATTTCAAAAATCATCTGAGATAGAAAGAAAATTAAAAACAATATAACAACAGTCAGCTGAGATCTTATACTTTCTTTTAATAATAGAAATAGATCTGCAGATATTATGCAAGTAAAAATAAGATTTATGTTTAATAAATATCAAAGTTAAATTTGAGTTTCTTACCCTGCCATTTAGAGGCAAAACCTTCTTGAAGCTACCATAGCGTTTGATTACGGTCTCGACTTCTTTGATTGCCACAAGTGTTTTTGGTACATTACTAACAATGAGAAGGCGTTCTGGCAATGTGATGATTTCCTGCGGTCAGAAGGGGAAAAAACATTCACTATAGAATAAGTCTGAGACATGATACAAGTTATTTCATTTTATTTTAAGTCAGTGTTATCTCTTCAGCATTTACTTACAGGTGATTTCTCCATTCCCATGAGCACTCTGAAAATTGACTCCTTTGGGAAGAAAAGAATAAAACAGTTGGTCAGTACTAACCAGTATTAATCAAGAGTATAAATGTACTTGAGACGTAATGCACTCTCTCTTATAGACAACAAAGATCAGGGGGCGGAGATGGGTAGGTTTAGGTATGTAAGGTGGGAGGAGTTGGATCTAGATCCTACTCCTCCCCATGGATTTCATGTTCTGCAGTGAGGACCATCTCACAAAGAGAGCCCATTTTGCCAGTGTTTAAAACAACTGTAAGTAATTCATGAATAGGGACGAAATTCAGTGAAAAGAGTGGATTGCTTTACAGCAGTACATCACACAATATGTCACACCAACATAGCTTTAATGAAGGAGTATTATTAGTACAGACATCATGAAAGAGGCCAAGAGACCAAAGAGAATGTGGACAGAGGAATCTATAAATAAAAAAAAAAGTGTCCATGACGTTGCAAACTGTTTGGTCTTGACGGTAGCTATCCGTTTCAGGAGAGAAAAACCTACCTGCCAGTGTCATTTATGAAAGACAGCAACGTAGGCTATAATCTTATCAATGGCATCCCTAGCTCAGAGTTTTGTAGTTTGTCTGGGATGTCAAAAGTATTCTTACAGTCCTGTCTCAGGACAGCATGCAAATAAATACAACTCATGGCAAGTAAGCTTTGAAACTTTGCAACCTTCCAAACCCATCTCTGCTAGCTTGTGATATTCCAGGGGTTCTCAACTCTGGTCCCCGTGGTCCAAATTCCTGCAGAGTTTAGCTCCAACTCTAATCAAACACACCTGAACAAGCTATTCAAGGTCTTCAGACTTACTAGAAAGTTACAGGCTGGTGTGTTCGATCAAGGTTAAGGCAAAACTCTGGAGGAAAGTGGACCTCAAGGGCCAGAGTTGAAACCTCTGTAATACTCTACACCAGAGGTTCTCAAACTTTTGGAACTAAAGCCCCCCAAAAGCCTCTCCTTTTATGTGGCAATTTCACAATTCATGGTTCAATGTTGGACAGCGCAAGCCTGATGTCATCCTCCACGTGGAGCTGATTTTGGTACTTGGTTTACAAGGCAGTCAATTCTGAAAACCCGATTTCGCACAGATGAGTTGAGGCGAATTAAAGTAATTTTACGTCGTAGTCAGACAACTGAGGATATTCAGTCATCACACTCAATCACAACGAAGGCAGAGAGCAAGAGCTATAGAGGTGTCGCGCTTTAAATCGACTGACTGCTCCTCTATCTCTACCGAAAGATCTTTTCCTGGTCAACAGAAGGGATTTCTGAACCAAACAAAGTATTGTTTGAAATTGTTATTTCAGTCCGTCATCACTGACTTTTTGTCTTAAGGAAGAAAGATGTTGGGATCTCTCCCCTCCATCGATGCGTTCAACAAATTCTACCTGTCGAAAATGTCTACAAGGTATGACAACTGCACTAACCACCAGGGGTTGTCCAGGTACTGCGCAAGATTGGAGTCTGCATCAACAAGAAACACCTTTACCTCTAAACGCAATTAGTAGAGGCGATGTAATACCCGACCTCTGGAGAGCCAGCCATGTTTTTTTTTAATGTAGAGCTCGACACTGTAAAATGTATATCATGTGCAATGTGGCCTATAATAGGGGGCTCTAAAGGTGCAAAAATACACAAAACTACAAACAGTTGCTTTCATAAAACTGGGGTAAGAACCAACAATTTCTATGTTTCTAGGACATTTATAAAATATTTTTTCCCCTTTATAATTTCAGACAGAGATGGAGTGCACACTCACAGTGTAGTTCAGGTCTATAGGTTGCACCATCATCTTTACGGTTATCTCTTTCTCTTTCACTTTAGCTGGGTTCTCAGAGAAGGCCTTCACCATTGCTTCAACTGCCTCTGTGTTGGCCATCTGCAGGTAGGCCTAAAAAACATTGAAATACTGTTAAAATACATAATACAATATGATTAGTGCTGGGCAACGATTAATTTTTTTTATCGCGATTAATCGCATGGTTTTCTTGCGATTAATCGCATTGTTATGCGCAAAATTGAATAATGACTTCTAAAGTAGTGTATTGCGCACTTTTGATTTAAATGTACTGCTATATACACAAAAGTGCAATAACTTTAAACAAATAAGGTGCTTTTATACCAGCAGTATTCCCTTTACACAGTAATCTCAAATCTCAACTTAAACATTAATGTAATCAAATCAAATATTTAAACAAAGCTATTTGCCACTGCCAGGGCATTACCTTTTATCTAGTTTGTTAAAACGAGTCCAGTTTTCTTGTTTTTTTTCTGAACAGGTATCAACAGGTATCTTTTATCAGGGAGCAGCAGAAACAGTCTATGTAGTAGTCAGAGGTCATGATCACTACCATATAAGTCGACCAACGTTACTTATAGTAGCTTAGGTTTGGTCATGCCATGGTTTCCCACGTAAGATTACATTAAACAGAGTAAAAAAAACAATTTATACTTTATACTCAAGCTGTTGCTGTGTAGCGCGCGTACACTTCAGCGTACCCTGACGTGCACCTCTCCAAAAATGTAACGTAAATTCTACGTGTACCGCAAGCGCTGTGATTGCTA
Organism: Gila orcuttii; assembly: GCA_026230005.1. NCBI lineage: Eukaryota > Metazoa > Chordata > Actinopteri > Cypriniformes > Leuciscidae > Gila > Gila orcuttii. The sequence continues at coordinate 11,001,071 of JAPDVR010000001.1, read as the reverse complement.
CAACCGCTCCCCGGGTTTCACATGCTCCCTCTGCATGTGTAATTGCGCGTCAACGTGGACAACGACGCAGAGAAATAAATGAAAACCAACGCGTAGTCTATAGCGTATTGTCTTCGGCGTAAGTCCGACGCAGAAGTATAAATCAGCCAAGAGTGAGGTGAAGTGGTCGAGCTCAAGGTGCAGCGACAAGCGGGTGAAATTTCCTGTGAAACTGTTGCGGTCATGCTCGCCTCAAGCACGCGCCCGCTCGTTGCCGAAGTAGAATTGTCTATAACTTTTTATAAAGGACGCGCAGCACAAATCATTAGAAGAGAGACTGATCCTCGGCTCGCTGTTAGTGAGTTTCCAGAATCTAAATAGTTATTATCTATAGGTTTTATAGGTATCCATAGAGCGCCTGTCATTCACTCGCGGAGCGCAACCCTTTAACTGTTCACCAGAGAGAACCTGCCTCTCTCCACTGCTTGTTTGGGTGGGTTATTTGCTGGCTGACCAACATCCCACCCCTCCTGTGATCATGGTTTGACTGTAGGCCTATGTGTATTCAGAGCCAGTGAGCAACGGACTTTGAAAATAATAATAATAAAAAAAACTGCGTTAACGTGCGATAAAACAATTGTCGGCATTAATTAATAAATGCGTTAACGCGATAACGCGTTAACTTGCCCAGCCCTAAATATGATATAAAACAATATAATTAATAAATACTAATATCAATATAATAAAGACACCATCCATTTTTTAAATCAAAGATTTATGTAATTTTTGCAGTATGTCATTCAACAAAGACAGGAAATAGGGATCACTGTGCGTTCATACCGCCGCCGGCGAGAGCGTCAAAGTGGCCGGAAGTCATTCATTTTCAATGAGAGCCCAGCGGCGAGGGTGGCGCGTCTTGGACGGTGAGAGTGGCGAGAAGAGTTGAAATCTGGTCAACTTTATGGTAATGAGCTATGACACGGTTCAGCGGCAACGAATCTGAATATAGAAGTGCTCCGTTTGAGAGGATTCCAGAGAACGCAGTCTGTAAACTTTGGTTCCGACCACGTTAGTTCCCAAGCAAAATAGAGGAGAGGTTGATCATTTGAATTTGATAAGGCGGCGCGCAACACTATTTAAAGGCAAGATTTTAGCACTAGTACACTTTTTTTCTGCGGGAATGTAAATTAGAATATAACTTAACCATGAACACAAAAGTCACACCACACACGGCTTTTAATTGGTTTATTTCGTTAGCAAACATGTCACTATAATTGTTAAGTTTTTTCCATCTATCAATTTTCTGCAAAAATAACAATCGACATCCCTGTTTGCTTTGCGGCCCCTTTAAATGAAGTTTTAAAAAAGAACAAGCATTCGATCTACGTCAGAGCATCAGAGCGTCCACGAATTTTGGCAGCGGTGTGAACGCACAGTAAGCGCAATTGACGACGAGCCTTACACTAAGTTGATCAGCTAATGTATACGTTAGGAATGTTTTTATTGTTCGCAAATTATAAACCAGCTCATATCCATCCCTTCTAGTAGCATGGATACATCAGCTAACTTTAGCAGAAAATCATTGTTTAACTATCATGGATTTTTTTTTAGATGGATACCAAGGCTACCAAATTTTAGATTTCTGATCTAGTTTGTTTGCAGGCTTCCATGGCTGCAATATGCTGCGTTTTCCAGCAAATGTCAACTAGTGATGTCAAAATTCTATTGGAAACGCACATTTCAAAGCAAAGTAACTGGCTGTAGCATTTTTTTTAAACACGTATTTTAACTTAGCATGTTTCCAAAATCTCTGCAAACATATTATTGTTTTTTTATGCTTTACTACACTGAAAAAAATTACATACAGCACCTTTAATGTTATTACCTTCTTTTGAGTGATTGATATAAGAGGAGTTGCAATGAACCCATATGGTTTAGCAAGATTGGTAAGGTCATCCTCAGTAACCCCTTCCTCTGGAAGATTCGTAATCTCGACTACATTTTTCCTCCAGGGTACTTCCTGTAGTCAAAGAAAGAAGGTGGAAGTAGCTATTATTTGTAAAAAATTTATATACACACACACATACATACATATATATATATATTATAGGTATGCTTATATGCAGTTTAGAGGGAGAACATCAAATAACATACCTTCTTTAAAAACTTCTTGGCAACTGCGGTCTCTGCCAAATTACACAAACAAATGTTATACAGATTGTCCAACATGACCACAGAAACAACTACAAAGGAAGATGCAGTAACTTACCTGAACCCTTAACAGTGGGTTTAACTTTAGCTGTCTGTACCATCTTTTTGGGGTCGTTCGGTTTTCCCTTGGTTACTTGAGGTGTCTTGAAACCTGGAAACTCTTTTGCTTTAGCTGGCTGAGATGCCTTCACTGGATTTGCACCCTTCACTGGATTTGAACCCTTCACTGGATTTGAACCCTTCACTGGACCCTTCACTGGATTTGAACCCTTCACTGGATTTGAACCCTTAACTTTCGCTGACTGAGTTGGTTGTCTCATAGTCACCTCTTTTCTATAATAAGTCACAAATACATTCACAGAACCATTTGTAAAATGTTCAAAACAGGCATATATATATATCTCTCTTTAAAAAATAATTATTTTATTTTTAGATGCACTGCAAATCCACTGCATGCATGAAAACTTACTTCTTAACAAGTTTTCGCCTATCATCATCATCTCTTGCATCCTACAAAAGTGCACAGGTCAGATTTAATGCCAGGGCTTGGTATAGTTCACATCTCTAAGTAGACTTGACAGAGTCAAACATACCTTCTCCATGCAGATCTTAATGACCTGACCACGAATTGTCAGGTTCTTAAAGTTGAGCAAAGCTTTGGCATCCTCCTCTCTCTCCATACACACAGAGGCCTAAAGAGAAGAATAACAAACGTTTGCTTTCACAAATTATTTCCTTATTACTCTTAATGAAAAACACAACAACAAAACAGTATAATGACAAACTCGCTTATATTAAACATAGAACTTTTATTAACAAAATGAATAAGATGGCGTTATCATCAAAAGGATTAAGCATGGCAGACTCATTCCTGTGGTACGCTTGAAGGTGTGTGTGTAAATTATAAGTGTTTCCACTGGAAGTTGCCACCTTCATCAGGGAAAGTTTACAGATTGCCTCAATGTTTGCAGGTTCCCAATTAGCATTGGGTTTAAAATCAAAATATCGCCAAATAGGTGCTTTTACATTTTGCTTTGAAACCAAATCTTCCGCCATCGTGTTGTTAGTAAGCTTGCAGTCTTGCTTCACTCTCGTCAAGTGAAATCTGACTCCTGCTGCTGATCTGTGCTGCGACCACTGATCTATATAATGACTGGATAGCTCATGACGTTCTAAACTGCCATCAGGCAGTGAAGCCACCGGAAGTGTTCGAGCGGCCATCTTGCGATTCCCTACCAGCAGAGGGCTCCAACGGCCGTTATACAGATTTTGGTAGCTTCGACGGTACTTTTAAGATGACCCGCTGTGCAGCATACAAGTGTAAAACGACGTTCACAAAAGGATGTAGAAAAACTGCCCACAGGTTGTAATTCAAGCCCTATAAGTAGTAATTAATATGTACAATTGTTGCTATTGCTGTATTGTTTTCTCCGAGGCAAGAGTAACTTAATTCTTCTACTAGTGTTGTCAAAAGAACCGGTAATGTTACTAAGGTAAGTTACCAAGTCGGTACTGAAATTTTGAAAATGGTACGATACCAGCATTTCTGCAGTACCGGGTAACTTATATTCTCGGTACCCACTAATAGCTGCTTTCAATCGCTTCAGTGTTTATCTAAGCGCGATCGAGGCTCCAGGCTAACTTTTTTACTAGGAGCACTTTAGCCAATGTAGCCTATACCACGATGTATTATACTAGTGTCTGTGAATATTAAACCGCAAAAAACTTGGCTATTAACCCTGCATGTTCTGCTGGTCTCTGTGGGAATGAATGGCGTAGTGATCGACCGATGTATCGGTTTACCGATATTTTTACCGATTTTTAAGCATTTTCCATAATCGGGTATCGGTTTTGTAATATCGGATTCGCCGATAAACGGCGCCATCTTGTGGCCGTTTTGAGAATTCCGCCATTGCAGCCCGCGTCTGAGGAGATCAGTCAACAACAACTCTGTGCACAGGTAAATTATATGTTCTACTTGCTTTGCTTTAATTATTTAACTTTATTTAACATAACAGACATGCAGAAATGAGTTTTGAGACATAAATGCCTGATATAGTTTATTTATGCAGCTTGGTTCTAAAAAATTGAGACGAACTCATGGAGTCAAGTTGCGTAATCTGTCATGTCCTGCCCCAATAAAGGCGTAACTTTACATGAATTAAATAAAACAGACAAGAATGAGTGCATGTTGAAAATAAAAGCGCTGAATTTAATTCTCTATCTGTTGTATTTACTCACCATTAGTCTCGAAAAAAAAGTTCGCTCATACTGCTGAGCACTCACTGGGTTGATGATCAGGAATGCTCAAGCACGGCCACTGAATGAAACTTTTGACAAGATGATCTTGTTTAAACACCCTAGATTATATTATCATTTACTACATATTCTGCAATTATTTCGCTTTAAAATGATACCGCTTTGTGGAAATTAATTATTTATTATCTGCACCCGCGATCGCGGTTGAGTAGCTTATCATTCTGTGTAAATGCATAGATAAACAGCACTTTGTTAGAAAGCCTTTCATGATCTAGACCGACAAAAATATTATTAATAATTAGTAACATACTAGTTGGAAAATGCAATGATGTATATGCTGTTTTGTTTGTTACTTTCCTGACAATGTTATATTCCAGCTAATATTATTCAGTGAATTAATATTACCCAGTGAATTATTCCTCACTCTTAGTTTAAACCTATTAAACGGCACATAAACCTTTGAAAACCGTTTAAAATTAATTACATTTCTGCAAAGGTGATATGACTCTGTCCCGTCAATTATTTTCTCCATATGAAAACATTAGACTTTTAACATTTACTTGCTTGTTAACATTGTTGCTGCTGATGCTTATAAATTATATTCATAATTTAGTTATAAATTATATAATGTAATAATATAAATGTTTTTATTCTGATTTGAAGATTTAATTTAACATGAAAGAGTGTTAACTTTCAACACTTTTGTTTAGTTTTTTAAGATGACTGAAAGGAGGAAAAATCAAAGGACTTACTCCACAGACCCCTCTATTTATTTGTGTATAAATATAAAGGTTTTTTTTTGTATGCAAGGAGGGAGTGATTGTTATAAAATGGTTTGTTCAGTTCATTTTTGTTGTAATAATTGTGTCAAAAACAGAAGTATAACATTAAATAAATATCGGTTCTGCATATCGGTTATCGGGCACATAAACATGCAAATAATCTGTATCGGTATCGGTTATAAAAAAATCAATATCGGTCGATCACTAGAATGGCGCAGACGCGCGGGTTAATTTACCCTACACACACACAAACACACACAGAAGCACGCGTGACGCTCGCGCATTTTTCAGTCTCTGCTGCCTCACGATATGAGGACATGATGAACTTCCTCTCCAGAGCCGATCTGAGAGTCACTTCATGAGCATTTTACCTCTTCATTTGAGAAAAACTATCGTCATATCATAACACACAGAAACTCAAAGGTCTTCACGGCAACCCGTCAAAATAAAAGTTCGGTTTAGCTTGAAGAAATTGACTGAAATAATTATATTTGCCTACTGTTGTACAGTAGATTTAGCTACATCTTAATGTAATGCAATTTTTAATTAACAGGACAAATTTTCGACTTTAAACAAATATCCATTTAAATGTTTAGGGTGTTTGAGTGGTAAGAATGTACAGGGAGACTTTAGATTTTAAAACGGTGTCTCCTTAGGCAATGTTTTCTCAGTCAAATCATACAATTTCCTATTGATTCAATAGAACGTGTGAGCTCACTAGGGAATACCAATATGGTGGCGCGGTGGCTTCACTGTTTATGACGTCATGAGTAAGGCTGAGCAATTTTATCGATTCTGCAATATAAATCGATATTTTTTTCCCCAAGAAAGTATCGATTTTTAAGCCGCGAGTATCGATACATAAGTCCCATTCATGTCCCCGTGTTTACCCCCATTCGCTTTAAAGCTCGGACGTTTTCGGTTCTGCTGTCGGTACTGGAGAAAATAGAAAATAGACGTAGGCCTACTATTTATTATTGATATAAAGACGTAATCTTGAACATGTTTATCTCACCAGCCAGTTCTATATATATAATAAAATTAAACCATTTGTCTGTGATGCAATTTTGCTATTCGCAGTCCAGAAGAGAGAGAGAGAGCGCAATCTCTCACGCGGAGCCACAGCGCGCACAACACCACAGCCCTGCTTAATGAGTGACAATGAGGACAGAACTAAACATTCAAACGTGGTTACACTTTAGATCTTGGATAATATTCTAATTTTATTTTAGATTTCGGCTTTCAGAGATTATAAAAAGAAGATATTTTAGATGAAACCAAACTAACTGCATTATGTCTAGAGCAACTTCCTTCCCTTCACAGCGATGCGCTGTCATTTCTTCCTAAAACCCAAACGTACCATCAGAATCAGCACGATCAGTGATTGTTGTAAACTGCAGTCACTACTGTTGCTAAATTGCGGACGCGTTTAATCATTAAAAGAGCTATTAAAAGCACAAACATCTGCGCAAGAGCTGTTCACAAAACGGCGCGCGCTCTGAAATGGACTGCAACGAGACAAGAAAAGTATAGGCTACTTAACTTTGGGCTTCATCATGTGCGCATCTAAACTATCAAATATACATAATAATATAAAAATGACCAGCTCTGAGATTCACTGAAACACAGTTTATTCACTTAAACAGTTTATGTCTTAAATGGACGTAAATAGTTAGGAGAAAATGATGGTGCATCAGTCACCTATTAGATCTGCACTAGGTTTTAAAGGGGCAGCGTCTAATAAACCTGCTGACGATTGAGCCATTAATGCGAATCAAACAACAAAAGGCACTCACAGCTCTTGAATGAATAACTTAAACTTGTCCAGTCAGAGACATATATTGTGTAAATCAAGTTTTTAGTTTTCAGTTCAAATAATTCAATCCAAGTAAATGGAACACTCACGATGTCACCAAAATCACTCTGTCCCCTTTAAATTTTCCAGAAAATGATGTAAGTGTATCGAATTATATCGAATCGTATCAAATCGTTGGCTGAATATCGTGATATATATCGTATCGTGAGCTGAATATCGTGTATCGTATCGTGAGATTAGTGTATCGCTACAGCCCTAGTCATGAGCTATCCAGTCAGTCTATATAGATCAGTGGCTGCGACTCACGCTAAATTAAGCAGGCACGTTCAGTTTTTAATTATAGTGTCTGTTCTCTAACGGAACTAAATTATTTTATTACTATTAAAAAAAAAATCAAAACAACGGTGGAGGGCTGGGCAAGTTATTTAATCGGTTCGCGGCCGACTATCGCAGCAAGCCTAACGCTGAGAATTCATCTTGCCATTATAGGAATAAATTACATTTTAGAATAAATTAAAATAGAAAGTTATGTTAAATTGTTATATTAATTCACAATATTGCAGTGTTAACAGTGTTTACCTCTCGAATCGCCTTCAGGAGGATGGCAGTGTAAATCTTGCCAAAAGGTTCAATGGCATCAGACAGTTCTTTGTTGGTAGTGCCATGAGGAAGTCCAATGAGCCTCAGCAAACATGATGTGCCCGGGGCATCCCTGGCTTTAGGCTTCATATCAAGCAAAAACAAAGATAGCAATTAGATTTCATATTTTTAGCACAGATACTCTTATCTTTTTTTTCAAAAGTGTTTTCTAATGACCCTGCAGCAAATACAACAATATAAAGCCAAAGTAATGAAGGAAAAAGCACATTTACAACTGCATGTAACTGCTGTATGAAGATGTACCTTTGGAGTGCTGGGGGTCTTTGTTACAGAGGTTCTGCTTGACTTGGAGTATTCAGTTCTCTTAGGTGGTGAAGGCCGTTTCCAGCTACTGCTGCTTCCCTTTGGTGAGGAAGTAGAGGAAACACTCTTCTTTTTTGCTAGCTCAGCCAGCAGGGCTGGTGCCAAGGACTTCACCACAGCCTTCAAAGTATTACTGTCTGTAATTGAGGAAAGCTCAGCTGTGGGGAAGAAAAGAACTTCATGTAGTAGTACACCAAGTGATTTGAAAGCAAAATAAATGATACATTGCATTGCAAGAGCATTGTAATAAATGATCTTACCTGATGACATGAGTTTCATGGCCAGTCGTTCACTACTGCTGGATCTCTGCTGCCGGGACGGGCTGCTCCGGCGGGGACTCGAACGGCGTGCAGGAGAGCGCCTACTGTAAACTGGAGACCTTGATCGTTGAGATGGAGGACTACGGGACCTTCGTCTGTAAGGACTTCCTCGAGACTTCCTATGGGGGGACCGGCTGTGACTTCTGCTACGCCGGTACCTCCTAGGGCTTCGGGATCGGGAGCGTGAACGGGATCGTTTACGACGGCTTGAAGAGTCATGGTGCCGCTTCGGGCTAGGGGATCTGGAGTATGAGTGTGATCGGGTGTGCCGCTTTGAGCTGCTGTGCTCTGATTTGGGCTCAGGTCTGTGGATGATTGACATTTTTAAGTGAATTTAAATGCCATTTAAATGGACAATTGTCTTAAAGTATAAGATACATAATATATATATATATATATATATATATATATATATATATATATATATATATTAGACCTAAATGCTCAAGATTGATTTTGGTAGGGATTTACCTTGAAACTGAGACAGACTCAACATTCCAGTCAGGGTATCTATAATAAAATAAATACAAGGCTTTTCGTTAAGTTACCCTAAATTAGTTAAATTCTCCTAAGGAATTCTTAGGTACAGGAGAAAATGAGCAATAGGAGCAAATCATAAAACACTCACTGTTTCCTAAGACGCCTACAACTCTCAATGTGAAGATTTGTGTTTTGATGTTCAAGCCAGTCCTGTGAACAAAACAAAACAAAATACTTTAACAATGTCTTTGCTTTTAAAAATAATGCTTTAATTATTAAGTGTTTAAACAGTGCAATTGATTATAAAAAAATTGGTGTAACAGATGACCAAGATCTGTAAATAGATCTTAAAAAAAAAAAAAAAACATGAAATACCAAAGGTCAAAAAGTAAGACAAAGCTTGTTTAACCCACTATAGTCTCATTAGTGCATTAAAAAATGTCCATGATTGTCACGACAAAACTTCAACATGAAAAAAAAAGGTCCAAAGTGTGTTCTTCAGGTATTACGGAGATGGAGATCACCATCTGCCATTTGTCTTCAGCACTGTGGAAAGTCATCAGGTCTGCCTTCACAATATTTTTTTTCAGCCAGTCCAAGGTCTTAAACTAGGTCTCAGCAAAATGGTTTTTCATCAGGCTTCCCCAGGTTCCCAGAAAACGGACCGATTAATTTTCTTCTGAAGCTGGCAATGGCTTGGAGTAGACAAGATGCAATTTTTTTTCAGCCATGGTTTACAAGCTGTATTATCTACTCTATTTACATCAGCTTATTGGCTTTTTTTTTTTTTTTTACCCACAATGAACTGCACAATTATTGAGCAACTGAAGTTAACAAACATTAAAATTTCATTATAGGTTGCTGATATTTTATTTCAGATTTAAATTTAGTACAGTTTTAGCTCAAAGTTCACCAACACATCGAAATGAATTAAACAGCAATCGAGACCCTTTACATACACCGATTAATGCAAAATAATGCAAACATCTTTCAAATGAGGCACTACTGGGTAAGAAGATACTCACCTTAATCTGGACACATTCAATGTTACATAGAGAGCATGTATGAGGAAAGATTCTTGGAGTAGCTGCTGAGTAATCATTCATCATGGTAGGAGTCGGAAGCCTCTTGGTGGCGGGCACGTTGATTGGAGGCGAAAGGAAAGGGATCCAGTTGGCATTCGGACCTCCGGAGATATTGTCCATGGCCATCATTGGAAGAAGACCAAGTTGAGGCGGCATCTGCGCAGGAGGTCGACTGGGGGGTGGCAGAACAGTCTGGGATGCAGATGGTCTCACTGGGATCGTCTTCACGAGTCTTGGATCTACTGTTGGAGGTTTCTGAAGCTTTGGAACAGGGACTGGAGGTGGCTGGCACGGCTGAGGATGCTTTGTGATGTCCATGCCACTGAAGGGTGGTTTAGAGACCTCACTCACATACTTTGGTGACTCTTTAGGCAGGTGATGTTCACTTGCATAGCCATCCGCGCTCTCCTCGGCGTAGCCAAATTTACTAGAATGTCCATAGTCAATGACTTGAGATCTCGCATCAACGTCTCTTTTCACTTTACGCATACGGATGTCCCGCAAAATAAACGGTAGGTTGTCAGGAGTCAGCTGATCATCTGGATAGTGACTTAGAAGCTCTAGGTCCTCATTGGAGAGTCCAAAGCTTGCTAGGATGCTGCTGGCACTTTCAGAGGTGTAACGTGAAGGCCGTGGTTCTGGTGGAGGTTGGCTGTCCAAACCGCTAGATCCTCCACCAAAACCCGGAGACTGGAACAGCTGTGAGGAACTGGAAGGACGATCCAAGCTTGACGATCCGAAGAGCTTGCTGGGGCCTTGGTATACGGACCAGTCCACCTCATCAGATCTCGAAGAACCTGAAAAGATGTTCCCTCCGGAGGAAAGCACATCATCCCTTGTGTCCTTTCTCATGCGGGGATCTATTTTTTTGGGTTGCTGGAGCATTTGAGTGAGAAGGCGCACTTCCTCGCGGGCTCCCCGAAGGTTCTGGTCTATGGCGGCTTCAAGATCTGGGGAAATCTGTGGCTGCCGTTGTCCTAATGAGAAGGGCTGGTTGACCAATCCCCCACGAGAACCAGACATTGAACCTGGGCCAAGACGGGCTGCCCCCAGCTCCATTCGAGGCTGTGATCCAAGACCATACTGGCCGGGCACAACGGGTCTCTGAGCGCTGGGGAACAACCCTCCACGGGGATTATACAATGGATGCGACATGGTGACCTTAAGCAAGTTGAGAAAGGTCAAAGCAGGTGTTGCAATTGCAGACGGAGTGACGCTTGTGCCAGCAATTGCATTCAGCTGGTGCAGTGCCAACTGAGTCTTTATCTGTGCCAACTGGAGGGAGACGGGGCCTAAGACCGGCAGACTCCCAAAATGTCTCAGGGAATTTGCAACAGGGGGCACAAAACTTTCCAAGAACAATGAAAAGCTGGAAAAATTAGGGGAAAAAAACACAGAAAGTGTTATTGGCTTAGTCGTCTTCACGTCCTCATACAGACACTGCAAAACGGCTGCGACCATTTTCCCCTTCTGTCACACTCTCAAATCTCCAGCTTCAAGGGATTAAAACAGGTTTCCATGTCTTCACTGAAGAAGAAAACAGCAAGCAAAAAGGACAAGACAGACAAAGGAAAATAATATCACAGTTTTAGAGTATCTTTACAAAACATTCATGCAGGAGTTTTAGTGGTTTTCTTTCTTTTTTTGGCCTGGATATGAACAGGGAGGGACAGACATGCCTTAAGACAGGACAACATGATAGGTCAGACTACTAATTCATAGATATTAGACAAATGTAGCCTATTTTATGAATACTGAGAGCAGTATCTTGAGCTTTTTTTGAGGTCAATGCTGACTTTTCAAAATAAAACTTGAGAGTCTGAACGGTCAATATTGTCCATCTACGTAAACAAAGATCACACTAGGGTGATTCATCTTCCTGAACAGTTTAATGAAAAAATAAGAGACTAAAAGAATCTACTGCTGTAAAATAAACTAAAGAGCTGCTGGACTAAACAATTCTCAAAACAACAACAAATTCTAAGTGAACAAGGGTGTTTTCCAAAAGATTTCTACAATCTACTTAGGCTTATGATGCTTTTGGGAAACGCAGTACACAAAGTAAAGCAAAGATGTGAGGGGTGAAGCCCTACAATTCATCTCACCCCATCAACCTCAATATTTTTTTCAAAAAGTAAAAGTGTCAAGACAATCAAATGAAAGTGTTAAAGTCAACAAGAAACGGCATTTATCTTCCATAATATCCATTTTTTTTCTAAGTTAAAAATAAACATTGTAGGGCAGGACATAATTATATTCCATTGGAATTAAAAAAAAATCTGTCCTTAATGGCCATAATTGGCATAACCTTAGTTAACAGGCAATAAAGTCGGCATGAAACAAAAGTTCACCATAGCCTATCTATTTTTCAAATGCGTGTCATTTATCTTATGCTTTGATTTTTTTAATTTATTTTGCCTTAGGCCTAATCTTTAATCAAAATAAATTCTCCAATCATTTAGTCTGCTTAAGCCCTGTCCCTGCAGGCATGCATTAAAACGAAATAAATTTAAAGAATGTTGGTAATCTAACAGTTGACAGTAATGATTGACTTCCATAATAGGAAAAAAAATACTATGGAAGTCAATGGCTACCGTCAGCTGTCTTGGTTACCAACATTCTTTAATATTCTCTTAAAATATCTTTTGTGTTCAACAGAAGAAAGAAACTCACACAGGTTTGGAACAACATGAGGGTGAGTAAATGATGACAAAACTTTCATTTTTGGGTGAACTATCCCTATAAGCTGCCTCCATTTTTTGTCCAATGCCCACATCTCAAAATCCAGTCAAGGAGTCCCAGCCCTACATTTTTTTTCTCAATAATCTGTTACTCTTTGATATCGGTCACAAAATGGAAGAAAATATATATATATATATATATATATATATATATATATTTCCATTTCATCGTGGATTTACAATGTTATGTTAAAAAGTAGCCTAAAACCTAAAACAATATCAAAACAGTGCAGATGTCAGTCAAAAAGAAAAATATTATAAACACATTTTTCTCATGAATAACGTGAACTAACAAAATTATGCACAATGAGACAATTAAGTAAATGAGGTCAATTTTGATATCAGTATTCTGATATAATTGCCTAATTCCAAACTTTCTTATACAAAACTTTAAAGGTATTGGTCTCAATATCAGAATTTGAATGAACAAAAAAAAAAACTGTATTAACCACCATGCATCTGAAAACCAATAAGACTGGGTTTTGTATTGCATTTACTGTCATGACTCAGCATGAAGTGTTTTTTAAAGGAAAATATTTACTGCAAAAAAAAAAAAGTCTCAGACGTGAGGCCGCCATCCAGCGACTGAACACAAAATGTCCACTGAACAGCAGCCATTTCTGATAGCAGGCCTACACCTGTATTAAATGTGTCAACCATTGGACAGTGGACACTAGACAGAGCCATTTTTGGGGCATTCTGAAGAAATACACAAACACAAGACGCTGTTATAACCCAGCATCTGCTTCATTTCCCCGGGTAGCAAAATTGGAGCACATGTAGCAGCTAATGCAACTAAATAATGTCAAACTGCAAACAACTGCCAAAACACGTATTTGTGATGAGACTGACCAGCTGACCGATCGACCGTGAAGCGTTAACCGAACAGAAAACTATAATACTCCCATTACTACGACACCGCAAGATCGACCGTCGATCATTTCAATGGCGTTATAGTCTGGATGGGATGTTTGCGTGATGTTTTTGTGGCCAGTGGATCTCATTCAAAAATGAAAGCAATGTTTAAATGCACGAAATACGCAATATTGGTGATCTGATGGGCAGATCGGTAGTGAAATCAACTGGATCCGTGCAGGCCTCGGGCTCTGCAGCTTCGCCATGAGTATCATTTACCGCGCTCTTAGTCGGCGTCGTCATTTTACAGAGCAACAAGCACTTTATTCGACAAATAAATCGCCACATTTACATTACAAGCGCTATAAAACACTATTGCAATGCACCACAGTAACATACCTCGTATTTTAATATGTAAAATCTTACGATGGAAATGCATCCGATGAAGAAAACGCTCCGATTTCAGTGGACGGTCGGTTTGCGTCTCAGACGTGACTACTCGATCGACGAGTTGTAGAACAACACATATAGTCAGGAAAACCAATCAAACCAGAACCCTCGTGATACGGAAATGTCTCAAACTTTCAGTTATTACGTACAGACTTATTATTTCGCGGAAAGGGTGAACTTTTTTGCACCGTAGGAAAAGAGAGACAGGCTTTATGCCTTTTCTTGTAAACAGCAGAGAGGGAGTCCTTTCCTTCAATGATATCCAGGAGATGGCAGTGTTTCCATTTTTGAGACTCTGCTGGCTCAGGCAAAGACGTTTTCCTCCCATATATTATAATGAAGGCATATATATTTATGTATTTTAGCATGTTTTATGCTCTATACGTAATTTTGCATGCGTCATGGTTCACATTTAGTGTGACAAAGCACCTGTAATTTAAATTAAGTCATAATCTGATATTCTGAAGTTCAGACTTGCTGCATGTTGATGTTCTTGACATCTAATCCTTGTCACAAGGTCAGAGATTTTGGCACACCAATGTCTCTCTCACATTTCTGTAGCTGAACCGATCTTTCTATCACACATCGACTGTCTCACTGCAGTTTTGAAAGAAAATGTATTCAAACAAATATTGAGATTTTTATTACTTGAATTCTTTGCCATTCCACCGAAAGGGTGACATTCCTGTCCCCAGGACATTATATGTATAAAATTGCATGAAAATTAACTCTAAAATACATTTTATTATTAAGCAAAATTTAAAATGTATAATTAAAAAACATTAATAAAAACTACATAGAACACTAAAAATAGCATTTTCTGCATGTCCCCACTCTCTATCTCTAAACTTTACCATGAAATATGATTATTAAAATCCTTCAGAAATCTTAGGAATCAACAGGAAGTTGCATCATCTGGATCTTCTGAAAGCAGTGGGAAGACCATAAGTAAGTCCCTTCATTTTAATTTCTGTATATTTGATGAAATTGTAACTATGACTGAGAAGGTATATCTCAACATACTGTCCTGTTACCTAAATTATTTCTAGATTTTATTTGTTTATTTAAAAACTTTTGGTAAGCCACTAGAAATTGCTCAGTGTCCTCGTGCTATTAGCATGTATGCTATGTGGCCATATGTCATGTATTTGATAACTTTTTGCTTAAAAACTCAATCCTGTTACTTTCAGTCCTGTTATATGAAAAATAACAGGAGTGAGTTAAAGTAACAGGAGTGAGTAGAGTCCTCGGTTTTGTTGATTTAATACTGTAAATATTAGTTGATATAATACTATTCACCTGAATTATGAGTTTTAAGGTTGCAATTACTTATATTGTCGACATTAGCATTAGTTTTACAATGTGAACACCATACTTCCAGGAAGCCAGTCCACCACGAGGTGACTTAACGTTTTGTCTTTGTCTTTCTTATATTTTGTAGAAGATGGAGAAAACCCATACTATACAGGTGCCAGAAACACCCACCTATGGCATGCAGCATGGGAAGGAGCGAAACACACCCGCAACCCTCTCTTTTCCCCCTTTTTTGTCTTAACTTCCCTCTTTCTCACTCCCTCTCTCTCTCTTTCCACCTCCTTCAATGTAAAGTACTACTAGCACATAGTACATCACTTCAACACAGAAATCTTATGCACACACAGTCATCTAGACACTCTCTCATACACACAAACATTCCTGTTACCTAATGTTCATTCCTGTTACTATTTTTTTTTCTTTTTCTAAAAAAAATAAAGTTAAACCACTGTTTTATCAGTTTTGTTTGGTCCATCATTTATACAATTGTTTAATAAATTAAATTCTAAAAAAAATTATAAACTTGAGGGTTCGGTCTTCTTTAAAATGGAAAAATGGCTTTGTGTTTTTTATTAAAATGCACCTTGCCTTAATATATAGTGATTTTTTTTTGTCACAAATATCAATTATTTGAACAAATAACCAACAATTTCTTTAAAATAAACACTTTCTTGTGGGGAAAACAAAGGAATTAATTGACATTCTTTTAAACATGCTTTTAAAATGGCACATGAGTTTCGGTAACAGGACTGAGAAAACATTCGTCCATTTTCTGCTTAGAAACCTTGTAAAAAATTAAATAAAGTTGGCTGAGATTGACTAATACACATTTTAAATAGTTAAATATGTGCAGTATTAGATTCAGTATTGAAAAAAGATAAAAAATAAAGTTTAATTTTGAAGAGTTACAACAAGCAAATGTCACCCATTCGGTGGAATGGCCCTGGTACATTTATTTTCTTGTTCGTTAAATTGCGTTCTTGTTAATAAGACATTTAGTAAATCAATGATGTATTACCATGATGATTTTCAAAAAACATTGCATTCTCTGCATTGTTGATTTTAGCTTTTGTAACTTGTAATTTAGTTGTGATCATGAGTAAGAGATTGGTTTGGGATGCTGGTAATGTCATGACTCAAAGAGTAACAGGAGAGCTGTTATTCGCTTAAGGTGAAATTTTAAATTGAAATTGAAAATTCTGTCATTAACTAAGCTCAAACGTGCTGCTTAACACGAGAATGAATCTCATTGGTTCTCACACAGGCGAACATGCTTCTGTTTACCACAACTGTTGTGTGAGTTAATTAATGTTTACATGTGAATAAAAGCCTAAATTAATCTGTTCATCTTATAAAGCGATCGTATCTCTTCAGAAATTATATTCGTTCAATTATATGCATTATTTACAATCTCTTTATAAACTTTTTGAAGTGCCAAAGTGGTGTCAATGGAGGGACAGAAAGCTCTCAGATTTCATAAAAAAGGTCTTCATTTGTATCATGAAGATGAACGAAAGTCTTATGATTTTAGAGCAACATGAGGGTGGCAGAATTTTCATTTTTGGGAACTATCCCTTTAAAGATTTAAACAAGTTCATATACTCTTATCTGAGATGTAGATCAAATCTTATTTTAATCACTTTCATATATCTTTCATAGAAAACCATTAGCTTTAATGGAATCTGACTGCTTTATCCAATCAAGTTTGTTTTGTGTTGTATTTTTAAGATTATGAGGAAACCCCCTGATCCCTCTCGGTGCATTATATTGCAGATCAGACTCCATTAAGTGACCCAGAGAAGCTGTGTTATGTGGCTGACAACGTCAAACATCATGTAAAACACCTAATGCATACAGTAAGCCCCAGCAGGTTGACATATCTGATAAATCACTTAACCTGTTTTTCATGCATCTTCCTTTCGGGTGGATATACTATTGTTCAAAAGATTGGGATCAGTAAGGTAAAAAAAGAAAGAAAAAGAAAATAACACTTTTCTTTTTCAAGGACACATTACTTTGATTTAAAGTGACAGTAAAGACTTTTACATTGTTACAAAAATTGTTTCAAATCCGTTTCAAATAAATTTTGTTCTTTAGAACCTCGTATTCCTAAACTAATCCTGAAAAAAAGAGGTCACGGTTTCCTCAAAAATATATTAAGCAGAAAAACTGTTTTTAACATTGATAATAATAAGAAATGTTTCTTGAGCAGCAAATCAGCATTTATTAGAATGATTTCTGAAGGATCATGTCACATTCGGACCAAATGCAATGATAAGATGTCCGACCTGCCTGTCAACGTATGTATTTCCATATACCTCCGCGCACCTGCTCGTGCAGACATCACACTTCATCAGCGCGTTTCATTCTCAAGTTTCATTCGATTTGACAAGCTCTTGAGAACTCACAAAACGAACTCCAGATGAATTTCGTTTTGGTCTGCTTTTGTTCGAAATGGCGTCACATCAGTTCGTTCTTCGATTTCGCTTGAAGTATATTGGGGCCTTTAGACAGACGTCAGTCACCGTGCAGCGCAACCGAAACATTAGGCACCTTTTACAGTTCCTCGTTAACCAAAACAACAATACTGTGTTCACGCCATAACTACTGTAATTTGGAAGAGATGGAAACCCGTGACGTTACTTGACCACATGGGCAGAACTCAGTTAACCAGAAGGTCAAGCCTGAGCTGTGTTTCCCAAAAGCATTATAAGCCTAAGCAAATTGTAGAAACCATTGACGCAAATGGTTTCTACACGGTCTATTTAGGCGTATGATGCTTTTGGGAAACAAAGTCCTGAACAGTTAATTGCAGTGAACGACACAGAATAGAATAATACTTTCACACTTACTTCTAGTCCTATTGCTCATCTCAGTTTTCCTCTCTTCCTCTTTTCGTCTCAATATCCTTCTCACTGACTCTGGTTTATGTCCAGGTCCACCATAGTGACAGACCAAATTCCTTTAAGCACCAGAGGCCAATTTCAATCAAACAGTTTGGACACAAAGAGAGAGAGAGAGAAAGCTGGCCGCGTTACAAACACTCAGACAGGAGCGACAGAAAGAAAAAGAGACATGATGATAGGTGTCATTTGCACAGGACTTAGATAAACTGTTCGCCCTTTTCATCCCTTCCCCTTCAAGCATTATTGTAGTACTTGCACTAGCTGTAGCTACATTATCGGCAGCTGGCATGGCACCATTTGTCCTTGTCTGGCAGCACAAATTATGTGGACAGTGAGCGGTCCCGTTAACAGATAACTAATTAAATATAACAAGAATAAATGCCCCCCAGGGCTTGGGGGAATACCTAACACTCAGCGCTACAGGACAGACTCTCCCAGGAGCCCTTCAGTTCTTAAAAGGTCACGATAACATCATGTCCTCATGGCAGAGGGAGCTCAGGCTACAAGTATTTTCAGTTTGGATGAAACCCGCTGGGTCTTATTTTAGACATCTAGGTTTAGTGTCAGATCAAAGAATAAATCACATTATATATTGTGCATTCTGTTATTATATTAAAGATTTATTATGCCTTTTTACAAAGTCTTGATTTTGTTTTTGAGCTTTGCTAAAATAGGTTTTCATGCTTGAATGTTCAAAAAACTCACATATTTCACAGTGTTGCAGCACCTCTCTTCCCAGTCTGTCAGTAACACTCTGGCTGCGTCTGAAATCACATACTCTCTTGAGTAGGTTCTTATTAAGTTATTACTTCACGACCGCCAAAAAAGTACTTTATAGAATGAGTGTGTGTAGTATAAATGTAATCTGATTGTACTGCATCTGCCATGTTGTCTTTATCTTGTGATCTACCAGTACTTCTTCACTGTCATTGACAAATCCTCTCCTGTGGCCTCATGGGATAGTTAAGTCTCTATCGTATGCACACTTTGGGGCAGTCATGGCCTAATGGTAACAGAGTTGGACTGGTGACCCAAAGGTTGCTGGTTCGATTCCAGGACCGGCAGGAATATGACTGAGGTGTCCTTGAGCAAGGCACCTAACCCCCAATCGCTCCCTGGGCGCCACTCAAGGCTGCCCGCTGCTCCGGGTGTGTGTATCCACGTTTGCAGTGTGTGTGTGTTCACTACTCACTACTCTGCTCCTAATGTGTGTGCACTTGCTTGGATGGGTTAAATGCAGAGGTCAAATTCCAAGTATGGGTTACCATACTTGGCCATCACGTGTCACTTTCACTTCACTTTCACACTTCACAATCTCGCCGGAAGTAGGTCATCTGGACACTTTTTGCCTCTTTTATGAGTACTGTGAATTCAGACATACTTCTTTTGTCATACTGTTTTTCACCTTCTATATAGTAGGGAAGTATGTTACTGTAAGTATGTTACATAAGATTTAGTTCTTGTCTCTATGAAGCCCCTCCTTCTAAAAAGCGCAATGTGCTCTGATTGGTCGGCTGGATCAGTGTGTTGTGATTGGTCAACCGCTTCATGCGTGTTTCTGAAATGTCACGCCCCTCACCATAACCACGAGTTTTTAACACTCAACCCAACCAGGCCCCACCCTTTATTTTGCATATGCTTTGGGCGGGAATTATTTAAATGAGGAATACGTGTTTGTTTCTGGAAGAAAACTCAAGACTACAATGGAGGCATTTCATGGATTCAGAAACAGTGACACTGATATAGAGAAGAACTGCCTTTAAAGTGACTTTGTGCTTTGTAACTTTGCATGGCTACATGTAAGAATATGAATGTTAATTAATTTCACTGTCTATACATGGCTATTAGACATTTTTTATGGTCAGACCACATGCAGTAAATTCTGATTCATTGTGTGCTTTCTATTGTACCACCTGTAATATTATATTGATGATTATACTGTAAGGTTGAAAGCAGATAATTAACATTATATGAACTATTGATATATTTGGTTATAATTTGTAAAACATTCATAGGCATTAATATGCCATCCCGTTAGACATGAAACACGGTCACCTTGTAATTTTTACAGTGAATTTCTGACAACCACAGCTGCTGTTTTTTTAACATGAATTTAACAGGATTATTTTGTACAGTGTCGGGTACCTCTATATTAAGGTCTAATTAATGTTAATGTTTTGGATTGGAGGTGAATATGAAAGAACATCCTGTCATAGCATGATTCCTATGGGTGACTACTGGTTAGCTCAAATGTGCTGGCTAATGTTTCCATAATGAAAGCTTCATTCTGGGCTCTGGTTTCATCATCCCATCTGAAATGAGTTCTTTCAGCACCTCGCCACCATCTATTTCAGAGTACAGACACACACGGATAAACACTTACACACCCTCATGCAAACACAACCCCTTTAACCTTCTACCACACCCGTGATCTCATAATTGTGCTGGCGAGGCGTTTTATGGTAACAGTGACCTCAGATATGTTCACAATCTTTTCCACAGTAACTGAAAACTGATCGTTCCTCATTTCAGCCGTCGTCATCCAACTCCTTTTCTTCCAAAGTCTGCTCTAGTTAATGTGTTTGGTAATTTTTCGATCTATGGTGGTTTGTATAAAATCTCTATTTTTTAATATTGAATACTATCGGATATATTAAATTTCATTGAATAGGTTGATTGATTTTACAATAGTTCCTGTAAGTACGTGAGCCATTGTCCAACAGGTAATCTGTGAACACCCTGTATATCCCCTTGAGGTTTGGGTCTGGCTGTGTTGACATGACACCCTTTAAATCAGCATTGCTTCTCTGAATTACCTTTCACAGGGTTCAAGAGAGTTTCTGGCTAGTTGATGGAACTGTCACTTGGCCTTTTGGGACAGTGCCACATTGTTTCCGAAAATGTTAAGTGGACATCTTGTACATCCATTTTTGTGCCTGGAAAATGTTATTTATGTGTTGCAAATTCTGCTGGTTTGTCATCAAGATAATATTATCTAGCAGATATATAGATGAGGTCACTCACAAAAATGAATTCACCTTTAAAGCATCAATAAGAAAGTATTGAAAACCACATACTTTGCATCATATGACATTGTATTCTAGAAAAGGTGTGTTAATGAATTTATGGGGTTGCATTACAAATAAAAAATGTAAAAATCTTATTTTATCAATAAGATTTTTTTTAAAGAAATTAAAAAATGTATTCAGCAAGGGTGCATTAAATTGATCAAAAGTGACACTAAAGACATTTAAAATGTTACAAATGTTTTCTATTTTAAATAAATGCTGTTTTTTACACTTTCTATTGATATTGAAAAAATGTATCCACAAAAAATATTAAGCAGCACATTGATTATGAAACGGTTTTTGAGCACCAAATCATATTGGAATGATTTCTAAAGGATCATGTGACACTGAAGACTGGAGTAATGATGCTGTAAATTCAGCTTTCACATCACAGGAATAAATTACATTTTAAAATATATATTTAATTGTCATAATACTTCACAATATTGCTGTTTTTACTGTATTGATCAAATATGCAGCCTTTGTAAGCATAAGAGACTTCTTTCAAAACAAAAGTAGGATATTAAATGAAATGTGTCATAACAAAATGCTTAAAAATCAAGCTTGTCTCATGTTCACTTACTAGACCGTTTAGGGCTTTAGTTTCTCAGGTCTTAAATATTGGGAGGCTGGTTACTGTACTATGAAAACATGGGTACTACACTTACTTGTGCAACTGTTAGGGCTGCAAGCCCTTAACATGCACACACACACACACACACACACACACACACACACACACACACACACACACACACACACACACACACACACACACACACACACTGTAAACCATGCAAGCCCATAAAACATATCCAAAAACGTATGTAACCTTTCTGAAGGAGGAACCCATAAATCTTGTTAAGGGGCCCAGATATAGATATACTCTACTGCCCATCTAAGGTCCTTATGGCATTAAGACTGAACCAAGGCCAATAGCCAAGGCCATGGCAACATGTGCTAAGAACATAGCAGATCAGGATATAGAATATAAATCTGTATGTGAATAAGTTTTTAGTATGATTGTTTTTAGCAAGATTGTTGTTATGACAAAGTAATGTCACTCTGTCAAAGGTGAATAGGAACCACATTAAACATTCTAGTATTCAGTTTCTGATAACAACTAGTACCAGGAGACTATGATTAACACATCTAATTTTGCCAATAAATCCTGCCAAGGTTGGAATAGTCTGTTCAGGCTTTCTGTCTCTTATCCCATATCTCTCTTCAGTTTATTAATATGTTATGCTATGTACTCTGTAGTGGACACCAGGACTCAGTTGTTTAAAAAAATAAAATGACATGAAATTATATGTATAAGCAAAAACAATGGAATTGTTCTTTCAATCACCAAAAAATTTTTAGGTTTCAGGATTTTTTTTAAGCAAAATTTGTATAAAGACGATTCTCAACTATGTTATGAAGGATATAACGAAATGAATTGATACACCATTTTACTTTATGCAATATGTGGGTAAAATGGCCATAAATTAATATTCCCATTCAATGCAATGCATCTATACACTGTATCTAATGTGCACATTAATGTGTTCTTGGAGTAACATTTAATAAAAAAAAGAAGTGTAATAATTGGAGTAATAATTATAAACATTTTAATAATAATATCTAATATGTCATAGGAATATTAATGTATAATTTATTTCCATATTCACTTGTTGTGTCTCCCAAAATGCCTGATAAACATGCTGTAAGTCCTGATGTCCTCTACAGTGGACATGAATGAAATCAATGTCCTGTTCTGTAACAGAAAGTCGTTTTTTAATTTGAAACCCCACAACGGTTTCCTGAGATGTTGCTTTATGAAATACAATTTGAAAAGTAGTCCGATTTAAATTATAATTATAATATATTATCATTATCATATTTAAAGTCTATTCCTGGGTCCCAGGAGGATATATAGGCCTAGCCCCCTGTATAGAAACCCTCAAAACAGCACAAATCTGCAAAACAGGTGTTGTCTAAAGCACACCTGATACAACTGATCAAGTGCTTCATTAGTTGAACCAGGTGTGCTTGAGCTAGAACACATGAAATATGTGAACTGGCTAGGTTTGTTGAGTGTCACGTTTGACTACATGTTAGACATATGGCTACGTCAAAAGAATGGTCCAAAAAGTTAAGAGAAGATCTTCACCTTCACAAAAAAAGAACAGGATACAAAAAAGTAGCGAAGGCACTAAATGTTCCTAGAGACACCGTTGGAAGCACAGTTCGCAAGTTTTGATGTCATATTCCGATCGGTCTGCGCAGCAGAAGTCGAACACACCTAATGGCTCTCTTTAAGAATAGCCTAGTGAATAATTGGTTCACCCGATTGCTCCGATCAAAACGCAAATTCATTCAGAGGTGAAATCGCTGTGTGTTGCTCAGAGACGCACAACAGTTCTGCTCTGGCTTTATAGGTAATATTTGCGTTAAAAAAACTGAGCAGAAACAGACAATATTGTGTGTAAAATATATCACAATATCAACTTATTTATTGAATTGTTGTATTGGAATGGATTACAAATGGATTACTGGCAACCTCTAGAATTCTAAGCAATAGTTACCAGAAACGTACAATTGTTTTTTTATTGCTATTTTATTGGTTTTAAAATAGATATTAATATCCATATCACTTGTAAATGGTAGTCACTTTAAATTGTGTTTTTAGCAGCCTGACGAAAGCCAGTGTTGATTCAAGATCTAATTTGGATTACACAAAGATATATTAATTGGTGTTACTGCCTCAAAAATCTCTAGTATTTTTGGACACCACAAAGGTTAAAGTTTATGTGTGAGGTTTATAGATTTGGCTATTTAGTTCACAGTAGGGTTGTTTGGACATGTTTATGCCATTTCGAAGTACACATAGAGGAAAGCAATTGCAAGAGGGAGAGTAGGGGGAATGAAACCATAATCTCCTGGTATTTATTTTGTCAACGTTCAATCAATGGCATAAGCCTGTGGCTGTGACTACTTCCAGAACAAACAAACCAGAGTCATAAATCTGTTTCAGATTGCATTCAGACTTTCATCAATCCATGGGATCATCACTATAGCGTTATGTTACAGGCCATATCACGGGTCTCGATTAGGAGGCTACAGTAGATTGTCGCCTTCTAAAATACAACAGTCCACGTAATTGTTTTCAGAAGATTCCTTTGCTTAAATTTCATCATAACTTTGAAATGATAGTCCGCTAGCAGGTGACTGATTGGTTTATGCAGTGAAGGTCATCATTCAGCATGGTTTAGCTCACCATCTTTTAAGTCATGACCCTTAGCTATGTGCTGAATTTATGAATGCAATGTGTTGTGTGTAGCCGTTTTATTCGGTTTGCATTCAGCTGCTTGACATGACTGGCCCTTCAGCTCTATTTGGAGCGAGCAGCATGTTGTGTAAGTGCAAACCAGACAGACAGCAAGAAGACATTGTGTCCTATGTCTCGTGTGCTTTGTGAATATGTCATGAATATCTCTTTAAATACATAATTAGTTTGCTCGCAAGGCACGTATGATGAGCATAATGATATAAGCGATATTTTTGATGAGCATAAGGATGAAATTGAGAATGTAGAGATTAATGATGATATTTCAGCAATGATTGTGATTACGAAGATGAGGACAGTGACAATTGAAAAATGATTTTACAAATGATGATTTTAAAATTAAAACATGATTTTACAGAATGGCATTTATAATATATGGGGGTGGAAATGGCATATCAGTCTATATCAGAGTAATGGAGGCGCTGGAATTTACAAGAATACCACAGAGGACACACTGTGGCTTTTCCAGACAGTCTCTCAGCAGTCCCACACGACTATTATGTGCAAATGTCAATGTCAAAAGCCCAACTCACAGATTAGCAACAACAAGCATCCACACAGTGCTGTGTGTTCTCTAATTGTAAGTTACAGTTACATGTTACAGTAATGCACTTACAATGAAAGTACACTGGGCAAGGACCAGAGGCGGACAGAGTACACAGCTTTGTTACTTGAGTAAAAGTACAGATACCCCTTGCTAAATTGTACTCAAGTACAAGTAAAAGTACTACAGTCAGATGTCTACTTAAGTAAAAGTACTGAAGTACTTGTTTTTAAAAGTACTTGAGTATCAAGAGTACAAGAGTAAATTTTCTAAATATTGCATTACTACTGCCACAGTGTCAAGTCAAGTCATCTTCATTTATATAGCGCTTTTAACAATGTAGATTGTTTCAAAGCGGCTTTTCAGAGATAAACATATAATTTAAGGTAACAGAGATTGGTTTGGTTTTATAGCGGTTGAATAATGTTATTTTCCAGCTAAAGTTAGTTTTGATTGATTCACTTCCGTCGAATGATCATTTGTTATTAAATTAGGGGCCGCTAAGATGACACCGTTCTCTTTAAACAGACTTTAAACTGAACCTGTGATAAACGCTGATGGCGTTCACATGTGCATTAAGAATTGATTCTATAGTTATGTGTGTTCGAATATACAGGTCCTTCTAAAAAAAATAGCATATTGTGATAAAGTTCATTATTTTCCATAATGTAATGATAAAAATTAAACTTTCATATATTTTAGATTCATTGCACACCAACTGAAATATTTCAGGTCTTTTATTGTTTTAATACTGATGATTTTGGCATACAGCTCATGAAAACCCAAAATTCCTATCTCAAAAAATTAGCATATCATGAAAAGGTTCTCTAAATGAGCTATTAACCTAATCATCTGAATCAACTAATTAACTCTAAACACCTGCAAAAGATTCCTGAGGCTTTTAAAAACTCCCAGCCTGTTTCATTACTCAAAACCGCAATCATGGGTAAGACTGCCGACCTGACTGCTGTCCACAAGGCCATCATTGACACCCTCAAGCAAGAGGGTAAGACACAGAAAGAAATTTCTGAACAAATAGGCTTTTCCCAGAGTGCTGTATCAAGGCACCTCAGTGGGAAGTCTGTGGGAAGGAAAAAGTGTGGCAAAAAACGCTGCACAACGAGAAGAGGTGACCGGACCCTGAGGAAGATTGTGGAGAAGGACCGATTCCAGACCTTGGGGGACCTGCAGAAGCAGTGGACTGAGTCTGGAGTAGAAACATCCAGAGCCACCGTGCACAGGCGTGTGCAGGAAATGGGCTACAGGTGCCGCATTCCCCAGGTCAAGCCACTTTTGAACCAGAAACAGCGGCAGAAGCGCCTGACCTGGGCTACAGATAAGCAGCACTGGAGTATCCACAGTCAGTGATGGTCTGGGGTGCCATGTCAGCTGCTGGTGTTGGTCCACTGTGTTTTATCAAGGGCAGGGTCAATGCAGCTAGCTATCAGGAGATTTTGGAGCACTTCATGCTTCCATCTGCTGAAAAGCTTTATGGAGATGAAGATTTCATTTTTCAGCACGACCTGGCACCTGCTCACAGTGTCAATGATGGCCTTCTGGACAGCAGTCAGGTCGGCAGTCTTACCCATAATTGCGGTTCCCTTTCGTTGTCACTCCGAGTTACGTCGGATGACGACGAATGGGGTTTCGCTTAGAAAGCCTATCAGCTTCGAGTATTACAAAACGAGCCTATGGCAAAGAAATGCCATGGGTCTGCGGAATTTGCATGACGTAACTCCGCCCCACCTCGTGGGTATAAAAGGAGGAAGTCCGCAACAGCAGTTTATGTTTTCGCTTCGGAGCCAAGTTTATTCTTCTCTCCACAAGCCATCTCTGAATTGTCAGCTTCACGAACGAGTGCCTCGAGTGTTGGTGTGACGGCGATCTACGGCGAGAGCGTGCTTCCTGCTGATCTGCTGCAGTGATTTGCCAGTCGGCGCGTTTCTCCCCGGGCGTTTCAACACTTGAGTTTTCTCACTAAAAGAGCTTACACGCGGCACGTCTTTTTAAAGATGCCTCGCCCGTGTACTTCTGGTTGCGGCAGATTGGTATCGGACTCTGATGGGCACGAGCGTTGCATAGTATGTTTGGGCATTGATCATGCTAGAGCAGCGCTCGTGGATGACTCATGTTTTCTCTGTGGGAACATGACCATCGCGTCATTACGGTCGAGACTCGGTGAACTCGCAAGAGTGAGAGTCCCCTCATCCACCCCCCGCCCTGCGGCTGGTGGCCAGGGTGACCTGAGGGTGACGGTCTGGAACAAGGCGCCGACTATGTGTCCGCGACCCCAGCCCCCCTCTTCAATAACGGTGCCCGCTAGTGAACTGCCGATTCCGGTGGCCCGCGTGTTTCGGTTGAAGCTACAGAGGATGATGCCATGTCTGTTGCTGCATCACTAGGTGGGTTTGATTCTTCTGGAAGTGAGGGCTCGTCACAGCTGCCACCTTCCGGTGTGCATACGGCTGTGCTCGAGTCTGATCCGGAGATGACGGCCATGCTTTCCCGGGCAGCCGCGAGCATCGGGCTTGAGTGGAGGCCTCCACCCTGTCCTGAGCGCTCGCGGCTGGACGATTGGTTTTTGGGTAAGGCCGCCGACCCTCGTCCTCGGCAAACCCCAATACCTTTCTTCCCGGATGTGCATGATGAGATCTCGAAGTCCTGGAAGACCCCGTTGTCTTCCCGTGACCGCTCGTTGGTCTCATCCGCCTTTCCTCCCCTCGATGATGCAGCCGCCCGTGGGTACACTGGGCTCCCCCCGGTTGAACGCTCTGTTGCCATGCAACTATGTCCTCAGAGTGCTTCTTCTCGTGGCGAGCCTAAGCACCCATCCAAAGCCTGTAGATTTTCGTCGACCTTGGTGGCGAAGTCTTACAGAGCGGCGGGACAGGCGGCTGCGTCACTGCATGCTATGGCCACTCTGCAGGTCTACCAGGCCCAGATGCTCAGAGACATGCACGAGGGTAGGACAAACCCAGGGCTCTTCAATGAGCTGCGCGCCGCGACCGACCTTGCTCTCCGGGCGACGAAGGTTACCGCGCGCTCCCTGGGTCTGGTGATGTCCACAGCCGTGGTCCAGGAGAGACATCTCTGGCTGAACCTGGCTGACATGCGGGACGCGGAGCGGACCCGTCTGCTTAACGCCCCCTTGTCCCAGGCCGGCCTCTTCGGCGGTGCGGTTGAAGACTTTGCCCAACAGTTTTCAACCGCCCAGAAACAGACCGAGGCCATAAAACACATTCTGCCCCGCCGGCCAGCTGCTGCCTCCACCCAGCCGACCGGGCAGACGCCTCGTCCTGTTTCCCGCCGAGGGCGCCCTCCTGCGGCTCCCGCCCCTCCCGCCCGGCCCACGCAGCAGCCTCCACCCCGGGCCGGTCGCGGAGGAAGCCGTAAGAAGGCGCCACAGCCCTCTCCCGCCCCGCCCCCCGCTAAACGCCGGGCCAAGCGGCGCTCCTGAGACGGGCTGCTCAGGGAAGATGGTCGTTTTTCAGGAGATGGTAGCAGGACCACTCCTTCCCCCGGTGGAGGGCCGGGGGAGAATCTTTTGTTCTCCGCTCCCCGCTGCTCACCCACGGGTGGGCAGCACCCTAAAGTGGTTAAAGACAGAAACGACCCTCTCTTCCCTGAGCTCACAGAGTTCTCGGGCGACACAGAGCGCCGCCCACAAGCCGTGCTCTCCTCGCCCCCCTCTGTCCCAGAGGCGGTTGACAAGGCGTGCCGTCCACGGACCGCGTCGCCCCTGTCCCCCTCTGTCGCCAGACCCCTGGCAGAGCAGGCCCCCGCGGGACGACCAGCCTGGTCCTCCCCTGGCCCCTCTCTGTCAGGGCGCGGTTGCTAACTGTGCCCCCACACCGGGCCGCTATGCCGTCCACGTCTGGGCCAGTTACTCCGCTTCGCTGCCCCTCCGGGGGGACGCCTGTCGTCCGCTTGATCCCGCTGGTTCAGTTCCTGGGAGCCTGGTTAGAGCTTCCCCGTCTGTCCCGCTGGATCGCGCGCACCATCAGGCTCGGCTATGCGATTCAGTTCGCACGGTCTCCTCCCCGCTTCAGGGGAGTCCGCTCCACTTTGGTCGGTGGCAATGCCCCTATCATGAGAGCAGAGATTGCCACCCTGCTGGCGAAGGGTGCAATCGAGACTGTCCCTCCAGCCGAGATGAGGTCCGGGTTCTACAGCCCCTACTTCATTGTCCCCAAGAAAACCGGTGGGTTACGGCCAATCCTGGACTTGCGCGTGCTGAACCGCTCCCTTCACAGGCTGCCGTTCAAGATGCTCTCCGCCAAACGCGTTCTCGAATGCGTGCGGCCCCAGGATTGGTTTGCAGCGATCGACCTGAAGGACGCCTACTTTCATGTCTCCATTCTTCCTCGACACAGACCGTTCCTACGGTTTGCTTTCGAGGGGCAGGCATACCAGTACGCGGTTCTCCCTTTCGGGCTAGCCCTGTCTCCTCGCACCTTCATGAAGGTCGTCGAGGCTGCCCTTGTTCCCCTTCGGGAACACGGGGTTCGCATCCTGAGTTATATCGACGACTGGCTGATCCTAGCTCACTCTCGAGATCAGGTTTGCGAACACAGGGACCTAGTGCTCCAGCACCTAGCTCGTCTGGGCCTTCGGGTCAACTGGGAGAAGAGCAAACTTTGCCCCGTGCAGAGGATCTCTTTTCTCGGTATGGACATCGACTCGGTCGCCATGTCCGCGCAGCTTACGAGTGAGCGCGCGCGCAGTCACTGCTGACTTGCCTGAGACATCTCAGGAGCAAGAATGCGGTTCCACTGAAACATTTTCAGAGGCTCCTGGGGCATATGGCATCTGCAGCCGCGGTCACGCCGCTCGGATTGCTTCATATGAGACCGCTTCAGCTTTGGCTTCGCGACCGAGTCCCGAGGTGGGCATGGCATCAAGGCACGCTCCGGGTACCAGTTACTCCGACCTGCCGTCAGTTCCTCACCCCGTGGTCGAACCTCAGTTTTCTCAGGGCGGGTGTCCCCCTGGAACGAGCTTCCCGGCATGTTGTGGTCTCCACGGATGCCTCCACCACGGGCTGGGGCGCCATGTGCAATGGACATGCTGCTGCGGGCTCCTGGACAGGACCCCAGCGGCTATGGCATGTCAATTGCCTCGAGTTGTTGGCAGTACGCCTTGCCCTGCACCGCTTCCGGGCGTTGCTCAGGGGTCAACACGTACTAGTCCGCTCAGACAATACCGCTACTGTAGCGTACATCAACCATCAAGGTGGTCTACGCTCCCGCCGTATGTCACAACTCGCCCGCCACCTCCTTCTATGGAGTCAGAAGCATCTGAGGTCGCTTCGAGCCATTTTCATTCCCGGAGCCCTGAACTGTGCAGCCGACGAGCTCTCACGGCTTCAGCCCCTCCCTGGAGAATGGCGACTCCATCCCCAGTCGGTTCAGCTGATTTGGCACCAGTTCGGGGACGCACAGATAGATCTGTTTGCCTCTCACGACTCGACCCATTGCGCCCTGTATTTTTCCCTGACCGAGGGCACGCTCGGCACGGATGCACTGGCGCACAGCTGGCCGCCGGGCCGCAAATATGCGTTTCCCCCAGTGAGCCTTCTTGCGCAGACCTTGCGCAAGGTCAGGGAGGACGAGGAGCAGGTCATTTTGGTCGCGCCGTATTGGCCCGGCCGGACCTGGTTCCCCGAACTTGCACTCCTCGCGACAGCACCTCCCTGGCCCATTCCTCTGAGGAAGGACCTTCTTTCTCAGGGACGGGGCACCCTGTGGCACCCTCGCCCCGATCTCTGGAGCCTCCACGTGTGGCTCCTGGACGGCTCGAGGTAGGTTTGAGTACCCTTCCACCAGCGGTGGCGGCTACCATCACTTCCGCTAGAGCGTCGTCCACAAGACACGTCTACGCGTTGAAGTGGAACCTCTTCGTCGTCTGGTGCTCTTCTCACCGAGAAGACCCCCGGAGATGCTCGATCAGCGTTGTGCTTTCCTTCCTTCAGCAGGGGTTGGAGCGAAGGCTGTCTCCCTCCACCCTTAAGGTCTATGTTGCCGCCATTGCCGCACACCATGACCTAGTCAAAGGTAAGTCGGTAGGGAAGCACGACCTGGTCATCAGGTTCCTGAGAGGAGCGAGGAGACTAAATCCTCCTCGCCCTCCTCTCGTTCCCTCTTGGGACCTCTCAGTGGTTCTAACTGCCCTGAAGAGTGCTCCCTTTGAGCCCCTGCAGTCAGTCGAGCTTAAGTTCCTGTCAATGAAGACAGCGCTCCTGGTTGCACTGGCCTCCATCAAGAGGGTAGGGGACCTGCACGCATTCTCCGTCGACGAAGCGTGCCTGGAATTCGGACCGGCTTTCTCTCACGTGATCCTGAGACCCCGGCCCGGATATGTGCCCAAGGTTCCTACCACTCCCTTTCGGGACCAGGTGGTGAACCTGCAAGCGCTGCCCCCGGAGGAGGCAGACCCAGCCTTGGCACTGCTCTGTCCAGTACGCGCTCTTCGCGCCTATGTAGACAGGACGCGGTGTTTCAGGACCTCAGACCAGCTCTTTGTCTGTTATGGTGGGAAGCTGAAGGGAAAGGCTCTCTCCAAGCAAAGGTTGTCTCACTGGATAGTGGACGCCATTGCCTTGGCTTACCAGCAGCAAGGTCGACCGTGCCCCCTTGGTGTGACGGCCCACTCCACCCGGAGTGTGGCATCCTCTTGGGCTCTAGCGCATGGCGCCTCGCTAACAGACATCTGCAGAGCTGCAGGCTGGGCGACACCTAACACATTCGCCAGATTCTATAATCTCCGAGTGGAGCCAGTGTCCTCTCATGTACTCGCTTCAACTAGCTAGTACCGGACCCGCTCAGGTGTCTTCGCTTGCTCGCCATTCCACTCCACGGACTGGATACGTGCGATATTCTCCTCAGGTGAGCTTCCCCGAAAGCCCTGAGTTCCTCCAGCACTCCTGACGTCGGCGCCAGTGTCTATTGCCTGCGCGTCGGCTAGGTGCCTCCCGTGTGCATGGTCCCTCCCCTGAGCGACCCCCACATGTGTATTTCCACTGTAAGCCTCTCTGAGCATGTGTCTTTCCCTTGGCAAGCCACCTTGCCACCCCTGGGGTTGAAATATTCCACCTGCGGCTGGACACCCCAGTGTTCTCCATATGTTTCCTTCGGGTCATATGTGTATTCTCTAAGTCCCCCCCCTCTGGGTTGGCATTAATTGCATACTTCCCCTAGCTTGGGACATGCTTCCCAGTGTACCTTGGTATTCCTGTGTTAAATGGAGTCCTTCGTCCAGTCTATGACAGGGATCTCGATTTACGCAGGGCACTGGAAGACAGCTGAGAAGGTGGCGTGATTAGACTGGTAACCCCATTCGTCGTCATCGGACGTAACTCGGAGTGACAACGAAAGGGAACGTCTCGGTTACGTATGTAACCCTCATTCCCTGAGTAGGGAACGGAGACGTTACGTCTGCCTGCCACTTTCCGCTGTACCGCGGGGATCGCCTGAGCTCAGTCTTGGCTCCTCAGCGAAGAAACATAAACTGCTGTTGCGGACTTCCTCCTTTTATACCCACGAGGTGGGGCGGAGTTACGTCATGCAAATTCCGCAGACCCATGGCATTTCTTTGCCATAGGCTCGTTTTGTAATACTCGAAGCTGATAGGCTTTCTAAGCGAAACCCCATTCGTCGTCATCCGACGTAACGTCTCCGTTCCCTACTCAGGGAACGAGGGTTACATACGTAACCGAGACGTTTTGAGTAATGAAACAGCCTCAGGAATCTTTTGCAGGTGTTTAGAGTTAATTAGTTGATTCAGATAATTAGGTTAATAGCTCGTTTAGAGAACCTTTTCATGATATGCTAATTTTTTGAGATAGGAATTTTGGGTTTTCATGAGCTGTATGCCAAAATCATCAGTATTAAAACAATAAAAGACCTGAAATATTTCAGTTGGTGTGCAATGAATCTAAAATATATGAAAGTTTAATTTTTATCATTACATTATGGAAAATAATGAACTTTATCACAATATGCAAATTTTTTGAGAAGGACCTGTATGTGTGCAGGTTTGTAATTCCCTACAAACCATGCCTAAACAACTACTTGTCTTTGCCTATAAATTTGCTACAGAATTTTATCTTATCATTTCGGGGTAGGTACGCGAACCGTGCTTACATTTATGGACAGAAACGTCCTACATGGAGTTATGAAAAATGTTAATGTTAATACCTTTGATAATCTAAAAGGAATTGAAAGTTAATTCAAGTCATTTTCATCTTTTTACCATGTTGCTTTATTTAACATTTCTCACTTGCCCACAAGGCAATGCACAATGGCAACGCTCTGACAAACCTCTGCTAGAGTTTTAATGGATTTTTTTGCACCCACATTTGAACCCACATAAATCTGACCATGGAGTTTACTTTGGCGTCAGTTCAGAGCTGAAGGTGAAGGTGATTTGCTGACAGGCTGTCCCAATCAGTGGCGCCTGCACAATCCAATCACGTTTGAGAGGGAAACAACAAATTGAGGGTTTCCGAGACTTTTTTTTTTTTCCTTTTTTTTTTTTCTAGAAGTAACGGGTACTCACGGTTATGGATAGAAATGTAGTGGAGTAAAGAGTACAATATTTGCCTCTCAAATGTACTTGAGTAAAGTCATGAGTAATCCCCAAAAATGATACTCGAGTAAAGTACAGATCCCTAAAAATTGTACTCAAGTACTGTACTCAAGTAAATGTACTCCATTACTGTCCGGCTCTGGACTAGAAATATGAAGTTTGTTTTTTTGTTAATGCACTTGTTCAGGAAATGTTTGTAATTAAGTTTGCTTTAATTTTGTCTAAATTTGTCTAAATTGTCAGCACTTGTTGTCCTAAAAAGGATAAAGCTATAAAGGATGGCTAGATTAATGGAGGGAGGGATGGATGGATGGATGGATGGATGGATGGAAGAAGGGAGGGAGGGAAGGATGGCAGGTGGGTGGATGGATAGATGGATGGAGGCAGGTATGGATAGATTAATGGATAAATGGATGGAAGAAGGGATGGAGGGGAGGGGTGGGTGGATGTATGGAGGAGGGAGGAAGGGATGGAAGTTGGCTAAATTATTAGTTTTGAGATGAGGCAACTTTTCTAGTTGGTGAACATTTTGTTGTGCATTAAAGATATAATTATGAGAAGAGTCTAATTTCATTTAAACAGTCCTTTACCAGTTGGACTGTCATTTAAAGGGACATTGTGTAGGAATTTCTCCCATCTAGCGGTGAAATTGTATTTTGCATTCAAACGAATTGTGTTCTCCAGCGCTTCGCTTTTTCAAATGCGTGTTGCATCTACGGTAGCTGTTATGTACCAAAAAGCTATGACAGGATGTCTTCTAATAGCACTTCGTCGAGTTTTCCTTCGGGTGAACAGGTTTGTAATTTCAAACAAACTGCAACTTGACACAACGAACAAACGAATGTTACAGTATATGAATAATAACAGTGCAATGCAGCCTTTTAAACTTGCCGGGGCAGTGACAAGCGCCTCTCACTGCTCTGCTCCTCTGTTTCTGCTGCTTACAGTTTCGTGAAGCTGGCTCTGAACGAAAACGCGTTGTGGAAACGCGTTGGCCTTGTACTTTTTAACCCTCTCTGCTATTATAGTCTTTCAAGATGGCGGAACGACATGGAAGCCTCCGTGGACCTACCCGTCACATGTATATAAAGATAATAAATTCTTCGTTTACGAGGATAAGTCAGATAATTGGCAGATGTATTTGTACACCATTGAGGACATATTTATGAATAAAAATATTGATTTTATATAATAAAATACCTAAAAAAACTACATATTGTCCCTTTAATCAGTCATTTAAACAGTTCCTTTCATATAGTTCATGTAATTATTACTACGTATTTTCACTATGATGTCTCATGCTCAAACACTGACTGTCTATTTAACGGTTATTAATTGTCCCCTGGACACTGCAAAAATTATTTTCCGACTTAGTATTTTTGTATTGTTGATAGTACAAACATCAAAACATTCTTAAGTCAAGATACGTTTACTTGAGAATGCTTTTGTGTGCAATGCTTTCCTGTTCCCTCGCAAAACGTTTGCTTTCCCCTGAAAAACTTTGCATTCGCTGGCAAAGAACTCAAAAGGTTCAAAAGTTCTTGAGGAAACAAAAGCATTGACTTAAAGTCCACCTGTAGTCAATAATTGTATCCCTTAAAACTCATCTTTAATCATCAAATGACATATTTAAATGCTTTTTCCTATGAAAATAAATTCTTCATACCTTAAAATAGCTTGAATGATACTCTACACCCTTGCTTCATTTAGTATACATGGAACCATGAATATGTAAATTTATCCCCGCCTCCACTCACTCACACCAGCTCTGAATACCTGATCCACTCAGTCAACTTTACTGTAGTAAACGCTACACAGTGGAAATATTCATTTATTTCAGTCATATAATTCAGAAAAGGAAGAGTGAATTATACAGGCTCGTCTACAAGTCGATGTATCAGAATGGTAATGCGTTTTATGTATCGCTCGCTATGTCAGACACACAATGGTAATTAATATGATTAGCCTTTGGCTTGACTACGTTATCAAACAGCTAATAATGTGTTGCTAATGTTTCACAAACCATGTTCCCTTTCGCCATCTCAGAGACAGTTGCCTTCTAACAATCAGTATCCTTAGAAACACTTTGAACTAATATACATCATACATAATTCACCCACTATATTGCTAGATGTACACATTTTTTTATATCAACAGAAAATAGAAGATAACCTGGCTTCTCTTGAGACTACCCTGCTTTGCAGCATAGTTAATGATATGCTAAAGCCCGCCCCCCTTGTGACGGGATTGGTTACGTTTGTGACGTCAGAAACACCAGTGATTTCAGACGTCAGAAAATACTCAGTAATGGTGTTGACTGATGAATTTGCACATGGTTTGTCTTAAAACATATTAAAAACACCACATAGACATATAAACAGCATTAAAAACTTGACTTTCAACACAGGGGGTCTTTATTTTTTCTCCCATCTCATTTCCCCCCCACCACCATATCCCTTTAGGGGCTCCATACTTATCTGTTCATCTTTTATTAATAAAAACATGTTAGTTTGCTCATCTTCAGAGTATCAGAGTCAGTTTTTGTTAGAGCAATACTGTCCCAGACAGCAGAGGAAGATCCATTGTTAGTTTGAATAAGGGAGGAGAAGAGGATGTGAATTGGAAAGAGAACAACAAAATCCTTTCATCCACAGATCAGGGGGAGAGGTTACATCAACCAGCTCAGTTGGGACAAAGGAAAACATACCAAAGCAACAATCAGTAATCATTGAACTTTTATAAGAAGTCATGGCAAATACTGCTTTAAATTAAACCTACAATACCTACATATTAACAGAATAATGTCGAATCTTGTTCTGTTTGGATTGCATCTTTCAGTCAGTTTAATGTGGGAGATCCTGTATGTGTAATAATATCTGAACCAGTGTTAATCTGGGCTGAGTGACGAGAGGAATGTGACATGAAGTAAGCAACAGTATCCTCTAGTCATGTGATCAAGAGAATGAAGCTAGGCCGCAAATGTAGAGTTATGAAGCTTGCAAGAACACAGAGAAACCTTTCATGTCCTCATCTGGGGGGTAGAAAGTATTCGGGGGGTGGAGATGTCTTAAATATGTCTCCAATTACGTACATGGCAAAATAATTTATTTAAAAAAAAAAGTCACAAGTAACAATTTTTAGTGTACTGGATATATATTAAAACAAGTACCATGCTGACTTTGGCATTATAGTACAGGGGTAAAAACTCATGTTGGTTCAAGAGTTCAAGAGTATATTTTATACATGATAATAACATTCCTTTGCATAGCAAACTGCAGACAAAACAGCTGCTGTTCCCTGCAGGCAGCGGAAAACCAAACCCTTGAGCTTATTTTTTCATGCTAGTTGGTCTAAGGACAATTATAAATGAATACAACATGGATTATATAATTAGACTATTGCCATCAGAGGATACTGACTCACACAAAAGGAATGAAACCAGACGTAATGGTCTATGATTATAGATGCCTTTAGCAGCACAAACATGTTTTGATTTGACGTGGCATTGCCAAAAAAACCTTTACTTAAATCATATTCATGTTAATGCTAATTATTTTTCTAGAACTACACAGTAGAAAATCATTTAATTAATTATACACATAAAAACAAGATACTGAACATGTAACTGAATAACTGCATAAGACATTATGACTTGTTTTTATGGGTTGTATCTTGAATAAAAGTGTATTTTGTTCTACTGCACTGGAAAAATATTGAACTTTTTTATATTTGAAAAGTAAGTGAAAAAATCGAGACAAAATACACTTGTATGAAAGATACATTCTCTGAAAACAAGCCTCGATATTTATGCAGTGCTGCTCTTTGAGTGAATTTACCTCGGTTTAAGGATTTTAAGGTTTTTTTTTTCAGTGTAGGGAAATAATCTCTGAAACCGATTTGTAAAGTTCTTCTACCTTGTTTTTTTAGAAAGTCAATCAATTCATGTCAACATATAAAGTTTAGGACAAGACATAACAAAAAACAGGCACATGAGCGTGACACAAACTGCAAAAAATCTCACATCCAGACATGTCAGCGAATTAAACAGCATAAGATGGGAGAAAACACACAAAAAATCTTTTGTAACATTTCTTTTTTCTCTCTGTTTCAGGTCAAAAGTTTCAAGCCACACATTTTTAGACACAAATAGCACTTAATTGCTGAATCTTGATTGGCTCCTACCATGAAATAAACCACAACTGATCCAGAATCAGAATAAAAAGTTGGTTTTAAAACACATCTCCACTTACCTATTTGGGGCATTTGGTTGGGAGAAGAGAGCCAGGCTATTGACCTGTTTGTTGACATTGTTACTTATGATAGCATTCGTTGCACCATCTTGGAAATTTAGTTTCTTATTGCTCTTTACCATGTCTTCTGCAGAAAAGCTGAATGGAGGGCAAATGTGCTTATGTAGCACTCACACCTGTCCTAGGCCACAAAGAGACCTTAAAATCCACAAAAAACAACAACCCACAGGAATACAGAGTCTGAGATTCACAAAGGCTTTCAGAAGGTTGGAAAAGTGTCCAATTGATTACAGTTGAAGCGCATTGATGAGGAATCAACACATGATGGGATGCTGGTTGTTGCGGATGGTCTTAGGATGATCGATTTGTTGCTGATCCGTAAGTGGAGGTGCAAACAGGGAATTGTTGCTACACAAGTTATCTGGTGCAGGGGGTAACAAATAAGCACTGAGATTAACGGGTTACAAAAAGGCAAAAAAGTTGTCCCAAAATAATCAAACTGTCCGAAAGATGAAACCAGATCTTGAAGATTTTCATTTGACATACAACGAAATTTCTTTCTTCACCAAAAATGTTGAGAAAATCAAGCCCGTTAACAAAAACACACTTTCATATGCTGCAAATACTCCTAAAAAAGGAAAGGGTCAGAAACAGAAAAACTTTAGTATCGGCTTCTCCATCCTAGTTGTCTTCTCTGACAGCTATTAAAGATCAGACTGGGATTGCTAAGGGTGTCCTGGGATTTCAAGCCACACAGTTTCTGCCACCCGGATCAGTCAGCTGGTGTAGCTGAACCACAGTGTCACATGCCGGGCGTCTGTAGGGAGGGGAGAAAAGAGAGATCGAGAGGGGGGGAGAGAGGGAGAGAGAGAGAGAGAGAGAGAGAGAGAGAGAGAGAGAGAGAGAGAGAGAGAGAGAGAGAGAGAGAGAGAGAGAGATCGAGAGGGGGGAGAGAGAGAGAGAGAGAGAGAGAGAGAGAGAGAGAGAGAGAGATCGAGAGGGGGGAGAGAGAGAGAGAGAGAGAGAGAGAGAGAGAGAGAGAGATTATGAGTTATGGCATTTCCCTCTCTCCTTGCTTGGTAGCAAAGGCTAATTTAAATATCTATATCCCGTGCCTTCATTTACATCTCCTGCCCCATTCCTCTGTGCCTCTCTCTTTTTTTTATCCATCTCGCTCTTATAGCTAACTGCTGACCCCATGTGTTGGCTCATTTCCCTTGTAGACTTTCATTTATATGTTCTTAAGACCTCCCATCGGAGTAATTTGAACTATTTAATTAAAATATCCCACCGGTTAAGATTAACACTACTCCATTTCCTTTCAAGGCCTCGAGACCATGTCACTTGACTTGTCCTTTATAATGTCAAACATCAGATTCGAGATCTGAATCTGGAATCATGGTCAAGGATTGAGACAGATAGATAGAGGTCAAGGATTGAGATAGATAGATAGATAGATAGATAGATAGATAGATAGATAGATAGATAGATAGATAGATAGATAGATAGATAGATAGATAGATAGATAGATAGATAGATAGATAGATAGATAGATAGATAGATAGATAGATAGATAGATAGATAGATAGATAGATAGATAGATAGATGAATAGAGGGACAGATAGATAGATGGACAGAGGGATGGATGGATAGATGGACAGAGGGATGGATGGATGGATGGATGGACTTTTGTAGTCCAGCATGGAGGAACACAATTTGTATTACTGTAAATTTGTTGAATTTCTTTAAATTGAAATTCAGCAAATTCCTTTTCCTGACTTATTTTTGGAGTGGCCAAATTCAAATTCCAAGTCATGAATTGTAAGGGACCCAATTCTTCAATTCTGAATTTTGCCCAATCATGCTCATTGTCACATATGACCAATTTGTAATTGCAAAATATGACAAATTTGCAATTAATTCATTTGTGTTCATGCCCAGTGTGTTGAAGCTTCCACGAAGTCTCTTAATCAGATCCGGAATGCTCATCCTCCGCTCAAACCCAGCTGTCGCTGCCGGCTCAAGAGATGAATATCCTAATCAGTGTGTCCTGTGTGAGTGGACATGTTCAGCTGTACTTCTGTCCCCCTCCGAACACTGCGGGGTAAATCTTACTGTGCGAAGAGGAAGGCTGGTAATGAAGTTGACAGAAGTTTGGGTGTAGACATATTACTTTTTTTAAATTAAAATATTAATTAGATTAAGATTAATTAAAATGAATATTCTTACCACTGTAAAAAGTACCAACTTTTCATATTATAGTCAGCATTTTGTTATAAAAAAACATAAAAAACAATGGTGGGCAGTTCTTATCCTTATGTTTAATAAGCACATTGCATTATCTTGATGAAAAATTTAACCTGCAATTTACACTTTAAATATATATATATATATATATATATATATATATATATATATATATATATATATATATATATATATATATATATATATATATATTTAAAGTGTAAATTGCAGGTTAATTTTTTTTTTAGAATTTCACATTTTTTTATTTTTTTATTTTAAATAGTATTTTTCATTTTTTTTAAAGATATATATGCTATATATACAGATGTTCAGAATTCTTAATAAAAAATCTCATTGTATTAAAACAAATTATAAAAAATAAATAAAATACATTTTAAATGTGTAAATCTACAAAAACAATTACTTTGTCAACCTTTATGAGAACACATGCATATTGATCGCTTCAAAACCAACACATACAGACTAAAAGCTGCAAAACTTGAGTCTTTAAATAATCTGCATGATAAATAAGATGGACTGCATTTGTTTAAGGTGAATAGTGTGTCCAGCCTCTGATGGTAAATTGAAACCAAATACATATAACAACAAGCACCCAGAATTGTTATCAAGAAGCATAAAATGTTGGTGGTGGTAGATATGGCAGTCCCAAACTTATCAGCAACATCAAGAGTATGAAAAGGGACAGAAAACATATATCCAAAGTGAGGCTTCTTAAAACAATGTGTTTGAGTGACACACTGGTGAACTATATATAACACATAATAATAAACTGTGCGGAAAGATAGGCTCTGAGTGGAGGCACTATTATCGTCACCTGTTAGTGTCCTTGCCAAGTAGTGCCACCAGAAACAGGCTTAGCACCTTGTTCTAGGAAGGTTAGATTCTGCATATGATACGTTTTCTGATATGATGGCTTTAATTTAAGTACTGATGCACTGCTATTGTGAGACACACGGAGAATCGAAAAGACATTTTCATAAATTATATTTTGCTAATAATGCA
Organism: Gila orcuttii; assembly: GCA_026230005.1. Classification (NCBI taxonomy): domain Eukaryota; kingdom Metazoa; phylum Chordata; class Actinopteri; order Cypriniformes; family Leuciscidae; genus Gila; species Gila orcuttii. The sequence continues at coordinate 10,959,861 of JAPDVR010000001.1, read as the reverse complement.
CAGATTTGTGTGAGGTTTAGGGGTAGTAATAGTCAAACTAAAAAAAAGAGATTGCATCATCTGAGGTCCTGATGTGACTCCATAGTCAAATTCATTACATATTATTTATCTCCTCTATTCAAATTGTAATTGGTGCAACATGAGATCTTTGAGGGTTGTTATTGAGCTGGTCAAAACATGCTTTGTATAATTCATTTATCTATATCTGGTGGACGTGACCATGTCTAAATGAGCATGCAGATTGTTTCCATTTTGCGTTTGATAAATTATGTTTTTTTATGTTTTGATGTTTAAGTTGTTCTCAAGTATGTGCATCACTGTAAATATTTTTCTTTGTAGCTCCTACATTATGTTTTGCAGTTATCAACATACACAGATGAGCCAAAACCTTTTGACTACCTGCAAGGTGAAGCCGCCATGGATTGAACTTGTTGGTCCAGCACATCTCACAGATGCTCAGTTGGATTGAGATCTGGAGAGTTTGGAGGCCGAGCAACGTCTAGAACTCCACATCATGTTCCTCAAACTATTCCTGAACAATGTGTGCTGTGTGGCAGGTGCTTTATCCTGCTGAAAGAGCCACTTCCACCAGGGAACACCAGTGTCATGAAGATGTGTACCTGGTCTGAAACAATCTTTGGACAGGTGACACGGGTCAAATTTGCGTCCACATGAACGGCTGGACCCATGGTTTCCCAGCAGAACATTGAGCAGATCGTCACACTCCCTCCACCAGCTTATCGTCGTCCTACCATGATCCTGGTGCTGTCACTTCCCCAGGTAAACGGCGCACATGTACACGGCTGTCTATGTGATGTTTTATTATTATTAAAGGATAGCCTCTTGAGATGCATCATCTCATTTTCAAGAGGGTCCTATAAGTTAACTTATAGGAGGGTCCTATAAGTCCTAAATGTACAAGAAGACCGGATTAATCGGACCAGGCGACCTTCTTCCACTGCTCCAAAGTCCAGTTCAACCGCTTGCATGCCGCTTGTAGGTGCTTTGGACGGTGGACGGGGTCAGCATGGACACTCTGATTGGTCTGCAGAGTGCAATGCCCTTTGTGTTGTGACACATTTCTCCATAACCATTATTAAAATTTTGTGCGCCTTTTGCCATATTGGACCTTCTGTTGGCTCAGACCAGACGGGATAGCCTTCATTGCTTTCGTGCATCGATGAGCCTTAAAGTTTCCAACACCCTGTCGCTGTTTGTGGTTTGTCCTCCTCAGACACTTTCAGAGATACTCTGACCCAGTCGCCTTGCCATATCAATTTGGCCCTTGTCAGAGTCGCTCAGATCTACCACGACCTGGGAAGCTCTCCATGCACTTTGGAAAAGAAAGGAGCTGAGAACCAGTGTGGCCCGCTCCGAGACACCAATCATCCAACCGAGACTGTTCGGTACACGGTGGAGGATTCCACTCGAGCCTGACAGCCTCGGAGGCCCGTTTCAGCATAGCTGACATTGCTGGATCTGGCTCGGGCAATGTTACATGCCCAGAGGGAGATAACGCAGCCGAGTCATCATTTCCAGAGGTGAGCTCACCCTCCGATGCTGCAATCGGCATCCTGTCCTCTGGAGGGGCCCCGAATGAAACGGCTGGTCGGTCCATTACAGAGGGACCATCGCGCTCAACGGGGGCTCCACCAGCTGCGGTGTGATAGAGGAGTGAGGGGCCCACAGGGATTGGTTACTGGGTGGGGAAGCCTCACTATGATCCTCTGATCACCCATCCCATACGGTGCCGTAGCGGGGTGTGGTAATGGGGACTCCCCTTCACGCATGAAGGCGAGTCTCGATCTCAACACCGCGATAGTCATGTTCTCGCAATGAGAACATGAACTATCTACAAAAGCTGCTTCAGCGTGCTGAATTTATAAATATATATATTTTCTATACATATAAATACATTCTTCAAACACGTGATGCAACCATTGTGACCGTCAGAGGGGGACAGGGAACGACTGCATCCAGAAACGCACTGATGGAATGACATCTTGAAAAAGACGCAAACGCACCCGTGTTGCTCTTTCAGGAAATGGGGAATGACAGGGGAATGATCGCGGCAACACTGAACAGTGAACTGAAACAGTGAAGCACTCACTTCTTTGCCCTCTAACCAACCGTCAACAAGCACACAGAAATGACGCTGTTAAAACAGCAGTTGAGAGCTCAGAAGCTCACGATCACCGCTGCACTCATGCTGTAGAAACACCAGCACTGGGAGAGACTTCCAGAAGAACACCGACACCGACACACTCGCTCGTGTAATATAACAAAACTCTTTAGGGAGATCGACATGAAGACCGATCGGCTCCGAAGCGAAAGACAACTGGTGTGTGCATCCACTTCCATATTTATTCCCGCGCCACGGGGCGGAGTGTGAGATGCAGATCTCACACGCCAATGTGCATTGGCTCGTTTTAACAGTACTCGAAGATGACAGGCTCCCTAAGCGTGATCCCAATCAGTCGACACGTCGACTACGTCGAACATGAGCAACTGAAAGGGAACTGATTACCATCTAATCTACCCAGACCTTAATTTGTTGTCTGGATAGGAGATGATCAGCAATATTCGCTTCACCTGTGACTGGTCATAATGTTTTGGCTCATCAGTGTATAAATCATTTGCCTGTCTGCCTGCACAAGAACATACACACAGAGTGTGTCACTCTTTAGATTTCAATAAAAAATACTAGTTCACAAAATTTCTTAAGTTGCTGCCCTAAATTTTAAGTACATTCAACTTGGTTGTACAAGTCATTTTAACTTAAATTATATTAAACTGACTAAAATATCTTGGTTGAAATTTTCAAAAGTTGAAATTGCTTGAATTATTTTGATATGTTACATATGTACTTATGTTAAAACATCAAACATTATGTTAAAACATAAATTGCCATGACTTACTGATCATATATTTTACAATGTTGATTTCAGAACTATTATTTTACTATGCATCAAGATGGCTCCATCCATTATGAATACTTTACATAGACAGACTATGTTCACTATTTGCATAGTTCCTTTTGCAACAAAATGTATGGATTGGTAAAAGATTCCAACTCACTAAGCCATAATACGTATTTCTACAAAGCCATATTTCTGTATCCAACCATAGTAAAATCACCACCTGCGATGCAAAAGTGGTTTTCAATCGACAAAATGGAGGTAGTTTGGCTGACAAAGTTTTTATTGACTATAATTTTCATAAATGTTATTTACATTTGTCATACACAAAGGCACTGCAAAAAATGGATACTAATAAACAATACATTTAGAACACATAAAACAGATGAAAAAGAAACACTTTAAACAAAAGTTTTGACTTTCATGTAAATTTATCTTGTTTTAAGGATTCTAGGATATTTTAGCTGGAAATCAAGACAACTAAAATTCAAGGAACTAAGGGAACGTTTACACAACGATGTACTAAAAACATTTTGGTAACACTTTACAATATGGGTGCACTAATAAGCATTAATTCATGCTTAGCTAATGCACAGATAATACTGAATTAATGTGTAACTAACGATTATCTAAGCTATTCATTAATGATTACCACATTAGGAACTAATTAAGAGTCTGTATGGTTAATGTATTAGTTCATACATTAATTGTTATTAATTAAATATGTAATTGTGAATTAATTCCCTAATAACTAATTTTTTAACTAATAGTGTTAATTAATATGTTAATTACCAGAATGAGCCAAAGCCTTGTATTTCAACTTCCAGATAATACAGGTACACATTAATACATGATTAATTACTTCATTGTTAGTGCAAATTCATGTGTAAATTACTACAGTTAATAAATGACTAGTTAATAATGATGTGCCTCAACAAGTAAAGTCATAACATAATGATACCTTTGCAAATCATTAGCTAATGATTAATTAAAGCAGACAACTGGTAGTTGAAGTGCATAGCTTTGACTAATTGTGGTAATTAACACATTAATTTACACTATTAGTTAATAAAATATGTTATTAAGGAATTAATACACAATGACACATTGAATTAATAGCAATTCATGTATTACTTAATCCAGTGGTTCTCAACCTCTCCTGCAGGGACCCCCTGACAGGACATGTTTTTGTTTTAACCCTGAAAAGACACACCTGATTCAATTAATTAAAGGCTCAAAGGCTTAATGTGTAGCTGACTAATTGAATCAGGTGTGCCATTTCAGGGTTAAAACAAAAACATGTCCTGTCAGGGGGTCCCTGCAGGAGAGGTTGAGAAACACTGACTTAATCTATTAATCATATAGACTCTTTATTAGTTGCTGATGCAGTAATAATTAATTAATGGTTTAGTTCTTCATGATTCATACATTAACTCATGATTATCTGTGCATTAGTTAAACATGAATTAATGCATATTAGTGCACCCGTATTGTAAAGTGTTACCGTTTAATTTATCAAATATTACCGATCGTCAGCGAGAAACTGGGGAGGCCAAAGGCCGGCAAGGCGATCGTTGTGATTGTGTCCCCCTTGGTTGCACTCATGGAGGATCAGGTTAAGGAGGCAGCAAAACTCGGTCAGCCATGTTCACTCAGGTATTTCGCTCGATGGTTTCGTTTTCGCATCATATGTGTTTACAGTGGAAGTTCGATGCGGCTGAGCTGGCGAATAACACACGTCATAACCAAACGTTCTGTGATTGGCTTATGGGTAACCAATAATTTTAAACTTCAGACAAGCCGCCCCCCCCCCCCCCACCCCCCCCCCCCCCCCCCGCGATAAAGAAAACACTTTTCTCAATGATGCCATTCCAGACTCTGTCTATGAAGCAAAGCGAAGTAGCAGAGTTTGGTATTACCAGGCTAGAACTAACCCCTTAAGCCTGAAAATCATCAGAAGAGCGAAAACAAAAATAATGATTAGATGGAGATGGATGACTGACATGTATGCGCTAAGGAACATTATTCTGTTTATGATATATCATACAGCTAGACCTATAACGACAAGACATTTCCAAGCAATAGCCTATAGCATCATATCCAGGAGATAAGTCAGTAAATTCGAGTAAAATCACAGGCCTCACTTATCCTGTGCGAATGTGCCACACGAAATTCAGATGTGTGGGTAATTTCTAAATCACACGAGGTCCCCAGATAATACTAATCCAGTGCGAATAGGGCTTAATTCTCTCTCTCTCTCTCTCTCTCTCTCTCTCTCTCTCTCTCTCTCATATAACTGCATTAGTCTGCTATCAAAGGCTCAAGCCTCTGTTACTAGCTCTAAAATGACGATTTGGAATTAGCAATAGAGGCGTGCGATTAGATGCATAAGAAATTAGTATTGGCCTACACATAAGAGCTTTTTAAGGACAAAAACCTGACAACTGTTTTAAATACTGTTTGAAACTGTTTGAACTGTTTGAAATGCATAATTTGAACAATGTTTAGAGGTGTGGTAACGGTAGTATAAGCGGAATAATTGACTCCGGTCCATTGAATCATTAGAAAATAATGCACAACTGAGGTTTTGTGTCTTGGATGCATTACCACCTCGGGTGTGCATTATTTTCTAATAATTCAGCGGCTTATCTCAATTATGCCTAACTTATCTCTGGTAGGAGAAAAATGTTTGAGCTTAAATTTGGTTGAGCAAAGTAGAATTTAGGTTCTAGTTTTTTATATATATATATATTTCCACACACCTGCTACACTACATGTTTGTTTTTTTCCTTGTTTTTTCCAGTCACACATTTTCTTCTCTAATTTCCTCACATGTCTCTGAATGAGAGGAGTGGCTATCACTGCTAGTATTTACACAGACTATATCTTCACACAACACACTACAGGCTGCACAGGCATGTGTGAGTATGTGAAAGCTTTTTTTTCTCTTTGACGTATCAAAAGTCAATGATAAATTTCTATAGCTGTTAGTTTTTGGAGTATGTTGTTGTGGTGCATTCTTTATCATCATAAAAATGTCAAATATATGTAGCCTATTAATCTTTTGTAAATTCCCGTATTTGACATGGGATTAATGTAATTTTATTTCAATATTTATTTGACATAATGTTTTGAAATAATCTAATTTAACACAATTTCAGACAGATAACAAAGGAACATCTAGAGAATATGGCGGTGAACAACACAATGGATTGTTTATCCAACTGCACTTTCCCATCTAAAACGAACTTTTCTGGTGATCCATTTTATGAGTGCATGGACTCTTATTCAGGAAATATTCTCAGTGCCACCGGTTTAATGTTGAACACTGTACTTTTGTTGCCTGTGAACTGCTGGATTCTGTGGCTGGTGAGGAGAACTGCCAATGTTGCATCTTCAGACTTTGTCATTTTGAACCAGTCTGTTGTTGATGTCATTAATGAGCTTTCCCTCGTTATTTTTGTGGTAGGTGCTTTGCTTAATAAGAAAGCTGTTATTCTTAGCTCTACTTTCCTGTCCAGTACATTTCTGGTGGGTCGACCACTCTTTCAAACCTATTTCTGTGTGGAGCGATACCTGGCTGTGGTCCATCCATTGGTCTACCTAAAATACTCAAAAAACCATAACATAAAACTGCTGTTAGTTGTGCTTGTCTGGCTGATTATCCTGATGGTTGGACCGTTTAGTATGGATTCCTACCCTAAAATGCCTATATGGCTTTGCATGGGACTATATCTAGCAATGTTAGTTGTGTGTTCATCTTGCTCTGTCATGATTTTATGGGTGCTGAAGAGGCCAAAGCCAGGAGACGGAGGGAAAGAAGCAGCATATCAACTGAAGAGAAAGGCTTTTGTAGCCGTCACAGTCATCTTGATCACACTGGTGTTCGGCTATGGGACAGTCTCATGTGTTATTGTACTGAGGGATCAACTTCCATATCACACTTATTGTTTAGTTGTAGGTTTAAGTTGGTGGACCCTTTTGCCAAGTGCTGCAGTTCAACCTTATCTCTATCTGTCAAAAGTGGACAAGTTGCCATGCATCAAAAATGTTTAATAGGATGTTGTTTGATGCGGGTTGTTTGGTTTACATTTTTCTGATACACTGTAAAAAAATAAAGTTGCTGCCTTAAATTAAGTACAATCAGCTTGTATGTTTAGATCATTTCAACTTAAATTACATTAAACTGCCCAGATAGCATGGTGACATTGTTACAATGTTGACTCAGTGTTGATGAGTTAACGCTATTTGTATCACTCATAGTATCACTCTTGCACCCTCAGTTAATGGTGAAGCAATGTTGAGATTTCAACCAAAAATCAACGGTAATAGTTGTTTTTCAACATTACAAAGTGATATTTTATCAACATCACTTTTGCACCCTCAGTTAATGTTGAAACTAGAACAAAAAAATAAATGGTAATGCTATTGAATCAACATTACACCATGATTGATTCTACATCACTGATGCTGAATCAATATTGAAATTAACAAAAATAATCAATGGTAATATTGTCAAATCAACGTTACACTATGATGTTGAATCTAAATCACTGCTGTTGAATTAACACTGAAATTAACAAAAATAATCTTTGGTAATATGGTTTAAACAATGTTACAATTTAATGTTGATTCTAAATAAATTTTGTTGAAACACTGAAAATGTCAAGGAAGGTGAAAGGAATGTCAAACAATGTTGCCATCTGATGTACCAAGTTCATGTTGAAACAACATTAACATTTCAACTACACTTCAATGGTGCGTCAACAAATTCCTGACCATTTCAAAATTTGGCGAAAACCTTTTAAAATATAAATGTCAATTTATTTTATTCACTCAATCAATGACAAAAAAATATGAAAAGATTATTCTTTAAAAAGGAAAGGGGGAGAAATGGGACTAAAGCATTTCAACCTTTAAAATAAAATTGGCTTCAGAAGTCTGATGTCATAACTACAGGTGGTCCAACAGTTCAGGTTTTTAAAAATCTGTCTTGCCTCAGATACTGCCTCTTTTCCTTTGGGTTCTCTGAAATCTAAAAAAAAGAAAGCATGATGTTACTCAAGAACGATTCAATTCAGTTTTCTTACATACAGTCACATTCAAGAATGTTAACATACTAAACATAATATGATTCACTTTTGTAAAAAAAAAGTTGCTGAACACAAAATATTCTAACTACGAGTACCGTTAAATTCTGTTTATTTAATTTATTTTTCTAAAATCTTTTAATGCTTCAATATCAAAATAAAGCACTATGGCAGAGGTGTCCCATTTTATCTCCAGCCCTAATTAAACACACCTGAGGCAGCTAATCAAGGTCATTAGGATCAATGAAAACTTCCAGGCAGGTGCTGGAGCTAAACTCTTCATGAAGAGGAACAAACACCTCTGAGCTAGCCATTTACTACATCTCAGTTCATTTTATGTGAAACTACTTAGCATTTAAGTAACAAGTTAATCCTGTAGAATAAAAGAGCTTAGGTTTTTTCAGTGAAAATTTCTTTAAAGGGATAGTTCAGCCTGTAATGAAAATTCTGTCATCATTTACTCACCCTCAAGTTGTTCCAACCCTGTATGAGTTTCTTTCTTCTGTTGAACACAAAATAAGATATTTTAGAGAATGTTGGTAACCAGAAAGTTGACGGTGGCCAGTCATTTCCATAGTAGGACAAAAATACCATGGAAGTCAATAGCTACCATCAACCATCACGTCTGGTTACCAACATCCTTCACTCTATCTTCTTTTGTGTGCAGCAGAAGAAAGACATTCATACAGGTTTGGAACAACTTGAGGGTAAATAAATGACATCAATTTAATTCCAGGCTGAACTATCCCTTTAAAGCTGCAGATTCATCTTATGTAGACCTTAATTTCTTTAAATATCACAAAATAGCCATGTCTGTCACTTTCTTAATAAACACAAGATGTTTTTTTTGTTATTGTGTTTCAGTGGAAACAAGCTAAACTGAATGGAAATCAGTTACATTTCTCAAATTGAATACAGATTCAGGAATATGGATGGTTACCTGATTAAGCAGTGAAAAGGCTCAGGATATTATCAAGTCCCAGGTCAGGTGATTATGCTGTTGACAACAACTCAGTGTATAATCAATGTCAGCATTATCAGGAGGGTGCTTCTCTTTTTTTTTATTGTCCATCTTCATCTGCCTTCACTCCAAGGAGCAATGTGCTCTGTATGCAAGCACTGACGGATGCAAGACATGGGCTATGTTTGCAGTGTAACATTCTTGCTCATGTTCATATCTCCTGCACTTCAAATCTGTTAAATGATGTTAGAACTTTATTCAGGAAATTCCTAATAAACTTTACTAAAGCAAGATGCATCTTTTAAGAATGTAAAAAATAGATGCTTTATTCAAACAGTTTAATAACTTTTTAATGTATCTAATTACAGAGAGTAACAACACAAATCAAACGTAAATAAGCACGCAAAACAAAGGAACAGAGAAATAAGGCAGATGCACCATTGTTTGAAACTGTGTTAGAGAAGTCATGTATGTCAGGTGCTTCAACAAACAAGAGGTCTGTATAGGATGCACCTATGTTTTCTCTCTAATGAGGAAGCATTAGACTACTGAGAAGTGCACATGCAAAACCAAAATGGGCGTTTACCAATCAGTGGCCAATTTCAAACTACAATAAATGTTTTTCAACCATTTTTCAACAGACTTGCTAAAATCATGAAGGCCCACCCCTAAACCAAGCCCCCAGTGGATTAGAGCAAATCGGGTAAAGAGGTTGAAAATGCCCATTGTGGTTTGAAAACGCCCCACTTGAGAAACACCCACTAGTGTTCTGCAGAGATACATGCCTGAATGATCTTGTGCTCAGGGGCGTAGCACAAGATCCCAGGCCCTATGTATAGGCAGTCCTGATGGGCCCCCATGTTCCAAATAAAATATATTCCAGACTTTTCAAGGGCCCTCTCTCCCCTTGGGGCCCTGGTAATCAGTACTGGTTTTACCCCCAGTCCGACGCCCCTGCTTGTGCTCATCAACTACAAATCACTGTTAGTTCAATGTCACTGTCTCCACACATGTGTGCTGTTGGCTTTCATCAAAATTTCACTTTAAACATTGAAATGTCAATTTCAACCAAAATGATGGTTTGGATCAAAACTCAACATTGTATCAATGTCACCATGCTATCTGGGTGTTCACTATTTGCATAGTTCCTTTTGCAATAAAATGTATGGATTGGTAAAAGATTCCAACTCACTAAGCCATGTATATAATACGTATTTCTACAAAGCCATATTTCAGTATTCAACCATAGTAAAATCACCACCTGCGATGCAAAAGTGGTTTTCAATGGACAAAATGGAGGTAGTTTGGCTGACAAAGTTTTTATTGACTATAATTTTCATAAATGTAATTTACATTTGTCATACAAATGCACTGCAAAAATGGATACTAATAAACAATACATTTAGAACACATAAAACAGATGAAAAAGTAACACTTTAAACACAAAAGTTTTGACTTGCATATAAATTTATCTTGTTTTAAGGATGCTTGGATATTTTAGCTGGAAATCAAGACAAATAAATTTCAAGGAACTAAGGGAACGTTTACCCAACGATGTACTAAAAAAATTTTCCTTTGCGTTTTTCGTGTACATGTGACATCGTTGTCAAAACGATCTCGTTCACACGGATCCGTTTTCACAGATTCGCCTTTTTGTCAAATGGGTGTTGATGGCGCAATGGATAAGACACATGCCTTTGGTGTGAGAGACCAGGATTCGAATCCACTGTGAGACACCAATGTGTCCCTGAGCCTGACACTTAACCCCTAGTTGCGCCAGAGGCATGCAACCTCTGACATATATAGCAATTTTAAGTCGCTTTGGATAAATGAAGATGAAGATGGCGCCGGTGTCTATGGCCTGCCGTCTGTCTCTACGCACTCTGTTTGTATTACGTTATTTTTTTCAATCATTATTGCAAATGTCAACTCCCTACTGCTTTATGACCGCCAAATACTCTTAGACCTTCGACCCTTGATTAAAAACTTGGTGCCATTTGAGCATGATGGCCATAAAACCTTCTGCCCTCCGTTTCTTAAGGGAATACCAGCTCACCTTCGCCGTGTGTCAGTTCCACCTGTGCGCAGTGCGCGCCGTAGACGCCGGAGAAAACGCAGTAGTTGGCTGGTGAATCTGAGGACCTGGCCGGCGTCTTCCACCATGACTTTGCCTGGAATTCGTTCGGAATTTGGTCGCCTCGCGCCGTGGTGTTCTGTGGACCCGATCGACTCCTGTTTGGTTCCAGTAGCTGGCTTGGATGTGGGGCTTTTTGCTTGCCGTGTTCAGGCTCCTCACCTTCGCTGGCGCGGGATGAATCAGCAGAATCTCCGGCCGCTTGCTCGGACTACACTGGCTGCAAAAGTCTCGGATCCAGCTAGGTTTGCACTGGTGAATGCTAGATCGCTAGCAAACAAAACTTTCATTTTGAAGGACTTCTTTGAGTCGCGCGATTTGGATTTTCTCTGTGTAACGGAAACGTGGATTCCGGTGGGTGAGTCAAGTGCTTTTTGCGAACTTTTACCGTTTGACTGTTTGTACTTTAACTCCCCGAGGACGTCAGGTCGTGGAGGAGGACTGGCAACAGTTTATAAAACAAATTTTAAGTGTAAACAGCTTGCACTCGCTGTATCCTACGCCACTTTTGAGGTGAATTTGTTTGAACTGAGCGGTGTATCTCCAGTGCTGTGCGCACTCGTATTAGGCCACCCAAATACAACAAGGATTTCATCACTGACTTTTCTCAATTTTTGGCAGAGTTTGTGCCAATGTATGACTGCCTCCTTATTGTAGGGGACTTTAACATCCACGTGTGCTGTCCTGAAAAACCAATGGCTAGAGCCTTTTTAGATGTCATTGAGTGTTTTGATCTTGTACAGTGTGTATCTGGCCCCACGCAGGAACGTGGGCACACTCTTGACTTGGTTTTAACTCATGGCTTAACTGTTTCTAATCTTGAAGTCTGTGATGCTTTTTTCTCTGATCATATGCCTGTTGTATTTGAAATTTCCGTCTCTTGTGTCATAGTCAAACCGTGTGCACCTGTACGCCATGGTCGGATAGTTAACCCTTCCACTGCTGCTCAATTTTTCTCTGTTTTTAATTTAAATCGTGTCTCTCTTTGCCTAATACACCTGTTGAAGATCTGTGCGCTAGTTGTTTTTTTTAAACTCTTTATTTATTCAAATTCAAATAATAACAAACATAACAGTACAAAAACAGAACAGCAGGGTGTTATGTTACAAAGATTCCCTTTTCACACTTGGTTCTTATAGAATATCCATTTCTTCCATCTCTTTTCAAAAAGAGCTGATTTCAGCCTAATAAAGTGAGTGATTTTTTCCATTATAAAGATTTCTTCCATTATCTCATTCCATTGTGACAATGTTAAAGTAAAACTCTTCAGCCAGTTCCTTGTAATAGTTTTTTTGCTGGCCATCAACAAAACTTTGTAGAGATGCATATCCTCTGTTCGTATATCTGAATAGGAAAGTAAACCAAGGTACATAGATTGGAAGTCAGTTGGAAACGCATAGCCCAGGACAACCCTTATTTCAGTCGCTATGATTTCCCAGAAGGGCCTGACTTTGGGACAAGACCAAAATACATGAGAATGACTGGCATTTGTACAATGTAGCAATGCTGGGGGGACTTGAGTTGCTTACTTTTGATATGAGGTGTAATGAAATATCTAATTATGTTTTTCCAGCCAAATTCTCTCCACTGTCTTGAGCTGGTGGATGTGTGTTGAAATAGACAAATAGAATGCCAATCATCCTCTGACACCTTGATTTGTAGTTCAGATTCCCACTTTTGTACCGTTACAATTTTGCAGGCATTTATACAGTCTACAAACAATTTTTGAGGGTAATTTTTGGTATGCTCCCGACACCAATTCTACCAGTTCACAGCCCTCCTGTGATAGGTGAGACCTTATCTCTAAATCATAAAAGTGCCGTAATTGGATGTACCTAAACAAGTCAGAGTTGTTCAGGCCAAATTCCCTCTTTACTTCCACAAATGATTTAAACACCAAACCTTTGTTTAACATACACACTGCAGTGATTCCCTTTCCAATCCACTTTCTAAATGTGCTGTCCAATTGACCTCTTCTAAAATCAGGAGAGAAAGAAGGCCAAATCAAGGATTTACAATCACCTTCGAATATGTATTTTTTCACCGTGTCCCACCAGAGCTTAATGGTTGTTTCGACTATGGGACTCCCCTCTTTCAACTGTATACTAGTTTTCTCACCCAGTCTTGATTGAGGTAGAGACGTTGGGATATAGTTAACTTCAATTTGTTTCCATTTGGAATAATACTTAGGTGAGCACCAATAGATAATATACCAATTGGGCAGCTGTAAAATATTCTTTGAGATTTGGAAGGGAGAACCCCCTTTCAATTTCTCCAACTGAAGCGTTTTAAATCTAATCCTTGGTTTTGCCCCTTTCCATACAAATCTACTCATTTGCTTATCCCATTTAGCAAACTGAGAATCGGGTATTACAACTGGTAGAGATATAAATAAGTATAACAATCGGGGTAACAGATTCATCTTAATCACCTCAATCCTGGAATTAAAATCTAAAACTAGGTTTGTCCATTTAGTCAGGTCTCTTTGTATTACCTCATTTATTTTACTATAATTAGCCCCGTATAATGAACTGAGACCCCTTCTGAGTCCCATTTGAGTTTGTGTTTTCCCCTAATTTGATCAGATGGACTGTAATACAGAGGACTTGAGTCTTAGTAATATTTAATTTGTAGCCTGATTTTCCTCCAAAGTCTTTTAAGATGTTTAAAAGTTTGGGGAATGTTTGATCAGGATTTTGAAGATATACTATTACGTCATCTGCAAAGAGACTTATTCTTTGTTCTTCATTGGACACCATTACTCCTTTGAGCTCTGATGTTTGTCGCAAGCATTGGGCCAGAGGCTCAATAAACAGGGCAAAGAGGGAGGGGCTTAAACAGCAGCCCTGCCTGCTTCCTCTGAAGAGCTCAGTTATCAGTCAAGTCGCCGTTTAATTTGATTCTTGCCAACGGCTTATGATATAAGGCTTGTATACACTTAATGTTAGAATCATTGAATCCCAGTCTTTTCAAAACTGCAAATAGGTAGTTCCAACTGACACTATCAAAGGCCTTTTCGGCATCAAGGCTTACTAAGGCTATTGGGATATTTTGTTTTTTAACTTCATTAATTATATGTAAGGAACGTCGTATGTTGTCTTGGGCTTGGCGCCCCTTAAAAAATCCCGTCGGATCCTCGTCTATTAAATCAGGAAGGAAAGACTAATCTTTTAGCTATAATGGAGGTAAAAATTGCATAATCGACATTTAGGATGGAAATTGGGTGATATGATTCACAGTTATCACTGTTCTTCCCCTCTTTTAATATGACTGAGATAATAGCCTCCCTCCATGAAGGGGGGCACTTTGCGTATTTTAAAGTATAGTTAAATGAGTCCAACAGTAAAGGTGTCAAATCGTCTCGAAATACCTTATACCATTCATTGGGAAAGCCATCACTCCCTGGGCTTATGTTGCTTTTCAATCTACTTATTGCCTTATCAAGTTCTACTTTAGTAATAGGTCTAGATAGCATCTCGTTCTGGGTAGATCCTATGGATGGGAGATCTAAATTTGTCAAAAAGTCTTCAATTTCGTTATCGTCTACTTGAATCGATTGGTCATACAAGGATTTATAATAGGATTGAAAGGTATCTTTAATTTTCCCTGGGTCAAAATTTAACTCTCCAGTTGAGTGATCTCTAATTTTGTTAATTGAATTTCTCAATTGTTGTGATCTAAGGCGTCTTACCAGAATTTTTGTCGCCTTCGGGCCTGCTTCATAAAAAGTTTTTGTAAATCTCATTTTCTTTTCAATCTCTTCTTTTGCTAGATCTGACAGTTGATTTCTTAAGTCTTTTATACTTTCAGCCAGCGATACACTTTTATCTGAATGCTGTTTTATTTCTTGTTCTCTCAATTGTTCTTCTAATTTGGCCTGAGTTAGTCTTTTCATTTTATGCATGTGCTGTTCTTGATATCAATTTGCCTCGCATAACAGCTTTTACAGTATCCCATAAAATTATTGATTCTATTTGATCATCCTTGTTATCAGAAATACAGTCTTGAATTTCTTTTCTCGTTTCTTGCACCACCTTATCATTATTGATAATGCTGACATTCATCCTCCATGTAGTTTTTCTAATTAGATTACTTAAATGAATGGTCAAATGGATAGCATTGTGGTCTGAAATATCTGCTATTCCTACGCTACAGTCTATGACACAGTGTCGATCAATAGTATTCATCAGGAAAAAAATCAATCCGAGAGTGGACCTTATGAGCTGCTGAATAGTGAGTATAGTCTCTTTCTAGTTGGTGGAAAGCTCTCCACACATCGAACAGGTCCGCCTCCTTTATTAGTTTTTTAAGATCTTTTGATTTATTACTAATATATCTTTTTTTGCTGGTTGAATCCTTAGTGTGGTTTAAAACAGAGTTCCAGTCACCTCCACAAATCAAAACTCCCTCACTGTTGGAAGTAATCTTGTCAAATAGTAGTTGAAAAAACTTCCGATCACCTTCTGGAGGTGCGTATACATTTACTAGAAAAACAATTGAGTTGTCAATTCTGCCTTTAACAATCACGAATCTACCGTCCTTATCACAGTCTTCCTCCATCAAATCAAAGTTAACAGAATTAGAAACAAGGGTGATCACTCCGCTCCTTCTACTATTTTTATAAGCACTAGAGAAAGAATTTCTGTATCCAAACTTTTTTAATTTATCATGCTCTTCTTTTGGCAAGTGAGTTTCTTGGAGGAAGACTACCTGTGCTTTACACCTTTTTAATTTAGTTAGTAACCTACTTCTCTTAATTGGATTGCCAAGACCATTTACATTTATTGAAACAATTTTAAGTTCACCCAAGTCACTCATGTTTGATGAACATAGAGAAAAAAGACCCCGCAAACAAACATAAACTAAGAACAATAACTTCAAAAACAATACGAACTGAACGATACCTGTGACTTCCATTCAGTGGGAAAATTGTCTGTCCCACCATGACCCCGTTGGAGGGTCTAGGGATGGTTCTCCAAAAAAAAGAGGTCCCTATGCAAAGGTTGAGAGGCGTAGAAATCACCTCCATCCTTAAAGTCCAACGATATAACGCCATCTACATGTGTCGCTCTACCTAGACAATGAATGAGCGAAGACTGAGAGATTGATTTGTGATTATGAAAATGTCCATATCCTAGAAATCAGATTCCGCTTCTTTAAAACTCCTTCAACCTCTTTTTTTTGTGCGCTGGTTTTAATGCTGCTTGTCAAGCAGCATTAGACACGGTAGCCCCCGTAAAAAACAGGCTGTCCAAACCAGACCTGATCCATGACTGAACGATGTCACCCGTGCTGCCAGACGCGAGTGTAGAAGGGCGGAAAGAATGTGGAAGAGGGATAAACTCCAAGTGTCATTTCAGATAGCATGTTTCTAAAATTATTTCTTCTAATGGTCACAATCCTTGAGTTCTTTTTAATACCCACAAAACTGTTCTTAATGTCCCACAACTCAAGTGCTTGGAGAACCCATCAAAAATGTGTGAGGAGTTTCTTCACTTTTTTATCCATAAGGTGGAGAGCATTAGGGCCCTTATTGGTCTACCTTTGAATGACCCTGGCATTTCTGCAACCTGTTCTGCTGTTTTGAACCAGTTTGAGCCTGTTAGCTTGCCTTTTTTAGAAAAAATTATTGGTCAAATGAAGATCACTGGCTCCCCCAATGATGTGATTCCCCCTCATCTTTTTAAAGAGGTTTTTCCTACACTGGCGCCCTACATACTTAATATTGTTAATGTCAGTTTAATTACTGGAGTCGTACCTACGAGTTTTAAACATGCAGTTGTTCAACCTTTGTTAAAGAAACCTGGTCTGGACCGACTTGAGCTCTCTAACTATCAGCCTATCTCTAAGCTCCCTTTGCTTTCCAAAATTATTTATTTGCAGCTGAACACATTTTTGAATGACAATGGTATAACTGAAATTTTCCAGTCTGGGTTTAAGTCAGACCACAGCACTGAGACAGCTCTGCTGTGGGTTTTCAATAACATACTTTTGGCTTCAGACTCTGGTGATACTGTTGCTCTGCTGCTATTGGACCTTACGGCTGCGTTCGATACGGTCAACCACCAAATTTTATTGTCACGGTTGGAGAACAGTGTGGGCATAAAGGGGTTGGCCCTTACCTGGATTAAGTCCTACTTGGAAGGCAGAAGTTTTTCAGTTCAGGTCAGTGATGCTGTATCCTCTTCCGCTCCTCTGCAGGGTTTCTGCAGGTTTCAGTAAGTGAAATTTAAGACCTTTTTAAGACATTTTAAGACCATAAAGATTGAAATTTAAGACCTACACGACGCATTATCCAAGTTAGATAGTTACCTCGGGATCATTAGACTATCTATCTATCTATCTATCTATCTATCTATCTATCTATCTATCTATCTATCTATCTATCTATCTATCTATCTATCTATCTATCTATCTATCTATCTATCTATCTATCTATCTATCTATCTATCTATCTATCTATCTATCTATCTATCTATCTATCTATGTGAGAGAGAAGGAGAGGTAGATATTTTTTTAATATAAAATTGTACTTTTTGCATATTATACTGTAAAAACACAATTATTGTTGATTTTAGTTGATCATAGTTGATCATAACTAGAGAGGAAATGATGAGATGATTAAAGTGACCAAAATTATCAAGGTTATCACAGAATCCTGTTCAAAAAGTACTAATAGTACAGAATGAAGTCAATTCAACTAGTTTTATGTCGAAAAACAGCAAATAAATTGATTAGCATCAATATGCACTTTTTGTTTACATAAACATTAAAATACCATTAAAAATGATGGCTAGATTTTAAAAGTGTCTTGCAACATGTCATCTACTAACATGTACAAGTTCAAATAAAGTTTTGACAAAAAAGGTTTTACACAAAGATAAACCTCATATTTCAGCCTTTAAATATTTTTTTATAAAAAGAATGAGTCAAAAAGATAAATTATTGACATTTACACATTAGCTTATATTTATTAGTAGTGTTTGGGTGAACCCCCCATCCTTCATATTGACGGAGCTTTCAATGTTGTTATGGAAAGGGGTGATTGGTTGGTTCCTGTCACATGACCTGCGGTGCGTGCATTTGCGGCATTCTGAAAAGTTTAGATTTTTTCCATCTCGTTGCGCCTGGTAAAAAAAATGTACGCGTCGCTTCAATTATGAGCGTGCTTGCCGCGCGCCTACACTTGAACAAACTTGAGCGCGGAAAAGACGCGATATGTGAACGGCCTCTGGCGAGCTAGCTCATATCAAGCCACGAGCTACTGGAGCACACGAGCGACGTGTTGGAGACCCCTGCTCTAGAGCTCCGCTTTGTAGGCTACAACTCGATACTTTTTTATAACTTTGTATTATAACTACTTTGTAATAACTTTATGCGGCCAGCGTTTCTGGAAATGAACGAGGGTAAACACTTTTTTAGACCTGACTAAATAAAATTTAAGACTTAGGATGAAAATTTGGCCGTTTTTAAGACTTTTTAAGGCCTTAAATTTAAAGTCCAGAATTTTAGACTTTTTAAGACTTTTTAAGACCCCGCGGAAACCCTGCTCTGTTGTGTGGGGTTCCTCAAGGGTCTGTCCTTGGACCGCTACTTTTTTCAATTTACCTGCTGCCTCTTGGGTTAATCCTTAGACGTTACAATGTTTCGTTCCATTTTTATGCTGACGACTGCCAAATATATGTGCCGCTAAGTCAGTCAAAAACCCTTTTAGAGTGTTTGAATGAAGTGAAAGCATGGATGGCCATGAATTTTTTGTATCTAAATGAGAGTAAAACTGAGTGTGTGTTATTTGCTCCTAGTGACTCAGCTACTGCGGGTCCTGTTGACCTGGGTTGTCTAACCGGAGACATTAGCCCTGTGGTTACAAACCTGGGAGTCAAGTTGGACGGTCGTTTAAAACTTGATGCCCAGATTAGTGCAGTGGTGAAGACCAGCTTCTTCCAGCTGAGGCAACTAGTCAAAGTAAAACCGGTTCTATCTCAACATGATTTTGAAATTTTAATCCATGCTTTCATCACCACTCATTTAGATTATTGTAATGCACTTTATAGTGGTCTTAGCAAATCACTTACGGCAAGATTACAACTAGTTCAAAATGCAGCTGCTCGGCTTCTAACTGGAACTCGAGAATTTGGCCATATCTCACCCATCCTCAAATCCCTCCACTGGCTGCCTGTGCATTTTCGTATCGATTTTAAAATTCTTTTATTTGTTTTTAAATGTCTGCATGGCCTGGCCCCCAAGTATCTGTCTGATCTGCTCGTGCCCTACACCCCCTTTCGTTCGCTCGGGTCGGCTAATCGGGCACTGCTGGTCGTCCCAAAGACCAAACGTAAATCTAGAGGTGACCGTGCATTTGCTGTGAGAGCTCCAAGACTCTGGAATGAGCTGCCTTTGCACATCAGATTGACTGAGTCTCTTTCTGTTTTTAAATCCCGTCTTAAAACTCATTTATTTTCTTTGGCTTTTAACTCAGTTTGAGGGTTGACTTTTCAGTTTTGTATTATTGTTGTATGTATTTTTTTATTGTTTTATTATCTCTTTTGTTGTGCTTCTTTTGTATGTTATTGTTTATTTCTTGACTGTGTTCAGCACTTCGGTCAACAGTGTTGTTTTTAAAGTGCTTTATAAATAAAGGTGGATTGGATTGGATTGGATAAAAGTATTAGTATTTTCCCGTAAATCTCCCGTATTTTAACCTGCGTTATTAAAAAATAATAATACCCCGGGCCCGGGCGGATAAAAAAAAAAAAAAAAAACATTCCCAATCTGAGCTCTGTCACTAGCCTCGCGATAACTGCCACCTGCAGTAGCCTACTATAGGTACTGTGGGTACTGTGGATGGCAGTTGTCGCGAGGTTAGTGTGTGAGGTCAGATGATGAGTGACAACGCGGGGGAAAAAAAGAAAAGAAAACAGAGACGGATGATGGACGCTATGACAGAGATGGATGGCACTCCTGCCACAAAACCCTCATGTAAATACCGCGATCAATGGGACAGCGAATTTACTTTTCTTAAGAGGAGCAGGGTAGGGGACAGTCACGCATTTTGTAACTGCGACTTTAGCATCTTAAAGGGATAGTTCACTCAAAAATGAAAATTCCGTCAGTATTTACTCACCCTCATGTTGTTCCAACCCGTAAGACCTTCGTTCATCTTCGGAACACGAATTAAGATATTTTTGATGAAATCTGAGAGCTGGATCACTCCTCCATACTCCTCCATAGGCTTCTTCAGGGATTGAAACTTGCCAGCCCCGAAAAGTTATTAAAGACATCGTTAAAATAGTCCAAGTGACTACAGTGGCTCAATCTTAAGTTTATCAAGCGACGAGAATACTTTTTGTGCGCAAAAACAACCAAAAATAACGACTTTATTTCAACTATTCATTTCCTTCTCTGTTGGCCTCTAGTCAGTTAACTTAGTATGATTGCGTAGTGCTACGTCACACGTAGGCTCACTATTGGCCGACACTGGTCATGTGGGTGATGCGTGTGACGTACAACAACAGAAGCTT
The DNA here is from genome assembly GCA_026230005.1 of Gila orcuttii. Classification (NCBI taxonomy): domain Eukaryota; kingdom Metazoa; phylum Chordata; class Actinopteri; order Cypriniformes; family Leuciscidae; genus Gila; species Gila orcuttii. The sequence goes on along the minus strand of JAPDVR010000001.1, from coordinate 10,939,237 downwards.
ACGCTATTACACTAGTGAACTGACTCGAGGCCCACAGAGAAGGAAATTAATAGTTGAAATAAAGTCGTTATTTTTGTTTCTTTTGCGCACAAAAAGTATTCTCGTCGTTTGATAAACTTAAGATTGAGGCACTGTAGTCACTTGGACTATTTTAATGATGTCTTTAATAATTTTTTCGGGGCTGGGAAGTTTCAATCCCTGAAGAAGCCTATGGACTAGTATGGAGGAGTGCTCCAGCTCTCAGATTTCATCAAAAATATCTTAATTCGTGTTCCGAAGATGAACGAAGGTCTTACGGGGTTGGAACAACATGAGGGTGAGTAAATACTGACAGAATTTTAATTTTTGGGTGAACTAACCCTTTAAAACCTGTTAACCGTTGCCAGTGCGCCGACGCACTGAAGCGTCTTTTTTGTTTAAATAGTTCAAAGTTACTGTGGCGAAGAACGGCCGAGGGACGTGAGAGAACGGCGCAAGGCCGGTGGTGCGATTGCTAATGAGCAACACCTGGGTAGCACACTGGTCTCGCATCTCTCACGGAGGAGCGGAAGCATAAAGGAGGAGCGACGACGTTGATGATTGAGAGAGGAACAGGCCTGTATTTTATTTGTGTTTTGTTTTTGTATCTGTATTTTACTTTAGCCAGCAGTCGTCAGTGAGGGGCTGCTGGCGGTATTTTGGTTTGTTTGTTTTATTTTAAATAAAGTATATTTTGATTGTTCGCCGGTTCCCGCCTCCTTCTTCCCTGAACATTGCTACACTGGTGCCGAAACCCGGGAAGAGGGATGAACGCGCTGTCAGAGAGTCCTCGCTGCTGTGGGGAATCCGCTGTGCCATCGAGCATGGTGCGCGAGTCGCCGCCGCTCGCCGTGGGCCGGAGCCTGCTGCCATCCGCCGGGTAGGGGAGGAGCAGGGAGCGGGGGACTCGCAGCCATGGACGCTCGAGGCGGTGCGCTGGAGTGAGTTGCCGGTGGGACGGTCGAGCTCGCTGCCGGCCGCCTGGGTATTGGAGGGGCGGCTGCCATCCGGGAGGGAGAGGAGGAGTCGCCACCGCTCGCCGTGGGGCGGAGCCTGCTGCCGTCCACCAGCGAAGGGGAGGAGCAGGGAGCAGGGGACTCCTGCCCTCTGCCCAAGGCACCCGAGGAGTCAACGCCGTCCACCGGGCGGCGGAGGAGCGTCGAGCCGTCCACCGAGGGCTACCCAGCGTCACCGCCAGGCACCGCGGAGGAGATCGCCCAGCTGGTGGGGGACCAGATGGCAGCGCGTTGTGGGAACCGGACCAAGTTTTTTTGTTTTTTTTTCTCTCTCCCCTCTCTCGATCTGTCGCTCCTCATGCTTCCGTCTCCGTTTCCCTCGGCTTGTCGGTCCATAAGGATCTTCCCCCCCAGGGAACGCCGCCGCCGGGGGGGGGGGAGTAGGCACAGGCTCGTGGGTACCCCCCGGCCTGTGAGGGGCGATGGGGGTATGTGGCGAAGGACGGCCGAGGGACGTGAGAGAACGGCGCGAGGCTGGTGGTGCGATTGCTAATGAGCAACACCTGGGTAGCACACCGGTCTCGCATCTCTCACGGAGGAGCGGAAACATAAAGGAGGAGCGACGACGTTGATGATCGAGAGAGTAACAGGCCTGTATTTTAGTTGTGTTTTGTTTTTGTATCTGTATTTTACTTTAGCCAGCAGTCGTCCGCGAGGGGCTGCTGGCAGTTATATTTATTTTCGGTAGCCAGCAGTCATCCGCGAGGGGCTGCTGGCGGTATTTTGGTTTGTTTGTTTTATTTTAAATAAAGTATATTTTGATTGTTCGCCGGTTCCCGCCTCCTTCTTCCCTGAACATTGCTACAGTTACTATCAAATTTAATGTTATTACCTTGACAAACTATACATCATTAAAAAGATATAACACTCAAGTTTCAGTATTTGACCACTATTGTATTCTCAGAAACTTATAGTGACATTTATGTCTTAATTTGTGTCAGGAGTTTATGTAATCAAAAAATGAGTCGATACCTTTAATATGAATTATGAGCGTCAGCCGCTCTCATTCAGAAAAAACTCCTGTGAGGTCGTCATGACAGCGCTTGACAAAACAACTTCCCTCAGGGCTTTTAGCTCAAAAATGTGCTGATTTGGAGAAATATTGATAGATTCTCATAGGTTTACATCCGATTTATATAGGCAGGAATAATATTTATTAAATGTACCCAAATGTGCTGATGTAATCATTATGAGCACTGGATACTCTGATGTACTGTGTTTTCAATCCATACTGGCAGCCTGAGGGCGCCCTGTGCACATGCAGTCCATATATCCAACACATGAAGAAGAGCCATATCATGTGACATTCAGGAAGTTCCTCAATACTAAATACTGTGGGTGCTTCTCATTTCTAATTTCTGCATCCTCGTTTCCTTTCCTCGCGTCTCAGCTCCACCCCCTGTAGGACGCGAGGGAGGGCTGCAAGGAAAGTAAATGAGGACGGAGGAATCGAATGACAGCTTTTTTTTATACATTGGAATACTTGATCACTCCAGCATCACTTCACAGTGTCATCAGCAGCGCTCAAAGTATCTGCCCTTATGTTGTTGAAGTTTGTTTATTTAAGAAATTCATAACAAATAATAATAAAGCAAGATGCCCTGTTGAATTATGTGTAATGTGTGGTTTATATAAACTGCAAAGGTAAAGTTTAAATTAAAACAGATTGTGATGATGTGAAGGGGGAGGAGAATTGATACGTGCTTCACGTTTAGTCGATAAAACTCTTCCGCATAGGATACACCAGTGTATCCTCGCTTGTGACTCCTCTGAAAGCCTCCTCACTCCTCGATCCATGACTCCTTGCGGTGCAATTAGAGAATTGAGATGTCCTTCAAGATGGCTGAGCTCAATCGGTTTCCGGGTCATAGGATGGAGGACAGAGGAGCGAGGAGACGAGGAGGGATATTGAGAAGCACCCAGAGTTTTAGACTTGTCATCTTCAGAATATAGATACATGTGGCTTTAGCTGCAGTGTATTCATAGATTGATACAATGCCAACTTCAATTTTATTTTCATGAAGATGTTTCATAAAAAATAAATTTCTAATAACTTTACAAAACTTTGAAGCTATTTATAACTATTTTTTCATTATGACAATAATTAATTCTACATTTACAATAAACTGCCAGGTGTCAGCTTTCAAATGAGATCATACTTGTGATTTTAGTGCAAAGGGTTCATGAACTGTATCTGTTTCAGTTTGGGTATGCCATTTCTGGGGATTTTTCAAAAGTGGGGTTGCAGCTTAACAGGTTAAAGAATGTAAAGTCTGCAACAAATTTGAACAATAATTCCCTAAAAGAGTAAAGAAAAGTTATGTGAAATGTAAATAAAAACTGTAAAAGAAAAGCAATATGGAATGAAAATAAAATGTAAATGTAGAGACAAGCAATGTTAAATGAACAGAAAATATGCAAATAAGCCTTTAAATAAATGCTCTTCATAAATACCCTTTTGTGTTTTCATTTAAGCTATAACACCTGTCTTAAAATGTAAGGGATAACGTTACTGGAGCTTGGTTGGGGTGGTGGGACTGCTCGCTGTGGGCGCCGCCGCCGGAAAATTTTCCTTATTTTCAAATCCAAAACTTGACAGGTATGTCCAGGTGTAACCAAGGTGGCTAGCAAAACTCCACGTGAGCTACATTACACTCATGAAGTCAACAAATGTGCAAAAACACTTTTAAGCAGTAAATAAATTCTTAATTTACCACTTCACTCACATTTTTTAGGATATTCACAGGAATCATACATCACAATATCATTTAAGAACACTTAGGCTATCTTCACAAAACACTGAATAAACTCAAACCATAACTGAATAAAGTCATTTTGTGAACCCACTTACCAAGAATTGATTATGAGCAGGAATAATCCCTGATGAATCAAGGAAAATATGTTTCACGCAGTTTGCGACGGATGAATCAGCTCAACTTCTCGTTTAATCTTTATTAACTTCACAACTGCAAATGACGTGCGTCACTGCTCCAGAGGCCATTTCATTTTTTTTTTCTCCGTGACGAGAGACTCTCACTTCTCTAGAGAGCCCCTTTCACACAGAGATTCCGGAAAATACACGGATAAAGTGACCTGGGTTCGTTTGATTTTGGTTCATTCACACTGCCAGTGATTTACCGGAATCAGAGAGTGCGTTCACACACAACCCGTAAAAATCCCGTTAAGACACGTGACATCGATGTGACATGTAGCCTAATGTCTCAGCAGCGTCTATAGTTTGCTTATGAGCTGCGATTTCTCTCTGGAGAAACCACGCTTGTGCATTTTTTCTCTGATTCGATCATAAACTAGCGCATTACGTACCGTTTCACTAGCCTGCTTTCACTTCACTTCAGCGTCATCATTAGGACACGGCATTGATTACGGCTTTTGTTCACACAGCGCGCGTTCCGGGACTGATCCCGGCAATGTTACTATGTCTCAAACCCGGCATCGATCCCGGCATAAATCCCGGGTCGTTTTTGCGTTCACACAGAAGGCGTACATATACATTTTTCCTCCTTTCTTGGACATTATCGAAATTTTGAACCGGAACCATTTATTTTTTATTTTTCCCTTTTAGGGGCGTCGCTAGGCCCTTTTTAGGGGGGTTTTAAAGCTGTTATCCAATTTTTTTTGGCCTTCAAAACATCTTAAAATGCACATATGTAGATCAGAAAAATCAAAATTTTCTCGGGGAAACCCGAACCCCCCTATCTGCCCTACCTCACATTTGGGACCACAGTGATTATAAAACCCTGCCTTTGCATGGTAATGCAATTGATAGTGAGCATTAGATCCTAAACAAAAGTGTTAACTTTTTTTTATTATAAAAAATAAAATTAAAAAAATCATACCCTCATTGGGGGCTTACCCCCCCTAAAATGAAAATCCTAGTGACGCCCCTGCCTTTCATCTTAGAGTTGCATATCTGCAATTCTTTACTGAGCATAGAAACGTTGCTAAATTTCTGTGTATTTCCATCAAGGACAATTAATTGAAAGGAACTCTGATTTGGTGTGTTGTTGGACATTTTACTTGAAATTCACTGACCCAATTGCTGTTTATTTTTGTTTGGCTTTCCATCTTTGAAATTGTTTTGAAAAAAGAGAATACAGAGGTTATTGAGTTAAATAATTGAAATTTGTTAATTAAGAGTTAGCTATAGCTAAAGCAAACTACAGACTAAATTAGTTAAACCGAATAAACAAGGAATCTCAGAACTAAACCTAGCAGACTAACCAAAGAGTTAATTACAGAACTATTAAGCACACAAGGTCAATTATCTAAATCAAATTGGTTTATTTCAAGAAGTTCATTTAAAGTTTTTTGTGAATTGTTTTATTGAAGCTGTCATTTGTTTTTTTTGTTTTTCCCTCAAAATGAAAAGTTAATACAAGGAATATAAAAGAGAAATATTTACTTTTTCAACTAAAATCCTGTCTGCAACGCTGGCTCAAGAGCGAACGTAGTCTTCTGATCTGGTCCAAGATGTTAGAAAGTGGTTTACGATTAGACTGTAGGACGTGTACTACACAGAGAAGAGCTGATGCCACAGGACGGGTGACACTGTGGGCCTTCATTTTACACCCAGCATGTTATTGATAACAGGAAGACTGATTAATTGTGACTACAGGTCTGTCTGAGACATAGTTATCTTACCACGGAGCAGGTCATAATGCTCGCTATGAACCAACTAACCAGGGGGCCAGGATCGTGCCCCAATAAATATAGTTATATTATTATATTATTAATTTAGTTATATTAACATAATTTTATATAAGTGCTAAAAACAATGTACAACATTAAACTGACAATGTTTTATGTTTATTTATTTGTATTACAACAGAAGTACCTAAGGCTCAAGCCTCTGTTACTAGCTCTAAAAGGATGTTTTGGAATTAGCAATAGAGGCGTGCAATTTCTTATGCATCTAATCGCACACCTCCATTGCTAATTATTAGTATTACACATACGAGCATTTTAAGGACAAAAACCAGACAACTGTTTTGAAATGCATAATTTGAACAATGTTTAGAGGTGTGGTAACGGTAGTATAAGCAGAATAATTGACTCCGGTCCATTGAATCATTAGAAAATAATGCACACCTGAGGTTTTGTGTCTTGGATGCATTACCACCTCGGGTGTGCATTATTTTCTAATAATTCAGCGGCTTATCTCAATTATGCCTAACTTATCTCTGGTAGGAGAAAAATGTTTGAGCTTAAATTTGGTTGAGCAAAGCAGAATTTAGGTTATAGTTTTTTTTTTAAAATATATTTCCACACACCTGCTACACTACATGTTAGTTTTTTTCCAGTCACACATTTTCTTCTCTAATTTCCTCACATGTCTCTGAATGAGAGGAGTGGCTATCACTTTAACACAATTCCAGACAGATAACAAAGGAACATCTAGAGAATATGGCGGTGAACAACACAATGGATTGTTTATCCAACTGCACTTTCCCATCTAAAACGAACTTTTCTGGTGATCCATTTTATGAGTGCATGGACTCTTATTCAGGAAATATTCTCAGTGCCACCGGTTTAATGTTGAACACTGTACTTTTGTTGCCTGTGAACTGCTGGATTCTGTGGCTGGTGAGGAGAACTGCCAATGTTGCATCTTCAGACTTTGTCATTTTGAACCAGTCTGTTGTTGATGTCATTAATGAGCTTTCCCTCGTTATTTTTGTGGTAGGTGCTTTGCTTAATAAGAAAGCTGTTATTCTTAGCTCTACTTTCCTGTCCAGTACATTTCTGGTGGGTCGACCACTTTTTCAAACCTATTTCTGTGTGGAGCGATACCTGGCTGTGGTCCATCCATTGGTCTACCTAAAATACTCAAAAAACCATAACATAAAACTGCTGTTAGTTGGGCTTGTCTGGCTGATTATCCTGATGGTTGGACTGTTTAGTATGGATTCCTACCCTAAAATGCCTATATGGCTTTGCATGGGACTATATCTAGCAATGTTAGTTGTGTGTTCATCTTGCTCTGTCATGATTTTATGGGTTTTGAAGAGGCCAAAGCCAGGAGACGGAGGGAAAGAAGCAGCATATCAACTGAAGAGAAAGGCTTTTGTAGCCGTCACAGTCATCTTGATCGCACTGGTGTTCGGCTATGGGACAATCTCTTGTGTTATTGTACTGAGGGATCAACATCCATATCACACTTATTGTTTAGTTACAGGTTTAAGTTGGTGGACCAAGTCAGTTAGTTCAACCTTATCTCTATCTGTCACAAGTGCATTAAGTATTTTCCGTCATGAACTTCTTGAAGAAACTATATAAAAGTCTTGCATAGTTGTAAAACAATACAATTTTAAACTATCGACAGTTCATTAAAGTATCAGTTGTGATCATTTCATGCAGAATACAAATAATTTAAGCATTTTTGCAACGACAATTTTGCGTCTCAGTGATTGTTCCATTAACGTTTTAAAACAGAAAAATGTCAAATGTTTTAATTTTAAACAGTAAATCTGTTGGTTCATCATTTCAGGCCTTTCAAACTTCTTTAATGTATTGCTTAAAAGTGTACTAAACTTGGTTTGGATCTAATGTGATGACAGTCATATATTGTCAGGTTCCTGCCCTGACAGTCTTGTCCATCTTGTCACTGTTTAATGTTTCCTTGTTTGTCTTGTGCCTGAGCACATGGCTCTGTCTTTGTTTGTGTTGGCCATGTGTTCCTCTTGTCCCACCTTCTCATTTCCAGTTAACGTGCCCCCTTGTTTAGTCCACGTCTAGTCCTCATTTCATTCCTGATCCTCGTGTTCTGGTCTCTTTATATTGTGCCTATTTCCCTCATGTCTTTGCTGGTTTGTTTTGTGTCATATGCTGTGTTCCTTCCTGTTCGCTAGCCTGTGTCGCAGGTTATCTCTGCTCTTGTTCCAGTAAAGTGTTTGATTAGTTGGCGGTGTATCCTTGCAGCCATTTTGTTTTGTTTTTATATTTTGATTTCATTTTTACTGAAGACTTTCTTCTCCAGTATCTAGCTGCCTGCAAGTTTGTTATTTTATTAAATTTTATTTGTTTGTAAGTTACAGTTGTTTTCTTTCTTTTTATTTATCTAGCCATAGTTGTTTTCATCAGGTTTTAGTTTGCCTCGTTTCATTTATTATCTTCTCTCTTGTCTTGCTCTGTTATCTTGTTGTGTCTTGTCGTGTTCATTGTGAGTCTTGTGTTTGTCCCTGCCCTGCATCTGAGATTTCCTGACCACTGACATTCACTGCCTGGCATCTAGACTGGTGCTACAGCTAAGAGATCATCAAGCCTCTGGTTCCTTGTGTTCCTGCCTGGTCTTCCTCTCCATCATTTCACCTGGTGCTGCCTCTTCTTCTGCAGTCCTCAAGCATTTTGTCAACCAAGACTGGTTTCAGTGGTCATCCTCCTTGCCTGTCGTGTCGTCAGCCCTACCGTTCGATCTGTTTCACACCTCTCACCTTGTTGTGCCCTGTCTACAGTCTGGTTAATAAAAATAAAATAAAAACTTCACAGCTATTCTGCGCCTGGGTCCTCTTTCAGATCCTTGAAAGTTCGTGACATAAATTTTCTAAGTGTGGCCTACATGCCCAAATAATTTGTATATACTAGTGCCAGTGTATATAATTGTCTGACCCTTTCTAATAGACCCTTTTCACATTTCCAGGGTTCTCAGAAGCAGAAATTGTCATAGTTATGGTTACATTTCTATAGTGGTAAATGGAAAACATTCAATATATTATTTAAAAATAGTTATTATGATAATATGGACTAAAATAGTAAATATACTAAATAACTTCCATTTGTACATCTACATAAGTACATATAAATACACAAACCCGTATATATCCCTATGCATATGTACACACCTAAATATACCCTTATACATATATACCTATACATGCACGCAAATACACGCACACTTTTATCGATATAAATGCATATACATATACATATACATACCCTCACTAGTCTGGACATTCTTCAAATCAGGGTGTGGTTTTACAGCCTAATCGCAGCAGGACGATTAAAAGAATAAAAAAACTAATAAAAGACCTAAAATATCTCTCCTTCTTACACTGAGGAGGAATCAACCTCCTACTAAATGTACTCTGCTGCACCAATGATACCATTTAAAGGGTGAACAGTTTCACACAAAATGACAGAGTTTGGCCAGAATTCTCCTCTCCATCACCACCTCCAGCGGGTCGAGGGTAGTCCCCAACACAGAGCTGGCTTTCTTTATCAGTTTATTCAGTATGTTTGCATCGCTGATCCTGATTCCACTTCCCCACCATACAACAGCATAGAGAAGTGACAGTCTGAATCTCTTCGCCATTAATTCAGATGGGACACTGCATGTTTAGATCTCCTAAAATCAATCACCATCTCCTTAGTTTTGTTTGTGTTAAGCTGGAGATTGTTCTGCTTGCACCAGTCCACAAAGCTTTCCACCAGGCTTCTATACTCCTCTTCCTTTCCTTCACTTATACATCCCATGACCACAGAGTCGTCTGAAAATTTCTGGAGATGGCATGCCCCAGTATCAAACTTAAGTCAGAGGTGTAAAAGGTAAAAAGGAAAGGTGCCAAAACAGTCCCCTGTGGCACACCTACATTACTAACTGTCAGTTCTGACCTACAGTTTTGTAGGCGCACATACTGTGGTCTTTCTGTCATATAGTCCATGATCCATGTTACAGTGGGGACATCCCCGTGAGCTGAGATTAGCTTATCTTGGAATAAGCCTGGCTGGATGGAATTAAAAGCACTTGAGAAATCAAAGAACATACGTACATCTCACTGTGCTCCCAGCCTTCTCCAGATGTGAATAAGGCCTATGTAGGAGATAGATGATAGCGTCCTCCACTACCACATGAGATCAATACGCAAACTGCAGCGGATCAATTGTACTTACAACCATAGATCTTAGGTAAGGAAGAACTATCCTCTCTAATGTCTTCATCAGGTGTGCGTCAGTGCCATCGGTCTAAAATCATTGAGGTCCTTACAGATCCCCTTTTTGGGCACTGGCACCAGACAAGATGTCTTCCAGAGAACAGGCACCTTCCCCATATTCAAACTCACATTAAACATCTGTCCCACAACTTCACTTAGCTGTTCTGCACATATGTGACCCGTCACGGAAACCAGTGACACAAGTCGGCGGCACAACTTGCGAGCAAAATGAGAAAGAAGCTTTTTTTTTTAAAAAAATTGGTGATTTCCGCTTTTTTGCAGAATCTATTAGTTGAGATCATGAAGAAGCCTCTCCATGTTTGAGATAACAGTATTGGTATATTTAAAAGCGTACATTTTGAGGTTGAAATCGGCTTGTTTTTCGGAGATTCTAGCATGCAGTAGGGGCGTGTCATTGTCAGTGTGTGTTTCCATACTGAATAGCCGCCGGCGATTTTGCCCCCGCCCCCCAACAGCGTGGCTACTTATTATGCATCGCTCTGGACGGCTCTATCTGATATCAAAATTCAATGAATATTCAAACCGAAAATGTTTTCGCCGCACTTTGTGGGCTCGGGAAACTGAACCGGAGGTATGGGCGCGCGCGCCCTCGCTGCTTGAATACGGCGGCTCGGCTCGCTGACAGCGGTGGCATATGTGCTTTGAATGGGGAACGTTTTGTGAACAGGGAACAGACTAAATGGACTGGCAACAATCTCCATAGAACATGAACTGGCATAGAGGATGCAGTTAAGACCTTTGCCGCGATGAAGGCCTGCCGTGCGCGCTTCTGAAACGTAAGTTAAGCTTCATTTGCTCTTTAGTCGTTATTTAAGATGCTGAACCTGCTGATGATATAATGTGCTTGCGAACATGTCATTTGTGTGTATACGCACATAAGAAAGTGGTGTAAAGAGATTTGCAACAGTAATTTGAGGAGGTGAAATTCCTCAAAAATTCCTGTCATGACTGCTTAAATAAAAATGCCAGCAGGCATTTGCCTCCTGCATAAATTTTAATATTGTTGACATTTTGGGCACACGCGCGTTGCACACTATTTGCGTTATATGTAGCCCTATGGCTTATCGTTCTTTGTGTGTTGTTGCTGGTTTTGCGTTATATGTATATGGCATATTGGTCTTTGTGTGTTGTTGCTGGTTTTGCGTTAAATGTATGGCATATTGGTCTTTGTGTGTTGTTGCTGGTTTTGCATTATATGTATATGGCATATTGGTCTTTGTGTGTTGTTGCTGGTTTTGCGTTAAATGTATGGCATATTGGTCTTTGTGTGTTGTTGCTGGTTTTGCATTATATGTATATGGCATATTGGTCTTTGTGTGTTGTTGCTGGTTTTGCGTTATATGTATGGCATATTGGTCTTTGTGTGTTGTTGCTGGTATACGTTGCAAATAGAGGGGCAGCACAATTGTTTTTCACCTAGAGCGGCAGAAGTGCATTCGCCGGTCCTGGGGGTGAGTTTCCATAAACATTAAAGTTTGTCGTTTTGTTTTCATTCTAAGAACACGTACACATTATCTTATGTTTAGTCGGTTTAGACCTTCCATGCCTACCTATTGTTATTAGCTAGCTCAGGAAAGAAAAAAAAGCTGTAAAGCACAGGGGGGATCTTTACAGGAGGTATGGCTTATCTAAATGAGATGTAAATGAGCCCTATTGTCACTCCTAGGAGCAGAGAGAGGTGAGAACTGCACTGTAATGTTTAGTGGATGCAAGTTTGAATAATCACGGAGACACTGGTTTCATGCGACTTGCTGTTTTATCTCAACTGTGTTCCCTTTCGAGAGGTCTCTCCTATTGCGTAAGTAGCTTACGCTATGGGAAAACTCCTTTTCTCGAGAATATTGAAGTCTTTATGTAAAACGCATTGCAGCTGCACAGCTGACAGCAATGAACGAAGGAACTCGGTCATTGGCTGTGCTGCGGCAACTTGCTCGAACCAATGACGGGGCGACTCTGAATGCGCGACCAATGAGCGCGCTTCGCGCCCACGCGCGTCAGAGCCCGCCAAGATGGGCGTGGCCAAGCTATATATTGGGCTCCCCGTCATGAGAGTTCTTTAGATTTAATCTCCTTCAGCGAACACCTTCTTCGCTGGATCCTCCGGATTATTGGAAGCCTTCGCCGCCGTGGAAAAGCATACCAGCGGGATTGCTACGAGGACGTCGGCACCTTCAGCCGCCTTCAAGCACCTCCTACTGAGCCATCCGGCGCGCCATATACGCAAGTATTTTACATCTGTCCGCCCCGCGACATTTGTGAAAGAGCAAATTTCCAATAAGGCGTTGTTTCAAATGCCTTCCTGCGCGTCATGCAGAGACCTTCTCCCGGACGGGGATCGTCACATCATCTGCGCTCGCTGCCTGGGCCGTGACCACGCAGAAGCTGCATTGACCAAGGGCGGATGCCCGGAATGTGATGACCTGGGTCTCTCCGCACTACGGGCTCGCCTCGCCGCTTTCGCCGTGAGCAAGCCCATCGCCACCCCTCTGTTTGAGCCGCGCACTAAGAAAAAGCGCCGCTCACAGAGGCTTCCTGAACCTGAGCTCAGTGACGTCACGCCGAGCCAGTCTCCGCGTGCTTCACCGCCGCTCTTGCCTTCCCCACCGCCGGTTCAGTTCACCCAGCCGGACCCACACCCCTCTAGCAGAGCGGTGGGCCTTGTGACTTTCGGCGCGTCCGAGGACGACGGGGGAATGGACGACAGCTTGTCCATCGACGCTGCATCGGACGACTGGCCGGGCTCCACTCTCGACCCCGCCCCGTCGACGCTAGCTAGCACGAGCGGGGGCTCCACTATGGATACTGAGATTATCCATGTCCTCTCTAAGGCCGTGGAAGACCTCGGGCTCGATTGGTCTTCTCCCGAAGAACCAACCCGGAGCCGACTGGATGAGTGGTTTCTGCAGGGGCGCCAGCAGGCCCCTCGGCAAAGGCCTTCTCCCTTCTTCCCGGAAGTTCACGACGAACTCACCAAGTCGTGGAAAGCCCCCCACTCTGCGCGCCTAAAGCCTTCTTTTTCTTCTTCGCTCTCCTCAGTGGACGGCGCGAAGGAAAGAGGCTACGAGGGAACGCCGCCCCTCGAGGAGGCCGTGGCCAATCATCTCTGCCCGCCCTCCACCACCGGATGGAAAGCCAAAGCTTCCCACCCCTCGAAACCCTGCCGCACTACCTCTGCTCTCGCCGGTCGCGCCTACGCTGCCGCCGGCCAAGCTGCATCAGCGCTTCACTCAATGGCGGTACTTCAAGTGTTCCAAGCCAAGCTTCTCCGCTCTATGGACGAGTCTGGCCCCGAACCCGAAGCCTTCAGGGACTTACGCAATGCGACTGATATAGCTCTGCGAGCCACGAAGGCCACCGGCCAGTCCATCGGCCGTGCTATGGCTAATTTGACTGTTCTCGAGCGCCATCTGTGGCTGACTCTGACTGAAATGAAGGACGCGGATAAGGCGCCATTTCTCGATGCGCCTATCTCCACCAGCTGGCTGTTTGGACCGGCGGTTAAAGGTTTCGCCGAACGCTTCACTGAGGCCCAGAACGCTTCACAAGCTATGCGTCATTTCCTGCCAAAGCGCTCCAGCTCATCGCAGAGCAGACAGAGACCGACACAGCCGCAGCGGGCTAGAACAGCCCCCACCGCCTCTCAGCCCGTGCCTCAGGCTGACGCTCGACGCCGCTCGCGCTCTCACAACCGCAAGCCGCCTCCTGAGCGACGGGGTCCTCGGCCCAAGATTGTGCTGAACCCTGAGCCTCGAAAGCCGTCCTAGCCACAGAAATGAGAAGAGAGAGTGCGTGTCTCGCAAAAGCCGGACCACTCTCTCTGCAAAAGCTCAAACATTACCCAGTCCCCTTACAGGCGGCTGGATATGTCCATACAGCAGTCAATGGGCCAGTCACAGAGCTCGCTCACCTGCAAACAAACGCCGTTACGACTGTGGTCGAGACGAAAGTGAGAAAAGACTGTTCACATGTTCTACGCACCGAGGTGCGCAAACTAATAGAAAAGGGCGCTGTGGAAACTGTTTCCCCCTCTCTGAGCGGGACAGGTTTTTACAGCCGCTATTTTCTCGTCCCGAAAAAGGATGGCGGTCTCCGCCCCATCCTAGATCTCAGACACCTGAACAAAGCACTAATGATTCGCTCGTTCAGAATGTTAACAACCAAGCATATCCTCGCGCAAGTGCGCCCAGGAGATTGGTTTCTCTCAGTGGATCTGAAAGATGCTTACTTTCACATTCCAATAGCGCCTCATCACAGGCCGTTTCTGAGATTCGCTTTCGAGGGACAGTCATACCAGTACACAGTACTCCCGTTCGGCCTGTCCCTGGCTCCCCGTACATTCACGAAATGTATGGATGCAGCACTTTCCCCCCTAAGACGAAGGGGAGTGCGAATACTGAATTATCTCGACGATTGGCTGGTTCTAGCACAATCAGAGAGTCAGCTAATAACACACAGATCTTGGATTATCAGCCATTTAGAATGCCTGGGTCTAAGAATCAATTTTGCAAAAAGCATACTATCTCCCAGCCAGAGAATTTCTTTCCTGGGAATAGTTCTAGACTCGATGCAAATGACAGCGCGTCTCTCATCGGAGCGCGCGCTCACCATCCGGCGCCTTGCAACATCATTCAGAGCGGGCGCGCGCGCCCCCGTCAAACGGTTTCAGAGGATGCTCGGTCTCATGGCCTCAGCATCGGCCGTACTCCAGCTAGGATTGTTGCATATGCGCCCTCTCCAACGCTGGCTCAAGAGCCGCGTCCCTACTCACGCGTGGCGTTCGGGCCACTTTTTAATCAGAGCGAACCACGGCTGTATAAAAGCCCTGACGCACTGGAAAGCCGCCGACTGGTACCAGTCAGGCGTGAGTCTGGGTGTGAACACAAGGAGAAAGATGATAACGACAGATGCCTCCAAAATAGGTTGGGGGGCCCTTTACGAGGGCAGGCCTGTCTCCGGCTTTTGGTCAAACCCGGAGAAGCGCCTACACATAAACTGTCTGGAAATGAAAGCGGTCGCTTTGGCTCTCAGAGCCCTGCTCCCACATCTAAAAAACGAACACGTCCTGGTCCGAACGGACAACATGACGGTAGTGTCGTACATAAATCGCCAGGGTGGACTCAGGTCGAGCTCCATGCATTCAATGGCCAGGAGACTCATTTTATGGTCCCAGCACAACTTGCGCTCGCTGAGAGCAGCGCATGTGCCAGGCGCCCTGAACCAGGGGGCAGACATGTTATCCAGAGACAAGATTCTCCCAGGAGAATGGGCTCTCAACCCTCTGACGATTCAGTGGTTATGGAAAACCTTTGGCAAAGCGGAGATCGACCTCTTCGCCTCCAAGGAGAACGCGCACTGCTCTCTTTTCTTCACGAAAAGCACGGACGCGCTCGCCCAGAGCTGGCCGAGCCGCCCCTTATATGCCTTTCCCCCGATCGCGATGCTGCCACAGGTCATCAGTCGGGTCAGAGAGGAGGGAAACGCAGTGCTGCTGATAGCCCCACTCTGGAAGAACCAAACATGGTTTCCAGATCTGATGCAAATGCAATCTGCACCACGGCCGATTCCACTGAGGCCAGACCTCCTCAGTCAGGCCAGCGGGATGATATTTCATCCCCGCCCCGATCTGTGGGCCCTTCATGCATGGCCCCTCAACGGGTTCCCAGGAACCTCGCGAGCGGAGCACTAAAAACCATCGCTGAGGCGCGGGCGCCCTCCACGAGACGCTTATATGCCCAGAAATGGAAAGTGTTCAGTGACTGGTGTAATACCAAGGGCCTGAACCCTGTAACATGCGAGATTACGAGTGTACTCGTTTTCCTACAAGGGCTTCTGGAGGCGGGCCGCACCCCCTCCACGCTCAAAGTATATGTGGCTGCCATCACAGCGTCACACGACCTTGTAATGGAACGTCCATTGGGAAGAAACGACCTAATTATTCGTTTCCTAAGGGGCGCCAGGAGGATGAACCCTTCACGCCCCCCCTCAGTGCCGATCTGGGACCTAGCTACGGTCCTAGACGCTCTTAAAGGGCCCCCGTTCGAACCACTCCGAACCGTGCACCTTAAACAGCTCTCGCTCAAGACGGCGCTCTTGCTGGCACTCGCCTCGGTCAAGAGAGTGGGCGACCTGCACGCGCTTTCAACAAGCGCTGCCTGCCTAGAATTCGGACCTAACGACTGCAGGGTCGTCCTTAGACCGAAACATGGGTATATTCCTAAAGTGCTCACCACTCCGTTCAGAGCACAGGTTATCTCCCTAACTGCGCTTTCGTCTCCAGCAGACGAACACGACGCTAATCTACTCTGCCCCGTTAGGGCTCTCAGAGTGTATTTGGAGCGTTCTGCCCTATTCAGACAGACAGAACAACTGTTTGTATGCTTTGGCGGCCGTACGAAAGGTTCCGCCGTTTCAAAGCAGAGAATCTCTCACTGGATAGTCGAAGCTATAGCTCTGGCTTATGAAGCTAAGGGACTTCAATGCCCCTGGGGAGTCAAAGCACACTCCACCAGGAGTGTGGCTTCTTCCTGGGCATGGTCGAGCGGGATACCGATCGAGGATATTTGTGCGGCGGCAGGCTGGGCCTCACCGTCCACATTTATCAGATTCTACAACCTACAGGTCCCGACATTGCATTCCAATGTGATATCAGCATAATGCTAGTTGAACTGCGAGTTCGTATCTAGATTATGTATGTGCTTGTGTCACACTGAGTGCCTTCTAGCCGCTCTGTATTTTTTCCCACATATAAAGCTCGCCTCTGCCGGCTAGTTGGATGATAACTTTGCTTTTTAGCTCAGGCACCTGCCTCTGGCTATCATAAGGCGAAGTTCAGCACGCACGGCGTTTTGCATGGTGTTCCCATAGCGTAAGCTACTTACGCAATAGGAGAGACCTCTCGAAAGGGAACGACTCGGTTACTAACGTAACCTCGGTTCCCTGAGAGGAGGGAACGAGTATTGCGTAAGCTGCCGTGCTTGTGCTTGGTTAGTTCGCTTCAGTCGTTTTAACCTAAAGAACTCTCATGACGGGGCGCCCAATATATAGCTTGGCCACGCCCATCTTGGCGGGCTCTGACGCGCGCGGGCGCCAAGCGCGCTCATTGGTCGCGCATTCAGAGTCGCCCCGTCATTGGTTCGAGCAAGTTGCCGCAGCACAGCCAATGACCGAGTTCCTTCGTTCATTGCTGTCAGCTGTGCAGCTGCAATGCGTTTTACATAAAGACTTCAATATTCTCGAGAAAAGGAGTTTTCCCATAGCGTAAGCTACTTACGCAATACTCGTTCCCTCCTCTCAGGGAACCGAGGTTACGTTAGTAACCGAGTCGTTATTCCGTTCTTTGACAGGTTACAACTCAACACATCTTTAGACTGCTAGCGCCATCCTCAGGTAAGGAATAATAATACAATTACCATACATCACATCTCCCCTCTTAAGAAAAAAAAATTCCCTTACTAAATATTTAACACATCTAGTATTATTATTATTTTCTCAATTACACTCTATAACTTTAATCAGTGTTGTTCCCATAACCCATTAACTATAAACATTTCTTTACTCTTTAACTCCTCTTTAATGCTTTCATGTAGAATAGAGTTTTGGTGGTCTAATCAATCTACCCCATCTTGACCTTTTGACCTGTTCTTCCTTGTCCACAATTGGTGTTACAGGTCTTTTCCCTGGTGAAAGTGCAGGTGATTGCACTGGAGTGCTACTCTCTGCCAGCTCTCCGTTTGCTGAAGAACATTCCTCCAACTCTATAGAGCTTGGTTGTGGAAAAGTCATTTCTCTGGTTTTCAGCAGGTGTCGTCGATTTCTTCTGAAGATGTTTCCATCAGGCCTTTGAATCACATATGATCTCGGATTTTCATGACTCCTCAACACAATTGCTGGTTGCCAGTTGTTTTTGACTTTTACTCTCACTTTCTCTCCATCTGCTATAGGTGGTAACTGTTTTGCTCCACAGTCAAAGTAACTTTTTTGTTTAAGCTGTCTGTCCTTGATGTCTTTATGTACATTTCTGTACAGTTGTGGTCTCAACAGCTGTGTTGACGTAGGCAATTTTGTTCTCAGTCTTCGACCCATAAGCATCTGTGCAGGAGATAGTTTCACACCATCCATAGGAGCATTTCTGTACTCCAATAGAGCAGTATAAGGATCTCTTTGGCTCTCCTGTGCTTTCTTTAACAGGTTCTTGACTGTCTGGATTGCTCTTTCACTTTGTCCATTTGCCTGTGGAAATCCAGGACTTGAGGTGGTATGTCCAAACTCCCAGTTTTCTGCAAATGCTTTGAATTCTGCACTCGAGAATTGTGGACCATTATCCGACACCACTTCATCCGGGATCCCATGTCTCGCAAAGATGGATTTAAGAGCTGTCACCACATGTTTACTTGTTGTCTGTGTGAGTTTAGCAATCTCCGGAAACTTCGAAAAGTAATCTACACACATCAAATATTCACCTCTGTCGAAGTGGAACAAGTCTACTCCTACTTTTGCCCATGCTCTGTCTGGAATGTCATGGCAGATGAGTGGCTCTTTGATGTTACTCCGTCTGAAAGTATTACAGATAGCACACTTCAACACAACATCCTCAATTTGTTTTGCCATGCTGGGCCAAAACATCACATCTCTTGCCCTCTCTTTGCATTTGACAATACCCAGATGTGATTCATGAACTCTTTTTAGCATGTCTGTTCTCAAGCTTTGTGGAACTACTATTCTCCAGTTCTTGAAGAGTAACCCATCGGAACAGGTAAGTTCTTCTCTGTAAGTCCAGTACTTTTTTATGTCTGCGGGAACTTGTCTTATGTCTGCAGGCCACCCTGACTGAACTACTTCCACAACTTTTTGCAACTCTTCATCTTCTGCTGTTGCTGTTCTGAATGTATTCTGCTTTTCCTTTGAGATTGGCAGACTAACTGACAAAGTATGAACTTGTAACTCATCTTCCAGAAGTGGTTCCGTTTGTTCTTTTAGGTAGGCACGACTCAGAGTGTCTGCGATGTACAACTCCTTTCCAGGCTTGTAACTAACACGCAAATCATATAGCTGCAATCTCATCAGCATTCTCTGCAGTCTCGGAGGAGCTTTTTGGAGAGACTTTTTGAACACCGTCTCCAAAGGCTTATGATCCGTCTCCACTTGTACTGTCTGACCATACACATACTGATGGAACTTCTCGCAGCCATAGACAATCGCCAAGAGCTCTTTTTCTATTTGGGCATATCTTTTCTGACACTCAGTGAGAGACCTTGAGCCGAATGCCACCGGATGTCCTTCTTGCAGCAACACTGCTCCCAGACCTTCAGCGCTTGCGTCCACTGACAGCATTATCTCTTTGTTGACATCAAAGTACTTTAACACTGGCGCGTTACTCACCAGTGACTTCAGTCTTTCAAAACTCCTCTGTTGTTCTGACTCCCAATGCCATGCTACATCTCCCTCTAGCAGTTTCCTCAATGGAGCATTGATGTCTGACATGTTTGGAACGAACTTGGACAGATACTGAAGCAGGCCTAAGAACCTCATTAGTGCAGCTTTGTCCTCTGGCTCTGGCATGTTTTGTATCGCTCTGACTTTCTCTTTGTCAGGCTTCAACCCTTCTGCAGTTAGAATGTGTCCGACATAGCAGACTTCGGTCATCCTGATCTTGCACTTGTTTTTGTTCAACTTTAGATTGATGTCTCTGATTCTATCTAACAGTTGTCTTAGTCTCTTATCGTGTTGTTCCAAGTCTTCACCCCACACCAGAATATCATCCACTATGTTCACAACTCCTTCTAAACCTTCTAGTCTTTGTGCAATGCATTTTTGAAACACTTCTGGAGCTGACACTATGCCAAATGGAAGTCTCAAAAAACGGTATCTTCCAAAAGGAGTGTTGAACGTACATAGTTTGGAGCTCTCATCATCCAGGGGTACTTGCCAGAATCCATGATTGGCATCAAGCACTGAGAAGACTTTAGCATTTGGCATCTCAGCTACTATTTCTTCAATTGTACGCAATGGATAGTGTTCTCTCTTGATGGCTTTGTTAAGATCTTGTGGATCGATGCAGATCCTGAGTTTCTCTGGCTTCACGACTGTAACCATACTATTAACCAAATCAGTGGGCTCGGTTTGCTTTACTATTACTCCAAGATCTTCCATTCGTTTCAGTTCCATTTTGACCCTGTCCTTTAACGCTATGGGTACTTTTCGTGGTGCGTGAATGACTGGAGCAACATCTGGATTGAGCTGTATGTGATGCAGTCCTGGTACACATCCTAAACCAGTAAACACATCTTGATATTCCTTCAGAATGCAAGTTTGTTCTTTGTTCTCTACTTTGTACACTCTTTTAATCAGTCCAAGTTTTGAGCATGCTTCTCTTCCCAGAATTGCTGGTGAATCTTCATCTACAACTTGGAAGTCGAGATCAAACTCAGTGTCTTTGTAACCACATTTAAGCCTTACTTTACCCTTTGTCTCCATCGTGTGGCCAGAATATGTAACTAACGTGCAGTTTGACTTCTTTAGAGTTGTTGTCTTGTTAGAGGTTTTCTCATAATCTTTAAATGACAACACGTTGCACTCTGCTCCTGTATCTAGCTTAAAGGTAAGTATGCAGTTGTTTATTCTGAATTCTTGAGTCCATTTCTGGTTTTCCCTTTCCAAGGTAGAGACTGTATTCATTTGTGTCAGCCATTTGCTAGCTGTTTGCTCACTTCGTTCAATTTCGATGGTACCTATAAACAATTCAGCATCTTCTTGTTGTTCTATCTCATGGACTTTTTTCTCAAATCTTCTAGGTTTGCCTTTTTGTTGTGGTGTTTTGCACATACGGCTAAAATGGTTCTTCCGCGAGCACTCGTTACAAATTTTTCCATATGCCGGACACTTCCTTGGCTCGTGTATGTAACCACATCTCGTGCACTCTTTTCTCTCTTTCCCTGTGTGCTTGAAATTCGCCTGTCTGACAGTTGACTTTGTTTTTGTGATTTTGTTCACAGCCACTTCTGCTTCTTCATGCAGCACTTTCAGATGGCTTTGTGTTATTTCGTTTGCACGACAGATATCCACAGCCTTTGCTAGGTTCAAATCTGTTTCCCTAAGAAGCCTAGCTCTCACGGTGTCATTGTTAACACCACAGACAATGCGATCTTTAATCAAGTTATCATTTAATCTTCCAAATTCACAGTCTTTCGCCTTATTTTTCAAGTCAGTCACGTATGCATCAATGCTTTCGTTCGGTCCCTGTGCTCTCGTGAAAAACATATGCCTCAGATACGTAATATTCTTTCTTGGCTCACAGTATTCTCTAAACTTCTCTTTGAGCACTTCAAAATCATCCACATCATCATCAAAGTCCATGGTATTAAATACCTTTATGGCATCATCTCCCGCCACGTGAAGAAATGTCGCACATTTTACCTTGTCACTCTTTTCTGCAATGCCAGTTGCAATGAGATACAGATCAAACTTTTGTATCCACGTTCGCCAGTTTTCCGCCAGATTTCCTTCGAAATCCAAACTGTTAGGAGGTTTCAACTGATCCATAGTTTTTCTTCTGACACCATGTAATGTTTAGTGGATGCAAGTTTGAATAATCACGGAGACACTGGTTTCATGCGACTTGCTGTTTTATCTCAACTGTGTTATTCCGTTCTTTGACAGGTTACAACTCAACACATCTTTAGACTGCTAGCGCCATCCTCAGGTAAGGAATAATAATACAATTACCATACATCACATGCACAATCTTTAGAGGCCGTTATCTATCCTTTTAGCTTTTTTAAGTGCCTACCTTCAAATGGCCACAACTTCTCCAAATATTATCAGACTTCCACGTGTTACACATCGTTGGAAAGCTTGGAGACTACACTTTCTATGAATACCTCAAAATGCCCCAGAACCGACTTGTGTCCCTAGTTTCCGTGACTGGTCACATATTTTCAGGACCCTCGGGCTAATTTCACCAGGGCCGACTGCTTTGCCCACATGAATCCTCTTTAGTTCTTTCTCTAACTCGTCCACTGTAATATGCAGGCCACCGGGAGAATGGGGGCTATGGTAATGGATGGAGCAAGACGGAGGTATAGAAGTTATGCCTGCTGAAGTAGAAGATGAGAGTTGAATGTCAGGCAACAATCCCTGACTGAACCGATTGAAAAACATATTCATCTCGTTGGCTCTGGCCAAACTCTGATCTGATCGTTGAGTACTTGATATCTTATATCCAGAAATCTTTCTCATTCCACTCCACATTACTCTCATGTTGTTGTTCTGCAGCTTGTCCTCTAATTTCCTTCTGTATACCTCCTTACCCTCACTCACTTTCACCTTCAACTCTCTCTGCACGTTTCTCTGAGCCTCCTTGTCACCCACTCTAAAGGCACGCTTTTTCTCATTAAGCAGTGTCTTAAGTTGACTGGTGACTAGGGCTGTTGCGGTGAAGGAATTTCCCTTGCGGTAATTTTGAGTGGCTCAATAGCGCGATATGCGGTTTTACCGCCATTTATTTATTTATATTTATTTGTTACTATATAAATACGTGTTATGATGTGGTCAGCATACACAAAAGCAATGTAAACAATGTAACCGAAACTAAACAGCGTCTCTGCGCATTGAAAGACTGTCACTCAGCGCGCAGTTGTTACGCCAGCGGACTGTCTTTGAGTGAGTCATTAAACCGTTCATTCAACGAAAACGTTAAAAAAAGCTGATTCCTTAAATGATAGATGTAATGAAACAAGGTGTTAATTATTTTTTAACTTTGAACTTCACTTTTCAAGGCTCAGCTGGCCAGCAATGCTTCACTTTTGGGCAAAGCTGAAGCAATGCTTCACTTAATAGAGAGACCAATGGCATTGATTCAATGCGTGACTCGCTGCTTTCCACCCACGGCTTCCTCACGCTGTGTAATGCTGACCAGCGCTGACGCCATTCATGGTAAATACCCTTACACGTTAAAAGGATGATAGCCTACGACAAATATTTCGCTTTCCTTAGAAACGGCAACCTTTTCACGAATATACATGACTTGACTTCAAAGACAGACACAGGTAATAGCACGCGCTCAGTCGATCACATTCAATGTCTGTTTAGGCTTAAGTCCTAATCCACGAATCCTCTGTACAAATCACAATGATAAACAGTCTTGTTATCATTATTAACTTATTTAACATTCAATACACATGGTACGAACTACGAAGGGTGGCCTTATGAAAAAAGAAAACGCGGTTCGCGGTTGCTGCGGTTACTTGCATTCCTCTGCGGTTGGCCTGTCAGTAGCGCTGTACTGCAATATTGCGGTTATCGCGACAGCCCCTACTGGTGACCCACGGTTTGTTATTTGGGAAGCAACGTACAGTTGTTGTTGGTATAACACTGTCCACACAGAAGTTTATATATCCAGTGACACAATAAGTGAGCTCATTAATATCATGACCGTTCATATCACATAGAACATTCCAGTCTGTAGTTTCAAAACAGTCTCTTAAAGCTTCACTCCTCTCCATCGTCCATTTCCTTATTGTTATCGTCACAACTGGCTGCTGCTGGACAAGTGGTTTATACCTACATGACAAATGCAGCAAGTTGTGATCAGATTTACCCAATGGAGGAAGAGGGGTGGCGCTATAAGCTTCACTTTGATTTGCATAAAGTAAATCCAAGGTTTAATTGTCTCTGGTCGGGCAAGTCACAAACTGGCTAAAAGTTGGTAAAACAGTCCCAAGAGAAACGTGGTTAAAATTTCCAGTTATTAAAATAAATGCCTGTGGATGTAGAGTCAGCAACGTGGTTGTCAATAACATCACACGCTTCAGCTGTTTTAGCTGAAGGCGGGACATATACAGTAGACGCAATTACATGCGAGAATTCTTTGGGTATATAGTATGGTCGTAGGCTTATCGTTAGCAGTTCAATGTCCATTGTGCAAAGCTGTTTTTTAACAGTGATATGTCCTGGATTGTGAGAAGTTTTTGGTTCACAAGCTCAAGTAACAAAAAGCACGCACCCAGAAAGCCGGACAACACGCAAATACAGAAAAGACTTGTTTCACGTCATCTTCCACTTTAACGGACAAATTCATAGAAACTATGTCAAAAAATGGGCTTGTTGGCAAGTATCCTAGGAAACATTGTCGGTCATGTCTTAAGTGAACGTAAACTGTTGAGAAAGAAAACGAATGCGCTTAGATCATTAAAATAGGGCCCCTAGTCTTTTTCAACAATATTGTTGTAGCAACGAGCACTGGATACCTGACGTAATACTTCTCTCCATTTATTCAGAGGGAACGATTGTTTTCCATATCCATTTTCTTGAAAAGGGGCTTGATTTGTCAAACAGTGGTGGAATTTTCTGCATCTCTGTGATTAACCGCAATGTCGTCTGCCATTTTAAATGCGCAAGCCCTTAAATTAGAATGGATTCTGATTGGCTGCAGTGTTTTATCGTTCAACAGCTGGAAAAATGATTTTGAAAGCTTCTGAAAGTGATCCCAACGATGTCGTTTCTCTATATCGTTATCGTTATAACTGTGGTGTGAACTCTACTAATCTTTAATATTGAGAACGATTTTAGAACTATATCTTTATCGTTATCGTCCTTGGTATGAACGGGCCTTTGGGCCTTGAATACAACTACTCAATTTAATTTACTAGTGGATTCATTTGAATTCTCACTGGTCATCAAACACTTTTTTATGTTTACTATTCTGTCATTTACAACTGTCACCTTTGACAACATGTGGTCTACAGGCTTGGTGGAAACAGGGAGCTTTACTAGAGGCACAAACCCACAGTGCCATCAATTTCAGTTCATTTGAATGTAGGACAGTCTACAGTGACAACAACTTCCAACAGGTTATGATGATTGATTGCAATCTGTCCACAGCTTCTGTCCATGCATGTTGACTATATTCAAATGCTATAACAATACAGTGATATCTCTATCTATTATCTAAGGTCTATAAAAACTTGTTTTACAAAAGCCACAGCAAAGTATTTGTCCTTCATTATTTATGTGTAACAAAACACACTTGATTCATGTTTAAGAAGAAAAATAAACGGACAATTAAAATAAGTAAATAATAATAATATAAATGGAATGTGTCTAAATGTTATATGGTCCACATAGTACTTCTTACCTTTATACCATGCAGAATGATGCCTGATATTTACAGTTTAGTTTTCGTTTATAACTTTAGGAAGTTTACTAAAACGTAATCTACTGCTTTAATATTGGTGCATTCAATTTCAAAGCTGTTTAGACATTATGAAACACTGTTCTATTGGCAACAGCATTTGTTGCTATATTTAAAAAATATATATATTGGTTAAATGTTTAATATGTCTCCGACCTGCTTCAAGTTGAAAAATAAATGTTGCTGCAATATGTGATAATGACATCTGCTTGTGGATATTATCAATATGTTCACTTCTTATTGTAATTATCTCAAATTAATCTCTCTCTGGACAAAGGGAGGTGCTATCATGTTAAAATACATGGTATAAATGTAAAATCTTCACAACACAAAACAGGCTCATGTATACATGTGCAGCTCTTCAAGTGTGAGTATGACCAGGGTTTTTCCTGCATAGACAATTATGAGGCGGCCGCCTCCGCCTCTCGACAAAACTCGGACAGACAGTCACGTGCTCATATACACTTTTCCCACCGTGACAGTTCCGTCGCGATTCCCTCTTGTGTCCATTCTCTAACCGTGTAGTTTGCCGATAGTGCTGCACAGATCATAATCCGCGGGTCGAGCGGGCCGAGTAATAAAAACATTGCAGTATTCAATCGAGGGTGGATGACAGCTAAATGAGTGTAAAGACACGGAACTCCCATCATGGTACCTAATGTACGGACGGTAACAAAGTTGCGCTGTTGAGTCTCGCGCAGTTATTTATAACATTAATTATAGTTAAGAAACAATATATAGGCTACACACGACCAGAGTGCTGTTTTCCTGAATGCCATCACGATTGAAATCGAGATATTACTTTCATAACAGTTCAATAAACAAATAGTTAAAATTAAGTTACTTAGATTTTTATACTGTTTTTGTTCTGTTTTAGCAGCGAAAATAGTTCCAAACAACAGAACCATATCGCGTCTCACAGCAACACTCATCCATGATTCATTACTGAATCATTCAGCGTTTTGAACTAATCGCTTGAGTCAAAGATTCAATTGCCCATTATTAAACCGCCTCATTCTGAATCAATCAGCCGTTTGAACGAATCGTTTACATTAATGACTCAATGACTCGCTCATTAAGACGGCCGCCTGCCGCCTCTTACTGGCGGTTTAGTTTCAAAGTATCATTCTTTTCAACATTCCTTGTATATTCAAAAAATATTCAAAATAATCTCATTTAATACAGTTATAATTTTTCAATGTAAATTATTTAATTTGATTGGTAACAGCCTAGTGTCTTATTATTTTAATTGAATGTATTGATAAAATGTAAGAATTTTAAATGAAATTTAGAGCATACATTAAATAAAATTAGGGGGAAAATGCCCTTTATAGAGGTACAAAAAATTGTTCCGATAAGAGTGTTTTCAAAAATGAAACATTGACAATAAGTTTAAAGGGAGTAAAGCCTCTGTTTAGCAAATAAAGAAAATGTAATTTTGCCAAAAGAAGAACTTTTAATTTAAATAAATGTTAATTGTGTGATATGTTACCATATTATCATGCTTAATTGAATAATTGTAATGTGATGATCAGATGCAGATATCTAAATCAAAGAATATGGGTGGTTGGCGGGTGGATTATTATTTATTTTTAACAACAGATTCGAGTGACTCAAAGTGCACCAGATTAATGAATTTATCTTTAAAATGTACAAAATTTTCTCACGGGGGGGCATGCCCCCGGACCCCCCTAGTGTTACAATTTTACCACCTCCGCCTCATTTTGAGCCAGGAAAAACCCTGTATGACGGTCAATTTTTTTTCCTTTGAAAAATCAAATGTCTTCAATAACATTGGAAAGTTTTAGAGCAGTTCTCTTTAATAAATAAAATACATTCAATGTACTTATTTGGTATAAACCCATCACTTACTACAGTTTTTACCATATATCATAGCACAATGTACATAACAACTATACTACAATATTTTACTATTGTTCCATACAGAAAAGAAAGGAAAATACGGCAGTGAACGACACTAAGGACATTATATCCAATTGCACCTCTCAGTTTGAAAACAACTCTTCTGGTGATCCATTTTTTGAGTGCACAAACGACTTTACTGGAATTGTTCTCTTTGGGTTCACCACATTTCTGAATGCTGTTTTCATTCTGCCTCTGAACTGCTGGATTCTGTGGCTGGCAAGAAGACCTCTAGTTGTTTTGTCCTCAGATTTAGTCATTTTGAATCAATCTGTTGCTGAAGTCATTGGCATTACCTCCATCATTATTTTTATGTTCAGTTCAATCATTAATATGAAGGTTATTATTCTTATCTCTGTTTACCTGTGCTGTACATTATTTGTGGGTCGACCACTTTTTCAAACCTTTTTCTGTGTGGAGCGATACATGGCTGTGGTCCATCCACTGGTCTACCTAAAATACATGCAAGACCCTAGGATTAAAATGTCATGTGTTGGGCTGGTTTGGCTGTTAATCCTAATACTTGGATGGTTTGCTATGGATTCGTACCCTAGAATACCAACATTTTACATAGGAATTTATCAAGCAATGTTAGTTGTGTGTTCATCTTGCTCTGTCATGATTTTATGGGTGTTGAAGAGGCCAAAGCCAGGAGACGGAGGGAAAGAAGCAGCGTATCAACTGAAGAGAAAGGCTTTTGTAGCCGTCACAGTCATCTTGATCACACTGGTGTTCGGCTATGGGACAATCTCATGTGTTATTGTACTGAGGGATCAACTTCCATATCACACTTATTGTTTAGTTGTAGGTTTAAGTTGGTGTACCCTTTTGCCAAACACTGCAGTTCAACCTTATCTCTATCTGTCAAAAATAGGCAAGTTGCCTTGCATCAAAAGCCATTAACTTTTAATATATTTATTTAGAGATGTATGTTGTTTATACTGTATGCATCATGTGATTATGTATAAATTGTGCTTACAATATTTAGATATCAGAATGACTGTAAAGACTCACTTTTCCATGAGCAGTTAAATTAATTCTGTTGGTTTTTACTATTAAAACTTTTTCTTTGTACTATTTCTTCCGTTCCTCTCTGTCCTAGCTTGTACTCCTCTGAACAACAGCTAATCACTTGTTGCATTCCTCATTTGTAAGTTGATTGGATAAAAGTGTCTGCTACTGTAAATCAATAAATGTAAATGTAATCCAAATGCACTGGTCTTGTGTGCTATATGTATCTTAAACATCTGCACAGATCTTAAATATCTTAAATTCACTGCATTATAGTCTCATCATAACAGTTAAATATTATTTTCCTTCTGATAAACTATGCTAAATAACATTTTTGAGTGATGCCAAGTATTGTACAAAAGCCATTTCATTCAATTTTATGTAAAAATGGACAGTTAAAAAAAGTTCTCAAAAGGTAGAAAATAATAAATCTAACAATTAATAAAACAATAGAAAAAAATTGTTTGTCACTAGGCAGAATACTCATTAAAGAACCTGTCACAATATATTTACAAAAAGGATGTTATTGAAAGATACAGACATTTAGCCTAGAAATCTGGACACACCCTAGTGGAAGCAAATTTCATTTAGCAGCCAGTGTCGTCTAGCAACTCTCCGTTGGCTTGCGAGCTGGAAAAAACAAACTCTAGTCAGGCCAATCACATCGTGTATAGAGTCGGTGGGCGGGCTTAACATAATGACGGCAGAGTTGCGACGGTTCCTGGTGAATTCCCTGATACTTGAAAACAAAGAAGATGTCCGCTGCTGCTGGCCAACAGCAGTCTTTCGAATCGGCTTTGGACGCGACTCTGGAAGACTTGGAGTTAAGCTTTTCTTTGAGAAAAGAAAAAAGAACGGCACTGAAGTCCGTCGCTCTGACTACGTCACCGTCTTCGTTGCTCCCGTTGGTTGTAGCGCTATCCTATTGCATGCAGAGGGAATTTGAAAGACAACCGTTTATCCCGCCCCTCGGATTGAGCCCTGCCAATGGTGTGTTCCCAGACCCAACATCTTGATGTGGGTCTGGCTTGCCAGGCTAACAGACATTGGTATCCCACAGCCAATTCTACTCATCAATCCACATTTTTAAATTATACATAGGTGTTACATCCTCCTATACCTATATCTTCGGTCTGTTAACTTCAGTGTCCAAGATGTTTGAATTGAAAATATGAACCTGGAAAAATTTCTGACATTTGGCTTTGGAGATACACTCTGTAGGATTTGAGGGCGAACCAAACACAAATGAATCTTCCAGGTGATTTGTTCAAACAGAACTCAACACTCCAGACCCCAAATCTCCAGTCTAATCTAGGGCCATAAATGGAGTGGGCTCCAACCAGTCCACGCTAACCAACAAAAACCCACAGCTAAGAACTTTATGACCATGAAAGCTTCAAAGAGATGTCCCCAACTAAATGTAGTGAAGTGCCGCTGTTGCGTGGCGTCCTGTCTGCGTGTGTTGACTCTGCCCTAGATGCGTGCAGTTAATCAGCATCTTATTCAAAGGGTTATGTTAAGGTGGCTGTTTGTGTATAAACACACGTGGTGCTGAGTGTTTGTAGCCATTGGCAATACGCGCCGTTTGCCGGATACCAACGCATGCCATGTTATATCTTGCTGCTTGGCTTCCTGGTACATTTTAGCTCATATTCAGGCTTTTGCAGGTGAATTAATCCGCCTGTATAAGGGCACTTGAAGACTGTCCTGCTTGGCTTGGGACTGTCGTCGCTGCTGTTTTGTTCCTACTATTCTAATATTTAGTTTTTTTCTTGTTTTTTTCATCAACATGCTTCGCGCAGTCGCTCACGTGTGAGCACGCTTCCGCATTGTTGATGTTCGTCTTTTATTTGTTCGTTTATTTTGCTTTGTTAGTTGGGCGAGTGTAATTAACCCAATTTTTTTGTGTATTATTGATCTTGGTTTGTTTGTTTTATTATTTTGTAATGGTTTAATCTATTATTATCCTGCATTTTCCTTGTTTGGATCTTTTATTTTTTTGGGGGTTGTCTTTGTATTTTCGTGTTATGACTAATATTTTTCTTTGTCACGGCGAGTGATACTCTGCTTGCGCAAGGAAAGGGGGATTGTGAGTGGTAACCAGCCTGCGAAGCCTGGGCCGGTTGGTCAGCTGTGGTTTATTCACAATCACTGAAACCGATGAGTGCAGGTTTGAGTGGATTACAGGGTTTTTGTTTCTGGCGGGTCCTGGTGAGACACAGTGTGTGGTCTGCAACCCATAGTGATTGATCTTGGTTGACGTGTGTGTGAAGTGTAGTGCACGTGTGGGTGCTCCTTTACCATCCTTGATGTTAGCGACGTCTGGCATTAGCTCGTCCTGTGAGTTATTTATTGTTATTGTGTTGTGGTTATGATTGAGCCTAACTGACTGGCACTCCAGCATTTTATCTTTGTCCAATAAAGAATATTTTTGTACTTTGTCATATCCACGTCTCAGAGTCGTAAGGGAAACATCGAACCTATGTGTCCTTACTAGGATATTTCCCTGGCTTAGTGACCAGCGTGGTGTAGTCGACTCTCTATCTTCCTCCTCTGCTCTCTCTCTTCTTGCTTTGTCTCCCTGTCTTTTTTTTCCCAAGTTCTTTCTGTCCATCAAACGTACCGCACGCCACATAAAGGAAGAACATTGTCAACGTTAGATAGTTTGGAAAAGACTGATTGGTTCAGAGATGGCATGGCTCGGGACCCACCAAGATAACGGCAGAGGTTGTTTGATCCCAAGACAAAGGATTTAAAACAGACCACCTCCTTCTTAAGGACCTCAGAACGACCCCAGGGTTGAAATCTCTTAAAACCACAGAGACTGAGACTTTACATATAAAAATACATAAAATAATCCCAAAACAATTCTTGACGGACTTATAATCAAACATTGTTCAACTACATAATCCTATATTGTATCTACAACCTCTGTATGTGTCTATTATGCTTAGATCACATACAAGTCATGTAATTGTTATAACTATTAGATGTTTGAATGAAAGTGTGTCTTGTTTCCTATCAGTACGATCATATGTTCTTAATTCAGAAGATTGCTTGATTGAAATCTGTGTAAAATGTTTCGTGTTCTCATAATAGGAATCACGACTGGATTCATTTGAATTCTCAGTGGTCATCAAACACTTTTCTATGTTTACTATTCTGTCATTTACAACTGTCACCTTTGACAACATGTGGTCTACAGGCTTGGTGGAAACAGGGAGCTTTACTAGAGGCACAAACCCACAGTGCCATCAATTTCAGTTCATTTGAATGTAGGACAGTCTACAGTGACAACAACTTCTACCAGAATATGATGATTGATTGCAATCTGTCCACAGCTTCTGTCCATGCATGTTGACTATATTCAAATGCAATAACAATACAGTGATATCTCTATCTATTATCTAAGGTCTATAGAAACTTGTTTTACAAAAGCCACAGCAAAGTATTTGTCCTTCATTACTTATGTGATACAAAACTCACTTGATTCATTTTTAAAAATAAAAATAAATGGCCTATTAAAATAAGTAAATAATAATAATATAAACAGAATGTGTCTAAATATTATATGGTCCACATAGTACTTCTTACCTTTATACCATGCAGAATGATGCCTGATATTTACAGTTTAGTTTTCGTTTATAACTTTAGGAAGTTTACTAAAACATAATCTACTGCTTTAATATTGGTGCATTCAATTTCAAAGCTGTTTAGACATTATGAAACACTGTTCTATATATATATATATATATATATATATATATATATATATATATATATATATATATATATATATGTGTGTGTGTGTGTGTATATATATATATATATATATATATATATATATATATATATATATACCTGCTTCAAGTTGCAAAATAAATGTTGCTGCAATATGTGATAATGACATCTACTTGTGGATATTTGTATAAATATGTTCACTTCTTATTGTAATTATCTCAAATTAATCTCTCTCTGGACAAAGGGAGGTGCTATCATGCTAAAATACATGGTATAAATGTAAAATCCTCAACACAACACAGGCTCATGTATACATGTGCAGCTCTTCAAGTGTGAGTATGATGGTCAATTTTTTTTTTCCCTTTGAAAAATCAAATGTCTTCAATAACATTGGAAAATTTTAGAGAAGTTCTCTTTAATAAATAAAATACATTTGATGTAGTTATTTGGTATAAACCCATCACTTACTACAGTTTTTACCATGTATCATAGCACAATGTACATAACTACACTACAGTATTTTACCATTGTTCCATACAGAAAAGAAAAGACAATATGGCAGTGAACGACACTAATGACATTATATCCAATTGCACCTCTCAGTTTGAAAATAACTCTTCTGGTGATCCATTTTTTGAGTGCACAGACGACTTTACTGGAATTGTTCTCTATGGGTTCTCCACATTTCTGAATGCTGTTTTCATTCTGCCTCTGAACTGCTGGATTCTGTGGCTGGCAAGAAGACCTCTAGTTGTTTTGTCCTCAGATTTTGTCATTTTGAATCAATCTGTTGCTGAAGTCATTGGCAATACCTCCACCATTATTTTTATGTTCGGTTCAGTCATTAATATGAAGGTTATTATTCTTATCTCTGTTTACCTGTGCTGTACAATAGATGTGGGTCGACCACTTTTTCAAACCTTTTTCTGTGTGGAGCGATACATGGCTGTGGTCCATCCACTGGTCTACCTAAAATACATGCAAGCCTCTAGGATTAAAATGTCATGTGTTGGGCTGGTTTGGCTGTTAATCCTAATACTTGGATGGTTTGCTATGGATTCGTACCCTAGAATACCAACATTTTACATAGGAATTTATCTAGCAATGTTAGTTGTGTGTTCATCTTGCTCTGTCATGATTTTATGGGTGTTGAAGAGGCCAAAGCCAGGAGACGGAGGGAAAGAAGCAGCGTATCAACTGAAGAGAAAGGCTTTTGTAGCCGTCACAGTCATCTTGATCACACTGGTGTTCGGCTATGGGACAGTCACATGTGTTATTGTACTGAGGGATCAACTTCCATATCACACTTATTGTTTAGTTGCAAGTTTAAGTTGGTGGACCCTTTTGCCAAACACTGCAGTTCAACCTTATCTCTATCTGTCAAAAGTGGACAAGTTGCCATGCATCAAAAATGTGTAATAGGATGTTGTTTGATGCGGAATAAATAGTTGAATCTTGTGTAACTTGAAAATCACTTAACTTATTTTAATGAGTAACCTCCTTATTTTAAAGCAATGTAAAAACAACTTATTGATCATATTTTTTTTACAGTGCTAGGGTTTACATTATATTCATTTACATTCTATTCTGCATAATCTAATTTAGTAACAAAATTGTATTATATAATATTGAGGGGAAGTGTGTGTGTGTGTGTGTGTGTGTAGGTGTGTAGATTTCAGCATCATAGTTTTTATTAACCCAATTATGTTAATTAAAAGTATATTTCAAATACAACTCAATTTTACTCTTCATATAAAATTTACCAAATTTTCACACTGACAGCAAGTGGTTACCAAACACTTTTCTATCCAGTCATTACTGTCACCTTTGCCAACATGTGGTCTACAGGCTTGGTGGAAACAGGGAGCTTTATATGGGGGTAGAATTGTTGCATTATTCCAAATAAATAGATTATGATCCACAAATAAATGTAAAGAGATTCACAAAAATATCTACAAATAGGGGATCTACAAATGCACAGGAACCGATTCACAAATGCACAAAAAACGGTTCACAAATAAATGCCAGGCAGAGTTGTGTTTGTGGTATAAACAACATTTGTAAATATATTTTTTATTTGCAAATCTCATTCTATTTATTTGTGAGTTTTATAATTCTTTGTGAAACTCTTTACATTTATTTGTGGATCTTAATCTATTTATTTGTGAATTTGATATATTTTTGGGAATCTCTTTACATTTATTTGTGGATCATAATCTATTTATTTGGAATAATGCAACAATTCTACCCCCATAGCTTTACTACAAGAGGCACAAACCCACAGTGCCATTGATTGAGGACAGTCTACAGCCTCTTTATATTGTGAGATTAATGTTTGCCAGGATATATGTATATATCAAAGTATGTTTTATAAAATGAGTATTAATCTCTTTTACCATACATTATCAAATGTATTTACATTGCCATTTATAATCTGTTACTTGAAGTGTTACCAAAGAGGGGAGCAAATTATATAAACTACAAAAGTCACAGCAAACTTAATTCGTTTTTAAGTAAAACCATCCAAATAAAATCATTTCTTAAAGTATTTTTTTAAATAAATAAAGCTAATTAATAAAATATCTTGATATTATGAGGTCCAGATAGTGCTACTTTTTTTTAACATAGAATTTTAGTTTTTTAAAAAGATTTTTTTTTTAGAAATTTCATTGAATAATAAACGCATATGTTTTCTTTTTTAATACTAAATAGTAAAATAACTGTGCACTTCAATCATCATGAATCTCTCTTTGGATAATGGGAGGGGCTGTCAAACAACATACATGTATAAAGACAAAATCCTCACAAAATGCCACAGGCTTTATGGATATGTCTACGTACAACTATTCATGTGTGAGTGTGTCGGTTGTGTTAATTAAAAGAAAATAATATAGTAATTAAAAGTATATTATAGTAATTTAAATATAGCATTTAAAAGTAAATAATTGAACTAGTTATTTGGTATAAACTTGCATCACTTGCAGTTTTTAGCTACCAATGTACTATATATTCACAAAAATATACTCAGAAATCTGATATCATGGTGTATAGCTACCTAAAATGGGTATATATACACACATTCCATTATCTGCCCCTTTGTTGTTTGACATTTAGATAATATCTAAGTTGTTTCAGCATTCAGCTACTGATATGGCAGGAACCAATCAGCTGCACCCTATAGATAGGGCCCGGAAAGGCCCACAGTGATTGTGAAACTGAAACTGAAACACAGTGATTATGAACAGGTGAGTAAAAGGACCTATTAGCCTGCAGCATCTAGCTTACAACACTTGCCAAAATGAACACTCGCCAAGCGTCAAATGCAAGTAAAATCAGTGGACAGTATATGAAACGGGGTCAGTCGCTACTTGGCAGGTAACATTTAATGAATTCTAACATCGTCGCGAAAGTTTAAGCCAATTTAAATATATTTAAGTGCAAGAAGAAGCAAAATGGAACACAATTTGTTACTCGCAGGCTTATCGTTAGCAGTTCAATGTCCATTGTGCAAAGCTGTTTTTTAACAGTGATATGTCCTGGATTGTGAGAAGTTTTCGGTTCACAAGCGCGAGTAACAATAAGCATGCATCCAAAAAGCCAGACAGCGCGTAAATATAGAAAAGAGTTGTTCCCTTTCAGTCGCTCACGTTCGACGTGACGTCGACGTGACGACGTTAGGGGATCACTTCAGGGAGCCCTATCAACTTCGAGTATCTAAAGAACAAGCCAATGAATGTTGGCGTGCTTGAACGCGTCACGCGCCCCCGCCCCGCAGCGCGGGTATAAAACAGGAAGCGGGCGCACGCACACACTGTCTTTCACTTCGGAGCCGAGTTTCTGTGAGACTTCTGTCTAAAAGAATTCAGCGCTTTGAAGACTTCAAAGTAGATCTCTCTGCCTGCAGTGTTGGTGTGACGGCGCGATCAGCGGTGGCCGCGAGCAGTGCAGCTCTCAACTGCTGTTTTCACAGCACTATTGTTTGTGTCTGTGTGTGTCGTTCCTGTGTGTGTGTATTCACACTGTGGCTACCCCTGGGCGCCTCAGCACTGTGAGAGTATTTTTCCAACCTTTTTTATTTTACTAAAAGAGCAACACAAGCGGACCCTGTGTCTTTTTCAAGATGTCATTCCGCTTGTGCGTCATTCCCTGGCGCCAGCAGATGGCCACAATAGTTGCCTCTCGTGTTTGGGCATTCAACACGCTGAGGCAGCTTTTGTGGATAGTTCATGTTCCCATTGCGGGAATATGACTATCGCAGCACTTAGATCGAGACTCGCTTACCTCAAGGGAGGTGCAGTCCCCTCGCCTATGCCCCGATCTAGTGCTTATTCTGCCCCGCAGAATAAGCCTACTTCAGCGCATGGCCAGGGTGATCTGAGGATCACCGTGAGGGCTTCCCCGTCGAGGCAATCTCCGCGGGCCCCTCACGCCTCTCATGTGCTGTTGCCATCGGCGCCCCTTTGCGAACGCCTCGGTCCTTCTCATGAACGACCGGTCGTTTCCTTTGGGGCGCCAGCTGACGATCAGATGTCGATCGCAGCATCGGAGGGGGAGCTTCAGTCCTCTGGAGATCACGACTCGGCTGCGTTACCCCCTTCGGGGCGTGTAGCGTTGCCCGAGCCTGATCCAGAATGGGCGGCTATGCTTTCCCGGGCCGCTGAGAAGGTTGGGCTTGCATGGAATCCTCCACCACGTCCCGAAACTTCTCGGTTGGACGATTGGTTTCTCGGGGCGGGCCGTGCTGGTTCTCAGTCTGCGCCCCGGTACCTTTCTTTCCAGAGGTGCATGAGGAGCTTTCTAGGACGTGGAAGGCACCGTATAGTGCCCGAAGCCATTCTAGTGGCTCCTCCCCCCTCGCCACCCTCGATGGCGGGGCAGCTAAGGGGTATGTGGATATCCCCCCAGTGGAGCGGGCTGTTGCGATGCAGTTGTGTCCAGCGTCCGCCTCCTCCTGGCGGGGTAATCCGCGCCTCCCGTCCAAGGCCTGTAAGTTCTTGTCCGGTCTAACGGCGAGGGCTTACAAGGCCTGTGGACAAGCTGCTTCCGCCCTCCATGCCATGGCGCTCTTGCAGGTCCACCAGGCCCAGGCGCTCATGGACATGAACGAGGGTGGTTCTGACCCAGAGCTCCTCCGGGAGCTCCGTGTGGCAACTGACCTTGCCCTCCGGGCGACGAAGGAAACCGCATGTTCAGTCGTTCAGGCGATGTCCACCTTGGTGGTCCAGGAGTGCCCCCTTTGGCTCAACCTGGCGGACATGAGGGACACCGATAAATATCGGTTCCTGGATGCCCCTCTCTCCCAGGTTGGGTTGTTCGGCGACGCGGTCGAGAGCTTTGCCCAACAGTTCTCGGCCGCACAGAAGCAGACGGAGGCCATTCGACACATCCTGCCCCGGCGGACCGTTGCTGCTTCCACCCGTCCGCCGGCCGCAGCCCCTCCGTCTACTCGTCGCCGAGGTCGGCCTCCTGCGGTGTCCTCCGCTCCCGCTATGCCCCAGCAACAGCCACCACCCAGGCCTCGGCGTGGAGCAAGCCGCAGGAAGCCGACCCCGCCCGTCCGGGCCGCTGCCAATCCAGGAGGCAAGCGTCAGTGCAAACGACCCTGAGACGGGCGGCCCAGAGGTGGATCAAGTTGCTCTTCAGGAGATGGTGAACATGCCACTCCTTCCCCCGGTGGAGGGCCGGGCGGAGAATCCTTTGTTTCCTTTTCTTTCTGTTCCGCCCCACCTTTGAAAAGGTGGTACCCTTTTCAAAGGGTAGCAGTGGCTGTGTTCTGGACGCAGTGTCGCCTCCACACACTCACTCTGCCCTCCGACGGAAGCAGGTACGTTTTGCACCACACGTTCAGACCCCACTTCGGGCTGCTGTGCCGCCCGAGTCAGGTCCCTGCATTCCGCTACGCTGCCCCACTCCCGCTTGCTCCCCCAGCCCGTCTCGCTGGCTCATCCGTACCATCAGACTTGGCTATGCGATTCAGTTCGCCCGGCGCCCCCCTGTTTTCAGGGGCATCCTGTTCACCCGTGTTCAGGCGGACAGTGCCCCTGTTCTAAGGGCGGAGATTGCAGTCCTACTGGCGAAGGACGCGATCGAGCCAGTCCCTCCAGCCGATATGAAGACCGGCTTCTACAGCCCGTACTTCATTGTACCCAAGAAAGGAGGTGGGTTACGGCCAATCTTGGACCTGTGCGTCCTGAATCGGTCCCTTCACAGGCTACCCTTCAAGATGCTTACGCAGAAACGCATTTTCAAATGCATCCGTCCCCAAGATTGGTTTGCAGCGATCGACCTGAAGGACGCGTACTTTCATGTCTCGATTCTCCCTCGACACAGACCGTTTCTTCGCTTTGCGTTCGAGGGACGGGCATATCAGTACCAAGTCTTACCCTTCGGGCTGGCCCTGTCGCCCCGTGTCTTCACGAAAGTCGCGGAGGCGGCCATTGCTCCCATGTGCGAGCGTGGTGTTCGTATTCTCAACTACCTCGACGACTGGCTTATTCTCGCCCAGTCGAGAGAGCAGTTGTGCGAACACAGGGACATGGTGCTCTGTCACCTCAGCCACCTAGGGCTTTGGGTCAACTGGGAGAAGAGCTTTTCTCGGTATGGAGTTGGACTCAATCAACATGACAGCTCGCCTCACCGAGGCCCGCGTCCAGTCAGTGTTGAACTGCGTGAGCACGCTCAGACGCAGGACAGCGGCACCACTGAAATTATTTCAGAGGCACCTGGGGCATATGGCATCTGCAGCCGCGGTTACGCCGCTCAGATTGCTTCATATGAGACCGCTCCAACACTGGCTCCACAATCGAGTCCCGAGATGGGCATGGCAGAGCGGCTCGTGCCGGGTTCCAGTGACCCCGCACTGTCGCCAAACCCTCAGCTTGTGGTCTGACGTCTCGTTCCTGCGGGCAGGTGTTCCCCTAGAACAAGTGTCCAGGCACTCTGTGGTCTCCACGGATGCCTCTATCACCGGCTGGGGGGCCACGTACAACGGGCATGCAGCTTCAGGTCTATGGACGGGGCCTCAATAGCATTGGCACATCAACTGCCTCGAGATGTTAGCAGTACATCTTGCGTTGGGCCGCTTCAAAATGTCGCTACAAGGCAAGCATGTACTGGTCCGTACAGACAACACTGCGACCGTTGCGTACATCAACCGTCAGGGTGGTCTACGCTGCCGCCGCATGTCACAACTCGCCCGCCATCTCCTCCTTTGGAGTCAGAAGCATCTGAGGTCGCTTTGTGCCGTTTACATTCCGGCCCTGCTCAACCGTGCAGCCGACGAGCTCTCACGGCAGCAGGTGCTACCGGGAGAATGGCGACTCCATCCCCAGGTGGTCCAGCTGATTTTTAGGCGCTTCGGGACCGCACAGATAGATCTGTTTGCCGCCCCGGACATGTCTCACTGCCAGTTGTTCTATTCCCTGACCGAGGGGACCCTCGGCACGGATGCTCTGGCACACAGCTGGCCCCAGAGTCTTCGCAAGTATGCGTTTCCCCCAGTGAGCCTTCTGGCACAGAACTTTTGCAAAGTCAGGGAGGACGAGGAGCAGGTCTTGTTAGTTGCGCCGTATTGGCCCAACCGGACCTGGTTCCCCGAACTAGTGCTCCTCGCGACAGCCCCTCCCTGGCCCATCCTTCTGAGAGAGGACCTGCTCTCTCAGAGACGGGGCACCCTGTGGCACCTCTGGAAACTCCATGTCTGGTCCCTGGACGGGACGCGGAGGTTCTAGGTGACCTACCCCCAGCGGTAGTTGACACCATCACTTCCGCCCCCCTCTACGAGGCGCCTCTATGCATTGAAGTGGAACCTATTCGTTGATTGGTGTTCTTCTCCAAGGAGAACCCCCGAACTTGCTCGATCAGAGCCGTGCTTTCCTTCCTGCAAGATGGGTTGGAGCGAAGGCTGTCTCCCTCCACCCTTAAAGTGTATGTTGCCGCCATTGCCGCACATCACGATGCAGTTGAAGGTAAGTCGTTGGGAAAGCACGACCTGATCGTCAGATTCCTGAGGGGGGCGAGGAGACTGAATCCTCCTCGCCCACTCTCTATACCCTCTAGGGATTTGTCTCTGGTCCTTTCGGCACTTCAGAGACCACCCTTTGAGCCTCTGCAATCAGCTGAGTTAAAAATCTTGTCCTGTAAGACAGTTCTCCTGGTTGCATTGGCCTCTATCAAGAGGGTAGGGGACCTGCATGCATTTTCGGTCGACGAATCATGCCTGGAATTCGGCCCGGATAACTCTCACGTGATCCTGAGACCCTGGCCCGGATACGTGCCCAAGGTTCCTACCACTCCCTTCCGGGACCAGGTGGTGAACCTGCAAGCGCTGCCATTGGAGGAGGCAGACCCAGCCCTGGCTTTTCTCTGTCCCGTCCACGCTCTGCGCCTGTACGTGGACAGAACGCAAAGCCTCAGGACCTCAGATCAGCTCTTCGTCTGTTACGGAGGCCAGCAGAAGGGAAAGGCTGTCAGCCTTTCCGTTACTCAGTCAGGGGTAGTAGGCCGTCGATTAACAAAATGCTGCAATATATTTTAAAGTATGTAATTGAGCCTCCGTCTTGTCTTGAATCGTCTCATTTTACGTTAAAATATATGCATTATGAACAAAGAACCGTCATTATTTCCAACTTCCAAGCAATAGGTGTTTTTGTTAAACCTGTCCACATGTAGTTGTGAATGGGGTCTCCCACACTGCTGGATCCACGCATATCATTTCTCCCCTTGGCTTTTCGATTTTCGGGAAGGAAAAAAATTCCACTCCCCCGTCCAAACTTTTAGGATACCGGGTATCAGATTTGCACAATCCATACGCACAATGCTTCGGCATGTTTCCCTCGCTTGAAAGCTTGCCAGACCTCCCGCGCCTAGTTACGGTTGCTAAGACACAATTGGCCAGTGGCGGTTTTCGGCGTGGCTTAGCGAAGGGTCAATAATCAGTGGTCATCAAACACTTTTCTATGTTTACTATTCTGTCTTTTACAACTGTCACCTTTGACAACATGTGGTCTACAGGCTTGGTGGAAACAGGGAGCTTCACTAGAGGCACAAACCCACAGTGCCATCAATTTCAGTTCATTTGAATGTAGGACAGTCTACAGTGACAACAACTTCCACCAGAATATGATGATTGATTGCAATCTGTCCACAGCTTCTGTCCAAGGCCGTAACCAGGGTTTGAAAATTAGTGAGATCCGGGGTGTTGTGTAAAGAAGGCCATTGGCCATTGGACCCACATTCCCCCATGGACATTAAGCTGCAACCCTTTTTTAAAAAAAAGGAATTTTATTTGACATATATATATATATAATTATGTGTGGGGTAGTCTCTCACTAGGGGGGTCCGGGGGTATGCCCCCCCGTTATTTAAAAAAAAAAATAAACCATTAAATGGCACTTTCTGGAGAGTTTTGTGCAAAGAAATATAGAAAAAAAGTAGGTCTAGCAAGTCTTATATTTCTGTAATTCACACAGATCAAACACAAATATGCTGACTGAATAGATTGCTAGTTGAGAAACACTGCTTTAATTAATGTTTTTATGATGACTTTGTGAAAGGTTAAAACAGCATGAGCCGTCTTCCTGCTGGACAGTAAGTTATTTGTCAAATTTCATTCTGTAACAAACAGATCTGTATTATGCTATTGTTTTTGATAGTGTTATACATTTCTTACAGATAATCACGATGATCATTGCGTTTGTCTTACCGAATGTGGTAGCTTTATGCAATTACAGTTTGTCTATAAGCTTCTTTTTTTATATTAATGCCGAAAGTAAAATGTTGCCAGATATTGCTACGAAAAACAAGCAAAACAAAATAATAATAATAATCCGAAATAAGTTCAAAGCTTGTGTTTTGGAAATAAGATTAATATATCACTAAACCTAACATGCAACTTTCCAATTTAATAACTTCCTAAAGTTTCACATTAAATCAGAAAAACATGTCCTGGAGACTACTGCCACCTTTCCCTTAGGTGGATCTGGCAACACGGAGGCTGCACCCGCGCCCTCACTCACAACGCGCTCTCAAGCCCCGTTCACTGCGCTAGCTTCTCGCAGCAACATGAATTGCAAACACTCATATGAGGTGGTTTAAACACGGCTAATTAATCATTCAGAGAGCTTGACATTTTATTTTTGACCTCATAGCTGGCTACGGCCATGCTTCTATCCATGCATGTTGACTATTCAAATGCAATAACAATACAGTGATATCTGTTTCTATTATCTAAGGTCTATAGAAACTTGTTTTACAAAAGCCACAGCAAAGTATTTGTCCTTCATTATTTATGTGATACAAAACTCACTTGATTCATTTTTAAGAAGAAAAATAAATGGCCAATTAAAATAACTAAATAATAATAATTTAAATAGAATGTGTCTAAATATTATATGGTCCACATAGAACTTCTTACCTTTATACCATGCAGTATGATGCCTGATATTTACAGTTTAGTTTTCGTTTATAACTTAAGGAAGTTTACTAAAACATAATCTACTGCTTTAATATTGGTGCATTCAATTTCAAAGCTGTTTAGACATTATGAAACACTGTTCTATTTGCAACAGCATCTGTTGCTATATTTAAAAATATATATAGGTTAAATGTCTAATATGTCTCCGACCTGCTTCAAGTTGCAAAATAAATGTTGCTGCAATATGTGATAATGACATCTGCTTGTGGATATTTTTATAAATATGTTCACTTCTTATTGTAATTATCTAAAATGAATCTCTCTCTCTGGACAAAGGGAGGTGCTATCATGTTAAAATACATGGTATAAATGTAAAATCCTCACAACACAACACAGGTTTCATGTATACATGTGCACCTCTTCAAGTGTGAGTATGACGGTCAATTTTTTTTTCCTTTGAAAAATCAAACGTCTTCAATAACATCGGAAACTTTTAGAGAAGTTCTCTTTAATAAATAAAATACATTTGATGTAGTTATTTGGTATTGAAGACTAAAATTTCATCTTTTAATATAATTTAATTTCATTATTTAAAATTGTGTATCTGTATTATTATTCTTTATTTAGTATTCATAATCAGTTGTATTATCTTATGAAGTTTAAAATGCATGAGTTAGACTAGATTGCGTGGACACATGTGTTTAAGGAACATATTTTAGACACAAGGAGGGTAGCTGGGAGGATTATGTATTCTGCTTAGAGGTATGTAATGTTCACTTAGCAGAGATGTTCCAATGATGAATATACTTCAAATGTGTACAGTTGGTATGCTTTTTGCAAGAAAAGGAATGTTTCAACTGATGCAAATGTACCATTTGTATACCACTAATCCACTGTATACACTGAGAAATAGTTTCTTAAATGTGGAAGGTGGATCGTACCATGTGCATTAGGTAAACATTTCATTTTAAGCATAAGCAACTTGTTTTTCTACCTTACAGGGAAGTTGAAAGTCGCTCAGTTGTGTATTTAAGCTCAATCCATACTGTACTACAGCAAAGAAACACGGAAACGCATAGACCTGGCATGAATATAACATCTTCTCAGAGTTTCTCTCCTGACATATAAGAATAAAGATTTTTCTTGGCAAGATAACTGGTGTCCGGTCCCGTGAATCAAATAATAACGGGGAAAGGCTTAATTCCAAGTCTACAGGTATAAACCCATCACTTACTACAGCTTTTACCATATATCATAGCACAATGTACCTAACAACTATACTACAGAATTTTACCATTGTTCTATACAGAAAAGAAAGGAAAATATGGCAGTGAACGACACTAATGACATTATATCCAATTGCACCTCTCAGTTTGAAAATAACTCTTCTGGTGATCCATTTTTTGAGTGCACAGACAACTTTACAGGAATTGTTCTCTATGGGTTCTCCACATTTCTGAATGCTGTTTTCATTCTGCCTCTGAACTGCTGGATTCTGTGGCTGGCAAGAAGACCTCTAGTTGTTTTGTCCTCAGATTTTGTCATTTTGAATCAATCTGTTGCTGAAGTCATTGGCAATACCTCC
The DNA here is from genome assembly GCA_026230005.1 of Gila orcuttii. Classification (NCBI taxonomy): domain Eukaryota; kingdom Metazoa; phylum Chordata; class Actinopteri; order Cypriniformes; family Leuciscidae; genus Gila; species Gila orcuttii. The sequence continues at coordinate 10,895,373 of JAPDVR010000001.1, read as the reverse complement.
ATCATTATTTTTATGTTCGGTTCAGTCATTAATATGAAGGTTATTATTCTTATTTCTGTTTACCTGTGCTGTACATTAGATGTGGGTCGACCACTTTTTCAAACCTTTTTCTGTGTGGAGCGATACATGGCTGTGGTCCATCCACTGGTCTACCTAAAATACATGCAAGACCCTAGGATTAAAATGTCATGTGTTGGGCTGGTTTGGCTGTTAATCCTAATACTTGGATGGTTTGCTATGGATTCGTACCCTAGAATACCAACATTTTACATAGGAATTTATCTAGCAATGTTAGTTGTGTGTTCATCTTGCTCTGTCATGATTTTATGGGTGCTGAAGAGGCCAAAGCCAGGAGACGGAGGGAAAGAAGCAGCGTATCAACTGAAGAGAAAGGCTTTTGTAGCCGTCACAGTCATCTTGATCACACTGGTGTTCGGCTATGGGACAATCTCATGTGCTATTGTACTGAGGGATCAACTTCCATATCACACTTATTGTTTAGTTGTAGGTTTAAGTTGGTGTACCCTTTTGCCAAACACTGCAGTTCAACCTTATCTCTATCTGTCAAGAATAGGCAAGTTGCCTTGCATCAAAAGCCATTAACTTTTAATATATTTATTTAAAGATGTATGTTTTTTATACTGTATGCATCATGTGATTATGTATAAATTGTGCTTACAATATTTAGATATCAGAATGACTGTAAAGACTCACTTTTCCATGAGCAGTTAAATTAATTCTGCTGGTTTTTACTAATAAAACTTTTTCTTTGTACTATTTCTTCCGTTCCTCTCTGTCCTAGCTTGTACTCCTCTGAACAACAGCTAATCACTTGTTGCATTCCTCATTTGTAAGTTGATTTGGATAAAAGTGTCTGCTACTCTAAATCAATAAATGTAAATGTAATCCAAATGCACTGGTCTTGTGTGCTATATGTATCTTAAACATCTGCACAGATCTTAAATATCTTAAATTCACTGCATTATAGTCTCATCATAACAGTTAAATATTATTTTCCTTGTGATAAACTATGCTAAATAAAAATTTTGAGTGATGCCAAGTATTGTACAAAAGCCATTTCATTCAATTTTATGTAAAAATGGACAGTTAAAAAAAGTTCTCAAAAGGTAGAAAATAATAAATCTAACAATTATTAAAACAATAGAAAAAAATAGTTTGTCACTAGGCAGAATACTCATTAAAGAACCTGTCACAATATATTTACATAAAGGATGTTATTGAAAGATACAGACATTTAGCCTAGAAATCTAGACGCACCCTAGTGGAAGCAAATTTCATTTAGCAGCCAGTGTCGTCTAGCAACTCTCCGTTGGCTTGCGAGCTGGAAAAAACAAACTCTAGTCAGGCCAATCACATCGTGTATAGAGTCGGTGGGCGGGCTTAACATAAAGACGGCAGAGTTGCGACGGTTGCGCGTGAATTCCCTGTTACTTGAAAACAAAGAAGATGTCCGCTGCTGCTGGCCAACAGCGGTCTTTCAGCTTTGGCCGTGACTCTTGATGACTTGGAGTTAAGCTTTTCTTTGAGAAAAGAAAAAAGAACGGCACTGAAGTCCGTCGCTCTGACAACGTCACCGTCTTCGTTGATCCCGTTGGTTGTGGCGCTATCCTATTGCGTGCAGAGGGAATTTGAAAGACGACCGTTTATCCCGCCCCTCGGATTGAGCCCTGCCAATGGTGTGTTCCCAGACCCAACATCTTGATGTGGGTCTGGCTTGCCAGGCTAACAGACATTGGTATCCCACAGCCAATTCTACTCATCAATCCACATTTTTAAATTATACATAGGTGTTACATCCTCCTATACCTATATCTTCGGTCGGTTAACTTCAGTGTCCAAGATGTTTGAATTGAAAATATGAACATGGAAAAATATCTGACATTTGGCTTTGGAGATACACTCTGTAGGATTTGAGGGCGAACCAAACACAAATGAATCTTCCAGGTAATTCGTTCAAACAGAACTCAACACTCCAGACCCCAAATCACCAGTCTAATCTAGGGCCATAAATGGAGTGGGCTCCAACCAGTCCACGCTAACCAACAAAAACCCACAGCTAAGAATTTTATGACCATGAAAGCTTCAAAGAGATGTGCCCAACTAAATGTAGTGAAGTGCCGCTTTATATTGAGTATAAATGATGAGACCAGGAAATCTCTGCAAACGGTAGAGGTTCCCAGCAGGATATTCCTGACTGTCCCATCTCAGTACGAGAAGGCTAGGCCTTTCCTGTTCTCGTGTCTCACCGGGTGAAACTCATGCTGAGCAAGTTTGAACCCCTGCGATTTTATTACTGAGACCATTTGTCTTGGAGTTCTTATCTCAGTGCGAGAAGTCCTGCACCGTTCTGTTCTCATGTCTCAGCTCATTTACATTTGCTTTGTTTCAGAGAAGTCTCCACCTACAGGTCCTTCTCAAAAAATTAGCATATTGTGATAAAGTTAATTATTTTCCATAATGTAATGATACAAATTAAACTTTCATATATTTTAGATTCATTCCACACCAACTGAAATATTTCAGGTCTTTTATTGTTTTAATACTGATGATTTTGGCATACAGCTCATGAAAACCCAAAATTCCTGTCTAAAAAAATTAGCATATCATGAAAAGGTTCTCTTAACAAGCTATTAACCTAATCATCTGAATCAACTAATTAACTCTAAACACCTGGAAAAGATTCCTGAGGCTTTTAAAAACTCCCAGCCTGTTTCATTACTCAAAACCGCAATCATGGGTAAGACTGCCGACCTGACTGCTGTCCAGAAGGCCATCATTGACACCCTCAAGCAAGAGGGTAAGACACAGAAAGAAATTTCTGAACAAATAGGCTGTTCTCAGAGTGCTGTATCAAGGCACCTCAGTGGGAAGTCTGTGGGAAGGAAAAAAGTGTGGCAAAAAACGCTGCACAACGAGAAGAGGTGACCGGACCCTGAGGAAGATTGTGGAGAAGGATCGATTCCAGACCTTGGGGGACCTGCGGAAGCAGTGGACTGAGTCTGGAGTACAAACATCCAGAGCCACCGTGCACAGGCGTGTGCAGGAAATGGGCTACAGGTGCCGCATTCCCCAGATCAAGCCACTTTTGAACCAGAAACAGCGGCAGAAGCACCTGACCTGGGCTACAGAGAAGCAGCACTGGAGTACCCACAGTCAGTGATGGTCTGGGGTGCCATGTCAGCTGCTGGTGTTGGTCCACTGTGTTTTATCAAGGGCAGGGTCAATGCAGCTAGCTATCAGGAGATTTTGGAGCACTTCATGCTTCCATCTGATGAAAAGCTTTATGGAGATGAAGATTTCATTTTTCAGCACGACCTGGCACCTGCTCACAGTGCCAAAACCACTGGTAAATGGTTTACTGACCATGGTATTACTGTGCTCAATTGACCTGCCAACTCTCCTGACCTGAACCCCATAGAGAATCTGTGGGATATTGTGAAGAGAAAGTTGAGAGACGCAAGACCCAACACTCTGGATGAGCTTAAGGCCGCTATCGAAGCATCCTGGGCCTCCATAACACCTCAGCAGTGCCACAGGCTGATTGCCTCCATGCCACGCCGCAATTTCTTTCTGTGTCTTACCCTCTTGCTTGAGGGTGTCAATGATGGCCTTCTGGACAGAAGTCAGGTCGGCAGTCTTACCCATGATTGCGGTTTTGAGTAATGAAACAGGGTGGGAGTTTTTAAAAGCCTCAGGAATCTTTTGCAGGTGTTTAGAGTTAATTAGTTGATTCAGATGATTAGGTTAATAGCTCGTTTAGAGAACCTTTTCATGATATGCTAATTTTTTGAGATAGGAATTTTGGGTTTTCATGAGCTGTATGCCAAAATCATCAGTATTAAAACAATAAAAGACCTGAAATATTTCAGTTGGTGTGCAATGAATCTAAAATATATGAAAGTTTAATTTTTATCATTACATTATGGAAAATAATGAACTTTATCACAATATGCTAATTTTTTGAGAAGGACCTGTAGTTTTATGTGTTAGAATAATCAAAGTCTTTTTTGTATTTTAAATATAATTGTTCTTGTGTTATGTGCTTACAAATTTAATGTCTTAAACTGCTGATCTAAGTTACCTTGCTAATATATAGTGTTTCACTATAGTTTGGATATCCGTTTTAGAGCTGATAGTTACAGCCCGTTCAAATGAACACTGGACGAGTCATTTGCTTGGCCGTTTAAGTGATACTTTTAAGATTCCCTATAAATTTAACAACTATTTTATTAGGTAAATTGACCTGTCTGACCCTTACACATAATTACAACTCTTAGAATAAAAACTTCTATAGAACCTTAATGGGATAGTTCCCCCAAAAATAAAAATGTTCTCCCCCTCAAGCTGTTCTAAACCTGTATGAGTTTCTTTCTTCTGTTTGACTCAAAAGAAGATATCTTGAAGAATAAGTGTCTTTATTGTTATTGTCCTTGGTGTGAGCGGGCCTTGAATACAGCTACTCAATTGTACTTTACTAGTGGATTCATTTGAATTCTCAGTGGTCATCAAACACTTTTCTATGTTTACTATTCTGTCATTTACTACTGTCACCTTTGACAACATGTTGTCTACACGCTTGGTGGAAATAGGGAGCTTTACTAGAGGCACAAACCCACAGTGCCATCAATTTCAGTTCATTTGAATGTAGGACAGTCTACAGTGACAACAACTTCTACCAGAATATGATGATTGATTGCAATCTGTCCACAGCTTCTGTCCATGCATGTTGACTATATTCAAATGCAATAACAATACAGGGATATCTGTATCTATCTAAGGTCTATAGAAACTTGTTTTACAAAAGCCGCAGCAAAGTATTTGTCCTTCATTACTTATGTGATACAAAACTCACTTGATTCATTTTTAAGAAGAAAAATAAACCGCTTATTAAAATAAATAATAATAATATAAACCGAATGTGTCTAAATATTATACGGTCCACATAGTACTTCATACCTTTATACCATGCAGAATGATGCCTGATATTTACAGTTTAGTTTTCGTTTATAACTTTAGGAAGTTTACTAAAACATAATCTACTGCTTTAATATTGGTGCATTCAATTTCAAAGCTGTTTAGACATTATGAAACACTGTTCTATTGGCAACAGCATTTGTTGCTATATTTAAATGTATATATATATATATATATATATATATATATATATATATATATATATATATATATATATATTGGTTAAATGTCTAATATGTCTCCGACCTGCTTCAAGTTGCAAAATAAATGTTGCTGCAATATGTGATAATGACATCTGCTTGTGGATATTTTTATAAATATGTTCACTTTTTATTGTAATTATCTCAAATTAATCTCTCTCTGGACAAAGGGAGGTGCTATCACGCTAAAATACATGGTATAAATGTAAAATCCTCACAACACAACACAGGCTCATGTATACATGTGCAGCTCTTCAAGTGTGAGTATGACAGTCAATTTTTTTTTTCCTTTGAAAAATCAAATGTCTTCAATAACATTGGAAAGTTTTAGAGCAGTTCTCTTTAATAAATAAAATACATTTGATGTAGTAATTTGGTATAAACCCATCACTTACTACAGTTTTTACCATATATCATAGCACAATGTACATAACTACACTACAGTATTTTACCATTGTTCCATACAGAAAAGAAAGGAAAATATGGCAGTGAACGACACTAATGACATTATATCCAATTGCACCTCGCAGTTTGAAAACAACTCTTCTGGTGATCCATTTTTTAAGTGCACAGACAACTTTACAGGAATTGTTCTCTATGGGTTCTCCACATTTCTGAATGCTGTTTTCATTCTGCCTCTGAACTGCTGGATTCTGTGGCTGGCAAGAAGACCTCTAGTTGTTTTGTCCTCAGATTTTGTCATTTTGAATTAGTCTATTGCTGAAGTCATTGGCAATACCTCCATCATTATTCTTCTGTTCAGTTCAATCATTAATATGAAGGTTATTATTCTTATCTCTGTTTACCTGTGCTGTACAATAGATGTGGGTCGACCACTTTTTCAAACCTTTTTCTGTGTGGAGCGATACATGGCTGTGGTCCATCCACTGGTCTACCTAAAATACATGCAAGCCTCTAGGATTAAAATGTCATGTGTTGGGCTGGTTTGGCTGTTAATCCTAATACTTGGATGGTTTGCTATAGATTCGTACCCTAGAATACCAACATTTTACATAGGAATTTATCTAGCAATGTTAGTTGTGTGTTCATCTTGCTCTGTCATGATTTTATGGGTGCTGAAGAGGCCAAAGCCAGGAGACGGAGGGAAAGAAGCAGCGTATCAACTGAAGAGAAAGGCTTTTGTAGCCGTCACAGTCATCTTGATCACACTGGTGTTCGGCTATGGGACAGTCTCATGTGTTATTGTACTGAGGGATCAACTTCCATATCACACTTATTGTTTAGTTGCAAGTTTAAGTTGGTGGACCCTTTTGCCAAACACTGCAGTTCAACCTTATCTCTATCTGTCAAAAATAGGCAAGTTCCCTTGAATCAAAAGCCATTAACCTTTAATGTATTTATTTAGAGTTGTATGTTGTTTATACTGTGCATCATGTGATTTATAAATGTGCCTACATTATTTAGATATCAGAATGACTGTAAAGACTCACTTTTCCATGAGCAGTTAAATTAATTCTGTTGGTTTTTACAATTAACTTTGTCTTTGTACTATTTGTTCTGTTCCTCTCTGTCCTAGCTTGTACTCCTCTGAACAACAGCTAATCACTTGTTACATTCCTCATTTGTAAGTTGATTTGCATAAAAGTGTCTTCTACTGTAAATCAAATGTAAATGTAATCCAAATGCACTGGTCTTGTGTGCTATATGTATCTTAAACATCTGCACAGATGTTGATTAGAAATATTCTAGAAAAGAATAAATCTAACAATTAATAAAACAATAGAAAATAAATTTTGTCACTAGGCAGAAAACTCATTAAAGAACCTGTCACGATATATATTTACAAAAAGGATGTTATTGAAAAATACAGACATTTAGCCTAGAAATCTAGACGCACCCTAGCGGCAGCAAATTTTATTTAGCAGCCAGTGTCGTCTAGCAACTCTCCGTTGGCTTGCGAGCTGGAAAAAACAAACTCTAGTCAGGCCAATCACATCGTGTATAGAGTCGGTGGGCGGGCTTAACATAATGACGACAGAGTTGTGACGTTTCTGCGTGAATTCCCTGCTACTTGAAAACAAAGAAGATGTCCGCTGCTGCTGGCCAACAGCAGTCTTTCGAATCGGCATTGGACGCGACTCTGGAAGACTTGGAGTTAAGCTTTTCTTTGAGAAAAGAACAAAGAACGGCACTGAAGTCCGTCTCTCTGACTACGCCACCTTCTTCGTTGCTCTGGTTGGTTGTAGCGCTATCCTATTGCGTGCAGAGGGAATTTGAAAGACAACCGTTTATCCCGGCCCTTGGATTGAGCCCTGCCAATGGTGTGTTCCCAGACCCAACATCTTGATGTGGGTCTGGCTTGTCAGGCTAACAGACATTGGTATCCCACAGCCAATACTGATCAATCCACATTTTTATATTATATATAGGTGTTACATCCTCCTATATCTATATCTCAAAAGAAGATATTTTAAAGAATAAGTGACCTGTTACCTATTATTAAAAATTCACTTTTACATGGTGTTTGAACATAAATGTGTGTCGGCAGTGTGACGGTTTCAGTGAGTAACTCGTTTCTGAGTTGCAGGTGATTGGCTGAAGGGAGTGGGTGTACCCCTGAATGTAATCATGACGCTCGATTAAAGACTGGGACAGAGATGAGAGCGTTTGGGGGTTGAGTTTGTGCAGAGATTGGGCTGTTTTCGTTTAGGCTGTACCTTGGGTCGTGAGATGGGATGGAACATGGGAGATCACGGCCGCCTTTTCATCCATTTCCTTTGGAATGGTTGGACTGTTGTCTTTTATAAGTGCTACACCTTTGCACACATCTGCTTACACACTGATTACCATTTATACTGATCTTTAATATGGTTCTGTCTTATACTGACAAATAAATTCACTTATTTATGGTGGCTGTGGTGTGAGGTGACTCCCTTATTTTGTTGCGATGCATTGTAACAGCAGTTTGTGTACACAACCACCATATAATGGCAAAAATCCAACCAGTCCTCCTGTATTTAATCCTCACAAATCATAAGCATTGTCAAACAGAACCAGCTGTTTGCAGATTCTAGCTTTAGTGATGTCACAAATGCTTAGACTCCACCCTATTATCATAGACCCCGCCCTGAGTGAGCTGTATATAGTCCGCAATGTTTATCTCCTCGCCACAGCATTTAACAGCTGCAAGTAAGAAATGTAGTCTTATTAAAGCTACTGAAGTTATTCAATCAAGAACAGTGAGTGATTTTCTGTTTTTCTTTTGTTGTTTGGTTCACATCAACAGCATATATAGCAGCAGGTACTGTATATTACACAGCTTTCACTTTAATACACAGATCTAATATACACATGCAGTTTCTTTCCCTGCTGTTTACATTCACAGACCCAACTGACTGTGTTTATGTGAACTTTGTTTGACATGACCTTGTGTGTATTTGAGAGTTTAAGCGCAATAAGACGTGAAAGAGAAATTAGTTTAATACTTACGGGACGCACAGTCTGACATCCAGCTTTCTGTGTGTGTGCTTCGGATGTATGCACTCAGAAATATAATATAGAAACTTGTGGGGTTCCCATCACAGGATAATTTTATGGATTTAGTTTTAATTAACTAATTATGCTTTAATTAATTTTGAATTTTGATTACATTTTTTGAATTGAACAGCTTGTAAATATGCTTTATCACCAGAAAATAATGAAACAGCACATTTAACATTAAATCATTTGGACATTTCTCCATATATAAAACCTGTTTGGCATAAAGTGTTAATTAAAATTGAGCAAAGAACACCCGTTTAGTGTAGTATTAAAACAAATTCTGATGCTCTGTTATTAGTTATTAATGCATCGGTTTCCTAAAGCTGGTTAGTCAAATGAGACCCAGTTCTTCTGTGCATTCTGTTGCAATAAGTTCTGTTCAATATCTCCAATATTTTAATAAATGTTGCTGCAAAATGTGATAATTTTTTCCACTCCCTGCACAATGCAATCATCTCATATGACTCTCTCTGTGGATAAAGGGAGGGGCTATTATATGAAAATACACAGTATGAGGACAAAAATCTCACAACACCAAAACAGGCTTCATGGATATGTGAGTATAATAGCCATTTTCCCCCCTTTCAAAAAACAAATGTTTTTATAATATCTGTAATGTTTTAGAAACACATTTGCTTTATAAGAAAGATCTAATAAGCTATAGATATGATATTGTTTTTTGGTATAACAATCTTACCTTTATTACATACAGAAAATAAAAGAACATCTGAAAAAATATGGCAGTGACCGACACTACTGAGAGTTTCTCTAATTGCACCTCCCAGTCTGAAAGCAACTTTTCTGGTGTTTTTGAGTGTGCAGAATCCTATCCAGCAAATATTTTCATTGCCTTCTCCACAATTCTGAATGTTGTTTTCATGTTTCCTCTGAACTGCTGGATTCTGTGGCTGGCAGGAAGAACAGGTGTTGCATCTTCAGACTTTGTCATTTTGAATCAGTCTGTTGCTGAGATTATTGGCAACACTTGCATCCTTATTTTTATGATAGGTGCTTTCCTTAATAAGAAAGTTGTTGTTCTTATCTCTAATTGCCTGTCCAGTACATTATTTGTGGGTCGACCACTTTTTCAAACCTTTTCTGTGTGGAGCGATACCTGGCTGTGGTCCATCCGTTGGTCTACCTAAAATACATGCAAGCCCCTAGGATAAAAATGTAATTTCTTCAACTGAAGAGAAAGGCTTTTGTAGCCGTCACAGTCATCTTGATCACACTGGTGTTCGGCCATGGGACAGTCTCATGTGTTATTGTACTGAGGGATCAACTTCGATATCATATTTATTGTTTAGTTCTAGGTTTAAGTTGGTGGACCCTTTTGCCAGACACTGCAGTTCAACCTTATCTGTCAAAAGTCAAAAAACCTTAACTGACTGTATTTACAAAACATTATTTAAAGATCAGAATCCAATGAACTTGTATCTTGTATATATCATAAACATCTGCAAAAAAACTATTCAAATATGTGCTCCAAAAGAATATGTTTGCACCTGTATAGTAATTTCCAAGAGGCCTACTGCCTAAATGTAACAAAAGTCATATTTGACTGTAACTATTTTAATATTCAAATAATATCAGAATATGTTTTTTTACTCAATAATAATAAAATACTGCTTGAAAACACCAATAGTAAGGTGGATGAAAATGATACTGCAGTATTTCTGTTTATTTTATAAATAAGCCAAAGCCTGCGGGCCCAGCTCGCCCTCGCCCTGCCCATCCTTCTGTGAGAGCTCTTCAGTCTGATCATTTCTGTATTTTCTTTGATATATTGATCTCTCCTGCCATTGAAGCAGGATCTGTGTCTGTCATGAAGAAATGCTAAAATGAGAACACTACTATTTATGAAGGCTATATCTTTAAAGGCACACTGTGTAACTTTTCAACCTTTATAATATATTACCAAAACCCATTGAGATGGTACATCGACTTACAATAGGTTGAATGACACGTCTGCCGAAGCCTGAAGGTGTCTGTATCGCTTTTACTAGCACTATGTAACTTCGGGTTTCGGGTAGGAACCCGAGCACAAAAAGAACTACAAAATTCGACCGCTTTACGGCATACGTCACTTCCCCCACCACCCCAACTTCCTCAAATTCTAACGTGAGAGCTCAACTCGCGTTTGATTGCCGGCGTCTGTATGTTGTCGTCATGGCTGAATCAACAGCTACTCGGAAGAAAGCAAAGATTTTGTCAGAGGAGATCAAAAAAAGAAAAAGGAGAGTGATAAACTAAAAGCAAGGACGAGAATAAACATTGGTCAAGCGTTCCCTCGCTGGCGTGCGATAAAGGAGGATGAGGGATTCCCAACCCGATGCTGACCTGGCCGTCATGCTTTTGGACTAGTAGGTTAAATATCTTGCTTGCACAATATCTCTATTTTTTCAAATTTGTTCTCTGCCTGGCCATGTTACTGATTCTATATTGTCCTCCATTTAACTTAATGTAACAAGGAATGCTAGTAGAGTAAGTTAGCGAATTATCAATCTGGTAGCTAAATGTTAGTACAAATATACATTTTATAAATATTGGGAAAGGTTTGCATTCAGCAGACACTTTATCCTCCGATTTTGAAACGAAACAGGGCTGCAACTTAACAACTAGCTACAGGCTTTTGTTTAATTTGTATGCAATTCATCTGGTAACATTAACGTTAGAAACGTTAGAAGAGTTAGTACACAAAGCTAACAGGCAAAGAAGTCAAGCCTTTATATTGAATAAAAGGTACACTTAATGTAAACTGAAATTTTAAAATAAATATCGGCATAAAAGTGTATATATAATGTAATATTTACTGCGAATTCGTGTAACAAAACTGATATAAGTCACAACATACTGCCGTATACAAATGTAAATGTGTTTTTTTTCCCTTTCAGCTCATATATGTTTGTATTTGTGTAAAAGGAAAAACAAACTGAAGACTACAAATAACGGGAATTATGTAGTGAGTTATATCAGTTTTGTTACACACGATTTCCCGACTACTCGATTTCATCTCCAACCCATTGCAAAGAGATCCTGAAGATGTTAATTGTTTGCTTCAGGTGTGTTTGATTAGGGTTGGAGATGAACTGTGCAGGACAGACGATCGGCAGGAGCAGGATTGGGCAACCCTTGTCAATGCGACTTACCTGATCAGACATTGTTTTCTGAGTATGCTACTTTTATTCAATTTGTTTTCTTTATAGGATTTATATTATTAATATTATATTTATATTATTATTTTGGTCAGTAGTGAATCGATTAACTTTCTCCAACATACAAATCAAATGCCGTCTGCACACACACATAAAGACACGGGAGGTTGACCGGTTGACTGTTTATTGACTTTTGCGACAATGCTGCGGCGCTTGTGGCCTCTAGGGGCACTAGACGTGAAAATTACAGGTCGAGCGCACCCTAGTGGCCAAAAATTCCACAGTGTGCCTTTAACACCAAGCATATATGCTGACTCTGTAATTTATGATATTGCTCCTGTGAAAGCCAAAAAGCACCTTGGAGAAAATCAACAGCAGTGCAAAATATGAAAAGACAATGCAGAAAAGCAGAGTGCATGTGGCGAAAGACAAAACTTGTAGTCCATTATAACATCTACAAATACAGCATCCATGCTTTCAATATGGAACTAGGCAAAGCTAGACAGACTTTCTTCTCGAATATTAGAAACAGCAACTTAAACAACACACGCACTCTTTTTGCTACTGTAGAGAATCTAGAAAACCCCCCAAGTCACATTCCCAGAGACATGCTCTCAGACAGCAAGAAAATCAATAATATCAGAAAGGTGGTCAGCTCATCCTTGAGTTGCGCTGGGGTCAGACAGATCAGACCACAACCTGAGAAAGTAGTTACTATGTCTGATTTAGAAGAAATTGACGGCAAAACTTTGGAAGAAATTGTACAGCACCTTAAAACATCAACCTGCGCTCTTGACGCACTTCCCACATTTTTTTTCAAAAGTGTGTTAAACTGTCTCCTAGAAGTGGTAAACTCCTCACTTCTCTCTGGGAGTTTTCCAATCTCCCTGAAAACTGCAGTTGTCAAGCCCCTCCTGAAAAAAGAGCAATCTGGAGAAGACCATATTAAGCAACTATAGACTGATCTCAAATCTTCCTTTCATAGAAAAATTATTTCATCATTGAAAAAGCTGTCTTCAATCAGCTGAACAAATTCTTAAGCTCGAATGGAAGATAATAAACGATATTCGCTTAAATACTGATACAGGCAAATTATCAGTGCTGGTACTCTACCTCAGTGCTGCATTTGACATAACACTTCTTGACAGGCTGGAAAACGACTCGGTTACTGACGTAAACTCGGTTCCCTGAGAGGAGGGAACGAGTATTGCGTAAGTAGCTTACGCGATGGGAAAACTCCTTTTCTCGAGAATATTGAAGTCTTTATGTAAAACGCATTGCAGCTGCACAGCTGACAGCAATGAGCGAAGGCAGCTCGGTCATTGGCTATGCTGCGGCAACTTGCTCGAACCAATGACGGGGCGACTCTGAGTGCGCGACCAATGAGCGCGCTTCACGAACGCGCGCATCAGAGCCCGCCAAGATGGGCGTGGCCAAGAGCTATATATTGGGCGCCCCGTCATGAGAGTTCTTTAGGTTAAAACGACTGAAGCGAACTAACCAAGCACAAGCACAGCAGCTTACGCAATACTCGTTCCCTCCTCTCAGGGAACCGAGGTTACGTTAGTAACCGAGTCGTTCCCTTTCGAGAGGTCTCTCCTATTGCGTAAGTAGCTTACACTATGGGAACACCATGCAAAACGCTGTGCGTGCTGAACTTCGCCTTATGATAGCCAGAGGCAGGTGCCTGAGCTGAAAAGCAAAGTTATCATCCAACTAGCCGGCAGAGGCGAGCTTTATATGTGGAAAAAATACAGAGCGGCTAGAAGGCGCTCAGTGTGACACAAGCACATACATAATCTAGATACGAACTCGTAGTTCAACTAGCATCGTGCTGATAGTACATTGGAATGCAATGACGGGACCTGTAGGTTGTAGAACCTGATAAATGTGGACGGTGAGGCCCAACCTGCCGCCGCACAAATATCCTTGATCGGTATCCCGCTCGACCATGCCCAGGAAGAAGCCACACTCCTGGTGGAGTGTGCTTTGACTCCCCAGGGGCATTGAAGTCCCTTAGCTTCATAAGCCAGCGCTATAGCCTCAACTATCCAGTGAGAGATTCTCTGCTTTGAAACGGCGGAACCTTTCGTAAGGCCGCCAAAGCATACAAACAGTTGTTCTGTCTGTCTGAATAGGGCAGAACGCTCCAAATACACTCTGAGAGCCCTAACGGGGCAGAGTAGATTAGCGTCATGTTCGTCTGCTGGAGATGATAGCGCAGTTAGGGAGATAACCTGTGCTCTGAAGGGAGTGGTGAGCACTTTAGGAATATACCCATGTTTTGGCCTAAGGACGACCCTGCAGTCGTTAGGTCCGAATTCTAGGCACGCAGCGCTTGTCGAAAGCGCGTGCAGGTCGCCCACTCTCTTGACCGAGGCGAGTGCCAGCAAGAGCGCAGTCTTGAGCGAGAGCTGTTTAAGGTGCACGGTTCGGAGTGGTTCGAACGGGGGCCCTTTAAGAGTGTCTAGGACAGTAGCTAGGTCCCAGATCGGCACTGAGGGGGGGCGTGAAGGGTTCATCCTCCTAGCGCCCCTTAGGAAACGAATAATTAGGTCGTTTCTTCCCAATGGACGTTCCATTACAGGGTCGTGTGACGCTGTGATGGCCGCCACATATACTTTGAGCGTGGAGGGGGTGCGGCCCGCCTCCAGAAGCCCTTATAGAAAAGCGAGTTGTTTCACACGAGTTGACAAGCGCTGCCTGCCTAGAATTCGGACCTAACGACTGCAGGGTCGTGTTTCACATGTTTCAGGGTTCAGGCCCTTGGCATTACACCAGTCACTGAACACTTTCCATTTCTGGGCATATAAGCGTCTCGTGGAGGGCGCCCGCGCCTCAGCGATGGTTTTTACCGCTCCGCTCGTGAGGTTCCTGGAAACCCGTTGAGGGGCCTCAGTGGAATCGGCCGTGGTGCAGATTGCATTTGCATCAGATCTGGAAACCATGTTTGGTTCTTCCAGAGTGGGGCTATCAGAAGCACTGCGTTTTTCTCCTCTCTGACCCGACTGATGACCTGTGGCAGCATCGCGATCGGGGGAAAGGCATATAAGGGGCGGCTCGGCCAGCTCTGGGCGAGCGCGTCCGTGCTTTTCGTGAAGAAAAGAGAGCAGTGCGCGTTCTCCTTGGAGGCGAAGAGGTCGATCTCCGCTTTGCCAAAGGTTTTCCATAACCACTGAATCGTCAGCGGGTTGAGAGCCCATTCTCCTGGGAGAATCTTGTCTCTGGATAGCATGTCTGCCCCCTGGTTCAGGGCGCCTGGCACATGCGCTGCCCTCAGCGAGCGCAAGTTGTGCTGGGACCATAAGATGAGTCTCCTGAATGCATGGAGCTCGACCTGAGTCCACCCTGGCGATTTATGTACGACACTACCGTCATGTTGTCCGTTCGGACCAGGACGTGTTCGTTTTTTAGATGTGGAAGCAGGGCTCTGAGAGCCAAAGCGACCGCTTTCATCTCCAGACAGTTTATGTGTAGGCGCTTCTCCGGGTTTGACCAAAAGCCGGAGACAGGCCTGCCCTCGTAATGGGCCCCCCAACCTATTTTGGAGGCATCTGTCGCGATCATCTTTCTCCTTGTGTTCACACCCAGACTCACGCCTGACTGGTACCAGTCGGCGGCTTTCCAGTGCGTCAGGGCTTTTATACAGCCGTGGTTCGCTCTGATTAAAAAGTGGCCCGAATGCCACGTGTGAGTAGGGACGCGGCTCTTGAGCCAGCGTTGGAGAAGGCGCATATGCAACAATCCTAGCTGGAGTACGGCCGATGCTGAGGCCATGAGACCGAGCATCCTCTGAAACCACTTGACGGGGCGCGCGCGCCCGCTCTGAATGATGTTGCAAGGCGCCGGATGGTGAGCGCGCGCTCTGATGAGAGACGAGCTGTCATTTGCATCGAGTCTAGAACTATTCCCAGGAAAGAAATCCTCTGGCTGGGAGATAGTATGTTTTTTGCAAAATTGATTCTTAGACCCAGGCATTCTAAATGGCTGATAATCCAAGATCTGTGTGTTATTAACTGACTCTCTGATTGTGCTAGGACCAGCCAATCGTCAAGATAATTCAGTATTCGCACTCCCCTTCGCCTCAAGGGGGAAAGTGCTGCATCCATACATTTCGTGAATGTACGGGGAGCCAGGGACAGGCCGAACGGAAGTACTGTGTACTGGTAAGACTGTCCCTCGAAAGCGAGTCTCAGAAACGGCCTGTGATGAGGCGCTATTGGAATGTGAAAGTAAGCATCTTTCAGATCCACTGAGAGAAACCAATCTCCTGGGCGTACTTGCGCAAGGATATGTTTGGTTGTTAGCATTCTGAACGAGCGAATCATTAGTGCTTTGTTCAGGTGTCTGAGATCTAGGATGGGGCGGAGACCGCCATCCTTTTTCGGGACAAGAAAATAGCGGCTGTAAAAACCTGCCTCGCTCATAGAGGGGGGAACAGTTTCCACAGCGCCCTTTTCTATTAGTTTGCGCACCTCGGTGCGCAGAACATGTGAACACTCCTTTCTCACTTTCGTCTCGACCACAGTCGTAAAACGTGGTGGTCTGCGAGCGAACTGGAGCGAGTATCCGTGCTTTACTATATTCAACACCCATTTCGGCATATCTGGAATGTTTTCCCATGCCGCTGCATGTACAGATAAGGGCTGAATAGAGGCTAGGGGTGGGCCGCTGTGACGTAGGGACCCGCCAGCGAATCGCCTGAGCTCGTAGCTCTCAGAGGCGCGGGCACGCGCTGAGCGGCTGAATGAATGGCTGATTGATTACAACAGCGTAATCATTGTCTGTCAAGCTCGCAGCCTGAGCTGGGGTTGTGTTTGACACTGTAAGGACAGTGTTTATAAGTGGGGGTGCATAAACTGTGGTAGGCACACAGTGTTAACACTTTTATAATGTTTCCCGCTTTTACTGGGGATGAATTCATAACTGTGTGAACAGTGCTTGTGTGTAGTGGAGCGTACATGACCGTAGGCACGTGATCTACATTCATGGGGCGTGCAGCCTGAGCTGGGAATGAATTTGGCACTGTTTTGACAGTATCTGGGAATGCACACTTTGTGGACATGTGAACCCTTAGTGACACAGGCAGAAAAAGACTCTTTTTGTGTTTTCTGTGCGTCGCCGTAAAAACGGCGTTTGTTTGCAGGTGAGCTAGCTCTGTGACTGGCCCATTGACTGCTGTATGGACATTTCCAGCCGCCTGTAAGGGGACTGGGTAATGTTTGAGATTTTGCAGAGAGAGTGGTCCGGCTTTTGCGAGACACGCACTCTCTCTTCTCATTCCTGTGGCTAGGACGGCTTTCGAGGCTCAGGGTTCAGCACAATCTTGGGCCGAGGACCCCGTCGCTCAGGAGGCGGCTTGCGGTTGTGGGAGCGCGAGCGGCGTCGAGCGTCAGCCTGAGGCGCGGGCTGAGAGGCGGAGGGAGCTGCTCTAGCCCGCTGCGGCTGTGGCGGTCTCTGTCTGCTCTGCGATGAGCTGGAGCGCTTGGGCAGGAAATGGCGCATAGCTTGTGAAGCGTTCTGGGCCTCAGTGAAGCGTTCGGCGAAACCTTTAACCGCCGGTCCAAACAGCCCGCTGGTGGAGATAGGCGCGTCGAGAAACGGCGCCTTGTCCGCGACCTTCATCTCCTTCAGAGTCAGCCACAGATGGCGCTCGAGAACAGTCAAATTAGCCATGGCGCGGCCAATAGACTAGGCGGTGACCTTCGTGGCTCGCAGAGCTATGTCAGTTGCGTTGCGTAGGTCCTTGAAGGCTTCGGGTTCGGGGCCAGACTCCTCCATGGAGCGGAGAAGCTTGGCTTGGAACACTTGAAGTACCGCCATTGAGTGAAGCGCTGATGCAGCTTGGGCGGCGGCGGCTTAGGCGCGACCGGCGAGAGCAGAAGTAGTGCGGCAGGGCTTCGAGGGGTGGAAAGCTTTGGCTTTCCATCCGGTGGTGGAGGGCGGGCAGAGATGATTGGCCACGGCCTCCTCGAGGGGCGGCGTTCCCTCGTAGCCTCTTTCCTTCGCGCCGTCCACAGAGGAGAGCGACGAAGAAAAAGAAGGCTTCAGATGCGCAGAGTGGGGGGCTTTCCATGACTTGATGAGTTCGTCATGAACTTCCGGAAAGAAGGGAGAAGGCCTTTGCCGAGGGGCCTGCTGGCGCCCCTGCAGAAACCACTCATCCAGTCGGCTTCGGGTTGGTTCTTCGGGAGAAGACCAATCGAGCCCGAGGTCCTCCACGCCCTTCGAGAGGACACGGATAATCTCCGTATCCATGGTGGAGCCCCCACTCGTGCTAGCTAGCGTCGACGGGGCGGGGTCGAAAGAGGAGCCCGGCCAGTCGTCAGATGCAGCGTCGATGGAAAAGCTGTCATCCACTCCCCCGTCGTCCTCGGATGCGCCGAAAGTCACAAGGCCCACCGCTCTGCTAGAGGGGTGTGGGTCCGGCTGAGTGAACTGAACCGGCGGTGGGGAAGGCAAGAGCGGCGGTGAAGCACGCGGAGACTGGCTTGGTGTGACGTCACTGAGCTCAGGTTCAGGAAGCCTCTGTGAGCGGCGCTTTTTCTTAACGCGCGGCTCAAACAGAGGGGTGGCGGCGATGGGCTCGCTCTCGGCGAAAGCGGCGAAGCGAGCCCGCAGTGCGGAGAGACCCAGGTCGTCACATTCCGGGCATCCGCCCTTGGTCAAAGCAGCTTCTGCGTGGTCCCGGCCCAGGCAGCAAGCGCAGATGATGTGACGATCCCTGTCCGGAAGAAGGTATCTGCACGACGCACAGGAAGGCATTTGAAACAACGCCTCAGAAAATTGCTCTTTTACAAGTGTCGCGGGGCGAACAGATGTAAAATACTTGCGTGCGTAGCGCGCCGGATGGCTCAGTAGGATGGCGTTCGAAGGCGGCTGAAGGTGCCGACGTCCTCGTAGCAATCCCGCTGGTATGCTTTTCCACGGCGGCGAAGGCTTTCAATAATCCGGAGGATCCAGCGAAGAAGGTGTTCGCTGAAGGAGATTAAATCTAAAGAACTCTCATGACGGGGCGCCCAATATATAGCTCTTGGCCACGCCCATCTTGGCGGGCTCTGACACGCGCTGGCGCGAAGCACGCTCATTGGTCGCGCATTCAGAGTCGCCCCATCATTGGTTCGAGCAAGTTGCCGCAGCACAGCCAATGACCGAGCTGTCTTCGCTCATTGCTGTCAGCTGTGCAGCTGCAATGCGTTTTACATAAAGACTTCAATATTCTCGAGAAAAGGAGTTTTCCCATAGCGTAAGCTACTTACGCAATAGGAGAGACCTCTCGAAAGGGAACTGGGTCGGGGTTTCTGGGATAGTCCTAAAATGGTTCAGGTCATATTAGGAGGGAGAGGTTATTATGTGAGTATAGGAGACCATAAGTCTGAGTGGACATCCATGACATGCGGAGTCCCTCAAGGGTCAATTCTTGCGCCACTCCTGTTCAACCTGTACAGGTCCTTCTCAAAAAATTAGCATATTGTGATAAAGTTAATTATTTTCCATAATGTAATGATAAAAATTAAACTTTCATATATTTTAGATTCATTGCACACCAACTGAAATATTTCAGGTCTTTTATTGTTTTAATACTGATGATTTTGGCATACAGCTCATGAAAACCCAAAATTCCTGTCTCAAAAATTAGCATATCATGAAAAGGGTCTCTAAACAAGCTATTAACCTAATCATCTGAATCAACTAATTAATTCTAAACACCTGCAAAAGATTCCTGAGGCTTTTAAAAACTCCCAGCCTGTTTCATTACTCAAAACCGCAATCATGGGTAAGACTGCCGACCTGACTGCTGTCCAGAAGGCCATCATTGACACCCTCAAGCAAGAGGGTAAGACAGAAAGAAATTTCTGAACAAATAGGCTGTTCCCAGAGTGCTGTATCAAGGCACCTCAGTGGGAAGTCTGTGGGAAGGAAAAAGTGTGGCAAAAAACGCTGCACAACGAGAAGAGGTGACCGGACCCTGAGGAAGATTGTGGAGAAGGACCGATTCCAGACCTTGGGGAACCGGGGTAAGCAGTGGACTGAGTCTGGAGTAGAAACATCCAGAGCCACCGTGCACAGGCGTGTGCAGGAAATGGGCTACAGGTGCCGCATTCCCCAGGTCAAGCCACTTTTGAACCAGAAACAGCGGCAGAAGCTCCTGACCTGGGCTACAGAGAAGCAGCACTGGAGTGTTGCTCAGTTTTGCATGTCATTCGGAAATCAAGGTGCCAGAGTCTGAAGGAAGACTGGGGAGAAGGAAATGCCAAAATGCCTGAAGTCCAGTGTCAAGTACCCACAGTCAGTGATGGTCTGGGGTGCCATGTCAGCTGCTGGTGTTGGTGCACTATGTTTTATCAAGGGCAGGGTCAATGTAGCTAGCTATCAGGAGATTTTGGAGCACTTCATGCTTCCATCTGCTGAAAATCTTTATGGAGATGAAGATTTCATTTTTCAGCACGACCTGGCATCTGCTCACAGTGCCAAAACCACTGGTAAATGGTGTACTGACCATGGTATTACTGTGCTCAATTGGCCTGCCAACTCTCCTGACCTGAACCCCATTGAGAATCTGTGGGATATTGTGAAGAGAAAGTTGAGAGACGCAAGACCCAACACTCTGGATGAGCTTAAGGCCGCTATCGAAGCATCCTGGGCCTCCATAACACCTCAGCAGTGCCACAGGCTGATTGCCTCCATGCCATGCCGCATTGAAGCAGTCATTTCTGCAAAAAGGATTCCCGACCAAGTATTGACTATTGAGTGCATAACTGAACATAATTATTTGAAGGTTGACCTTTTTTTTTTGTATTAAAAACACTTCTTTTATTGGTCGGATGAAATATGCTAATTTTTTGAGACAGGAATTTTGGGTTTTCATGAGCTGTATGCCAAAATCATCAGTATTAAAACAATAAAAGACCTGAAATATTTCAGTTGGTGTGCAATGAATCTAAAATATATGAAAGTTTAATTTTTATCAATACATTATGGAAAATAATTAACTTTATCACAATATGCTAATTTATTGAGAAGGACCTGTATATAGATAGATATATAGATAGAGATAGATAGATAGATAGATAGATAGATAGATAGATAGATAGATAGATAGATAGATAGATAGAGAGATAGATAGATAGATAGATTATAGCCATATGATGTTTTAATAAATAATTGTGTAAATATAAAATAAATTTATTGACTATGAAATTTCCATTCAAATGCTGCAATATTCAGCTCTCTACTGTTAATCTGATGAGATTTTGGAACTGTGTAAACACCTTACTAAAAACAACACAATCGTTAAAGGTCTGCTTTCTATTTGCATATTTTCCAGATATAATTCATACCGACACACAGCTGATATAAGTGATGCACACCCAGGTGGGATAAACACTGCATGAAAAACTGTTGATCCACTCTAGTAATTATCAGTACCAGGTCAGTATAAAATGAAATAGCTAAATTTCTGTCACTATTGCTAACAATGTATGTTTTCAAGGAAGTCTGCACTTTCTTCTGTCTATTCATTTTTTAAATGAATCTTCATTGCACCATTTCATAGTTGTCCTTCATGTTCTTTAGATATTTGCACTTGTTTTGACTGAAAAGCAAGATGAACACCACGGTCTCTGTGAACCACACAGATCATCTTGCATTTTCATGCACTCTTACCCAGGGAGTTTCATTGGATTTTCTGTCACAGCATTGCAGATCTTTATCATCCTGCCTATCCACGTCTGGGTCCTCTGGCTGGGCACAAGTGACATTAGAAAAGGGGGAAATCTGGCAACCTCAGATATCTTTACAGTCAGCCTGTCTGTATTAGATCTTTTGACTGTCATGGTCACCATGTCCTGGTTGGACGACCCCTTATGAACAGCTTGATTTGTGTTGAACGCTACATAGCCGTGGCTCATCCAGCAATGTACCGCAACCCAGCCTTTGTGAAGCACAGATATATTAGTGCTGGACTGGTCTGGATGCTCAGTGTAGCTTTTGGAGGACTTTCTGTTTGCACCAATCAAAGCACCAAAATTTAGGTCTACTTTTGTTCCCTGGCAATCAGCCTGTTGGTGATCACTACTTGTAGTCTAGGAGTGCTCAAGATCCTGTTGAGACCAAGTCCTGGTGAAACAGAAGGAAGGAATGCACCACCAGAAAAAGAGGGCATTTGTAATTATCACTGGCATTCTAGTTTGCATATCTGTTGCATATGGTCTGTATTTGGTTGTTTACGCTATGAAGATATATATAACTTATGATACTTTCTGTTTGCTTTGGGGCATCAATTTGTGGTTAATTCAAGAATGTAGTTTAATACAGCCTTTTCTCTATCTGTCCAAGCTTGGCAAATTTTCATGCATTAAAAAAGGTTCTCATTAAAACAACAGATGGTTGGAGCTGTGGCTTTGGATATCACTTGGCTCTCAGATGTAAAACATAAGCTCCATTCTGGGTTGGGTTGTGTAAACTCTCCTTATAGTTTTTATCAGCCTCTATTGTTAAGAAAAAATGTTTAAGTATCCAAAAAATAAATAAATGGCATTAAAAGCCGATAAGACGGTAACAAAATAGGACGCCTTTCTTATGGTCTTCAGTGTCCTTTGGTCTGAAATAGGTTTCAAATATTCGTTTTTTTATTTCTTTGCATTAATAAATGTTTGCATTTAATGTAAGTAGATGATCTGAACAAAGCATATGTAACCAATAAAGCACACTCAATTCTACTATGTGATGTTATGGAAACTTTTGAGAATGTGTTGTGGCAAATTCAAAGTTTTTTTAATTCTTTTTGGTTCGGGTCTCAAAGAAATCTTTCAGAGTCGAAGTTCCAGGTCTCAGAAGAATTCATTTTATTGAATAAACAACAAAGTGAGATGCCAGCTGGCCATCTAAAGTTACCATTGCCAGTCTTCATGTCTTATACCTTTTTCTTATCGCTAGGTTCCCAATGGGCATCCTCATATCTATCTCTTCTCTTTTGTCCCTCCTTGTGTCCTTACCACCATTACAAACATCTCCCCCTAGACCTTCTTCTATTGGTGGATCTCAAAACATCTTATATAACATGCTTTTCTTCCAGTGCTTCCCAACACCTGCACACCTCCTACAGGTTTTCGGGGACTTTTCCATTCTCTTATCCCTGTGACCTATTTTCTGCTTGGCCTTACTGCAGACTTTCA
The DNA here is from genome assembly GCA_026230005.1 of Gila orcuttii. NCBI lineage: Eukaryota > Metazoa > Chordata > Actinopteri > Cypriniformes > Leuciscidae > Gila > Gila orcuttii. Next base: position 10,872,345 of record JAPDVR010000001.1, on the reverse strand, counting down.
CATGAGATAAAGGAAATTCTCCAACAAATGCTAATGTGAATGTACATTAAATCGTTGATTATGAATCATATTGCTAATGTATAAGGATTTTTTTATAATAAAGAGATAAAAAAATATATTTGGGCTATGTTCACATACACTATATTGCCAAAAGTATTGGGACACCCCTCCAAATCATTTAATTCAGGAGTTCCCATCAATTACATGGCCACAGTTGTATAAAATCAAGCACCTAGGCATGCAGACTGCTTAGTCAAACATTTGTGAAAGAACAGGTTGCTCTCAGGAGCTCAGTGAATTCAAGCGTTGCACAGTGATAAGTTGCCACCTGTGCAACAAGTCCATTCGTGAAATTTCCTCACTACTTTATATTCCACGGTCAACTGTTAGTGGTATTATAATAAAGTGGAAGCAATTGGGAACAACAGCAACTCAGCCACAAAGTGGTAGGCCACGTAAAATCACAGAGTGCTGAGGCGCACAGTGCGCAGAAGTCGCCAACTTTCTGCAGAGTCAAAAGCTACAGACCTCCAAACTTCGTGTGGCCTTCAGATTAGCTCAAGAACAGTGCGTAGAGCTTCATGGAATGGGTTTGCATGGCCGAGCAGCTGCATCCAAGCCTTACATCACCATGTGCAATGCAAATCGCCGGATGCAGTGGGTTAAAGCATGCCGCCACTGAACTCTAGAGCAGTGGAGATTTGTTCTCTGGAGTGACGAATCACACTTCTCTGTCTATCAACCTGATGGACGAGACTGGGTTTGTCGATTGCCAGGAGAACAGTACTTGCCTGACTGCATTGTGCCAAGTGTGGAGTTTGGTGGAGGGGGGATTATGGTGTGGGGTTGTTTTTCAGGGCTTGGCCCCTTAGTTCCAGTGAAAGGAACTTTTGGTATGCCAGATTTTAGGGATGGCCCCTTCCTGTTCCAACATGACTGCGCACCAGTGCACAAAGCAAGGTCCATAAAGACATGAAAGAGCAAGTTTGGTGTGGAGGAACTTGACTGGCCTGCACAGAGTCCTGACCCCAACCCAATTGAACACCTTTGATGAATTAGAGCGAAGACTGTGAGCCAGGCCTTCTCGTCCAACATCAGTGCCTGACCTCACAAATGCGCTTCTAGAAGAATGGTCAAAAATTCCCATAAACACACTCCTAAACCTTGTGGAAAGCCTTCCCAGAAGAGTTGAAGCTGTTATAGCTACAAAGGGAGGGCCAATTCCATATTAAACAGGGGCGGCGCCAGCCGATTTTGCCGGGGCTTCAGCCCCGAATGTTTTGAGTCAAGCCCCGGATGTAATGACTGTCACTGAGCAAATATGAAACTGGACAATAGCCTATGTAAACACCCGAAATCATAAGTTGCTTTATTTCATTGCGCTTTGGCTTTGCATATACTGCATACAGCCTGTAAAAATAGATCTTAAAAATAATCTAGCCTACAGAATACATTTCTTTGCTGTCGGTAGCCTATGGGCTCCTCCGTTTCTTCCTCTCTTTTGAATATGCAGCAGCAGCGGGTAGGGGAGGAGCTAGCACAGTCGCAAGAGTGCGAGTTAACAACTGAGAGAGTCAGCGAGCGGGAAAGAAAAAAATAAAGAAAAATGAAGCAAACAAGACTTTTCAGGAAGAAGTTAGTGGGTAAGAATTCAGTTTTTTATCCTTAAAGTCTGAAGATAGATCATCATCTGGCTGGCTTTCACTGTAGGCCTATTTGTTTAACTAGCTAATGACCATAGGCTAACGTTATAAGTTCCCTTTCGAGAGGTCTCTCCTATTGCTTAAGTAGCTTACGCTATGGGAAAACTCCTTTTCTCGAGAATATTGAAGTCTTTATGTAAAACGCATTGCAGCTGCACAGCTGACAGCAATGAACGAAGGAGCTCGGTCATTGGCTGTGCTGCGGCAACTTGCTCGAACCAATGACGGGGCGACTCTGAATGCGCGACCAATGAACGCGCTTCGCGCCCGCGCGCGTCAAAGCCCGCCAAGATGGGCGTGGCCAAGCTATATATTGGGCGCCCCGTCATGAGAGTTCTTTAGATTTAATCTCCTTCAGCGAACACCTTCTTCGCTGGATCCTCCGGATTATTGAAAGCCTTCGCCGCCGTGGAAAAGCATACCAGCGGGATTGCTACGAGGACGTCGGCACCTTCAGCCGCCTTCGAACACCATCCTACTGAGCCATCCGGCGCGCCACACACGCAAGTATTTTACATCTGTTCGCCCCGCGACATTTGTAAAAGAGCAAATTTTCTGAGGCGTTGTTTCAAATGCCTTCCTGCGCGTCGTGCAGAGACCTTCTCCCGGACGGGGATCGTCACATCATCTGCGCTCGCTGCCTGGGCCGGAACCACGCAGAAGCTGCTCTGACCAAGGGCGGATGCCCGGAATGTGACGACCTGGGTCTCTCCACACTGCGGGCTCGCTTCGCCGCTTTCGCCGCGAGCGAGCCCATCGCCGCCACCCCTCTGTTTGAGCCGCGCTTTTAAAAAAAAAAAAAAAAAAAAAAACGCCGCTCACAGAGGCTTCCTGAACCTTAGCTCAGTGACGTCACGCCGAGCCAGTCTCCGCGTGCTTCACCGCCGCTCTTGCCTTCCCCACCGCCGGTTCAGTTCACTCAGCCGGACCCACACCCCTCTAGCAGAGCGGTGGGCCTTGTGACTTTCGGCGCGTCCGAGGACGACGGGGGAGTGGATGACAGCCTGTCCATCGACGCTGCATCTGACGACTGGCCGGGCTCCACTTTCGACCCCGCCCCGTCGACGCTAGCTAGCACGAGTGCGGGCTCCACCATGGATACGGAGATTATCCGCATCCTCTCGAAGGCCGTGGAGGACCTCGGGCTCGATTGGTGTTCTCCGCCAAGTCATGGAAAGCCCCCCACTCTGCGAGCCTAAAGCCTTCTTTTTCTTCTTCGCTCTCCTCAGTGGACGGCGCGAAGGAAAGAGGCTACGAGGGAACGCCGCCCCTCGAGGAGGTCGTGGCCAATCATCTCTGCCCGCCCTCCACCACCGGATGGAAAGCCAAAGCTTCCCACCCCTCGAAACCCTGCCGCACTACCTCTGCTCTCGCCGGTCGCGCCTACGCTGCCGCCGGCCAAGCTGCATCAGCGCTTCACTCAATGGTGGTACTTCAAGTGTTCCAAGACAAGCTTCTCCGCTCTATGGACGAGTCTGGCCCCGAACCCGAAGCCTTCAGGGACCTACGCAGCGCAACTGATAGCTCTGCGAGCCACGAAGGCCACCGCCCAGTCTATTGGCCGTGCTATGGCTAATTTGACTGTTCTCGAGCACCATCTGTGGCTGACTGTGACTGAGATGAAGGACGCGGATAAGGCGCCATTTCTCGACGCGCCTATCTCCACCAGCGGGCTGTTTGGACCGGCGGTTAAAGGTCTCGCAGAACGCTTCACTGAGGCCCAGAACGCTTCACAAGCTATGCGTCATTTCCTGCCAAAGCGCTCCAGCTCATCGCAGAGCAGACAGAGACCGCCACAGCCGCAGCGGGCTAGAACAGCTCCCACCGCCTCTCAGCCCGCGCCTCAGGCTGACGCTCGACGCCGCTCGCGCTCTCAAAAGCCGTCCTAGCCACAGAAATGAGAAGAGAGAGTCCGTGTCTCGCAAAAGCCGGACCACTCTCTCTGCAAAAGCTCAAACATTACCCAGTCCCCTTACAGGCGGCTGGATATGTCCATACAGCAGTCAATGGGCCAGTCACAGAGCTCGCTCATCTGCAAACAAACACCGTTTTTACGGCGACGCACAAAAAAAAAAAAAAAAAAAAAAAAAAAGTCTTTTTCTGCCTGCGTCACTAAGGGTTAACATGTCCACAAAGTGTGCATTCCCAGATACTGTCAAAACAGTGCCAAATTCATTCCCAGCTCAGGCTGCGCTTCCCATGAATGTAGATCACGTGCCTACGGTCATGTACGCACCACTACACACAAGCACTGTTCACACAGTTATAAATTCATCCCCAGTAAAAGCGGGAAACATTATAAAGGTGACGCGTGTGCCTAACACTGTTTATGCACCCCCACTTATAAACACTGTCCTTACAGTGTCAAACACAACCTCCGCTCAGGCTGCGAGTTTTACAAACACAGCGCGCGCTGTTGTAATCACACACGCGCCCATTCACTCAGCTGCTCAGCGCGTGCCCGCGCCTCTGAGAGCTACGAGCTCAGGCGATTCGCTGGCCAGGTCCCTACGTCACAGCGGCCCGCCCCTAGCCTGTATTCAGCCCATATCTGTACACGCAGCGGCATGGGAAAACATTCCAGATATGCCGAAATGGGTATTGAATATAGTAAAGCACGGATACTCGCTCCAGTTCGCTCGCAGACCACCACGTTTTACGACTGTGGTCGAGACAAAAGTGAGAAAGAAGTGTTCACATGTTCTACGCACCGAGGTGCGCAAACTAATAGAAAAGGGCGCTGTGGAAACTGTTTTCCCCCTCTCTGAGCGGGACAGGTTTTTACAGCCGCTATTTTCTCGTCCCGAAAAAGGATGGGACGAAAGGATCCGCCCCGTCCTAGATCTCAGACACCTGAACAGAGCACTAATGATTCGCTCGTTCAGAATGTTAACAACCAAGCATATCCTCGCGCAAGTACGCCCAGGAGATTGGTTTCTCTCAGTGGATCTGAAAGATGCTTACTTTCACATTCCAATAACGCCTCATCACAGGCCGTTTCTGAGACTCGCTTTCGAGGGACAGTCATACCAGTACACAGTACTTCCGTTCGGCCTGTCCCTGGCTCCCCGTACATTCACGAAATGTATGGATGCAGCACTTTCCCCCCTAAGACGAAGGGGAGTGCGAATACTGAATCATCTCGACGATTGGCTGGTTCTAGCACAATCAGAGAGTCAGTTAATAACACACAGATCTTGGATTATCAGCCATTTAGAATGCCTGGGTCTAAGAATCAATTTTGCAAAAAGCATACTATCTCCCAGCCAGAGGATTTCTTTCCTGGGAATAGTTCTAGACTCGATGCAAATGACAGCGCGTCTCTCATCAGAGCGCGCGCTTACCATCCGGCGCCTTGCAACATCATTCAGGGCGGGCGCGCGCGCGTGCCCCCGTCAAACGGTTTCAGAGGATGCTCGGTCTCATGGCCTCAGCATCGGCCGTACTCCAGCTAGGATTGTTGCATATGCGCCCTCTCCAACGCTGGCTCAAAGAGCCGCGTCCCTACTCACGCGTGGCGTTCGGGCCACTTTTTAATCAGAGCGAACCACGGCTGTATAAAAGCCCTGACGCACTGGAAAGCCGCCGACTGGTACCAGTCAGGCGTGAGTCTGGGTGTGAACACAAGGAGAAAGATGATAATGACAGATGCCTCCAAAATAGGTTGGCGGGCCCTTTACGAGGGCAGGCCTGTCTCCGGCTTTTGGTCAAACCCGGAGAAGCGCCTACACATAAACTGTCTGGAAATGAAAGCGGTCGCTTTGGCTCTCAGAGCCCTGCTCCCACATCTAAAAACGAACACGTCCTGGTCCGTACGGACAACATGACGGTAGTGTCGTACATAAATCGCCAGGGTGGACTCAGGTCGAGCTCCATGCATTCAATGGCCAGGAGACTCATTTTATGGTCCCAGCACAACTCGCGCTCGCTGAGAGCAGCGCATGTGCCAGGCGCCCTGAACCAGGGGGCAGACATGCTATCCAGAGACATGGGCTCTCAACCCGCTGACGATTCAGTGGTTATGGAAAACCTTTGGCAAAGCGGAGATCGACCTCTTCGCCTCCAAGGAGAACGCGCACTGCTCTTTTTTCTTCACGAAAAGCACGGACGCGCTCGCCCAGAGCTGGCCGAGCCGCCCCTTATATGCCTTTCCCCCGATCGCGATGCTGCCACAGGTCATCAGTCGGGTCAGAGAGGAGAAAAACGCAGTGCTGCTGATAGCCCCACTCTGGAAGAACCAAACATGGTTTCCAGATCTGATGCAAATGCAATCTGCACCACGGCCGATTCCACTGAGGCCAGACCTCCTCAGTCAGGCCAGCGGGATGATATTTCATCCCCGCCCCGATCTGTGGGCCCTTCATGCATGGCCCCTCAACGGGTTCCCAGGAACCTCGCGAGCGGAGCACTAAAAAACCATCGCTGAGGCGCGGGCGCCCTCCACGAGACGCTTATATGCCCAGAAATGAAAGTGTTCAGTGACTGGTGTAATGCCAAGGGCCTGAACCCTGAGACATGCGAGATTACGAATGTACTCGTTTTTCTACAAGGGCTTCTGGAGGCGGGCCGCACCCCCTCCACGCTCAAAGTATATGTGGCGACCATCACAGCGTCACACGACCCTGTAATAGAACGTCCATTGGGAAGAAACGACCTAATTATTCGTTTCCTAAAGGGCGCTAGGAGGATGAACCCTTCACGCCCCCCCTCAGTGCCGATCTGGGACCTAGCTACTGTCCTAGACGCTCTTAAAGGGCCCCCGTTCGAACCACTCCGAACCGTGCACCTTAAACAGCTCTCGCTCAAGAGAGTGGGCGACCTTCACGCGCTTTCGACAAGCGCTGCCTGCCTAGAATTCAGTCCTAACGACTGCAGGGTCGTCCTTAGGCCGAAACAGGGGTATATTCCTAAAGTGCTCACCACTCCCTTCAGAGCACAGGTTATCTCCCTAACTGCGTTTTCGTCTCCAGCAGACGAACACGACGCTAATCTACTCTGCCCCGTTAGGGCTCTCAGAATGTATTTGGAGCGTGCTGCCCTATTCAGACAGACAGAACAACTGTTTGTATGCTTTGGCGACCGTACGAAAGGTTCCGCCGTTTCAAAGCAGAGAATCTCTCACTGGATAGTTGAAGCTATAGCGCTGGCTTACGAAGCTAAGGGACTTCAATGCCCCTGGGGAGTCAAAGCACACTCCACCAGGAGTGTGGCTTCTTCCTGGGCACGGTCGAGCGGGATACCGATCGAGGATATTTGTGCGGCGGCAGGCTGGGCCTCACCGTCCACATTTATCAGGTTCTACAACCTACAGGTCCCGACATTGCATTCCAATGTGCTATCAGCATGATGCTAGTTGAACTGCGAGTTCGCATCTAGATTATGTATGTGCTTGTGTCACACTGAGCGCCTTCTAGCCGCTCTGTATTTTTTCCCATATATAAAGCTCGCCTCTGCCGGCTAGTTGGATGATAACTTTGCTTTTTAGCTCAGGCACCTGCCTCTGGCTATCATAAGGCGAAGTTCAGCACGCACGGCGTTTTGCATGGTGTTCCCATAGCGTAAGCTACTTACGCAATAGGAGAGACCTCTCGAAAGGGAACGACTCGGTTACTAACGTAACCTCGGTTCCCTGAGAGGAGGGAACGAGTATTGCGTAAGCTGCCGTGCTTGTGCTTGGTTAGTTCGCTTCAGTCGTTTTAACCTAAAGAACTCTCATGACGGGGCGCCCAATATATAGCTTGGCCACGCCCATCTTGGCGGGCTCTGACGCGCGCGGGCGCGAAGTGCGTTCATTGGTCGCGCATTCAGAGTCGCCCCGTCATTGGTTCGAGCAAGTTGCCGCAGCACAGCCAATGACCGAGCTCCTTCGTTCATTGCTGTCAGCTGTGCAGCTGCAATGCGTTTTACATAAAGACTTCAATATTCTCGAGAAAAGGAGTTTTCCCATAGCGTAAGCTACTTACGCAATACTCGTTCCCTCCTCTCAGGGAACCGAGGTTACGTTAGTAACCGAGTCGTTAGCACTTGTACTGGCATTTTCTAGTAACGTTACAGAATCTCCTCCGGATAAAAACACAGGAGAAGAAGAAGCTGAAACAAGTGATAGAAGATTGCTCACTCTCTCAAATATAAAATAACGTGATCATCATCAAACATTAAACAGTATGTAAATCAAAAACGCGCTTAATATGATCAAAGGGGGACCACCTGTCCCGCATTTTGTGAATCTGTGAAGCTTTGTTGACCCGCGTCACGCAAGTCATAAGCAGTGTGCCGCATTTTAATTTTGTCTGCATCATTTTATTTAATCGTCCTTTAAATTACAATTCTAATGTTGCCTTTCTTTATGAAACGTACCAACATTCAAGTGTTGATAGAAAAAGAATGCATGAAGCTAATGAAATGTCTTTCAAATTAAAGTACAGTTAAGGTATTTTTTAATAAAAAATATCTACATTTGAACATAATAGTATACTGCAAGTGCAAAAATAATACAAGTGAACTATAACAAGTATAAGTTTGTTCACTTAAAGAAAACTTGCAAGTATAGCCTACTTGCAGTATAAACTACTAAACTAGTAGTTTACTGAGAGTACACTTCAGTGTGTATTTTCATAAACTAAAACAAATACTAATTGTATTAAAATAGTAAACTACTACTAGTATACTTATAAGTTCACTTGTAGTACAGATGCATTACAAATGAGAAACCTAGTTGTGTACTTAAAGTTTACTACTCTTACACTTATAATACATTTAAACGAATAATACTTCATAAAATGAACTTGAAGTATACTTCTAAGGGTAAGGGTAGCCAGAAACATTAGTTTTATCCCACCACTGCACTGAATACTTTCCTTGTTTATCAGGTGTTGTTTTCTCTAAGGATAACCAATAAGCATTAACATAGCATGTATATGTGACTTGTTTTGTGTTATTAGTTTGTAGTAAATATACACTTTGATTTGATGGTTTTGTAGAGGGTTTTAAAGATGAGCTGCAGACTGGGGAGGAGCAGGCAGCAGCAGCTCTGCCAGGATCAGACATGGAAACTGGTAACAATTAATCAGTCATTTTACTTTGGAGAAAGATAAAAGTGAAACATTGTTTATCCCAATGCTCCTAATGAAAAGTGTTTGACAGATGTACATTGAGAATTATATACAGTTCGATGCCATGGTGTGTCAATGAACGTAGACTAAAGTCATTCATGTATTGCTTTAACTTAGGATCTCATACATCATTTTGACTATGTCAAAAAATAAAAATTATTTATATTAAAGGGCCACTATTATGGCATTTAAAATGTTCCTAATATTGTTTTGGGAGTCCCCAACAACACTTTTACATGCATGCAATGACAAAAAACACTTTTGTTGTCTTATAATATGCATTTATTTTTACCTGATTTGCTCAGCGACTCCCTTATGAATCGTTCAAAGATACATTTTCCCAAACCCCTCCTTCGCGTGACGCTAATCTGCAGTGATTGGTCAATTTGATTTATGTTAGACCATAGCCCAAAGTTTAGTGGTAAACACCCAATCGGTCATGGTTTGCATTAGCTCAATGCATAAACATTAGGGGTGTAACGGTTCACAAAATTCACGGTTCGGTTCGATACGATACACTTGTGTCACGGTTCGGTTCGGTACGGATCGGTACGTTTCCGATACAGCAAAAAGAAAGAAATGCCAGAGAAATTTCCTTGTTTTAATTTTTTTTATTATATTTGTATTAAAACTAACATCGTATGATATTTTTTTAACTTTGAGCAATGATGGAGCTATACTTGACTTTTCTTAGGAGCATATAAAACAAAACAGCTCCTTGGACAAAATTAAATGTAATATTATAGTAGTGTGGCGAACAGGACGGCCGAGGGACGTGAGAGAACGGCGCGAGGCCGGTGGTGCGATATTGCTAATGAGCAGCACCTGTGAAGCACACCGGTCTTCTCTCACGGAGGAGCGGAAGCATAAAGGGGGAGCGACGACGTTGATGATCGAGAGAGGAACAGGCCTGTATTTTAGTTGTGTTTTGTATTTGTATTTTATTTTAGCCAGCAGTCGTCCGCGAGGGGCTGCAGACAGTTATGTTTATTTTCGGTAGCCAGCAGTCGTCCGCGAGGGGCTGCTGACGGTATTTTGGTTTGTTTGTTTTATTTTAATAAAGTTTATTTGAATGTTCGCCGGTTCCCGCCTCCTTCTTCCCTGAACATTGTTACAAGTAGGTTTATTTTAGTTCAGATTAACATTTGAGGGCAGCAATTGTATTCATAATGTCAAAATAAAACCGACGTGATGTTACTTGAAAGCATTATAGCCTACTATTCCTGCCAAACTTCCATGGTTACAGTTAGTAGTGTTACTAAAGTAAATCCATGGTGAATATTGCTGATCTGTGGACACTGGATAGTTCATTCATGGCACAATGTTTCTTCCTGGTTTCCACGTCAGCGCTGTTTGATCCGTTAATAACGGAGAAATGCGAATGTTTCTCACTAGATCTCGCAGCGATGTTATTACTTCAGTGGCGAAGTCAAATGCTTTCTTTACTGGATGTCTCAGCGCTGTGTAGTAACAGTGCTGCTTGAATAAGATCGGCTCGCGCTGCATTGGCCCAGACTGATAAACGGTCCGTCAACCACACAATAAACGAGTAGCTCAGTTTCGTTCCGCTTACATTACATTTGCCATTTGATGTTGGGCAATGTTGTGGTCACGCCAGCGTCTCTCACATTATAAGCGCGCTTGCCACGCGCGACGCGCCTACATTTGAAATAACGAAATTTTGGTCGGCAGGAAAAATGGTCCAACGAACCGTTCGGTTCAAAAATGCGTACCGAAAACCGAACCGAAAGCCTCGTACCGAACGGTTCAATACGAATACGTGTATCGTTACACCCCTAATAAACATATTGATAAAGCACTGCAGTATTACACCAAGGCTATTGATAATATTGCTCCATTTATGACAACTCCAATATCAACGACAAACATTTCACATATTTCAAAACAAGTGATGAGATCGAGAAAGAAAACAGCAAGTGGTAAAAGAGAAAGACAACAGCAAGTGATGAGAGAGTAATATAAGAAATATAGATGGACACACCAGATAGACCAACACACCAAGAGGTGAATAGTGTATGTTGACTGTGTGTGTGTGTGTGTGTGTGTGTGTGTTGAGAGAGAGAGAGAGAGAGAGAGTATGTGTGTGTGTGTGTGTGTGCATGTTAAAGATGTATTTTGACTGAAAGTAAATTGTTACTGTAATAAAAAAAAAAACCTCTTCCAGTGATCCCTGTATTTACATAAAATGGTCTGGGCTAAGCCCCGGATGTCCTTCAATGCTGGAAACGCCCCTGATATTAAACCCTACAGATTAAGAATGGGATGTCATTAAAGTTCATGTGCATGCAAAGGCATACGTCACAAAACTTTTGCCAATATAGTGTATAGGCAGAAAAAAAACTGGGGGTTTTTGTTGTTGGATTGAATATCGCTACCCTTTCACATTTTTGCACTCTTGTCTGTGACAAATGTGTTGATGTTCATGAAAAACATAATAATAAATGAATCCACCACGGCCAGTCTCACACATGCTGAACCTACATTTGACTCGCTACTATGACAACCGATGTGGACGTTACTAGCAAAAGGTAATTTCTACCTGGAAATGAATGACTTATCATAAAAACTGTAATGAATGAAATATGGTTGCGGAAGCAAAAGTTATTACGAAATAATGTGTTTCTGTCATGTATGCCAGCTGGATTGCCCGCGTGAGCCACTGGAGGGCACTCTCTCCTTGTGTTATGTTTTCACCATGGACTCATTATGTTTAATTATGTTTCAGTTGTGTTTGATTACGGGTTATTGAGTTCATTATTTAAGCCTGAGTGATCCCTGTGTCTGGCGCGAAGTCTTGTTACATTGTAAGCGTACATCTCTGAGCATTATACCCTGTTTTTGTATTCCGTGTTTCCCTGGACTCTTGACCCTTGCCTGTCTTCTGGACTGTTTATGAACCTGTGCTGCCTGCCTCGACCTAAGCCTGTTATCACCACGAGTTACTGGATTGCCCCTTGTTTATCTGTATGCCTGGGTTTATGTCTGCTTATGTTTAAGTTGAAATAAAGTGCTGCACATGGATCCGACCGCCTCTGTCCTTGCGTTACAGTTTCTGCTTGATATTGTATATTGTCATATTCTATTATGTTGCATTTTTTTATATGTTGTTGTCTTCCTGCCTCGGGGCTACATGTGAAATTTAGCATGTATGCTATAACCTGGCTCATTTACAGTCTGTACAGAAATGTTAGATTCTTCATTAATGTGCACTGTCCCAAATAAATAAATAAATAAAACCCTTCCTGATTAAACAAGATCTCTTACTGTATATTTGGCCTAATCCCTTCAGTGTATTGATTCTCAGTGTGTCACTATGACAGGCCTTTATTAACCCCTGGAGCCATATGATTTACTTTTATAATGGATTGGGCTTTAAATTTTCTTCAGCCATTCACTCCCATTATATAGCTTGTAAGAGCCAGGACATTTTTTAATATCACTCCGATTGCATTCGTCTTAAAGAAGAATGTCATGTACGCCTAGGATGACTTGAGGGTGAGTAAATCATGGGCTACTTTTAATTTTTGGGTGAACTAACCCTTTAAATATGACATTCAAAAGGTTGCAATATTTGTTCTCTTCACTTCTTATTTGGAGAACTGTGATCACAAACTCAAATGAACACACACTGTTAAAATGCTGCATTTCATTCCATATTTGCATATTTTCCTTTCATAATTCCTCCAAATGCAAACATATGTGCCATGGGATGAAACTAATGTGAGAGGAGCTGCAGGTATGACAACCACTCAGAAGGTTATCTGTCCGGTTAACATCAGATCAATGTAAGTTATTGTTTACATTTCTATATTGTTCATCTTCACCACAGAGAAAAACAGGTGTTGTCTTGTTTTTAAAGTTTTCAAATGTGTTTTCATTGTACCGTTGCATTATTTGTTATTCTTTACGTTCTTTAGACACTTGACTTCTTGAAGAGAAACATGAACAGCACCGTCTCCAAGAATCAAACATCTTCTTTTGGGTTCAAATGCGCAGACTCCATCCCAGGGTATTCACTTCAACTTTCTGTAATAACATTGAACATCATTGTCCTCCTGCCAATCCAAATCTGTGTCCTCTGGCTGGGCACAAGAAACTTTAGAATTAGGGGACGTCTGGCAGCCTCAGAAATCTTTACAATAAACCTTTCTGCAATAGAGGTTTTTGTGACCATAATTTTTCCTTTACGTATGGTTCCTTTTACTTTTAACCACCAAGAAAACATACTCCTTATTAGGTTATTTTCTGGAAGCTACCTGGTTGGACAACCCCTTATGAACAGCTTGATTTGTGTTGAACGCTACATAGCCGTGGCTCATCCAGCGATGTACCGCAACCCAGCCTTTGTGAAGCACAGATATATTAGTGCTGGACTGGTCTGGATGCTGAGTGTAGCTTATGGAGGACTTTCTGTTTTCACCAATCAAAGCACCCAAATTGATGTCTATGCTTGTTCCCTGGCAATCAGCCTGTTGGTGATCACTACTTGTAGTCTAGGAGTGCTCAAGATCCTGTTGAGACCAAGTCCTGGTGAAACACAGAAGGAAGGAATGCACCACCAGAAAAAGAGGGCATTTGTAATTATCACTGGCATTCTAGTTTGCATATCTGTTCCATATGGCCTGGATATACCACTTTTCACCATTAGGAATAATATTTCTAATGATGCTTTCTGTGTGCTGCTGGGCATCAATATGTGGTTATTGCAACAAGGTAGTATTATACAGCCTCTTCTCTATCTGTCCAAGCATGGTATGTTTTCATGCATCAAAAAGGTTCTTATTAAAACAACACAAAATGTTGAAGCCACGTCCTCATAAATTGTGCATCCTTGCAGAGCAGTGGCTCTCAGATAGAGATGAAAAGTCAGTTCTGGCCTGGGTTTGGTTTTGTAACCATCTTCTCTCCTTATCATTTCCCTATCAAGATTGCTTTACCAGTATTGTTTAAATTTGCAATTTCAAATTGCAAAGTCCAATAATCAAATAAATAAACAGGAATTCCTTTAAAGGGGTGGTAAAACGCATTTTTTCTAAGGCTTGATTGTGTTTGTGGGGTGCACTGTAACATGTGTTCATGCTTCGTTTTTTAAAAATTGCATTATTTTTCATATATTTTACCTTTATTCTACACTGCTCTGCCCCTCCTTGTAAAAACGGTCTGATGGTTTCCTGGTTCTATGAAGCCAGTCCCTCAAAACTAAGCAATTGGCTCAGATTCGTTAGCTGGCCCAGTGTGTTGTGATTCGCTAACCATCTAGTGCACGTTCTCCGGAAACGTCACGCCCCGTACCTTAACCGATAGCCTAGTTTGTGCTTTGGTGTATTAGGCCGGTGACACACTGGCTGTGTGGTGTGAGCGTGGCGTTTTCTGTCTTTGCACACCAGAAACGTGTCTGACGTGGTGCTGCTGACACGCATCACCCTTGTTCAACATATGGGAGAGAGTTGTGGAAGCCCTATAGCCTAGGCTAGGCTACTTCATGTTAAGCATAAATATAAAGCCTACTGATAAAGGCACTGTCAGCAGTATTGACAGCAAAATAGACTACAGAATATTTCGTTCTGTATTGACAGGAGCAATATTTAAAAATTGATATTTATTTATTTATTTATTTTAAAATTATATTTATATCTGAATTTATGTCAAAACCTAGACTTTCAACCATCAAAATGTAATTTATTAATATGTATTCGTGTACAAAATAACATATAACACCTTTTCCTATTCTATTTTGCCTGGAAACGCTTCCAACACGCTTGCGTGTCGCGTGAAAAATAGGCGTCGGTTCTATTTCTAGCATGCACGCGTTTTCGCGCGGCTCAAGCCGTGCCTGAGATCCGCGTATCACGCAGGCAGTCTGCAAGCTCTAACCTGTTAACATGGGAGCCGAAATAAAAACGGACACGCCACACAGCCAGTGTGTCACCGGGCTTATAAACAATGAAACGTTAGTGAAGATGATCGAGCAGAACCTGTTCAAGAACGGCTGTTAAACGACATTTCAGAAAGGTTCGTTTTTTGTTGTTCTCTCATTACTTGTCAGATAACGTTAATGAATGAGCATTTAACAAACCAGCAGAGCCAAACAGCGTTGTCATTTGTTTACTTCCTTGCTACAACGTACAATTAACAATACGAACTATTACAGGAAAACACATAGACGAAAAATAAATCATACTTACAGGTTGTGGCCCGTAAACAACAGCTTCTGTTTTTAAAGTTGGAACTGCTCCATCTTTCAGGACAAGCCGATGTGCGATTCATGCATTGAGCTCGCGAAGATTGTGAAAGCTTTCCTCCGTAACATGTGCAGCACAGAGAGGGAGATTTGTGTCATAATTATGAGGGACCGAGTTAAAAATAAATTTTAACCATTGATCCCTAACTCCCTCATCCCCAGGAAGGCTGAACAAAGTGGACCTGCAATCCAGATGAAAATAACAACAGCCTTTCGACGGCATTGTGACAACTCATCTCCAAAACAGCAATATAAAATGGCCTCGCCCCCTTATTAAGTAGCCTATTCTCGGAGAGGAGGGGTTTATGTAAATAATGGGATATGCTGACGTCAGCATATCCCATGGAATGTCGTGTAGTCCAAAACCGGCTGTTTGCTGTAGTCCTTAGAAATTGAATTTTTTAAAAGCAAATATCTCCCTTTGCTTTGAACTTTGAGCGCTGTAACTTTGCAGATGTTGTTTATGCTCAAACAGCAACATTACACACTAGCTAAAGTTAGAAAAGTGAACTTGTGTTTTACCACCCCTTTAATTAATTGTGTATAAGTGGTATTTTGCATTAAATTCAAGTAGATCAAGTGAACAAAGCACATTTAAGGAATGAAGCACAGTAACATGCTAGGCTACTGAAAAATGTATGAACATATTGAGAATTCTAATGTTGTGTGGATGTAAATCAACTGCTTATTAGTGTAATGATTCTGTTAATAATAAAAAAAGATGCTATAATACATCAATTTTATATATTATACATTAATTTCGAATTAATCTTTGGGGTTCAAGCGTGTAGTGCTAATACCCTATGAGAAGGGCTTTTTTTAGCCGTCACAGTCATCTTGATCACACTGGTGTAAGGCAAACAGAAACTCAGATACTTTGATCTCCTGAGATATGGACAACACAAATGCATTGGGTATTATTGGGTATGCACTGTTTTCCCAGGGTCCTTCATCCAAACTACCTCCTGTTCCTCAACAAGGTGTGAACTCCCTATGTCTGTAACTCTAGTCAATGCAAATTCCTATTGTATGTTCATTCCCCACATTGGGGGATGTTTTGTCTTGGTCTGATTATATAATGAAATGCTCCAAGAGGTCATGGCGTTTTTGTGGCCAGATCAGCCCGTAATGCTGAATGTCCAGACACTCAGCATTATACATCTTTTCTCTTTATCTCTGAGCACTTGATGTTACTGTATTGATTGTCTTTGAATTGATTATGTAATTGCATGATACATTTACCTGACTAATAATAAATTGTTACATTTGGATTTATTCTAACTTACTCTGAAATGATTAACTCTAGTAGATAATGTTAAGTCCATAACACTACGATCAGGTTAGTAAATGGACTGAAATCCAGCTTAGGTGAGCAGAGGAGCACACCAACTGAAATTGGTAACACTTTAGAATACGGTTCCTTTGTTAATGAATAACTACACAAGAACCAATGAGTAACACAATATTAACAATCTAGTAACTATTATTTGTCACGATCCACACACGGGAAACAGGGGTTAAATCCAAAAGCAGTATTTAATAGGGTAATCCATAAATCATAATCCAGTCCAAGCAAAGGTCAAAATCCAAAAGGCAATCCAACACCAGAAACAAAACAAGAAACAGGCAAGAAACAGGCATCAGAAGTGTAGTGACATTAAACAAGGACTCCGTGACACACACTGAAACAGACAGGGTTATATACACATATTTAACAAGACTTACACAGAACAGCTGGGAACAATGATTATGGGGAACAGCTGAGTGCAATGAACTGATGAGTGACAGTGACAGACAGAATGCTGGGAATTGAAGTCAAATGTGAAGGACACCGTGAGAACGAGGACCTCTAGTGATAGACAAGGGAACACAACCAGACACTGTGACATAACCCCCCCTCTACGGAGCGGCTACCAGACGCTCCACGACAACACTAAAACACGACACAAGAGTTCAGGAGGGAGGTGGAACGGTGGAGGATCAGGGGGAGGGATGGTGGGCCAGGTCTGTGAAGGGAGACAGGAACAAGGGGTGAGGGCTTAACCGGGAACCAGGGCGAAGCAGACAGTCCATCAGGCAGCCAGGGCGAAGCTGACAGTCCATCGGGTGGCCCGGGCGAAGCGGACAGTCCATCGGGCGGCCAGGGCGAAGCGGACGACCCATCGGGCGGCCAGGGCGAAGCGGACGACCCATCGGGTGGCCAGGGCGAAGCGGACGACCCATCGGGCGGCCAGGGCGGTGAAGACCCCTCGGAAGACCCCTCGGGCGGCCAGGGCGGAGCAGACACCGGCTCGGGAACAGCAGACACCGGCTCGGGAATAGCAGACACCGGCTCGGGAATAGCAGACACCGGCTCGGGAACAGCAGACACCGGCTCGGGAACAGCAGACACCGGCTCGTGAACAGCAGACACCGGCTCGGGAACAGCCACAAGAACTGTAACAGTCACATGAACAGACACAAACACAGAAACAAACACTGGCTCTGGCCCTGGAACAGGCACCGGCTCTGGAACAGACATTGGCTCCAGCTCTGGAACGGGCACTGGCTCTGCCTCCGGCTCTGGAACGGGCCTTGGCTCTGCCTCTGGCTCTGGAACAGACACTGGCTCCGGCCCTGGAACAGCAGACACGGACATGTCCAGGATCCGAGCCAGACGCTTCAGATAGTCCAGGTCCATGAAGGCAGACGGCACTGGCTCTGCCTCCGTCTCTGGAACAGGTACTGGCTCTGCCTCTGGCTCTAGAACGGGCACTGGCTCTGCCTCCGGCTCCGGCTCTGGAACGGGCATTGGCTTTGCCTCCGGCTCTGGAATGGGCACTGGCTCTGCCTCCGGCTCTGGAACAGCAGACACTGGCTCCGGCTCTGGAACAGGAGACACGGGCATGTCCAAGATCCGAGCCAGACGCTCCAGATAGTCCAGGTCCATGAAGGCAGAGGGAACGTGAACAGTCTCTGACTGGGCAGACATGACGTGAACAGTCTCTCGCTGGGCAGACGTGACATGAACAGTCTCTGGCTGGGCAGACGGAACGTGTCTCCTCCTCCTTCTCCGGACCACCGGACTCAGGACCACCGGAACCGGGACCACCGGAACAGGGATCATCTCCCGACTACCTCCTCCACTGTGACCTCCACGGGACCCACGAAAAATGACTAGGCGGGTTCCCTGAAAATAATCTCTCCTCTCCCGCTCAGTGGCTGGGAAAGAGAAGTTTGAAAACATACCGCTGGATTTAGGGTGTGACGGAGTCCTTCTGTCACGATCCACACACGGGAAACAGGGTTTAAATCCAAAAGCAGTATTTAATAGGGTAATCCATAAATCATAATCCAGTCCAAGCAAAGGTCAAAATCCAAAAGGCAATCCAACACCAGAAACAAAACAAGAAACAGGCAAGAAACAGGCATCAGAAGTGTAGTGACATTAAACAAGGACTCCGTGACACACACTGAAACAGACAGGGTTATATACACATATTTAACAAGACTAACACAGAACAGCTGGGAACAATTATTATGGGGAACAGCTGAGTGCAATGAACTGATGAGTGACAGTGACAGACAGAATGCTGGGAATTGAAGTCAAATGTGAAGGACACCGTGAGAACGAGGACCTCTAGTGATAGACAAGGGAACACAACCAGACACTGTGACATTATTAACTAACAAGAAACTCTGATTAACGAATTAGTAAGTAATAGCGCACAGATGAAAGTGGTAGTTCACTATTAACTAATCAATAACTACAATTTTTTTAATGCTTCCCAGAGAACTAATGAAAAGTTTATTAACAATCTAGTAACTACTATTAACTAAAAAGAAACTCTGATTAACGAATTAGGAAGTAATAATGCACAGATGAAAGTGGTACTTCATACGTCTATGGGAATTACTAATTATTTGGATCCGTATTCTAAAGTGAAGATCATGGGAACTAACTAGTAATGACTCAAGTGTTACTACATGATCTAGTCATGATTTGTGCAACCAAACACAAAAGTCATTTCAAGCGATTTTTGGTGAACTTTAGTATACTTTTAGAAAATTTCTTTAGAAGTATGTAGTAACACTTGAGTCATTACTAGTTAGTTCCCATGATCTTCACTTTAGAATACAGATCCAAATAATTAGTAATTCCCATATAAGTATGTAGTAACACTTGAGTCATTACTAGTTTGTTCCCATGATTCTTACAGTAGTTACTATGAAAAGCCAATAAAGTGTAGAATCTTCTCACTCACAAGACACACACACACACACACACACACACACACACACACACACACACACACATATATATATGAGCTAGGAGACATACATAAAAACATTTTTTTTTTTTGGGAGGTACGTTAAATAATAAAACATCTGTATGGTATTTGGATGGCTGATGACTCAATATGTTCCAGTCGTCACCATGACTCTAGTGATTCAATGCCAGTCCAGAGGAATGCCGGAAAATTGGCCACAGGACAAGTAAGGTCCTGACAACTGCATTTAAAAATCCATTTCTTTAAAATTATTCAGCTGATAAATAGACAGCATTGGCCAATTATTAACAGCTTTCCCAAATCATAAGTCTGCTGTGCTATTACATATTGATAATGTAAACAACCTTGTGTATTCGTTTACAGTAGCAGTTCAAATGTTAATGTAGTGCTAGTCATTTATCCTGCATTGGTTATTTATTAGTTTTGTATGAATTATGAAAATTTTCAGTAGTTCTCTGGGAAGCATAAAAAAATTAGTAGCTATTGATTAGTTAATAGTGAAGTACCACTTTCATCTGTGCATTATTACTTACTAATTCGTTAATCAGTGTTTCTTTTTAGTCAATAGTAGTTACTAGATTGTTAATAAACTTTTTCAGTAGTTCTCTGGGAAGCATTAAAAAATAATAGTTATTGATTAGTTAATACTGAACTACCACTTTCATCTGTGCGATATTACTTACTAGTTCGTTAATCAGAGTTTCTTGATAGTTAATAATAGTTACTAGATTATTAATATTGTGTTACTCATTAGTTCTTGTGTAGTTATTCATTAATGAAGGAACCGTATTCTAAAGTGTTACCCTGAAATTTCTGAGATCCGACTAACACATCGGCATTAGTCAATGTATACTTAGAACTGTAGAGGCTAATAACCGGTTTTCCGTTTAGAGCAACAGAGCGTTGTTAGACCAATTTGAATAGGGTGAGCCTCAACCACTAATTATTGTATAGTATTATTCTAACTAAGTGTACGTGGGAAACCACGGCATGATTATACAAAGTTACCATTAGAAGTAGTTACCTAAGTTGGTCAGCTTGGTTAATGGTCGTGGCCTCTGGTTAGATATAGGCTGCATCCGAAAACGTAGGAAGCTGACTTGTTGCCTTGTTGCCCTATCTGGCAATGACTTTGCAGGTAGCAATTGCGCACGAGGGTACCTCATGTAACTGATTTCGGACAGACTTCTGAGACAGTGTTACAGCTGAATGATCGACAGCAAAACAAAACCAGCCGCAAAACCAGCCGCAACTTTCAGACGCCATCTTTATTTTTCGAGCTGGACTGCACAGACTGGACTGCACATTTTCAGACTGGAAAGCACAGGATTCTAGGATATCAAAGCTGATGAAGGATACATCTATGCTGACTTCAAAAATCGATCAGATGAAGGTCTCACGACACTGAAAGTGAAACTAAAATTGCATTTGTACGTGTCTTGATGCCTTCCGACCTTGGAATGTGTCCTCCGGAGGCAGCATTTATTAGTTTTCTGACGCAGCCAGTATCTTACCTTAATTAAGTGTGTTCAGATCTATGGGGACTAAATAATATATTCTAGAATGAGCAAAGTGTAGTACGGCCGTCTGTAGTTAATCGCCTCTGTCTAATGCCTGAGACTGACGAGTTTGTGATTATAATAATAAAATAATAATAATTTGTTACATTTATATATTTATATATATTTTCTGGGTACTCAAAGTGCTTTTACATGGAAGGGGGAAGTATGATGCGACGGCAGCCATATTGCGCCAGAACGACTCAAAGAGTTATAAGAATCATGATGAACGGGGGTAATTTCAATAAAGAGTTAAATAATCTTCTATTACTATTAAATATTCTCTCTTGACTAATGTGTTGTCCCTTTCACCTACTCACTGTTCATAGTGTTTTGGCTTTTTCAAGGAATTTGTCAATCATTTCATGAGGAACATGGGCTGTTGTTACTGGTGTTGTAAAATTGTGCTGTGTATAAAAACGGGAGTTATCCCCAAAAGTTATTGGGGTAAATAAATAGCCTATTTGACAGCTTCATGCTCTATGACGAAATTGTTTAATTATAAACCGATCCATAAGCATTATTTTGATGTACATTATTCAACACGGCGTTTTAGTTTAGGCTATAGAGATATTAAAAACTAGAAACTACTATTTAGTTCCCTTAACCGCTTTTGAATTGGAACCGGTATCGTTCAATTCTATGACAGCTGTGTTGCGTTCAGTCCAACATGGCGGAGCTGCAGCTCTGCGCATGGGTGCGTTTGTTGCAATGGAACGTTCTGTTGAGTTTCGCCTCTTGGTACTTCTATACTCTTTGGTATTAATAAATGTTTGCATTTAATGTAAGTAGATGATCTGAACAAAGTATATGTAAAGTTCAACTGTGTGATGTTATGGAAACTTTTGAGAATGCTATTGTGAATGTAAATTAAATCATTGATTATTAGTCATATTGCTAATGTTTGAGGATTTTTTTTTAATAAGAAAGAGATAAAAATTATATTTGGGCTATGTTCACATACACTATATTGCCAAAAGTATTGGGACACCCCTCCAAATCATTGAATTCAGGAGTTCCAATCATTTCCATGGCCACAGTTGTATATGTATATGGCCACAGCAGACTGCTTATTCAAACATTTGTGAAAGAATGGGTCGCTCTCAGGAGCTCAGTGAATTCAAGCATGGTACCGTGATAGGGTGCTAACTGTGCAACAAGTCCATTCGTGAAATTTCCTCACTACTTTATATTCCACAGTCAACTGTTAGTAGTATTATAATAAAGTGGAAGCAATTAGGAACAACAGCAACTCAGCCACAAAGTGGTAGGCCACGTAAAATCACAGAGTGCTGAAGCGCACAGTGCGCAGAAGTTGCCAACTTTCTGCAGAGTCAAAAGCTCCAGACCTCCAAACTTTGTGTGGTCTTCAGATTAGCTCAAGAACAGTGCGTAGAGAGTTTCATGGAATGGGTTTGCATGGCCGGGCAGCTGCATCCAAGCCTTACATCACCAAGTGCAATGCAAAGCGTTGGATGCAGTGGGGTAAAGTACGCCGCCACTGGACTTTAGAGCAGTGGAGACTTGTTCTCTGGAGTGACAAATCACGCTTCTCTGTCTATCAATTCGATAGACACGTCTGGGTTTGGCGGTTGCCAGGAGAGCGGTACTTGCCTGACTGCATTGTGCCGTGTAAAGTTTGGTGGAGGGGGGATTATGGTGCGGGGTTGTTTTTCAGGGCTTGGCCCGTTAGTTCCAGTGAAAGGAACTCTTAATGCTTCAGCATACCAAGACATTTTGTACAATTTCATGCTCCCAACTTTGTGGGAACAGTTTGGGGATGGCCCCTTCCTGTTCCAACATGACTGCGCACCAGTGCACAAAGCAAGGTCCATAAAGACATGGATGAGCGAGTTTGGTGTGGAGGAACTTGACTGGCCTGCACAGAGTCCTGACCTCATGCTGAACCTTCATTTGACTCGCTACTATGAAAACCAATGTGGACGTTACTAGCAAAAGGTAATTTCTACCTGGAAATGAATGACTTCTCATAATAATTTATGATTTTAATTTTTCTATACATTTTGTAAATTTAATCAAATCTTACCTTTCTTCCCGTCCTCAATTAGTAAAAATTGATAATTTTAAATCTAATTCATTAGGTCTATCAACTGGTGTTCCACAAGGGTCCATACTGGACCCAATTCTCTTTAGCATGTATATTAATGATTTACCCAAGGAGTGTGAACAATGTAATATCTTAATGTATGCTGACGATACAGTCATTTTTACACATGGTAAAAATGCAGAAGAGATTGCAAAAAAGTTGACAGACGTTATGGTAAAAGTTACATCCTGGCTTAATCAGAGTTTTCTGAGGTTAAATGTGTCAAAAACAGTTTGCATGTTCTTTTCTAAAGGACATAGGTCTGATACAAAGCAGGATATTTTTATTTCAGGAGAAAGATTACAGGTTGTTTCAGAATGTAAATATCTAGGGGTACATCTGGACTCCTGTCTTGGTTTTAAAACCCACATAAAAAAAGTTTGCAAAAAGATTAAATTTAACTTGGTTAATTTTAGGTTTATTAGAAATTGTTTATCAAATGAGGCAGCAAAGATATTTCCATTCTATGATTCTTTCTCATGTCACATATTGTTTGACAAGCTGGTCAAATACACATTTGATAGTCCTAAAATCATTAGAATCACTATACAAACAAGGACTTAAAATTTTAGATAAAAAAACAATTCAGTTTTCATCACTGTCACATTTTAAATAAGTATAACTTGTTTAACTGGGAAAATCTAATCAACTTTAAAAATATTTGTTTAGTTTATAAGATTATGCATGGTTTGGCTCCTCCTCCTTTGGCTGATTTTATTACATTTAAATCTATTGAAAACAGAATTACAAGAGGTGCGATTAGAGCGGATTGTATAATTCCACGTAGGAAAACATCATTTGGTCAAGCTGTTTTCTCATACAGAGCTTCACATCAGTGGAATACTGTACCTCAACCAATTAAAGAGTGCTCATCATTTAACTCTTTTAAGCTTAATCTTAAGAAATGGCTTCTTAATAACCAACAATGTGTTGACAAACATTAATGCTGCTCCTCTATTATTATTCTTATTATTAATCTTATTGTTAAATTGAATTATAGACCTAATCATTCATATTGAACTCATAACAATATTTTTTTGTTTTATTGTGTGTGTGTGTGTATATATATATATATATATATATATATATATATATATATATATATATGTGTATATATATATATATATTGTCTTTTTGTATACTATGTTTAATTGTATTTTATAGAGGTGTATACAAGTTCTAGTTTTATGACTGTTGTAGTGTATTGTTGTAATGTTTAACTATTTTTTTCTAGTTTAGAGCCTAATAACATCTGGCAAAGGGACTACCAATGAAAACTAGCCTTCGGGCTAATTTGGGTACATCTACATTTAAAAATGTTAATTAAACTCCATGCCGACTTTATGTCGGCACATAAAGTTGCAATGGTGGGGCATGTTCTGGGAACCATATTTCAACAATAACACATCAGAAAATGTTTTAATGCAGCATTTCGTTTAAGAATGAATACATCTATACGTCTACGTGCTCGTTTTATTGAGAACTTGTGAAATAATAAAGTAATGACACCTCCAGTATGCTTTATTGTCACATAAAGTTGCATGGTGTGGCATGTTCTGGGTACCCTATTTCAACAATAACACATCAGAAAATGTTGTAATGCAGGATTTTGTTTGAGGATAAAATTATCTATAGGTTCAATTTCTTTGATGAGACACCACCGAGCAGTGCTCCCGGCCCTCGGGTACAACAGAGAACAGTACATTGTGGCTTTTGTCCTTTACTGTCACTTTCAGTTTGCACTGACCTTTGCTTTCTATGTCTTTTCCATTGTAGTCTTTCAGTTGCACTGGTTTCTTGGTTATTTTAGGCTTTTCTTTCATGGCCTTAATTTCTGTCATGCTGATCAAGTTTGCTTGTGCGCCTGTGTCAATCCTTAACGTTACTAAAGCTCCTTTAAAGTGTAAATTGCGGGTTAAATTTTTCACGAAGATAATGCAATGTGCTTATTAAACATAAAGATAAGAACCGCCCACCATTGTTTTGTATGTTTTTTTATACCAAAATGCTGAATATAATATGAAAAGTTGGTACTTTTTACAGTGGTTTTAAGCACTCCCTCTCCCTTCCACTAGGTTGGGCGTGACGTCATAAAAGGGACTCCAAGCCTAGAGTTAACGTTAGTCTAACGGCAAGTAGGCTAGCAGTTATATTGGAGGAGACCTAACTCAGCAAGCAAAAATGGTGTTGATGAATGAAATAACCCAATTGTAAACATACTCGTGTGTGCTGGCTATGAGATTGCCGTGATTCTGCCTGAAATGAGTGTAAACTATTCGCAAAACAAACGTGTTCAGGCAGCATGCGTCAAAACCAGGATGCTGCGTGAGGCACGTCAGATTAATGGATTATTTGATGATAATTTTTACTTTTCACACCGTTTTAAAAATAAAAACAGACAGTACAGTATACAGTACTCATAACTTCGAATTTGATTATAATTGTATTTCATATAATATACAATAATGTCATTTTTACTTGTTATATCAAATGTGATAATTGCTAGTACATTTAAAATATCAAAATATGCTCCCCATACACATTTTAAATGAAATAACGATGTCATAATATTGTGAGATTTACACCATTATGGAAACAATAGAGAATGAATCGACATTCTCTGTGATCGATTCGCGCTTGGGTGGCATTTTTCGACAAGGCAGCACAAATCGTCTGAACACCGGTAGCGGCGCGGGTCGAGCTGCTTCCACTAAACTCCAAAACGCGTTCACCTCACGGCAGCACATACTCTCCACTGCTGATTCCATTGGGTGGCATAGCCCACACAAACACCTGTCAAACACAGCGATAGGGACATCGATCTCTTTTTTTCTTTCTGATAATGAGCATCGCTAATTAGTTGCGATTTAGCACACGCAATATCGCGTTCTGTCTGCAGATGCCAGCAAAAGCGCCATTGCGCCTGTGCAGTGTGTGCATCTCTACAGCTCTGATTAGGACTAATACGAACATCATGTAAGTAAATAATGTCTTCAGTTGTTGTCCCTCCTTGCTATTCTACATGACGACAAGATTTTGAAAAGACTTTGGCTTGTTCCCTAATGTTATCCGGGTTAGCACCAGGTTAACCTAGGCTACCTCTAGCTACTCACCATGACACCTGGCCAACCCTCCACTCATTTTCCTCACACCAAGCATTGATAACTCTTTGAGGGCCATGATTTCTGGCAATTTCCTCCCCTCTCTCACGCCTGACTGGTTCAAAATTGTCCATAGTCAAGCCACAAACAGTAGGAATCTAGCAGAGTATGCGTTGCTACTCCCTTTTATGACGTCATCACCCGGTTACGGTAAAAAATATGCTACCTTTGAAGAAACCCCAATAAATGTTATTTTAACGCATTTTAAGACAGACATTTTTAAATATTTACATATTGAGCACTTTAATCTACACATTAATTAGTTGTGGTGGTTAACCTGCAATTTACACTTTAATTGCCAATGACACAATCCATGTATCTTCATTTTCTAAGTTCTTAGCATTTCCTTCTATGTCATCATTTTTACATTGTCACATGACACTGTGCCGACAAAGAAAGTCTAACTTAGATCAGTATCTTCAACTAGCCTCACTGACTTGGGCTTGTCCTTTGATAAGCACTGTCTTGCAAAATGATTTTTTCCATTGCATTTCGAACATCTTTTGCCGTAGGTAGGGCACTGCCGGGGCTCATGTCTGCTACCACAATGTTTGCAGGAATATGCTGCTGCATCTTCTCTGTTTTTCTTTTGTGGAGTAAACTTTTTCGTCTTATTTTTGACTATTGATATCTTGGCACTGCCATGTACTGCCGTGGCATTCACTTCATTAAACGTCTTCACGTGCTGTTGGGCTAATTCACTTGCATGACACAGTCTCTCTGCTTCTTCCAGAGTCAGTTTAGCATCTCTTAAAAGCCTCTCCCTTATCCTTTATATTGGACTCCATAGACATTTTGATCGCGGAACATTGAATCTTTCAGATCTCCAAAATCACATGACTGTGCTTTAAGCTTCAAATCAGTCACAAAGCAATCAAAAATTTCGTCAGGCTGTTGCATTCATGACCGCAACACATACCTTTTATACACGATGTTCTTCTGTGGGAAGCAATATGCACTGAATTTTTCCAGTATGGTGTCGTACTTCTCTTTGTCTTCATCTTCGCCGAACTCGAACGTGTTGAATACTTCAGTGGCTTGGGGACCCGCTACGGTAAGTAGCAACGCAATCTTCCTGGCTTCAGGTTTATTGTCCAGTCCTATGGCAGCCATATACCACTCGAACTGTTGCTTAAAAGACCGCTAATTACTGTCCACGTTACCCACCAGTTTCAGTCCCTCCGGTGGCTTCAAAACATCCATTTTACGAGTTAAACTGAAGCTTGACAAATCGGTTTACTCCTGGTACCATGTTTTATTTGAGTCTTAAAAGATGAGACTTGGTTTTAATTCACATTGAGCTTGTGCTCAAATTTTAATGTACGAACGAACATCATCAAAAAAAACTCACTCTATTCTTGTTCCCTTTCGAAGGGAACTCAACAATATGTCATCGACGTTATGGGGAACGCCTCAGGCGTGACAGGTGTCTGAAATCAAGTATCAACTCACAGCAATCATGTTGACTGGCGACAGCCCGTGCATCATCAGCTTGAATGGTGAGCGCGTCAATCTGGATGTATAAAAAGTGCGCCTTGAAACCGTGACAACATCTTTTCGTCTTCAGGGACTGTTTGTCTGTTTTGAGTAATCAACAATGAAGCGTGCAGAGAAGGGGAAAATACTTTCCGCAAGTGTGCCGACCCGTGTTCCAGATATTTGACACCGGAGGATTCACACGATCTGTGCGTTTTCTGCCTGGGAGAAGAGCACGCGCGGGGAGTTCTCGAGGGAACTTCCTGCGCAAAGTGTGAGCGTTTTTCTCTGAAAACGCTCCGTTCTCGTCTGTCCCACTTCTCGAGGGAAGTGGGCGCGGCATCTGAACCCCGCGGTGTTGGTCCCGCTCGGGCTGAGGCTCAACGGCGCGTGAGCTCGTGGGGCTCTCAGATGGAGCTGGCAGATCAGCTGGAGAGGGGCGTTAACCTCGCGGATGATCTGCCAGCTGACGAGGATGAGTTACGGGTCGTTGTAGAGGAGGTTCTTTCTCTTTCTGATGGATCTGTGACTGATTCTCTTCGGGCTGGGCAGGAGTCGGCTACTGATGATATCAGTCTGGTTAGGACTTAACCATCTCAGCGCTCCTGCCCAGTGTACGCTGATTTGGTGGATGTTATGGGGCGCGCCACCAACAGAGGAACCTGTTCGTGGTGTTTTGGACGATCGGTTCCTTCCTACCCATAAGCCACCAGCTCGGACGAGCCTTCCATTCCTTCCCAATCTCCATTTTGAGATCGAGAGGGCATGGAAGAACCCGTTCTCCGCGTGTCTTCATCTACATCAGCAGGCTAGTTTCGCTGCTGTGGATGGGGCCGCGGAGCACGGGAATGTGTCGATGCTGCCGGTCGAGACGTTGGCTAACTATCTCGCCTCTGATCGGTCTTCGTCACTGGGAGCCCCGACCCTGCCATCCAAGCCGCTTAAGATTACATCAGGCGGCTATGGTGGCCACGGAGAGGCTTCTGTGGCTCAACCAGGCTGACATCGGGGAGAAAGAAAAAGCCTTTCTCCTCGATTCGCCGGTTTCGCCTTCTGAGCTTTTCGGACCTTCCGTTGAGACGGTGGTCGATAAGTTCAGGGAGGCGTGGGCGCGCTCTGCGGCATTTAAGAGCTGCATGCCGCGGAGGTCCTCGGCCCAGCCCAGGCAGCCGGGAGGGCATGGTCCGTTGTGGTCTGAGGATCACAGACAGACTCAGAAGGCCAGTGTCGCTTCCTGTGCATCCCCTTCTCCTAGCAGGGGGAGCAGGGCGCGCAGGAAGCATAACTCCCGCGGGAGGCAGGATCTCAGGGAGGTGATCCAGAGTAAACGTTCTCGGACTGAACGTTAGACATCACCTCCCTGGATCTTGTCTCTTAACCATTGTGAAGCAGTAGAACTCAGGTTTCTGAGTTCTTGAGTCCTGGTGTGCTTCATTTCGCACGCTGCAGGTTTTATGTTGAGTGAAAATGTTTTTTTCTGCGCAAATAACATTTTTCTCTTCTTTTTCAGAACTCGTCTCCTGTACAGAGCCGGAGACATGTTTGGCAAGCAAAGGTAATGTAGAATTGTAAGGTGTGCTGAGCTCCCACATGTGGTCGCCAGGTTACAGGCCTCACCAGGCCTTCCAGGCTATGAGCTTCCAAATGTCAGGTCACAGGCCTTATCCAGCCTTCCTGAATATGAGCTCCCACATACTGTGGTTATCAGGTTACAGGCCCCACCCGGCCTTCCTGATATGAGCTCCCACATACTGTGGTCGCCAGGTTACAGGCCTCACCGGCCTTCCTGGTTATGAGCTCCCACATACTGGGTTTCAGGTTACAGGCCTTACTAGGCCTTCCTGAATATGAGCTCCCACACACGGTGGTCGCCAGGTTACAGGCCTTGCCAGGTCTTCCTGGTTATGAGCTCCCACATGCTGTGGTCGCCAGGTTACAGGCCTCACCGGCCTTCCTGATATGAGCTCCCACATACTGTGGTCGCCAGGTTACAGGCCTCACCGACCTTCCTGGTTATGAGCTCCCACATACTGGGTTTCAGGTTACAGGCCTTACTAGGCCTTCCTGAATATGAGCTCCCACACAAGGTGGTCGCCAGGTTACAGGCCTCGCCAGGCCTTCCTGATAAGAGCTCCCACATACTGTGGTAGCCAGGTTACAGGCCGCACCGGCCTTCCTGGTTATGAGCTCCCAAATACTGGGTATCAGGTTTTAGGCCTTTACCAGCCTTCCTGATATGAGCTCCCACACACGGTGGTCGCCAAGTTACAGGCCTCACCCGGCCTTCCTGATAAGAGCTCCCACATACTGTGGTAGCCAGGTTACAGGCCTCACCCGGCCTTCCTGATAAGAGCTCCCACATACTATGGTAGCCAGGTTACAGGCCGCACCGGCCTTCCTGATATGAGCTCCCACCTTCTGTGCTCGCCAGGTTACAGGCCTCACAGGCCTTCCTGATATGAGCTCTCACCTTCTGTGCTCGCCAGGTTACAGGCCTCACCCGGCCTTCCTGGTTATGAGCTCCCACATGCTGTGGTCGCCAGGTTACAGGCCTTGCCAGGCCTTCCTGGTTATGAGCTCCCACATGCTTTGGTCGCCAGTTTACAGGCCTCATCGGCCTTCCTGATATGAGCTCCCACATACTGTGGTCGCCAGGTTACAGGCCTCACCCGGCCTTCCTGAGTATGAGCTTCCACATGCTGTGGTTGTCAGGTTTCAGGCCTCACCGGCCTTCCTGATAAGAGCTCCCACATACTGTGGTAGCCAGGTTACAGGCCGCACCGGCCTTCCTGGTTATGAGCTCCCAAATACTGGGTATCAGGTTTTAGGCCTTTACCAGCCTTCCTGATATGAGCTCCCACACACGGTGGTCGCCAAGTTACAGGCCTCACCCGGCCTTCCTGATAAGAGCTCCCACATACTGTGGTAGCCAGGTTACAGGCCTCACCCGGCCTTCCTGATAAGAGCTCCCACATACTATGGTAGCCAGGTTACAGGCCGCACCGGCCTTCCTGATATGAGCTCCCACCTTCTGTGCTCGCCAGGTTACAGGCCTCACAGGCCTTCCTGATATGAGCTCTCACCTTCTGTGCTCGCCAGGTTACAGGCCTCACCCGGCCTTCCTGGTTATGAGCTCCCACATGCTGTGGTCGCCAGTTTACAGGCCTCATCGGCCTTCCTGATATGAGCTCCCACATACTGTGGTCGCCAGGTTACAGGCCTCACCCGGCCTTCCTGAGTATGAGCTTCCACATGCTGTGGTTGTCAGGTTTCAGGCCTCACCGGCCTTCCTGATATGAGCTCCCACTTACTGTGCTCGCCAGGTTACAGGCCTCACCGGCCTTCCTGGTTATGAGCTCCCAAATACTGGGTATCAGGTTACAGGCCTTACCAGCCTTCCTGATATGAGCTCCCACCTAGTGTGGTCGTCAGGTTACAAGCCTCACCGGCCTTCCTGGTTATGAGCTCCCACATTCAGTGATCACCAGGCTTCAGGCCTCCTCGGCCTTCCTGGTTGTGAGTTGTCACATGTCAGGTTTCAGGCCTCACCAGGCCTTCCTGAATGTGAACTCCCACTCACTGTGTTCGCTAGAGTGTGGTTGTGAGGTTTCACCTTCCAGGTTGTAGGCCTCATTAGGCCTTCCTGAATGTGAGCTCCCACACATTTTGACTATCAGGTTACAGGCCTCATCTGGTCTTCCTGATTATGTTAAAACCATACTTATGGTAAGTCACACGACGGAACATCTTGTGTACTTTCTAAATTCCATTTTCATGGTAAGGGTCATGCGCTGTATGCTTCGGTCCCTTCCTATGTGGCCCAGACCCAGGTCTTTCACCACGGGTCCCACTCTAGATGCGTCCTGTCGTCAAGGTTTGCTACGACAGACGCCTTTTTCTGATCCAGGCCTTCCTGGATTCGGAATTACTAAGTACATGCACTTTTGTTTCATGTACTTTCTAAAATCCATATTTATGGCCTATCTGGAAGTAGCCCCACATGGTGTGGTTGTCAGGTTACAGGCCTTGTCAGGCCTTCCTGATATGAGCTCCCTCCTACTGTGGTTGTCAGGTTACAGGCCTCGCCGGCCTTCCTGGTTTTGAGCTCCCACATTCAGTGGTCACCAGGCTTCAGGCCCCCTCGGCCTTCCTGGTTATGAGTTGTCACATGTCAGGTTTCAGGCCTCTCCAGGCCTTCCTGAATGTGAACTCCTACTCACTGTGGTCGCTAGGGTGTGGTTGTGAGCTTTCACATGTCAGGTTGCAGGCCTCATCAGGCCTTCCTGAATGTGAGCTCCCACACATTTTGACTATCAGGTTATAGGCCAGATCTGGCCTTCCTGGTCATGTCAAAACCATACTTATGGTAAGTCACATGATGGAACATCTTGTGTACTTTCTAAAATCCATTTTTATGGTAAGGGTCAGGCGCTGTACGCTTCAGTCCCTTTCTATGTGGTCCAGACCCAAGTCTTTCACCTCGGGTCCCACTCTAGATCTCGTCAAAATATGCTACGACAGACGCCTTTCTGGCTAACTTCTTCATTCTGATCCAGGCCTTTTCTGGACTCAGAATGACTAAGTACATGCACTTTTGTTTCATGTACTTTCTAATGTAGCCCCCACGTGGTATGGTTGTCAGGTTGCAGGCCTTATCAGGTCTTCATGGTTATGAGCTCCCATATTCTGGGTCTCAGGTTACAGGCCTCACCGGCCTTCCTGATATGAGCTCCCACACACTGTGGTCGCCAGGTTACAGGCCTCACCCGGCCTTCCTGGTTATGAGCTCCCACATGCTGTGGTCGCCAGGTTACAGGCCTAACACGGCCTTCTTGGTTATGAGCTCCCACATGCGGTGGTCGCCAGGTTACAGGCCTCACCCGGCCTTCCTGGTTATGAGCTCCCACATGCTGTGGTCGCCAGGTTACAGGCCTCACCCGGCCTTCCTGGTTATGAGCTCCCACATGCGGTGGTCGCCAGGTTACAGGCCTCACCGGCCTTTCCTGATGTGAGCTCTCAGGTACTGGAGCTCCCCACATAGGGGGTAATCAGGTCTTTGGCCTCAGCAGACCTTCCTGGTTTTGATCCCTCTCTTACTTCCTCAGTGTTCAGGACGAGCACTGGGTAGGCCCATGGATTGAGTGGATGACTTCCGTCATATCTTGAGGTTGAGTTACACTCTCCAGGTGGTCCCGTCTCTGTGATCCGGAACTGAATGGTTTCTGCCAGCTTTGCAGGCCTTCAGTTTTGAACGCCTTTTCCAAGGCAGTTTCCAGAGGCTCTGTCTCGGACAGACAGGCAATGGCCAGACTGTGCGTCTTAGTATAGATCATGCCTGGTGGCATGTCAGGAGGCATGTTTTCCTGTATAGTGACTGGCTGGGAGTCCCTTGAGTCCCCTAGCCACACTCCCTGGAAGGGACCGCTTCTATTTGGAAGTTGGTCCTAAGCCTTTGAGCTGGCCCAGATATACCTCCCATGAACTATGTTCTGGCAGTTTTCTCGGTTCATTAGCTTGGGCTATGACCGGTAGGGAGTGCTGTCACTGACAGCCCAACATGACATAGGGTGAGTGGTTTTTAGTGTCCTTTGTATTACTGGTGATGACAGTTGTCACTGCCATTGGGCATGCACTCCACTCAGTATGGCGGCGTGGGTATTTCGTTCCCCATAACGTCGATGACGTATTGTTGAGTTCCCTTCGAAAGGGAACGTCTCAGGTTACGACTGTAACCTATGTTCCCTGAGAACAGGGAACGAGACAATACGTCTCCCTGCCATACCTCAGGGCCTGCCTGCAACAGTCCCTTCAGACGATAGGATGTTGTCACGGTTTCAAGGTGCACTTTTTATACATCCAGATTGACGCGCTCATCATTCGAGCTGATGATGCACGGGCTGTCGCCGGTCAACATGATTGCTGTGAGTTGATACTTGATTTCAGACACCTGTCACGCCTGAGCCGTTCCCCATAACGTCGATGACGTATTGTCTCGTTCCCTGTTCTCAGGGAACATAGGTTACAGTCGTAACCTGAGACGTTCTCTATTCCCCCAGCCCCCCTGCCTACCAGGGTCATTTCACTAGTTCTCTCTGCTGGTTCCATTTAGTATTACAGTTGATTCATTGCATATCAACACCCATATTATACGTTTCAGCATCTATCCAAACGTACAAAAAGTATATTTTCTATCTTTGAAAATAACGTATTAATACCTACGTATTAACAATAAGACCAGGCTGTGAAGCCATATGATTTACTTTTATAATGGATTGGGCTTGAAATTTTCTCCAGCCATTCACTCCCATTATAAAGCTTGTAATAGGTACTCACACTCACACCTAGGATGACTTGAGGGTGAGTAAATCATGGGCTAATTTTAATTTTTTTTGGTGAACTAACCCTTTAAATATGACATTAAAAAGGTTGCAATATTAGTTCTCTTCACTTCTTACTTTGAGATGTTAAAACTGTGATCACAAACTCAAATGAACACACACTGTTAAAATGCTGCGTTTCATTCCATATTTGCATATTTTCCTTTCATAATTCCTCCAAATGCAAACATATGTGCCATTGGATGAAACTAATGTGAGAGGAGCTGCAGGTATGACAACCACTCAGAAGGTTATCTTTCCTTTTAACATCAGGTCAGTGTAAGTTATTGTTTACATTTCTATATTGTTCATCTTCACCACAGAGAAAAACAGGTGTTGTCTCGTTTTTAAAGTTTTCAAATGTGTTTTCATTGCACTGTTGCATTATTTGTTATTCTTTACATTCTTTAGACACTTGACTTCTTGAAGAGAAACATGAACAGCACCGTCTCCAAGAATCAAACATCTTCTTTTGGGGTCATATGCACAGACTCCATCCCAGGGTATTCAGTTCAACTTTCTGTAATAACACTGGACTTCATTGTCCTCCTGCCAATCCAAATCTGTGTCCTCTGGCTGGGCACAAGTAATATTAGAATTAGGGGACGTCTGGCAGCCTCAGAAATCTTTACAATGAACCTTTCTGCACTAGAGGTTTTTTCGACCATAATTTTTCCTTTAGATATGGTTCCTTTTACTTTAAACCACCAAGAAACCATAATCCTTATAAGGTTATTTTCTGGAAGCTACCTGGTTGGACGACCCCTTATGAACAGCTTGATTTGTGTTGAACGCTACATAGCCGTGGCTCATCCAGCGATGTACCGCAACCCAGCCTTTGTGAAGCACAGATATATTAGTGCTGGACTGGTCTGGATGCTGAGTGTAGCTTATGGAGGACTTTCTGTTTGCACCCCACGCACCCAAATTAAGGTCTACTTTTGTTCCCTGGCAATCAGCATCTTGATAATAACTACTTGTAGTCTAGGAGTGCTCAAGATCCTGTTGAGACCAAGTCCTGGTGAAACACAGAAGGAAGTAATGCACCGCCAGAAAAAGAGGGCATTTGTAATTATCACTGTCATTCTACTTTGCATATCTGTTCCATATGGCCTGGATATACCATTTTTCATCATTAGGAATAATATTTCTAATGATGCTTTCTGTGTGCTGCTGGGCATCAATATGTGGTTATTGCAACAAGGTAGTATTATACAGCTTCTTCTCTGTCTGTCCAAGCATGGTATGTTTTCATGCATCAAAAAGGTTCTTATTAAAACAACACAAAATGTTGAAGCCACGTCCTCATAAATTGCGCATCCTTGCAGAGCAGTGGCTCTCAGATAGAGATGAAAGGTCAGTTCTGGGTTGGGTTTTGTAACCATCTTCTCTCCTTATCATTTCCCTATCAAGATTGCTTTACCAGTATTGTTTAAATTGGCAAAAAGTCCAATAAACAAATAAATAAACAGGAATTCCTTTAATTAATTGTGTAAAGGTATTTTGCATTAAATGCAAGTAGATCAAGTGAACAAAGCACATTTAAAGAATGAAGCACAATAACATGCTACTGAAAAATGTATGAAAATATTGAGTATTCTAATGTTGTGTGGATGCATCAATTTTATATATTATACATTAATTTTGAATTCATCTTTGGGGTTCAAGCGTGTAGTGCTAATACACTATTGAGAAAGGCTTTTGTAGCCGTCACAGTCATCTTGATCACACTGGTGTAAGGCAAACAGAAACTCAGATACTTTGATCTCATGAGATATGGACAACACAAATGCATACTGCCATTTGTCTCCACACCCCACAGAGTGAAGTCCTTCCTTCACATTTTTTCCTTCTCCCCCACTTCCTTCCCTTTACACATCCTTTTCTTCACTCAGTTCACTTAGAAAGATTATATACAAATTATAATGCTCTATGTAGATACAAGTGAATTAACAGTCATGTTTGGTATCATTTAAAATGTCTCAGTGTTACTAGTACAATTTTCTCATCTCCACAGAAGTAAACCAAATGGTAATATGGGTTTAGAGATGCTTTGCTTATTGGGTATGCACTGTTTTCCCAGGGTCCTTCATCCAAACTACCTCCTGTTCCTCAACAAGGTGTGAACTCCCTATGTCTGTAACTCTAGTCAATGCAAATTCTGTATGTTCATTCCCCACATTGGGGGATGTTTTGTCTTGGTCTGATTATATAATGAAATGCTCCAAGAGGCTCATGGCGTTTTTGTGGCCAGATCAGCCCGTAATGCTGAATGTCCAGACACTCAGCATTATGTATTTTTCACTTATACATCTTTTCTCTTTATCTCTGAGCATTTGATGTTATTGTTTTGATTATCTTTGAATTGATTATGTAATTGGCATGATACATTAACCTGACTAATAATAAATTGTTACATTTGGATTTATTCTGACTTACTCTGAAATTATTAACTCTAGTAGGCCTAGATAATGTCACAAGTTACAGAACACCTCCAGGACCCAGAAAACACCTTAGACCCAGAGGGTTAATTTATCAACCTATCCTTATGGAATAGTGGAATATGTTTTGTTAACTTCTCAGCTTAAGTGATTTATTATTTAACCTTTACATTATTTGTTGAACCATGGTATTAATAAAAACTACACAATAGTAAGAGCTGAACTGTTGCTTATATTCATCCAATTTCCACCACCATGGAAAAAGTGGGCCGGTCTTAGGCCTGAAACTCCCGGGCTGAAAACTGGCCCCACTCCGGCCCTACTCAGCAGCGTCTATAGTTCCCTTTCGTTGTCACTCCGAGTTACGTCGGATGACGACGAAATGGGGGGTTTCGCTTAGAAAGCCTATCAGCTTCGAGTATTACAAAACGAGCCAATGGCAAAGAAATGCCATGGGGCTGCGGAATTTGCATGACGTAACTCCACCCCACCTCGTGGGTATAAAAGGAGGAAGTCCGCAACAGCAGTTTATGTTTTCGCTTCGGAGCCAAGTTTATTCTTCTCTCCACAAGCCATCTCTGAATTGTCAGCTTCACGAACGAGTGCCTCGAGTGTTGGTGTGACGGCGATCTACGGCGAGAGCGTGCTTCCTGCTGATCTGCTGCAGTGATTTGCCAGTCGGCGCGTTTCTCCCCGGGCGCTTCAACACTTGAGTTTTCTCACTAAAAGAGCTTACACGCGGCACGTCTTTTTAAAGATGCCTCGCCCGTGTACTTCTGGTTGCGGCAGATTGGTATCGGACTCTGATGGGCACGAGCGCTGCTTGGTATGTTTGGGCATTGATCATGCTAGAGCAGCGCTCGTGGATGACTCATGTTTTCTCTGTGGGAACATGACCATCGCGTCATTACGGTCGAGACTCAGTGAACTCGCAAGAGTGAGAGTCCCCTCATCCACCCCCCGCCCTGCGGCTGGTGGCCAGGGTGACCTGAGGGTGACGGTCTGGAACAAGGCGCCGACTATGTGTCCGCGACCCCAGCCCCCCTCTTCAATGACGGTGCCCGCTAGCGAACTGCCGATTCCCGCGGGTCTACCCTCTGGTGGCCCGCGTGTTTCGGTTGAAGCTACAGAGGATGATGCCATGTCTGTTGCTGCATCACTAGGTGGGTTTGATTCTTCTGGAAGTGAGGGCTCGTCACAGCTGCCACCTTCCGGTGTGCATACGGCTGTGCTCGAGTCTGATCCGGAGATGACGGCCATGCTTTCCCGGGCAGCCGCGAGCATCGGGCTTGAGTGGAGGCCTCCACCCTGTCCTGAGCGCTCGCGGCTGGACGATTGGTTTTTGGGTAAGGCCGCAGACCCTCGTCCTCGGCAAACCCCAATACCTTTCTTCCCGGATGTGCATGATGAGATCTCGAAGTCCTGGAAGACCCCGTTGTCTTCCCGTGACCGCTCGGTGACCTCATCCGCCTTTCCTCCCCTTGATGATGCAGCCGCCCGTGGGTACACTGGGCTCCCCCCGGTTGAACGCTCTGTTGCCATGCAACTATGTCCTCAGAGTGCTTCTTCTCGTGGCGAGCCTAAGCACCCATCCAAAGCCTGTAGATTTTCGTCGACCTTGGTGGCGAAGTCTTACAGAGCGGCGGGACAGGCGGCTGCGTCACTGCATGCTATGGCCACTCTGCAGGTCTACCAGGCCCAGATGCTCAGAGACATGCACGAGGGTAGGACAGACCCAGGGCTCTTCAATGAGCTGCGCGCCGCGACCGACCTTGCTCTCCGGGCGACGAAGGTTACCGCGCGCTCCCTGGGTCTGGTGATGTCCACAGCCGTGGTCCAGGAGAGACATCTCTGGCTGAACCTGGCTGACATGCGGGACGCGTAGCGGACCCATCTGCTTAACGCCCCCTTGTCCCAGGCCGGCCTCTTCGGCGGTGCGGTTGAAGATTTTGCCCAACAGTTTTCAACCGCCCAGAAACAGACCGAGGCCATAAAACACATTCTGCCCCGCCGGCCAGCTGCTGCCTCCACCCAGCCGACCGGGCAGACGCCTCGTCCTGTTTCCCGCCGAGGGCGCCCTCCTGCGGCTCCCGCCCCTCCCGCCCGGCCCACGCAGCAGCCTCCACCCCGGGCCGGTCGCGGAGGAAGCCGTAAGAAGGCGCAACAGCCCTCTCCCGCCCCGCCCCCCGCTAAACGCCGGGCCAAGCGGCGCTCCTGAGACGGGCTGCTCAGGGAAGATGGTCGTTTTTCAGGAGATGGTAGCAGGACCACTCCTTCCCCCGGTGGAGGGCCGGGGGAGAATCTTTTGTTCTCTGCTCCCCGCTGCTCACCCACGGGTGGGCAGCACCCTAAAGTGGTTAAAGACAGAAACGATCCTCTCTTCCCTGAGCTCACAGAGTTCTCGGGCGACACAGAGCGCCGCCCACAAGCCGTGCTCTCCTCGCCCCCCTCTGTCCCAGAGGCGGTTGACAGGGCGTGCCGTCCACGGACCGCGTCGCCCCTGTCCCCCTCTGTCGCCAGACCCCTGGCAGAGCAGGCCCCCGCGGGACGACCAGTCTGGTCCTCCCCTGGCCCCCTCTGTCAGGGCGCGGTTGCTAACTGTGCCCCCACACCGGGCCGCTATGCCGTCCACGTCTGGGCCAGTTACTCCGCTTCGCTGCCCCTCCGGGGGGACGCCTGTCGTCCGCTTGATCCCGCTGGTTCAGTTCCTGGGAGCCTGGTTAGAGCTTCCCCGTCTGTCCCGCTGGATCGCGCGCACCATCAGGCTCGGCTATGCGATTCAGTTCGCACGGTCTCCTCCCCGCTTCAGGGGAGTCCGCTCCACTTTGGTCGGTGGCAATGCCCCCATCATGAGAGCAGAGATTGCCACCCTGCTGGCGAAGGGTGCAATCGAGACTGTCCCTCCAGCCGAGATGAGGTCCGGGTTCTACAGCCCCTACTTCATTGTCCCCAAGAAAACCGGTGGGTTACGGCCAATCCTGGACTTGCGCGTGCTGAACCGCTCCCTTCACAGGCTGCCGTTCAAGATGCTCTCCGCCAAACGCGTTCTCGAATGCGTGCGGCCCCAGGATTGGTTTGCAGCGATCGACCTGAAGGACGCCTACTTTCATGTCTCCATTCTTCCTCGACACAGACCGTTCCTACGGTTTGCTTTCGAGGGGCAGGCATACCAGTACGCGGTTCTCCCTTTCGGGCTAGCCCTGTCTCCTCGCACCTTCACGAAGGTCGTCGAGGCTGCCCTTGTTCCCCTTCGGGAACACGGGGTTCGCATCCTGAGTTATATCGACGACTGGCTGATCCTAGCTCACTCTCGAGATCAGGTTTGCGAACACAGGGACCTAGTGCTCCGGCACCTAGCTCGTCTGGGCCTTCGGGTCAACTGGGAGAAGAGCAAACTTTGCCCCGTGCAGAGGATCTCTTTTCTCGGTATGGACATCGACTCGGTCGCCATGTCCGCGCAGCTTACGAGCCAGCGCGCGCAGTCACTGCTGACTTGCCTGAGACATCTCAGGAGCAAGAATGCGGTTCCACTGAAACATTTTCAGAGGCTCCTGGGGCATATGGCATCTGCAGCCGCGGTCACGCCGCTCGGATTGCTTCATATGAGACCGCTTCAGCTTTGGCTTCGCGACCGAGTCCCGAGGTGGGCATGGCATCAAGGCACGCTCCGGGTACCAGTTACTCCGACCTGCCGTCAGTTCCTCACCCCGTGGTCGAACCTCAGTTTTCTCAGGGCGGGTGTCCCCCTGGAACGAGCTTCCCGGCATGTTGTGGTCTCCACGGATGCCTCCACCACGGGCTGGGGCGCCATGTGCAATGGACATGCTGCTGCGGGCTCCTGGACAGGACCCCAGCGGCTATGGCATGTCAATTGCCTCGAGTTGTTGGCAGTACGCCTTGGGAGGACGAGGAGCAGGTCATTTTGGTCGCGCCGTATTGGCCCGGCCGGACCTGGTTCCCCGAACTTGCACTCCTCGCGACAGCTCCTCCCTGGCCCATTCCTCTGAGGAAGGACCTTCTTTCTCAGGGACGGGGCACCCTGTGGCACCCTCGCCCCGATCTCTGGAGCCTCCACGTGTGGCTCCTGGACGGCTCGAGGTAGGTTTGAGTACCCTTCCACCTACGGTGGCGGCTACCATCACTTCCGCTAGAGCGTCGTCCACGAGACACGTCTACGCGTTGAAGTGGAACCTCTTCGTCGACTGGTGCTCTTCTCACCGAGAAGACCCCCGGAGATGCTCGATCAGCGTTGTGCTTTCCTTCCTTCAGCAAGGGTTGGAGCGAAGGCTGTCTCCCTCCACCCTTAAGGTCTATGTTGCCGCCATTGCCGCACACCATGACCTTGTCGAAGGTAAGTCGGTAGGGAAGCACGACCTGGTCATCAGGTTCCTGAGAGGAGCGAGGAGACTAAATCCTCCTCGTCCTCCTCTCGTTCCCTCTTGGGACCTCTCAGTGGTTCTAACTGCCCTGAAGAGTGCTCCCTTTGAGCCCCTGCAATCAGTTGAGCTTAAGTTCCTGTCAATGAAGACAGCGCTCCTGGTTGCACTGGCCTCCATCAAGAGGGTAGGGGACCTGCACGCATTCTCCGTCGACGAAGCTTGCCTGGAATTCGGTCCGGCTTTCTCTCACGTGATCCTGAGACCCCGGCCCGGATATGTGCCCAAGGTTCCTACCACTCCCTTTCGGGACCAGGTGGTGAACCTGCAAGCGCTGCCCCCGGAGGAGGCAGACCCAGCCTTGGCACTGCTCTGTCCAGTACGCGCTCTTCGCGCCTATGTAGACAGGACGCGGTGTTTCAGGACCTCAGACCAGCTCTTTGTCTGTTATGGTGGGAAGCTGAAGGGAAAGGCTCTCTCCAAGCAAAGGTTGTCTCACTGGATAGTGGACGCCATTGCCTTGGCTTACCAGCAGCAAGGTCGACCGTGCCCCCTTGGTGTGACGGCTCACTCCACCCGGAGTGTGGCATCCTCTTGGGCTCTAGCGCATGGCGCCTCGCTAACAGACATCTGCAGAGCTGCAGGCTGGGCGACACTTAACACATTCGCCAGATTCTATAATCTCCGAGTGGAGCCAGTGTCCTCTCATGTACTCGCTTCAACTAGCTAGTACCGGACCCGCTCAGGTGTCTTCGCTTGCTCGCCATTCCACTCCACGGACTGGATACGTGCGATATTCTCCTCAGGTGAGCTTCCCCGAAAGCCCTGAGTTCCTCCAGCACTCCTGACGTCGGCGCCAGTGTCTATTGCCTGCGCGTCGGCTAGGTGCCTCCCGTGTGCATGGTCCCTCCCCTGAGCGACCCCCACATGTGTATTTCCACTGTAAGCCTCTCTGAGCATGTGTCTTTCCCTTGGCAAGCCACCTTGCCACCCCTGGGGTTGAAATATTCCACCTGCGGCTGGACACCCCAGTGTTCTCCATATGTTTCCTTCGGGTCATATGTGTATTCTCTAAGTCCCCCCCCTCTGGGTTGGCATTAATTGCATACTTCCCCTAGCTTGGGATATGCTTCCCAGTGTACCTTGGTATTCCTGTGTTAAATGGACTCCTTCGTCCAGTCTATGACAGGGATCTCGATTTACGCAGGGCACTGGAAGACAGCTGAGAAGGTGGCGTGATTAGACTGGTAACCCCATTTCGTCGTCATCCGACGTAACTCGGAGTGACAACGAAAGGGAACGTCTCGGTTACGTATGTAACCCTCGTTCCCTGAGTAGGGAACGGAGACGTTACGTCTGCCTGCCACTTTCCGCTGTACCGCGGGGATCGCCTGAGCTCAGTCTTGGCTCCTCAGCGAAGAAACATAAACTGCTGTTGCGGACTTCCTCCTTTTATACCCACGAGGTGGGGTGGAGTTACGTCATGCAAATTCCCCAGACCCATGGCATTTCTTTGCCATTGGCTCGTTTTGTAATACTCGAAGCTGATAGGCTTTCTAAGCGAAACCCCATTCGTCGTCATCCGACGTAACGTCTCCGTTCCCTACTCAGGGAACGAGGGTTACATACGTAACCGAGACGTTTGCTTATGAGCTGCGTTTTCTCTCTCGAGAAACCACTCTTGTGCATTTTTTCTCTGATTCGATCATAAACTAGCGCATTACGTACCGTTTCACGCTAGCGAACGATCCAGGCTTCAGCGCCATCATTACGACACAGCATTGGCTTTTGTTCACACAGCGGCCGTTCCGGGACTGAACACGGCAATGTTTCTAGGTCCCCAACCCGGCATCGATCCCGGCATCAATCCCGGGTCATGTTTGCATTCACACAGAAGGTGTTCTGGCAATTTCCTGTCAATTTCCCAGGATCAACGCGCTGTGTGAAAGGGGCTACAGACACCTCCGCCCTCCAGCGCAAATCCTGAGCACATCTACAGCAGCATGGGTGGCAGCATCGCGTGATTTTTTTTCCCAAACCACTTCAGTGGAAATCCCGCCCTGCAGCCGATTCTAAAGTTTTCATTGGTCATGTCAATCACTATACTGATTGCCTACAAACACTGATCCCTAAACCTATCCGTCACTGTAACCTAAACCAATGAAATCGGCTGCAGGGCGGGATTTCCGTTGAAGTGGTTTGGGGAAAAAAATCACGTGGCAGCATCCGATGCACACTAGCCAAAAATTCACAAACTCTAATGAGCTTAACTATATCTTGTCTAAACAAATGTCAGTTCCATTTTAGTTCACAACGTCCATACTCACTCAGAAACTCGGTGGCAAAGTGGGTTTCTGGCTATGTAGTAGCAGTTCGCACATGGCTAGGCGTTAGCAGACAACTGGAAGCAGACAACTGGAAGTTGAAGTACATTGCTTTGACCAAATGTGGTAATTAACGCATTAATTTAC
Source organism: Gila orcuttii (assembly GCA_026230005.1). Lineage (NCBI taxonomy): Eukaryota > Metazoa > Chordata > Actinopteri > Cypriniformes > Leuciscidae > Gila > Gila orcuttii. The sequence goes on along the minus strand of JAPDVR010000001.1, from coordinate 10,829,029 downwards.
ACTTTTAGTTAATAAAATAAGTTATTAAGGAATTAATACATTATGAGACATTTAATTAATAACAATTCATATATTACTTAATCTATTAATCATTTAGAATCTTTATTAGTTACTGATGCAGTAATAATTAATTAATGGTTTAGTTCATCATGAGTCATACATTAACACATGATTATCTGTGCATTAGTTAAGCATGAATTAATCCAGATTAGTGCACCCGTATTGTAAAGTGTTACCACTTTTTTTAATCATTCATTTCAAATGCTTAAGTCTGGACAGAAAGAAGCATGTTTTGGAAGCTGTTTAAATGCATAGATATGTACCGAGTCATTTTTAAAAAGCCTATACGGTTATAAGGATCCACTAAAGGCAAGTTGTAGAGAGAACCCAAGTGCAGTTTATTACAAACAAAAGCAAACATAAAACAAAAGCATGGCGTGGCAAGAACTCAAAACAAAAACGTGGCTTGGTGTGTTATGAAGCATGAAACATGAAACATAAAACAAGACCATATGACATGACGCTTACCGACAGAGATTACAGTGAAACAAAACTTGACAAGGACACATGGCAAACATGAGGGCTTAAATACACAGACTAATGACAAGACACATGGCAGGATCACATGACAATCAGGGAATCAAATGACAGACATGGAACATGACATGACCAAACCAAAACGTGACAGAGACCAGACCAAATCATGACAACGGTTTACCATTATTACAAAAAGGTACACAGTGTATGTTCTCGCTAAATTGCTCCCAAATGTAAGATTGTTGTATCACAATAGTAGAATAAGTACCCCTTAGTTCTAAAATACTTACTGTATAAATCATTTGTTAATTCTCCTGGTTGTTACCCCTTTATTCCCCAAACTTTACATATTGTTCCCTTATACTTACATGTACTGTAAGTACTTGATAGGTACAGTATAATTACCGAAAGTTATGCTGAAAAATTCGTCTTAATTACGCAGTACTTTCTGGGCTGTAATCTAAAGCGTTATTGAAATTTCCATTTAAATGCTGCAATACTCAGCTCTCTTCTCTTAATCTCATGACATTTTGGAACTGTGTAAACACTTTACTAAAAACAACACAATTGTTAAAGGTCTGCTTTCTATTTGCATATTTTCCAGATATAATTCATCCCGACACACAGCTGATATAAGTGATGCACACCCAGGTGGGATAAACACTGCATGAAAAACTATTGATCCACTCTCATAGTTATCAGTCCACTACCAGGTCAGTATAAAATCTAATAGCTAAATTTCTGTGTCACTATTGCTAACAATGTGTGTTTTCACTGAAGTCTGCTATTTCTTATGTGTATTCATATTTTAAATTAATCTTTATTGCACCATTTCACTGTTGTCCTTCATGTTCTTCAGATATTTGCACTTGTTTTGACTGAAAAGCAAGATGAACACCACGGTCTCTGTGAACCACACAGATCATTTTGCATTTACATGCATAGACTCTTACCCAGGGAGTTTCATTGGATTTTCTGTCACAGGATTGCAGATCTTTATCATCCTACCTATCCACGTCTGGGTCCTCTGGCTGGGCACAAGTGACATTAGAAAAGGGGGAAATCTGGCAACCTCAGATATCTTTACAGTCAGCCTGTCTGTATTAGAACTTTTGACTGTCATACATTTTGTGTTTACACTGGTTGCTTCTGCTCTTAACTATCAACACACAATGATCATTGTTATGTTATTTTCTGGAAGCTACCTGATTGGACGTCCCTTTATGCACAGCTTGATTTGTCTTGAACGCTACATAGCCGTGGCTCATCCAGCGATTTACCGCAACCCAGCCTTTGTGAAGCACAGATATATTAGTGCTGGACTGGTCTGGATGCTGACTTTGTCTTATGGAGGATTTTTTGTGTTCAGCTTTCCAGATCCGCCGATTGCAGCCTACCTTGTCTCCCTCACAATCAGCCTGTTGATAATAACTACTTGTAGTCTAGGAGTGCTCAAGATCCTGTTGAGACCAAGTCCTGGTGAAACACAGAAGGAAGAGATGCACCACCAGAAAAAGAGGGCATTTGTAATTATCACTGGCATTCTAGTTTGCATATCTGTTGCATATGGTCTGGATTTGTTCGCTTATGCAATGAAGATATATATAACTTATGATGCTCTCTGTGTGCTTATGGGAATCAATTTGTGGTTGATTCAAGAATGTAGTTTAATACAGCCTTTTCTCTATCTGTCCAAGCTTGGCAAGTTTTCATGCATTAAAAAAGGTTGTCATTAAAACAACAGAAGGTTGGAGCTGTGGCTTTGGATATCACTTGGCTCTCAGATGTAAAACATAACCCATTCTGGGTTGTGTTGTGTTACCATAAACTCTCCTTACAATTTTTTTTTTTTTTTTTTTTGCCTCTATAGTTAAAAGAAATGTTTAAATATCCAATAAATAAATAAATAAATGGCATTAAAAGCCAATAAGACGGTAACAAAATGGGACGCCTATCTTATGGTCTTCAGTGTCCTTTGGTATTTCTCTGTCTGATGTGAAATTAGTTCTGAAAGGATTCTTCAAATATTAATAAATGTTTGCATTTAATGTAAGTAGATGATCTGAACAAAGTATATGTAACCAATAAAGCACACTAAATTCTACTGTGTGTGTTATGAATCACAGGAGAAAGATGCAATAGCAAAAGCGCTTTATTAAAGGTAAGTAAATTATATTTGGTCAGAGTCACAACACCAGGAAAGTAACACAGCTGGAGATGGACGGTGGGTCGGGCGGAAACCAGCGCTGATGTAGAGTGACGCAGGGACCTCGGTGAACAACCAGTGCCGTGCTCCCAATCCAGTGCAGGTGATCCGTGAGTGAAGTGGAATCCGTGGTAGTGAGAGGAACTCGAAGAAGATGAAGACGAACAGGGAATCCACAGGAGGCCAACGAAACTCGGGAACAGGGAACACACCGGGAGAACAACGATCTGACAACATGAGACACCAGTTACTGAACATATAAAGGGTAAAACAGATTGAAGCCAGCTGGCGCTGCTGATCATCGCTGATCAGTGACCGCGCCCACAATTAACGCACACACACACACAACAGCACGCGAGACGAGAGAGAGACAATGAATTCATACACCGTGACAGTGTGATGTTATGGAAACTTTTGAGAATGCTAATGTGAATGTAAATTAAATCGTATAATCGTCATATTGCTAATGTATATGGATTTTTGTTTTAAATAATAAAGAGATGAAAAATTATATTTGATCTATGCTCACTATATTGCCAAAAGTATTGGGACACCCCTCCAAATCATTGAATTCAGGTTTTCCAATCAAGCACCTAGGCATGCAGACTGCTTATTCATACATTTGTGAATTCAAGCATGGCACAGTGATAGGTTGCCACCTGTGCATCAAGTCCATTCGTGAAATTTCCTCACTACTTTTTATTCCACGGTCAACTGTTAGTGGTATTATAATAAAGTGGAAGCAATTGGGAACAACAGCAACTCAGCCACAAGTGGTAGGCCACATAAAAGCACAGAGTGCTGAAGTCGCCAATAGCTCACAGAGTCAATAGCTACAGACCTCCAAACTTCGTGTGGTCTTCAGATTAGCTCAAGAACAGTGCGTAGAGAGCTTCATGGAATGGGTTTGCATGGCCGAGCAGCTGCATTTAAAGCCTGGAACACACCAAGCCGACGGTTGGCCGTCGGGCAGTTTTTGTGTGTTGGCCGACTAAGTTTTCTCAGTGTGTTCCGCACCGTCGGCTGAAATTGGTCCTCGTCGGCTTCGTTTCGGCCGATTCGACATGTTGAATCGGCGTCAGGCCGTCTGTGAAAGAGGGAACTCTGATTGGCTGTTCAGCTTAGTGAACGAGTCAGTGCACGAGAATAATAGCAAAACGGCGAGCAAAGAAGTCAAAACGCTACAGATAGAAGGCTGTTCTTATGTTACATCATCTTACCTAACTGTTCCTTGGCAAATATTTCAATATTAACATGAGCGGAGTGGAATAAAGGAAGTGTTTAGCAGGATTGATATTCAAAACGGTAAGCACGCACTGCTTTGTTTAAGGTATGTGTATCTGCAGTCTGCAGCATCGGTTTCCCTTTTTGAATGACGAATATAGACGCATATATCTGCAGAAATAGACAGTTGTTTCATTTACACGCAGGCGCAGAACACACATTCTAGCTAACAGTCGGCAGTAGTTCTCTCGGTGTGTTCAAGTGCAGCTTTTTACCCCAACGCGAGGCGACAACACAGTCGGCTTTCATCAGCGCTAGTTTGTCAGCGTCGGTTTGGTGTGTTCCAGGCTTAAGACTTACATCACCAGGTGCAATGCAAAGCGTCGGATGCAGTGGGGTAAAGCACGCCACCACTGGACTCTAGAGCAGTGGAGATTTGTTCTCTGGAGTGACGAGTCTAGGTTTGGTGGTTGCCAGGAGAATGGTACTTGCCTGTCTGCATTGTGCCAAGTGTAAAGTTTGGTGGAGGGGGAATTATGGTGTGGGGTTGTTTTTCAGGGCTTGGCCCGTTATTTCCAGTGAAAGGAACACTTAATGCTTCAGAGGCAACATCAGTGCCTGACCTCACAAATGTGCTTCTAGAAGAATGGTCAAAAAATCCCATAAACACACTTCTAAACCTTGTGGAAAGCCTTCCCAGAAGAGTTGAAGCTGTTATAGCTGCAAAGGGTGAGCCAACTCCATATTAAATCCTACGGATTAAGAATGGGATGTCATTTCACGAGTTCACACTTACGAATGATCAGAGAGTAAATGGTTATGCGTATTTGGCGTGCTGTCCGGGGGGAGGGCTCCGAACTCGGAAATTGGGCCCGAACCCAGAGTACTCCCCAAAAAGCTAAGTGAGCAAAGGACAGCCGCCAGCTTAAAGACCCCCCGAAAAGAGCGCAGAGATTGGCGGGCTAGCATTTCAAGGAGAGCCTGGTTGTTGTTTGGCCGGGAGAGCTCTCGCAGCGTCCGACGGGAGTTCAATACTTACGGTGTCGGACGGGTAAGTATGGATGTTCGAACAGGAGAAGGAGGAGGAGGAGACGAAGATGCTTGACCTGGGGAACTCTCGTTGTGTCCGCTGGGAGATCAATACTCGCTGGACGGAGAAAGAGAAGACATAGATGCTCGACCGGGAAGGCTCTCGCTGTGTCCGCTGGGAGATCAATACTCGCTGGACGGAGAAGACATATATGCTTGACCGGGAAGGCTCTCGCTGAGTCCACTGGGAGATCAATACTTGCTGGACGGAGAAAGAGAAGACATAGATGCTCGACCGGGAAGGCTCTCGCTGTGTCCGCTGGGAGATCAATACTCGCTGGACAGAGAAAGAGAAGACATAGATGCTCGACCGGGAAGGCTCTCGCTGAGTCCGCTGGGAGATCAATACTCGCTGGACGGAGAAAGAGAAGACATAAATGCTCGACCAGGAAGGCTCTCGCGGAGTCCGCTGGGAGATCAATACTCGCTGGACAGAGAAAGAGAAGACATAGATGCTCGACCGGGAAGGCTCTTTCTTGTGGGATTTTTCTTTTTTTTCCTGATATTGTTCGAGGCTCAGACTCGCTGTCCCAGTTTAAAACTAGATTAAAGACACATCTCTTTAGCCAAGCATTCACATAATGCTTACCTTTTATACTATTGTTGAATCAGATCGAATGCTTTAATATTATGAACAGCAGCTATGCTAATTATCTTCTATCTACTTTTCTGCTGTTATCTCGGGACGCTAGTCCCGAGGTAAATGGCGTTCGTCAGCTCCAGTTTGTATCCAGCCTCTCACGGAGACTTCAGATCCCCCAACACCTGCAATGAGATGACTAAACGCCTGTGAAGAGATGACTCAACGCCGGCGATATGTTATGCCCTAAATTAATACATGATTAACTAACTGTATTTTTCTATGTACATTTCTGAAATGCACTTTCTGTAAAGCTGCTTTGAAACAATATGTATTGTGGAAAGCGATATACAAATAAATTTGAATTGAATTGAATTGAACTGAACTTTAGGGTGAGTAAATCATGGGTTAATTTTTGGGCGAACTAACCCTTTAAATATGACATTCAAAAGGTTGCAATATTAGTTCTCTTCACTTCTTATTTTGAGATTTTAAAACTGTGATCACAAACTCAAATGAACACACATATGACATTCAAAAGGTTGCAATATTTGTTCTCTTCACTTCTTATTTGGAGAACTGTGATCACAAACTCAAATGAACACACGCTGTTAAAATGCTGCTTTTCATTCCATATTTGCATATTTTCCTTTCATAATTCATCCAAATGCAAACAAATGTGCCATGGGATGAAACTAATGTGAGCGGAGCTGCAGGTATGACAACCACTCAGAAGGTTATCTGTCCTTTTAACATCAGGTCAGTGTAAGTTATTGTTTACATTTCTATATTGTTCATCTTCACCACAGAGAAAAACAGGTGTTGTCTTGTTTTTAAAGTTTTCAAATGTGTTTTCATTGTAACGTTGCATTATTTGTTATTCTTTACGTTCTTTAGAAACTTGACTTCTTGAAGAGAAACATGAACAGCACCGTCTCCAAGAATCAAACATCTTCTTTTGGGGTCATATGTGCAGACTCCATCCCAGGGTATTCACTTCAACTTTCTGTAATAACACTGGACTTCATTGTCCTCCTGCCCCTCCAAATCTGTGTCCTCTGGCTGGGCACAAGAAACTTTAGAATTAGGGGATGTCTGGCAGCCTCAGAAATCTTTACAATGAACCTTTCTGCACTAGAGGTTTTTTCGACCATAATTTTTCCTTTATGTATGGTTCCTTTTACTTTTAACCACCAAGAAAGAATAATCCTTATTGAGTTATTTTCTGGAAGCTACCTGGTTGGACAACCCCTTATGACTAGCTTGATTTGTGTTGAACGCTACATAGCCGTGGCTCATCCAGCAATGTATCGCAACCCAGCCTTTGTGAAGCACAGATATATTAGTGCTGGACTGGTCTGGATGCTGAGTCTAGCTTATGGAGGACTTTCTGTTTGCACCGATCAAAGCACCCAAACTGAGGTCTACTTTTGTTCCCTGGCAATCAGCATCTTGATAATCACTATATGTAGTCTAGGAGTGCTCAAGATCCTGTTGAGACCAAGTCCTGGTGAAACACAGAAGGAAGGGATGCACCACCAGAAAAAGAGGGCATTTGTAATTATCACTGGCATTCTAGTTTGCATATCTGTTCCATATGGCCTGGATATACCACTTTTCACCATTAGGAATAATATTTCTAATGATGCTTTCTGTGTGCTGCTGGGCATCAATATGTGGTTATGGCAACTAGGTAGTATTATACAGCCTCTTCTCTATCTGTCCAAGCATGGTATGTTTTCATGCATCAAAAAGGTTCTTATTAAAACAACACAAAATGTTGAAGCCACGTCCTCATAAATTGTGCATCCTTGCAGAGCAGTGGCTCTCAGATAGAGATGAAAAGTCAGTTCTGGGTTGGGTTTTGTAACCATCTTCTCTCCTTATCATTTCCTTATCAAGATTGCTTTACCAGTATTGTTTAAATTGGCAAAAAGTCCAATAAACAAATAAATAAACAGGGATTCCTTTAATTAATTGTATATACGTGGTATTTTGCATTAAATGCAAGTAGATCAAGTGAACAAAGCACATTTAAAGAATGAAGCACAATAACATGCTACTGAAAAATGTATGAAAATATTGAGAATTCTAATGTTGTGTGGATGTAAATCAACTATTTATTAGTGTAATGATTCTGTTAATAATAATAAAAAAAGATGCTATAATACATCTACATTAATTTTGAATTCATCTTTGGGGTTCAAGCGTGTAGTGCTAATACCCTATTGAGAAAGGCTTTTGTAGCCGTCACAGTCATCTTGATCACACTGGTGTAAGGCAAACAGAAACTCAGATACTTTGATCTCCTGAGATATGGACAACACAAATGCATACTGCCATTTGTCTCCACACCCCACAGAGTGAAGTTGCGGGAAAGCTTCTTTCTCTCCTGTCCTTCCTTCACATTTCAAAAATCGATCAGATGAAGGTCTCAGGTCACGGAAAGTGAAACTAACATTGCATTCGTACGTGTCTTGATGCCTTCCGGCCTTGGAATGTGTCCTCCGGAGGCAGTATTTATCAGTTTTCGGACACAGGCAGTATCTTACCTTAATTAAGTGTGTTCCCAGCAAGCAATTTTACTTCTAAAAGACGTCTAATAGCCGTCAAAACACAGCCCAGACGTCTAGGCTAAAACAAGGCTGAATTTGGGCTGTCAGTGAAAATCGAATAGACGTCTAACCCTAGCCCAAGAATAGACTAGTCATCAATTAGACGGCTATTGAACGACTACATATAGCCTATATACACGTCTAATAGACAACAAAATGATTGCTAAAGGATTAAAACCATTTTTCACTCAAATATAACAGGTTCTCATAAATGACAATCCATCCAAACAAATTAAATATAAAGGTTTTATTTAGAAAAAGTACATTAACAACTTAGACAACTTAGAAAAAGATCAAAACATAAAAATGACCAAATAAAATATCCCAGAAAGCAATAGCCGTCATTTCACCGTCTCGGTTAAATATAGACCCGATATAGTCCAGCTATGTGTAAACTACTTCTAGACAAAATAACATTGAATCTGGTTACATGTCTTTTTTTCCAAAATAACTTGCGAGATGTATGATATTCCATCATATAAGCAAAGTCAACTGTGATTACAAGGTGTTTGGTTTCATTTCTTTGACATGTTCTTATGTGAAGGCTGTGCGTAGCCAGTATTTAGCTCGTAGTCAGACCTGCTATTGTAGCCCAAATATAGTCAAACTGATTAATTGTAGTTTTGTGGCCAGGCAGCGCATGAGATGGTTGATATCCCATCATGTTCGCATTGGTAATAATATCTACAAGGTGCAAGGGTTATTTCATTAAATGGTCAAATGTATTGACGGTTCTGAATTGGACGGGCGATGTGCAGTCTGCTTTTAGCCCACCCGGCGAAATCGAGGCAATCAGTGGTCTATGCTCAACGGCTTGGCTATAGCCCTGATTTAGACCAGCGATTAATAGGCTCCCAGCAAGCAATTTTGCGTCTAAAAGACGTCTAATAGCCGTCATAACATAGCCCAGACGTCTAGGCTAAAACAAGGCTAAATTTGGGCTGTCAGTGAAAATCTAATAGACGTCTAACTATAGCCCAAGAATAAGACGTCTAACCATAGCCCAAGAATAGACTAGTCATCAATTGGACGGCTATTGAACGACTACATATACGTCGCCGCCCGATGAAACTCCTGTATGTCCAAAACGGTTACTTTTCAGGAAGTGAAAAAAACACCGTAATTCAAAAGCAGTTGAACGTAGCGGTGTCATACTTGGTACGGCATCTTTAAATTTAACCAGTCTTGCCAGTGTAATGATATAATCCACATTTGACCAAAATCGAGTTTAAATGGACATACGTGCATATTTTACAGTAACGGTGGTCGATACGCGTTCTTCCGATCATTAATTATTAGAATGGCCAAGTCGCGTTTCATATTGACAGATGAATAGGCTACGCTCAGTTTATTAAATAGCCTACGTCTCAGTTTATTAAATACGCTCAGTTTATTAAATGTCTCTTGCAAACTATGAAGGGACAATGAATCAATACACTCATTGCTGAACCCAGGGCCGGCGCGTGCTATGGAGCCTACAAAAAAATACAGCCATTTCTGTTTTTTTCTTTTAAACAAAAAAAACAAGCTGCACCCTTTTTTTTACATTTCATCTTTCATTCCGAAATGAACGAAAAAGTACACCGACCCAACATGTATTAGCCTTTTTACCCGTAACGTTATCAATCTAAATTAATCTTGTTTTTCTTTATTTAATTTTCGGGGTTTTTTTTTCTTTATTTAATTTTCGTTTTTTCTTTATTTAAAATTCGTTATTCTATATTTAAATATACCCTTTACTGTGTCAGTAATTTATTAGTCAGAAAAATATTAGACTACCTTAAAAGTAGACTATTAAGTTAACAGACCCGTACGTAATGATGGATGGATGAATACATGGAAAGTAGAACTGTGCAATAAATCCAATCGCGACATGGTCTGTAAATATTTAAGTGCAAAAATACTGCTATGTAAATATATAACCTGCTTGTTCTGCGTTTCTGTGAATCGGTGTGAATGAGCTGCTCCGCTTTGTCTACTACATACTCAAGTACGCGTGGTGTTTTCAGCGTCTCACAAACAATTTGAGTACATGATGATTACATGCACATTTCCAGAGCTGCTCTGAGAGAACGCCTAATGAGCATTTTCATCATTTTATTTGAGAAAAAACATTGTCAAATAGGCTTACACTTTGAAACAGGTCTTCACTACAACCTGTCAAAATAAAAGTTTGGTTTAACTAGGAGAAATTATGACAGAACTATATTACTATTGTAGGCATACAAGAGGGACATCCCGCGTGACGTACAGCTTGTCTGTTTCTGGTTCAAAAGTGGCTTTTCATGAGCTGTATGCCAAAATCATCAGTATTAAAACAATAAAAGACCTGAAATATTTCAGTTGGTGTGCAATGAATCTAAAATATATGAAAGTTTAATTTTTATCATTACATTATGGAAAATAATGAACTTTATCACAATATGCTAACTTTTTGAGAAGGACCTGTATATATAGTAGTTCAATAGCCGTCTGTGGCAAACAGGACGAGGCCGAGGGACGTGAGAGAACGGCGCGAGGCCGGTGGTGCGAGTGTTAATGAGCAACACCTGTGAGCACACCAGTCTCGCATCTCTCACGGAGGAGCGACGACGTTGATGATCGAGAGAGGAACAGGCCTGTATTTTGTTTGGTTTGTGTTTTTATTTTTCGGCAGTTTTTATTTGTGTTTTATTTTGGTAGCCAGCAGTCGTCCGCGAGGGGCTGCTGGCGGTTCTTTTTAGTTTGTATTATTTTAAATAAAGTATGTTGATTGTTCGCCGGTTCCCGGCTCCTTCTTCCCTGAACATTGCTACATTGCTCTAATTGAACATTGCTCTAATTGATGACTAGTCTATTCTTGAGGTCTGGTTAGACGTCTATTAGATTTTCACTGACAGCCCAAATTCAGCCTCGTTTTAGTCTAGACCCATATTCACTGTCTATTAGACGTATATATGTAGTCGTTCAATAGCCGTCTAATTGATGACTAGTCTATTCTTGGGCTAGGGTTAGACTTCCTTTAGATTTTCACTGACAGCCCAAATTCAGCCTTGTTTTAGCCTAGACGTCTGGGCTGTGTTTTGACGGCTATTAGACGTCTTTTAGATGTAAAATTGCTTGCTGGGATGGAACATCAACAACTTAAGATAATAAAAATATTAAGAATGACAAAATAAAAAGTAAAATACAAAACCTTTTTTTTTTTTTTTTTAAAAACAACGCTTAATTGCTTTATTTCCATAACCCCCAAAAAGAGTAAAATATATTTGTGGCTTTCATAACACATTATAATCAGTGACGTGCGGTCTGGGTAGGCAAACTAGGCACTGCCTACCCTGCCAAAATTCAAAAATAAAAATTATAAACGTATTTGTATTTTTCTGTTTAATCTTGTGATTTATATATGCAATATGTGTGTTATTCCAATTGTTTAGACGTTATGATGACAAATGTAGCAGTTACGCATAATCAAATAAAAAACAAATGGTAGAATAAGCAGCGCTTTTACTGTCCATTCATTGCAGATGACAAGCGAAAAACCCATGTTGCGCATGCGCACTTCGATCCTGTATTCTTCAACATGTACGGCAAAAAGCTAAAAATCAAGATATTACTGGACATTTGCGCAGCTAATGAAGACTAGGAAAACAGAAGACTAGGAAAGCCTCAGGCCCAGACGGCATCTCATCTGCTTGTTTAAAAGCCTGCGCTGACCAACTGGCCCCGGTCTTCACGCAGATCTTCAATAGATCATTGGAGCAGTGTGAAGTTCCCTGCTGCTTCAAACGCTCCACTATCATTCCGGTCCCCAAAAAACCCAAAATCACTGGACTTAATGACTACAGACCTGTCGCTCTCACGTCTGTGGTCATGAAGTCATTTGAAAGACTGGTGTTGGCCCACCTGAAGGACATCACTGGACCCCTGCTGGATCCCTTTCAGTTTGCTTACAGAGCAAACAGGTCTGTGGATGATGCAGTCAACATGGGACTGCATTATATCCTGCAACATCTTGACAGACCTGGGACTTATGCAAGGATCCTCTTTGTGGACTTCAGTTCGGCCTTCAATACCATCATGCCTGATCTTCTCACAGCCAAACTGACCCGGCTCTCCTTACCATCCTCGATCTGTCAGTGGATCACCAGCTTCCTGACGGACCAGCAGCAGCGAGTGAGACTGGGGAAACACACATCCAGGACTCCCACCACCAGCACTGGCGCCCCCCAAGGGTGTGTTCTCTCCCCACTGCTCTTCTCCCTGTACACTAATGACTGCACTTCTAAAGACCCCTCTGTCAAGCTCCTGAAATTTGCCGACGACACCACTGTCATCGGTCTCATCCGAAACGGTGACGAATCTGCTTACAGACTGGAGGTTGAACAGCTGGCTGTCTGGTGCAGTTATAACAACCTTGAGCTGAACACGCTCAAAACAGTGGAGATTATTGTGGACTTCAGGAGAAACAGCCCAGCACTCCCCCCACTCACCATCATGAACAGCACTGTGGAAGCAGTGGAGTCATTCAGGTTCCTGGGCACTTCCATCTCTCAGGACCTGAAGTGGGACAATCACATTGACTACATCGTGAAAAAAGCCCAGCAGAGACTGTACTTCCTTCGCCAGCTGAGGAAGTTCAACTTGCCACAGGAGCTGCTGATTCAGTTCTACTCAGCCGTCATTGAGTCTGTCTTATGCACTTCCATCACTGTCTGGTTTGGTTCAGCTACCAAATCAGACATCTGGAGACTACAACGGACAGTCCGGACTGCGGAGAGAATCATTGGTGCCCCCCTGCCATCCCTCCAGGACCTGTACTCTTCCAGAGTGAGGAAGAGAGCAGGTAAAATCATCACAGACTCCACTCACCCTGGACACCACCTGTTTGAACTGTTACCGTCAAGACGGCGACTCAGATCACTGGCCACAAGAACATCTCGGCACAGGAACAGTTTCTTCCCACAGGCCATTTCCCTTCTGAACAGTTAACATATCTCCCAAGGCATATGCCTTAAGTGCAATACTACCACTGTTTAGTGCAATATCCTACAACTCAGGTGATGCTTATATGTAGATTTTTTTATTTATAATATTCAAAACACTGTAAATATGTTCATAGTTCATAATCTGTAAATCTGAAAATGTCTACTCTGACTAAACCCAACTGTGATACTTTTATTCTCTTATATTTTTATTTTTATTCTTATAATTTGTAGTATTATGTTTCTTGTTGTATTTGTATCTGTATATGTCCACTGGAAGCCTCAGTACCAAAACATATTCCTTGTGTGTGCAAGCACACTTGGCAATAAAGCTCTTTCTGATTCTGATTCTGATACTGATTCTGATTACACCACAGCTAGCCCGCCTACATGCGTAATCCCCGCCAAATTCAAAGTCAAAATCAGTGGCGGAGCCAGGGGGTGGCCAGGGGTGGCCATGGCCACCCTTGGCTTAAGCTTGGCCACCCCTTTGGCCACCCCTCTCACAACTGCTGTTTCTGTCTCGCTCTTATTTTTTACAAGAATTGTGTTTTTAAAACACAGAACCGTCGCTTTAAGACAACAAAAAACGTGAGACTTTTCAGACGCGCACTCTAACTTCACCTCAGCGCCAGGCGCAAGTCAAACGAGTACGGAAATGTACGGGTACCGAATGAGCTTGAGCAGTGATCGGAGCATAGTAAATATAGATTCGATGTTCCTCAACTGGTGCGTTGCGAGACCGTTTTGAGTGAGTCGCATATGTCCAGTCAAAGAAACAACAACGTAATTCTCTTTTTTTTCTGATTCTACTTTTATTTTGAAAGATGTGTGTGAAAGCTTGTGACACTTCTGTCAGATGCGGAGAAAAGCGCGTTGTCCTGAATCAGTATTAGGCTATCAGCGGTAAGATGAGATGTTGTAAGGTCAACAAATGTCAGTAAAACTAACTTTCCTGTCCTGACAGCCGTTGTACTGTACTTGCACATCACGCGCAATGTGGCGTGCTGTAGCAGTAATTCTGTCGTCAATTAGCTAACTCTAGAAATAATCAAAGGCGATAAAATATGTGTCAAAACTGCATGCATGCATGTATTTGTTATATATGCGTCACATGTGTGTCGACTAAAATATTCTGCCATGTGAAATCACAATTTAAGGCACAAACAAATAGGCTATGTGACTAGGCTAGTCAACAGTGTTGGGGGTTTTGAGAACCAGAACCAAGCTAACTGAACAAGCTGAACTTTAGCTATAGTGTGTGTACTCTTTATTAATATGCCTGGAGGTAGTAAGTAGCTAATAATAATAAAAAAGATCAAATTCACTCAGTATTCCATGATTCCTAATTCACTACTATCTCAATTACAATTAAGTACAAATGAACTGTATTCAGTTGTGTAGGAAGGCACTAAAACAGTCCAATACATTATTTAAACTAATTTTTATGTTAAAATAATTGAAGATTTAATATGCCACCCCAGACTGTTTGCTGGCCCTTTCCTGGCCACCCCTATGAAAAAATCCTGGCTCCGCCACTGGTCAAAATGACAGCACCGGCCGTGATCACGGAGTTAAAAAAAAAAATCCTAGCTCGATTTTAATTCAAAATCAAAAGGGAGGTCTACGCCAGCCTTAGATGGACTAGTAGAGGTGGGCGATATATCGTTTAGACGATAATATCCAAATTGTTGTCTGGACGATATGCAAAATTGGGATATCGAATATTTCATAATTTGTACAATCCGACCCCCCAAACATGAAAAGAGCTGAAGGAAGTTAAAGAGAAAACAAATAACGCACACTATAACCTTCTAAACAATGATATGTAGCGATTTTAATACTGTAGGGGTTTGTTTGACTGTATTTTATTTTATTTTTTGTACAAAATCACGATCGTTCTTTGCAATTCACAACTAACTGTTACGAAGTTCTTACCTGTGTGTTATGACGTTTCTTAGGTTGAAGCAACAATCCAAAATTGTAAAGAGTAAAGCCGATGTACGATTAATAACATAGCTGCTAGAAAAGGCAATATATGCGTTGTTTGCGGTCTGAAGTTAAAAAGTTTTTCTTAAATGTCTGTGGCGTCCTCAAGTGGCGAGCTTTGTGATTGCATAATTAGAAAATTGCGTTGTATAATGAGTCCAAAAGATGGAATAGACCAAAATCCGCGCTGGAGCGAACACCACAACGTTGCGCAACATCAAATGGCAAATGTAATGAAAGCGGAACGAAACTCATTATTTTGTGCTTCACGGACCGTTTATCAGTTCGGACCGGTTCGGACGAATGTCACCGCAGCGAGAGCCGATCTTGATTAAGCGACACCGTTACTACATAAGAGATCCAGTAAACAAAGCATTTGAATTCGCCACTGAAGTAATAACATCGCTGCGAGATCTAGTGAGAAGCGTTACAATTTCTCTATTATTAACTGATCAAACAGTACTGACGTGGAAATCAGGAGAAACATCGTTCCATGAATGAACTAGTTATAGGTTTTAAGTCCACAGATCATTCACCATGGATTTAATGTAGTAACACTAACTTGTAACCATGGAAGTTTGGCAGAAATATTAAAATGCTTTCAAGTACGTCACACATCTTTTCCCAGCACTTCAAAACTCAAGTGTTATATGTTATTTAAATGTTATTTTTAATGTCATGACCAAAACATTATTTGTTCATCCTTCAAAGATTACCCCCATTTATACAACTAAAAGTTTCAAGATGTAGGAAAACTCACACTTATTTAAAAATAATTTTTCTTTTAATAAATAGGAAATTTCTATGGCATTTCTTTATTTTTGCTGTATCGAAAATGTACCGAACCGTGACACCACTGTATCGTATCAAACCGAACCGTGAATTTTGTGAACCGTTACACCCCTATTAAAAATATAAAAGAACAATAAAGACTTTATTGAATAATATTTTATTATTTTAAAAGTTTAGGAGTCTTTAAATCAATAATGTCTCATATCTTTTAGTAATTCTATACAATAATAGGTCAAATGCAGCAAGTCAAAAGACCAACTGAACCTTCTTTGCCAGTAGGCACACATTTCTTTGAAGGATTGCAAAAATATCGTCTGAATATCGATATCGAGATATTGAAAAAAAATATCGAGATATCCATTTTTGTCAATATCTCCCACCCCTATGGACTAGTGCAGCAAAAGGGCCCCAAAATTGTCCGATCGTTTCAAACAGACTGGTTATGACTGGTTCAAACAGGCTATGAAAGAAAAGATGTGATCGACGTCTTCACGAGGAAAGAGCGGCAGATGGATTTTATGTACAAATAATCTACCGGTGAGTCAAGAACTATTTTGGGCTTAATATTGAATTGTTAAATGTGGTTGAATTAATGTAAGCCATTTGCCTTCATATTCAATTGAGCAGTGTGTGATTTTACTTTTGCTGACCAGTGTTGTGCAAGTTACTTCCAAACTGTAATACATTATATATTACTTGTTACTGTTATTTAAAAGTAATTCATTACCTTACAATATTACTGTCTCAGAATTGTAATGCGTTACATTACTCCTGTATTACTTTTGAGTTACTTTCACCTAACTATACAGAAGTAGAACTTAACATTCTAAAATGACTAGGGCTGTAACGATATGCGATATGAAACCGAAATCGCGACACTCAGATCCACGAACCTGCAGAATCGCGACACACCCCTTCCAACTCCCAGCGTTATCCATACCGTCCAGATCCAATGCTACCACATCTTCAAATGATACTAATAGTAATTTAAAGTTAACTTAACATTATAAAATACGTAGACCTACACCACAAAACTAGTTGAGGATAAATTATTTAAAATTTGGGAATTCCAGCGTTATGGACATGACATTTGCAGTCAAAACTTGAAATATAAATTCTCAGAAAATGCATTAATACCAAACTATTGAAAAGTCTGTTTATCCATAGGCTCCTCCCTGAAAGGAGTCCAGACATTAGAAAATGCCTTTTATATTTAATATTAGGGAAATAGACAGTCATGCGTGACAAAAAAAAATCTTTAACTTTTAGGAGGCAACGATTTTTTTTTTTTTTTTGTAATTCTGTGAATTACCAACCCGTTCTCATTCCCAGGGCGTCATATACTTACGCTTTTGTCACGTCCGTCGGCGTCTACTACCAACGCCCATGGCACCCTTTAGCGTCAATATGAGACGCACAGAGCTTTCCACTAACTCCAATGTAAACCCATCCGCGGTCCTATTGGACGCCCAGGGTAACTTCGTCAGTCATCAACTCATTCCAATATAAACCAGATGATGGAGAATGATACCCTTAATAAAAAAATGTGTTTGATAATTTTACAATACATTATGATAATGTTTTTTTTTTTTTTTTTTGATTATTTACCTTTTGATGCAGAGAAATAAAGGCATTTGTTCACAGTTTTCGACAGATGCTATTTTAATGTATTTTGTTTTAATCTCCTCAACATTAATAACTTAATAACACGAAAGTGTGCTTAAAAATTCAACAATGCAATAGGATAAACAGTTATTATTTTCGATAATGTAGGCTAGGCATATCCTTTGATTCTGAAAAATAAATGCGGAAGAAAAAAAGAAAATTGATTGTTAAAAGTGCGGATGTTTTTATTAGCTTATGTCTACAAATTGCCATATTTATCTTCAGCCCACCAATAGTGATAGATCAGTAGTAGATCGGTGATTGTATGCTTTTGTATGCCGTAGGCACTGGTCAAATGTAGTCGGGGTGCCACACGGTTCCCGCATGATCATAACCGACGACCCACGGTGACGGATCTATTTCTGAAGTGATAAGTAAGTTAGTTATAAACTCTCCAGATGATTTGTATGTCGTTAAAAAATATTTGTCAAACATGAAATATTTTCAGAAAGCCGTCTGTTTACCCAGAGAGAACTAACATATTTTTCTTTTGCAACATATTTTGATGCAAAAAAAACACTTGCTTAGCCCGCTAGCCTGAATTAACGTTAGCTTTCCTAGAAGATTTTAAAATTAAGTTTGATGGCAATAGTCAGCTAGTCATCTTCTGTTTTCTAAAGCATGTTCCCTTAAAGGAATATTAAGATTTACACTAAAGAAATAACTTTCAAAAGCCAAGACTAATTGAATATGATTGAGGATACCAGGGCTAACATTTCCCTTGCCACTAGAATTTAAATAAGGTTACACCTTGCATTGATGGCATACATGCCTGTTAGCCTGTTGGTTATTTACTTACTCCTGTCCCACTATTCTGTGGTGCTATACCTTTTCTACAGTAATTTGAATTTGATATTAGCCTCTGAAGATTTCCTTCTGCCTTTCTATTTTGCAGTCCATTCCAGCACTGTGCAGTTGTTAAAAGACTTAACATTAACATTAGCTCAGATACTATATTTTCTCTAGGTAGCAGGGTGGCTTAAGAAACGGGTCAATTAATGAACAACTACTCCAAATAAGTATGATATTTCAAATTCCTGCCACAGATAAATGACAAATGAATGATCAGGTTTATCAGTTTATTCAAACGTGTTTATATAAGGGGTATTATTGACTGTTCAAACCGTATCTTCTTTGCATTTAAATCTACTCTTACTGAGTCTTATGAATAAATGAACATCAGCTGCAGATGTCACTTAGTGTTGCTTGCTGTTATTTAATAATACCATGTGCTGCTGTTAACGAGTAATGCATCATTTTAATATAATGTTGATAATCCTGACATGATTCATTTTCATTTGCAGAAATGACAAATCCGAAAACGAAGCCATGCCCTTCCTGCCAGACTCCTAACAGGCTGAACAGAAAGACCTGCGTTGCCTGCCTGTGCTGCCTCCAAATCAAGCTGGATGTTAAAAAAAAAAACAAGAAAAAGTTAGGAACAGCAACTGGGCCTCGTCAGTTAAAAAAAACGAAATTTCAGCAGAATTGTAAATTCTGCCCAGATGTCGGTAAGTTTTCATAATTTGATTTAACAAAAGGTAGGCCTACCAGATAATTATATAAAAATCACAGTTGTAAATATCATTAAAGGGACTATGTGTAGTTTTTTAGGTATTTTATTATCTAAAATCAATATTTTTATTCATAAATATGTCTTCAATGGTGTACAAATACCTCTGCCAATTATCTGACTTATCCTCATAAACGAAGAATTTATTATCTTTATATACATGTGACGGGTAGGTCCACGGAGGCTTCCATGTCGTTCTACCATCTTGAAAAACTATAATAGCAGAGAGGGTCAAAAAGTTCTTTTCCAATGCGTTTCCACAACGCGTTTTTGTTCAGAGCCAGCGTCACGTGACTGAAAGCAGCAGAAACGGAGGAGCAGAGCAGTGAGAGGCGCTTCACGGCCCCGGCAAGTTTAAAAGGCTGCATTGCACTATTATTATTCATACTGTAACATTCGTTTGTTCGTTGTGTCAAGTTGCAGTTTATTTGAAATAACAAACCTGTTCACCCGAAGGAAAACTCGACGAAGTGCTATTAGAAGACATCCTGTCATAGCTTTTTAGCACATAACAGCTACCGTAGATGCAACACGCATTTGAAAAAGCGAAGCGCTGGAGAGCACAATTCGTTTGAATGCAAAATACAATTTCACCGCTAGATGGGAGAAATTCCTACACAATGTCCCTTTAAGAGTTAGAAGGTTTGTGTTTTGGTTGCCAGAAGGGCAGGAAAAATATAGGTGGGGTTTAGGTCAATTTTAGAACAGACTTCTAAAGCTGAAAGCATCCACACTTATACAGGCTACATTGACCCGTCAGAGGAAACATTTGCAAACTGTGATCTATCCAACCATTTTTGCTTTCACACAAGTGAATCTGCCCACTTCTTTGCCACCATCAGGGCTGCAATGAACCACGATTCCTTAAAGGGTAACTAAACCCTAAAACAACTTTTTTTAGTTAATGATCTGTAAGACTGGGGCTTTATTAATGCTGCTCATTGATTCAAGTAATTTATTTGACATTTGGGTATAAAGTGTTTTAATTCTACAATATATGGTGTAAAAACGTTTGAGTGCTACCCTCTTCAGGTTGAACGGTGGCTACTGCAGTTGAATTTTCCTTTTGGAAGTTGTGGTGCCCTATGACGTAAGAGGGTACCAGCTAATCACGCCCTTCCCTACAGAGAGACATGTGTCAGGTGCACGCCCCCCCTCCGCTGGGCTCTGCCCACTTTTCAAGCATTTTTTCGAATATTGCCAGTGGGTGGAGTCAGGGTTTAGTTACCCTTTAACAATGTTACAGCCCTTGAGTTGGTGCTGTTTAAACTGGCCCGTACACACCTAAACTGTACCATATTCTTCTGTCATCCTAATTTGTCAAACCAGAGGATACAAATATTTGTCTTCATTGTTGTTCTTGCAGGTTTTGAAACTCAACGCACTGGGTTACAAGGCCATCCTTTTTCTGGGCCATCAAGACCGCAATGGCCAGATGATTGGAGATATGATCCACTTTCTTGAGCCAGCAGAAGGGGCTGCTCAAGATATCATCATGAAGATGAGCAAGCTGTATGAGCATCTGCTGAGAAGTAAGTTGTCCTTAGTTTAACATGAAAATATATACTGTATTTATGAAAAGAATTTATATACTTTCATTTTCCCCATATAGAGTATTTAGACTGTATTTAGTAGTATTTATTAGGGCTGTCACTTTTTATTCGATATTTGAATATGCATTCGAACATGACGTGAAATATCCGTATTCGAACAATAAATAAACTGTCCGGTTTTTAAAGTGCCATGTGTAGCGCATTTTTTACCGTCTATGATTAGACCGTTTGTTTTTCATTTTATTGTTTGCCATCTCATCCAGTAGCGGGTGCTCTAAACGCTTTTTTTCATGGGGGGCAGGGCTCGTAGATATTCGAATATATTCTAATACATTGCTTAGTATTTATACGTATGCCAGATTCAACCATATACTATTCATATCTACACATACATTCAAGTGCCTTAGTAAAAACTTATCAACATATCACAGTGCCCCTGTAGCTCACCTGATAGAGCACGAGCATCATGTACTAAGGTTACCACAGTTGCCCAGGTTTGATTTGAGCTAATGCCCTTTGCAGCTTGTCATCCCCTCTTCTCCCTGTTCCTGTCATTCTTTTATTGTCCCTATTGCAAAATTGCCAAATTGCAATTAGCTCAGATGGTAGTGCACAGGACTCCAGTTCGGGGGGTCATGTGATCAATCCTCACGTGCTGAAGTAGTATTTTTTTTTCTTCCTTTTTTCAAAAAATTGATTGTGTAGAGATCGATAGAAAGAGGGGCATTGCATTGACTATGCAATAAAAAACAATAAGCTGACATAATCTTCATAGTGGACAAACTGTTTTAAGCGCCAGCAACTATATTAACATGGTGTTTTAAAAATGGGAATAATATTAAGAAATCTAAATCAGTGTTATGTCTGGAAAATGCACTTAGGGTAAATGGGGCCAGGACACAAAGACACTTAAAACACTTTAAAATACTCTGTGTTATGTTAGTCTAATTACGCTCTCAGTGGAGGAAAACCTGAATAACGACAATACTATGTATTACAATATTTAACACTTGTAATCGTTCGACAACCTATCTAACATAAGATTTGCTGCTATGTAAGCTGCAAAAAAACTTCTTACTTAATATGTATACTGTGTATATTTATATTCCACCCAGTTTTACTTGCATTTAATATTCAAAATTTGCAGAATTATGTGCTCATCAACCAGCTTCAGCTGAGACGGGGACAGCAGCCACTGGACCAGTTCCACCAGTGCAGGAGGACTCAGCAGCTGGAGTAGCTCCAGTGGCTGAAGAATATGTGCTTCATCTTGTGCCTGTGTCACCTTCTCCCCTCTCTCACCCTCCTGCTCCGTCTTCTGTGTCCTCTCACCCTCCTGCTCCGTCTTCTGTGTCCTCTCACCCTCCTGCTCTCTCTTCGCTCTTCTTGCAGCCTACTTCTGGCCTCCCAGGAGAAGGTGCCACAAGACCCCCAAAACGTAAAATAAAAGGTTAGTAATCAAAAGACTGTTAATGTGCAAATGTAAAGGGGTAAACTGGTTATGTCCACCTTGTCGTGCACGGTGAGTTGCATCGCCATGATGCCTATTTTGGTTGCTTCTTTCATTTGGTCCTCCATGAGTGCGACCAAAGGAGAGACAACAATGACCACAGGGTTTTCATTGCGCCCCATCTTCTTAGCGACCATCGGGACCAGCTGATAAATTAAATGTTTGCCGAATCCTGTAGGAAGGACAGCAAAAACATCTTTCCGATCGACAAATGCCTTGATTGCGGTTCCCTGTTCCTCTTTTAAAATGAATGCGCTGTCTACATCTTCTATATATAACAGACACGATGGCAGCATCTACACATCTCAGTTCTCCAGCGGCAGCAATTCTTTGTAAACGAATTCAACCAGTTCAGGCATACTTGCTTCTCAATGGATCAAGTCCAGACTGAACTTCCCCACCGTCAAAGTTCGGCTGGCATCCAGGCTAAGTTAGTTTAGGGGGTTGGGGGAAAAAGGTTCCGATGATGACAACATCAATCATGCTTAAATATGTGTTAATTACAGTCTAAATAGAGCCCAAGTAGAAATTAACCAAAGTTTCCCCTTAATGCCCAGTTTGACTAGAAATGATGGTGGACCAGAAGTGGCAAACAACCAGCAGGGTGCTGACCAAAATCCACTGATTGACCGATATTAAAAAAAAAAAACATTAATCTCAAATTCATCCTCAGCACTGCACAATTAACTATAGTTTATTTCCGTTTGACATTTTAATTAGTGCTTTTGTATTATTGTACTGTATTTTGGCTGCTATGTAGCAGAAAGGAGTTACAAACTAAATTTCACTTTACAACCTGTTGTAATGTTACAAATAAATCTACCTTGTACTTGGTATAGCTTGCTAAACTTTTGATATCTGGGTAGGAACACTGACCCAAAACTAATGCAGTCTACTACAAACCACATATAATTTTTCATTTGTCATTTTTCAGAATGCAGAAAACATCGTGCCCAGAAAATCTTCCTATACCAAGGCATCGTGGACAGAAGAGTTATAAATGTGAGTAATTTTCCCTTTGTTCTCTAGGTTTTTTGCCTTTGTGCCGACAAAAGCCATGGCAGGAGACATTATGTCTCCACTTCCACACCACTGTACATGAATGAAGCCAAAACATCCAGAATACTGCCGCTGATGTTATTTTGAGCCTGAGTCTGCGCAGAATAGGAGTGCAGCCGTAGTATCAGTGTCATGCCAATATACCTATCCAAATAATTTGCTCGCAGAGCTTAGCTGTGATAAGGTGAAACCGACTTTATATAGCTGACTGATTAAAACCAAACTTATCAGATGAAATGAACACTTGAACATAAGCGTGATGACAACTACCTAGAATGACAGAAACCATTTTTGTGAGAAATGTATCTGGCTTGTACTGATGTTTTATTTTGGCCCATGTCCCATTTGCTAACATGAGCCATTTTCACATATGATCTCAATGTCTGGAGCCTCGAGTCCCGGAGCTGAGTCCGAAATCACCCACTATTCACTACATAGTTGACTATATAGTGAACTTGCCATTTTGTAGGGCTGTCCAAATGTATAATGAGAATTATTATACCCTATATAGTCCACTCAAAGTATCCCGAAATGCATTTTGAAAAGTAGTGTACAACCGATGCCGTATATACCAGCATGCATTGTGCTGATAGAAAAAAAAGTTCTCCATCTGATTATTGAACAGCAGTGAGGTAATTAACGGCGCCAAGATAATGATCGGAGTAGTGTTTGAAAATCCTTTTGTTTAGCTGGTGAGGTCACTATATAGTCCTGTTCACACAACTCTCTAGATAGGGAGTGGTGAATGAGGGGTGATTTCGGACACAGCTTTCATAAATGTAGCACACAACAGGACATTGTCCATGTGAGATGTATTTTCATCTGCTGGAACTACCGCTTTGTTTAGGCAAGGAGTGGCACATCCTTAAAGCTGCAATAAGAATAAAGCTGGTGAAAGATAATTGATTTTAGAGTCCCATAGAACGTTAAATACTGATGTTTAGCAATTAAAAATGACCATACTTGCACGCTTGGCCGGACTGGCCAACAAAACACACATTAGAGAAGCTCAGGTTTCAACAAACACATAGGGAGTGTGACATTAACCTCTGCTCAGTTATTGAGGAGTTATTGCATAACATTATTCCACAATATTTGCTGGTATATTAATGTTTAAATGTTGTCAATGTTAAACAATTAATATTGTCTTTTATGTGAGTAGAAAAGACTATAAAGTGGCTAAACGTGCAATGTCATTAGCCCCCACTCACTGTGAATCCTATGTCCACATGGCCTTAATCAGACATTACACATGATTTGTACCAGGGAGCCAGCAGGATGATAAGTCTGAACCGAATGATTCACAGGGTTGTGTTCACCCTGTTAATGTCCGGACATCTTAGTTTGTGAATGCAGCTATGGAGGGTGTGGGATTAATGGACTATGGCGATATAAAGAGAAAGGCAATTCTCAGTCAGATTTATAGTGTCACAATATACTCTAAAACCTGACTGTATATTGTAATGCATACTTTGATAGTATTTAGGAAAAGGATTAACTTTATAACAGAGTGAAATAGTAGACAAATGTGCTTTTTCATAAATCGTCTTACAAAAGCTCTAAATGCAACTCTTGCTGCTTTCTTAACTAACTGTAACTTCTGTCTATATGTCTTTGGTTTCAGGGAAAAGAAGAAGTCAAAGTAATGTGGACCCCTTGCTCAATATGGTAGGTCCTAACCCTCCTAGATGAAATAAAGTGGTGTAATGGACTGGAACCAGGTTCATACATTGACAACACAGTAGTAACCGCCATATTTTGAATGAGGTTATTTGGACAATCATGTTAAGACAAAGATTTTCATTGTTTTTAAGATATAATTCTGTACATGTGTAGAATGACATATAAAGACAGAGGGCATGTTTCACGTCATAGCTGAGGTTATTCTTTTAACTTTTATTGTGTGTGTTCTTCCTTTCGTTCCTGGACAGTGGCAAAGTGTGGAATGACACCTGGGAGCCAGCACAACAATATGCATGACTCCATGCCATGGCAACAGCATCACATCCAGAAACTGACAGTTTTGGCACAGTTTCTACTAATAAAGAGCATGCTGTCATTTATAAATTGTTTCTTGATCATTTCATTGATGTTCACTTTTGAAATAAAGTTGTTGTTTTTTTCAACACAGTCGATGTGTGCTGTTTAAGTATTATCAGTTTTGATAGGAATGCCAATCATGATAAAACACTGCCTGTGCTTTTATAAGCAACATATGCCTTCACTGCCAGTTTGAAAACAGTCTACAAACACCCTGAAATAAGTTTTAGACAACATGTTACATCTACCGCATTTCATAGTTTATGTGTTATGTTTTGTTAATTAGTTGATTTTTGCCACCTTATCGTTATGCACATACATGCAGGTAAATGGCTGTTCATAAATGTATTTGGTAATGATTACACTGCACTGTAAGAAGAAAACTGACATTACAGTTTACCCTATCTGATGGGGTCTCATTAGGATTGAGTGAGACATTCAATTCAATTTTACTTGTATAGTGTTTAAACAATTGAAGTTTTCCCAACGCACTTTACAGAGCATGAACCCTGTATAACAACTTGGTAGGCAATAGGGCCAGGGAAAAACTCCCTATTTGACATGAAGAAACCTTGAGTAGTTACCAGACTCAAATGAGGTACCCATATGCTTGTGACTGGCTGGGTATAATATAACAATTAATATAATAATTAGTCATTTAGCTGACGCTTTTATCCATTGTGCCTTACAATTGGCACACAATTGCCTTACAATACCAGAGGTTGCACGTCTCTGGAGCAACTGGGTGTCTCGCTCAGGGACACAATGGTGGACTGGAAATTGAGAAGAACACGGAATGCCAATGATCCTGCATCAATGATTTTGTACCTCTAGCTCTTCGGAGAGATCCATTGTCAACCTACTTCAAAATGACACACAGATTGGATGATTGACTGTGTGCAGCAGGTTGATGGAAATAGGCAGCTATAAGCATAGGGCCTCTAGAAGTACTGTAGATTAGATAGAAAGACTGCAGCAGCAGCATGCCAAAAAGGAATCTTAAAGTTAGAAATAAATAAAATATCTGGGGTATTGTAAATAATAGCCTATAAAAGCCAACAAACTGCAAAGTTGAAAGGGTTGGCCCTTAAACCAATCTCTTTAGGCCTGTAGTAATTCCATATAATTATTTATTATTATTATAGTTATTACATGAAGCTGACTCATTTTGCTCACATAAAAAGATAAAAACAAACAAACAAACAAAAAACAAGCAAAACGCTTCATTGTATCTTCAAAGTGCTCCTTGAAGCGTGGCCCTAGATATCATATGAACCAAGAATGCCAAAATTAAAACTTTGGATTAGAGCCGAACCAAGTACATTGTTGGAAAGGTCTCGCCCTGGAGAGTAACATATGTCAGTAAAAAGATTCTTCATGGCTCCTGCTTTGATATATTGACCTTTGAACCCTGACCTCAGTGCATATATTAAGTTCTATAATTAAGCAAAAAAAATAGATACAGACATGGGACCAACTGTTATGGAAAGCTCTTGACCTCATCTAACATGTCAGTGTGGTCAATAACAGGGGGCGCATATATATAGGTATCACATTTAGGTAAAATAGATTTTCACCTATTTCACAATTATATATTTAAAATCTGATTACACACATGTGTGTATCATCCCCTTAAATACCACAGTAAACTCTCAATTCAGTATTTACAACTTCCAATTCTAGGAAGAACAGTAATGTAGACTAAAAACTACAATTCCATACAGCCGTGCTATGCAGCTTGATAAAATAAGCGCCATATTTGTAGTTTTTTTGGTTCATAAACCCTAGTCTATACCAATTAGGGTTGTAAAAACACATATCAGCTTAATATATAAAAAGTATATTACAGTCAAACTAGTGATTACACTGCATCTATCGAAATAGCACGATTGCTGTTAACTTAAAGTAAATATCGCGGTTGATTTAAGTTATTTTAGCAAAAACACAAACTTCCGCATGACGTAAGTGAATATCAGCCAATGGGAAAAGTGAAAAATTCCACGCGCCATGGGGTACGTACCATACGTGCGCGTCGCAGTTAGATTTTTGTGAACAAGGTGCACGACACGTCAGCCTACGGCATAGACTCGACTCCAGAAGTATAATTCACAGATTGAACGTGCCCCCGGATTACTGACAATCACAAATCACTAACATGCCAAAATAAACTATGTGGCACAGTCATAGACTGTAGACAGTACGCCTGCTTTATGTTAATTTCAGTAATTATTTTGATTGTAAAATATTTTAACTATGACTAATTACCTATTTAGTAACTACTTTTCAATAGATAGTGTGCTATGAAAATGACTGAAAACATGGTCAGGTATCATTGTGGGTACAGTAACTTCCCAATTCCTTTTTTACAAATTGAAAATAGTAGCAGTACCCCTCATTTAAACATTTTGAGCCCAAGCATTGTTTACAAATGTGTCCTTTCAAAAACATGGTAACAGAAACAATTATATAGAACATGTTTCCCACAGTTGGCTATACCAAGTATTTAGAAAGCCAAAGATAACATCTAGAGAAAGTGTGTTTATTGTTCAATAACATCAAGTCTTAAGAGTTTTTTTGGGGGTCAATTGCCAGGGCAGTTCATAGCTCAGGAAAATCAGACTGGTAGTTAGACTAATCAATTAATCTGCAACATGGCATCATGACATAGAAACATACTGACAAGGTGAAAACACACGCCTCTTTCATCTTTTAATGACTACAGAACCAAGGTCTGTGGAATTTACTTTCAGTACATCATGGTAAGCTAAGTTCAGTGTCAGAAACTATGACCCTAGGCAACACAGTAAATAATACACATTAGACATAATAAACAATCAGTCTTCATCTGAAAGGCATCTTTTCAGACTCCTCTATAGTACATTCAGTCTTCATCAGAAGTGCTGGAATCCAAGTCAGCTGCATCATCTTCTGACATCTCCTCCTCCGACGAGTCCATTTCCAGAAGTGGTTGATGGCTAAGGATTCTACTGTAAAAGCCCTTGACTTTTACCATTTCTGCTTTCAGTTCAGTTTGTTTTTGAAGAACCAGACATTGTAGTCCTCTTTGTGCATCCTCAGACTGGTCAGCAAAAGAGGCTGTAAAAACAAAGGATTTTCATATTATCATAAACACTATTCTTAAAGTCAATAATGACACTTCAATAAGTATTTACAAAGTAGGTTTCAATAGTCATATTACAACAGGGTTGTGAAATGAAATTTAGATACAAGCTTCAGAGGGCAGTTAAAAAAAAAAAGAAACAAAAAAGTCAACAGTCAACACTTGCTGGAGCAAGCTATTGCTATCTGTTCTGTCTGCTCAGTACTGGAGGTTGAGTACTTTGGACGCTGACATTTGCTAGACTGTGACAGCCTGTTGGATTTATTACGTACCTAATCTAGTTTGCCTGGTTTATGTTTAAATTTCAGATTTCAGGAAAGTAAGCAGACATTTCCCTTTCAGTAGAAGAATGAAAAAAAAAAAAAAAAAACTCTAGTGACAAATTTTGCACAGATACAAATTAGTATAGTCCAGATCTGATATTTCAGGAGACATACATACTTTCAGTGGAGGGGATCAGTAGTAAAAAAAAAAAAAAAAAAAAAAAAAAAATAGCGCTTACAGTTTGAGGAGAGAGTTGCCAGCTTCATAGATTGTGCCTTCATTGCTGTCCAGTGTTGCTGCATCTCTTTACAGATAATCATTTCCTCCTCCTTCAGGCGTCGCACAGCCATAACCTTCTCGAACACTGTTCTTTTGGTGTGAAGGTTTGCAGCAGCTTCAATTCATCAACATCAAAACAGAAGACATTAGAGTTAGAAGTTTTGTTCTTTGAATGAATACAAATAACATTATGCAAGTAGTGCTCAGATATAGATTTTATTTAATGGAGAACTTACTTTCACTTATGTTGTTCCAAGGCCATGCATCAGTCAGGACACTGGCATCAGTGGACACAATTCGCTCAGATGGTTCAGCCAAGTTGTTGTACTCACAAATGGTCGCTGCCAAGTGTTTTTTCTCATCAAGAATTACTTTTCGAATCTTGTGACGCCTCTTGTTGCTATCTGCAACAACAAAAAAGTCAGAGTATGTATGTATTTAGAATCAAATCCCAATTGTGACACTTTTAGCAGAGTTTCATTTTTGGAAAATGTGAACTTTATTTCTTTAACCAACCTGGATCAGATTTTGGGGGGTTTTCTGAACTCCTGTATAGGTTACCATGTGCAGTTTCTAACAAGGAAAGTGTCAAATGTCTGCAACTGTGACCTACCAGTTTGTTTGTAAAGATTTTGGGTTCGCACTTTGATGATGACTGCTAACTGCTCTATTCGTGCCTGTAATGCCCCAAGGCTGCCATCACCTGGATCAGTTTCTAAATCAGAGTCACATTATTGAGTAAACACATAACCACAATCATTCTATTACATTCAGCAATCATTTTTCTTTAAGCACAATTATGGTTTCACTATGGTTCACGTCGGCTCTGTTGTGTAACCCCATAACCTTCCCAGGAATTTCAATGACAAGACCACTGCTATACAGTGTGTGCTATTTAACATAATTCCACGCAAATGTGCCGATAAAGCAAGCAATGCAACCTATCAATAAACCAACTCACCCTCAGCCCATTGCTGCACATCAGACACCCATAGCTGCAGTGTGTCGTCATCTACACCAAGCTCATCTTTGGTAGCATTCAGGATGTACACTTGTTCTTTGAGCATCCTTACAGTCTACAATAACAAATGTCCTTTCATGTATGCATGTACATTATTTGTTTTTATTTTTCATTATGATATCAACATCACTGTTGAAAAATGTACCTTGGCGTATCTCTGGCTTAAAGTGCGGCCCATATTCTTGACTTTCTTTTTATTCCACCCGGAAGCCAGAAGGGTCAGCATGTTTGTTCTTCCTGAATTCAATGTCAGTACAAATTATTAACAACAATAAGCCCCCCCCCCCCACTTCCCACACACACACACACACACACACACACACACACACACACACACACACACACACACACACCTGCTTTGGACATGTACTTGGTTGTGATTGCTGCCCTGGACAAGAAACTGTTCACTTGCTCAACCTCTTCTCCAATTGTTGAGCCTGCACCTTCCTGAAAAGTGCCTCCCCATTTGATCTAATAAGAAGTGCGTACAATACATGTTATTTCTAAATTACTCAATGACTCAAATGACTACTAACTTAGTCATTAAAGTTGCAATTGTACCTCGCATTTCCAAGTGTGAGCCTTTGCATGCATTACAGACAGGAAAGGACGCATGGACAGGAGCTTCCTCATCTCAGGGCATTGCTGAGCCACCTTGGACAAATATGGGAAATATTTGCATGCCACATCGGAGCAAAGGAATGTGATGTTTCCTGGGGCGTTTTCTGCTAACGTCCTTTGGAGGTAAAGAGGGTAGGCAAAAATCTCCCCTCAATACATATTTAGTGCTCCAAGGAGGACTCCATGGCGACAGACAGCAATTTCCAGACCTTCCTCATCCAATTTGCTGGTGTTTTTCCTGGAAGACTCCTTAGCTGCTCTCCAACTTGAAGATCCACATGACCCTTTTCCTGAGATCTATAAGTTCAAAGATTATAACATAAAACTAAATGAATTTTTAAACCCTTTAAGAATTGTGACTGTCAACAGGTTCTCAAAGTTACATGATGTCTTCTGTTTGCAGAACTAGGATAAACTAGTTTAACATGTATTGAACCTCCAAATGTATGGATATAAAAAGCCATCACTGTCCTTTTGAAATAGATAGAGAAATTAAATCTGAGCTTCATAAAGTTTTCAGGTATGCCTTTCCTACCTTAGTAGGAAAGTAGTAAGTAATTTCAAAAAGACATTAAACCCTGGAGAAGCCTAAACCAAGCAACTCTAAGAAATATCAGTAATTTCCTGCACAGGTTACACTTTCTGTTCTTGTTAACTGACTCTTTCATGAAAAATACGTCTCTATGATTATGTTATTTTACTTAAAGTAAATAGTGTCAAAACAGCAGTGAGACAAAAACAAATATTGAAACTTGCATGATTTGTTTGTCTGTGGATGTTGTCAACAAACTCAGCAACCTCCTCATCTTTATGAATAAAGACACCTTCAAAGTTGCCTGGCTCTGAAGTGCTGAAACAATACAGTGAGAGCTGTTCAAACAAACAATCTCCATTTTGCATACACAGTTGACATGGGCTACTAGTTAACTGAACCCATATATCTAATGCATAAAGTAAAAAATATAATTTCATATTGAAATATCTAAGTTTTGGCTCCTTAACCTGATTTGGCTACTAAACATTTTAAGTTTAGGAACAAATAGTTAGGAATACTTTTTTGGTCTAAAACCCTAAATGTGAAATACCTTGCATTTGATTTGAAGCGATAAAGCTTGCGGTTTCCGTCAACTGACACTGCAAGCATCTCTGGAGTGCAGGCAGGGCAGTCAAAAGATTTCTCGTGGAATATCTTCTCCGAGATATCTTCTATTGAAAACTCACTCTTCCGAAGCGCCCTGTTCTTTCATCAAGCATTTTGATGTACGCCTTAAGTGATACACCTGGTGCGGCCATCTTAAGGTCGTAGAAAGACTGAAAGACATCAGTGGTATACAGGGTGCAGAAATTCATGGTGCCTGGCCAGTATCCATCACGCTGGATGTCCTTAATGGTGGGGGACCATGTTAGGCAACAGCTGGTGCAACTCAAAGCTGGCAATACAAGGTTGTAGCGACCTGTAGGGAGCATTAATTCAAATGAATAAATTAAGTAATAGTGTTAATTTACCTCAACAGAAGAAGGAAACAGGCTGTTGTTTCGAATTCCCTCATTCTGATAAGTTTAAATGGTTATAGGAAAAGATTGCAAGGAGATGTTGCGGAAAACACATGATAATGCACTTGAAATGTAGGTACTGCCACCTTGTCGTGCTCGTGCATTACATTACATTACGTGATACATTAACACACATACACCCACAGTGAAATTGGGCAAAACCCCTTTGCTAAACCCCACAACTAGGCACAACACTGGCAAGTGAGCAGAGCAGATAGAAAAATGTCAACAATATGCCTCAGTTTAGCTGTAAGTGTACAGGGTAAGTTACAGTGACTAAATAATAGAGAATGCAACTCTGCAGCTTCTCAAGATTAAAGCGAAGCTACCATGTGTAAAATGTCCACTTACCATTTATGGTAATGACAGCCACATTTCTGCCAGGTGACGCATGAATGTTGCCTGTTAAACAGCCACACACACGATCTGGTCTCTGTATAGGTAGCAGTTGTGCTATCAAAAAAATTAAATTGTGTATTGATTAGATACCCAAAAAAAGCACACACACTAACTTGTTCTGCAAATATTAAAGCAACACCAAGTAACTTTTCCTCTGCGGTCGCCCTACAGGTTGGAAGCGGAATTGTCCATTACTGCTGTCGTAAATAATTTAGCCTACCGCAGCCTACTGTCGCACGCACATGCTCTGTTTATCCAGCATCGGCTTTGGAATCAACAATGGCCACAGACAAGGTAGAGTATGATGCATGATTTTATGAAAGTATGATGTAACGCTTGCCGTAAAGCAAGTCAAATTTGTATTAACTTAAGTGTTGCTTTAACTATTCAACTAAAAATATGCATTGCATAGAGAATTTGAAAAACATCAACATTTGGTTTCTTAATGTGAATCCAGTAACAGGAATAACACGTTTCATACATAGTAAGGCATAATACTTGGAAATGGTCTTACCCATTTGCTGGCGCAACTCTGACAAAGGCTGCAAAAACCCTCCAGTTAGTGACTCTCTGTTGTGCAAGACAAAGCGTGAATGAACAGCAGTATCACAGTCCTCACAAAGGAACGGGAAAGGCAGGCAGTCCAGACACCTCACAACAGCTTGTTTGCCACACTGACACCCACAATGTGGATGTGGATCTTGGGTAGCCAGCATATTTTCAACAAGAAATGGCCTGGCCTCTTTCCACTTTTGTGAAGAGACTTTGTTTCTGATCTCCCAGTCAGTAGCAGCTGACTCAGGTGATGCCTCACAAGTCACTGCTGTATCCTCTAATGTAATGTCTACTCCATCCTCAAGCAGCTCAAGGAGCTCCTGACGAAGCACTTCAGTTTCAGATCCAAACAGAAAAAGAATAAAAATTAATAAACTTCGGCAATAAACCAACTCTATTGTTTCAAATTTACAACAGCTCATACATTTCTACCTAAACTTAAAACTGTCAAGAAATGACATCTAAACTAATATGTAAGGGATAATGTATAGCGAGGCAGTTTTTTGAATAAAGGGTTTTGAATAAGCCTGAAGGGTTTGTATTCGCTATAACAATCGCCTCGCTATACATTATCCAGCTTATTACATGGCTACCTACCAAATAAATCAATAATTTGACACAAAATATTGATTTAAAAAAGAGTTTATTGATTAAAAACAATTGTATTGCTTCCGCTAAAGAAAATAGTCCGTTCCGTTTCTGAACTGCGCCCATGGCAACGGTGTGTTATACTAAGCAGTGTCTGTTATCAAGACATAACAGACTGCATTCTACATTGGAATTCTACCAAGACATGTAATAAAATATAATATAATACAATATATAGTATAATCTATCCAGGCAATTACAATACACTATGCTTTAATTATGTACCCTTTGTTAGGTTGACACTGGCAACAACATCAGTAGGTGCCGCACATCTGGGTTGTTCTGTGTTAACAATATTGTTTTTAAGGAAATACAGGTGGCAAAGACATGCAGGCTTTATAAAGGAGACTATCAGTTTTCAGTACAATTCTGACAATAACATTTGCTCTGTTTTATTAACTGATGGTATTGCTGCTGAGACCGGAAACCCTTCAACATGACATAAGGAGAGAAAAAAGACAATCTGGACCTTTGAAACTCCTTTTCACAGACTTTAATAAGGTTATGGAGATTAAAACCATGTTAATATCAATCTTTATTCGTTTTTCATTAATCACAAAATGTGTTTTTGCTTTACCTGTCACAGTGCGTTGATGTTGTTTGGTAGTTGGCGCTGAAAATGACATTAAGACAAATTTAATTTGTTAATTAAACAGAAAGGAGAAATATAAGTAGGACTACTAACCAGATGACATTCCACTGGCTTTCCTACTGGATGAAGGCCTTTTAGGAATAGCAAACCCATGCCTGTCACGCTTCTTCCATTGGACAGGGGTTGGGTTGTGTTCCCTCTGTGCCTTGAGTTCCTTCTGAGCCTCACTCTGTGTAATTCAACAAGACACAAAAACGCAACACTCAAAATAATGAGTCAATAATTTAAGTGTAAAATAATTTTCTTTAACGTTTTGCCATAATGCAACACTTAACTTACCTCCAAAACCCCAAGAACTCCGTTAACATCCTGAAGCTCCTCCTCCAACTCCAAATCTTCAGCATCAAAATCCAATCCACTCATTTTTCTCACAAACTAAACAGGAGAGATAATATTGACAGAACATATCTGTAACATTAAAATAAACAGATAGCTCACTTAATGCATCTTCATAGATTGTACTACTCGGGTGAAAATGTAAAGCAAAACAAATATGAAAATACATGCAAAGTTATAACGTGAGGTTATAATGTCATAAATTAACCACGTTGCCATTTTTTTTTACAAAAATACCAGAATATCCATTTTACACACTCCCTTTAATAACGTTACAATATATCATATTGTAATGCTCGTTTTGTGGCCCATACAATTAATTAATGTTTAATTAATGAAGTTGCCCCAACTTCATAACAGATTGCAACAGTCTTCTCAACAGATTAACCTGCAGCCATGTGTTTCCCTTACGGTAGAATTTAGCTAGCAAGCCCGTTAGCTAGTTTAAATAGGCCTAAACTACTTTGAAAACGAGTCAAAGATTTACATTTAAATGTTTTACTTCTTGAAAAAGGTTTGCAAGATTTTATCAAATCAAGCCAGAAACGTTGTATTTCTAAAACATCTGTATATCACCAGAACTTAAAAAATAGTCAAAGTTTGACTTACCCGTCTCAGAAAATGCGCACGAAGAAAAAACTCCCATAAAACCATGAAACTCTGGTGCATTGGTTGCTGACCCCTGACCCTGTCAGTGTCTCCATAGCAACGGATTATGGGTAGTTCCATTATCTTCTGCCAAATATTTTATCGAGATTAATTTATTATTAATGGTGAAATGGTAACGTTTGTGGCTAATGGTAGGCTGAATATAAA
Organism: Gila orcuttii; assembly: GCA_026230005.1. Lineage (NCBI taxonomy): Eukaryota > Metazoa > Chordata > Actinopteri > Cypriniformes > Leuciscidae > Gila > Gila orcuttii. Next base: position 10,793,367 of record JAPDVR010000001.1, on the reverse strand, counting down.
TATTAATAATAAAATATTTTTTAAACCAATCAATATATATATTATGTTAACATATATTCATGACGCTGTTGTAAAGTAAAAAAAAGAAATGACCATAACATTTTCATATTGTATTGTAGATTATCAATCTCATTTTTGTGTTGAAATATATCAAAATAAAATGATATATGTATATATATATATATATATATATATATATATATATATATATATATATATATATATATATATATATATATATATATATATATATTAAAATCTAAAAAAAACATTTGAATTGACAGTGAGGACACTTCCGCGGTAACGCCAATCCAGTTTGCCATGCCCTGGGCGTCCAATAGGACCGCGGATGGGTTTACATTGGAGTTAGTGGAAAGCTCTGTGCGTCTCATATTGACGCTAAAGGGTGCCATGGGCGTTGGTAGTAGACGCCGACGGACGTGACAAAAGCGTAAGTATATGACGCCCTGGGAATGAGAACGGGTTGGAATTACACTGCGCAAATCGGATGAAGAAGGGTTGGCTCTCCACAGAACATAAAATATTCATTTTATTTTATTTTTCGTGTTAGCATTTATGAGGAAAAAACAATTTTACAGACGTGACAGTTCTCCGTTATGGACGCAACCGCTCTGAAGCAGCACTAAAAGACTGCTTTAAAACTTTCACAGAGACCTTACACAGAAAGCCTTTCTTTAAAGTGAATTTCGTTTTGTATTAATTGTATCTTAATTTTAATCAATGTTTCATCAACCAATTGCCTGGATTTAATAATTAAGAAGTAGGCTAAATATAGCAGACAATTATAATCATGACACGGAGGTGCCGGCGCGTGAACTGGAGCGCGTCTCATAAATGAACCGAAACTCAGCGTATAAGGTAGCCTATTCACGGACCTGAAAAATATATCTATATTGAAATGTCTACTTGTAAACAGAACAATTCAAAACAAAAGAAAACAGACTGCTCTCTGCTTATGAAATGAAATGTGCATTTCTCTCTGGTGCATTCACTAGCCTACTGCGAAGATCGCGAGTCAGCAGCATCGTCAACTTAATCTTGACTTTATTAATAAACAATTAAAATGTCTCCTTGCTATATTTGACATATTCATAATCATTGCTTTTGCCGGTTCTTTGTGACAGCTTTTGGGTGCTTTACCGGCAGCGCCGCCGCCCTTACATGAACGCGTCACCACCGCATCAAAAACATGATTGCGTGATGAAAACATGAAAAATACCACATAAACATAGCCTAACTGTTTAGAAAGAAAACACAGAACGAATAGCCTAATGCGCATACGTCCATCTCGCGAATGTATAGTCTTCTTCATGCCATCTTCACCATTAGCCGCTTTTCCACTGGCCAGCGCGAGCACAGAGGCCGAAATCATACCTCACGGCACTCCTGTAAAAAATAAATCGCTATACAAATATATCAGACACTGCCATTTAGTCCTTATTTACAGACTTGGACACCACACGCGGCTATTGACTGACCACGAACAGGTAATTTAGCCTACTTGCATTTTTCATTCGTTAATGTCTCGCGGTCTTGCTGTTTTTTGTTGTTGTTTGTTTTACAATTAAAACTAAAAGTCTGTTGTAATGCAAGCCTTACTGAACATGTACCGAGTAAAATATAACTGAAAATTGATTAGTAATGCCTTACACTACTGCGTTACAGCAAAAAGTAATATGTTACTGTAATGCATTACTTTTGTAACTCGTTATTCCCAACACTGTTGCTGACTGACTAACAATTGGCCGCTGTGCAACAATTAAGGATTAAGAATGCATGGTTGCATTCTGATGCTGGAGTGGACATTAAAGTCCCTGTAAAGGCAATTGTAAAAAAAAAATTCTAAACACATTATAAATGTTAGAAATGTATTGCTAACATCAAAATACTTACTAAAATATAATTAATATTATTTTATTGAATTTGTATTAGTTGTTTGAAAAGTTAAAAAAAATCGGTCGGTCTTAACGCAAGTTACAACCGGCAAGTCGGTCAGACTAAAAGGGAAAAAAAATTAAAAATTGGGTCGGTCCTAAATTGACAGGGTCGGTCGGGTTACGGCAAACAAGAATATTTTTAAGGATGGCCTTACCCGCTAAAATGTCACGATTCCAACAACACATGATAATAATTTAGTTACAAAATAAGCAGGACAAAACGAAAACACAGATACTTACAAGACAAAAGTAGGTCTTTATTTGACCTCTTTTCTTCGACCATCAGGTAAGTGAATGCAATGCTGAGGGATCGCGAGAACAGTGATCTCTACTAACTATCAAGTCTCGCGGTGCCAGTAGTTATGTCTCAGTAGGGCTGTTGCCATCTAGCGGTTGAGAAATGTAAGTGCATTTTTATGTCATTTAAAATTAAAGACAGTCAAACAATATCGTAGATTGTGTATAAATGTTATGTGTGACAGCAAACATGAAGCTGCGTGTGCGAAAAGGAATTGTAAGACTATTTTGGCTATACTAATCGCTGGTGTAAATCAGGGCTATAGCCAAGCCGTTAAACGTAGACCACTGATTGCCTCGATTTCACCGGGTGGGCTAAAAGCAGACTGCACATCGCCCGTGTTATAAGTGTTATAAGAATCATGATAAACGGGGGTAATTTCAATAAAGAGTTAAATAGATTAATAAAAAATTCACCGAAATTGAATCAACAAACATCAAATAAACCTTTTTCATTTTTTGGAGTCAGATGAAACAGAGGTAATTAAATTAATTTGCCACACTGAAAAGACAATTTCACACGCAGTAATCCTTCAACCGCTTATCGGAAACTTTCGTTGGACCTATTGGGCAGGCTTACACTGGTGTTCGGCTATGGGACAGTCTCATGTGTTATTGTACTGAGGGATCAACTTCCATATTATATTTAGGCTATTGTTTAGTTCTAGGTTTAAGTTGGTGGGCCCTTTTGCCAAACACTGCAGTACAACCTTATCTCTATTCTGTCAAAAGTCAAAAATCGCTAACTGACTGTATTTACAAAACATTATTTAGATATCAGAATCCAATTAACTTTTATATCACACAGACAGACAGACAGACAGTATAAATGTATAAATTACAGTATAAATGCATAGATATGTACCCTGTAATTATTTTTTAAAAGTCTATACGTATTGGTAAGGCTACACCATTATTACAAAAAGGTACACAGTGTATGTAGGCCTGTCGCGATAATCAATAAATCAATTAATCGCACGATAAAAAAAATGAGCTCGATCATTTTTCCGGCCGCGATAATTTCCATTTGCATGCTTGCTTTGTTTTCCTCGTCTCTCTCTCTCTCTCTCTCTCTCTCTCTCTCTCTCTCTCTCTCTCTCTCTCTCTCTCTCTCTCTCTCTCTCTCTCTCTCTCTCTACCAAAGAGACTGGATGACAATATCAACGCTGACCGCCACACATTGATTTTCGAATGTTTTTTTTATTATTATTGTTTTTTTTTTAACTGAGCCTATTTACAATCGTATTTGATTGGAAAGCGCCGTAGCGCAAGCACTACCTCTCGCTCGTCCCTCTCTCTCTCGCGCGCGCGCTCTCTCACCCTCATATGAGGCGCAGTCTAGGGCTTAAATCAAACTTCATTCACGCACACATATATGAAACACTTGCATACACATATATTAAGTAGTCAAACATACATATATACTGCTGAATGCTCAAACAAATACATATGAAATGCACAACAAAGCCCTCACGCACATACACGCAAACTCTACACACACGAGATGCGCGCACACACAAACTCTCCACGCACATAGCCTACTCATATGAGACACGCGTGCGCACACAAACTCTCCACGCACATATGAGACACGCGCGCGCGCACACACAAACTCTCCACGCACATACTCATATGAGACGCGAACACACACAAACTCGCGCACAAACTCAATGAGACGGAGCACACACACAAAAACTCTCCGCGCAAATACTCATGAGACGCAAGCACACATACACACACACAAACTAGCGCACATACTCATATGAGAGGCATGCTCACACAGTACATGATGCATATGATTCTCAGTGTGAATGGAAGTCACACATTGGTAAGTGCATTTTTGTTAACAGAGACATAAGCCATTGCTTTTATTGTTTTTGGTTGTTTTGTTCATTAAAATAGTCTTTAGAAATAAAGTTTATTGATCTTTGAAAAGGTGTACCTACATTATTATGCCATTATCATTATTTTAGATGAAAACGGTCTCAGAACGACAATATTATCGTTTATTATCAATATTATCGTTTATCACAATAATTTCTTGGACAACTTATCGTCCAGCAAAATTTGTTATCGTGACAGGCCTAAGTGTATGTTCTCGCTAAATTGCTCCCAAATGTAAGATTGTTGTATCATAATAGTAGAATAAGTACCCCTTAGTTCTAAAATACTTACTGTATAAATCATTTGTTAATTCTCCTGGTTGTTACCCCTTTATTCCCCAATACATATTGTTCCCTTATAGGTTTGATAGGTACACTATAAGTTATGCTGAAAAATGAGTATTAATTACGCAGTACTTTCTGGGCTGTAATCTAAAGCATTACCGAAATTTTCATTTAAATGATGCAATACTCAGCTCTCTTCTCTCTGATGACATATTGGAACTGTGTAAACACTTTACTAAAAACAACACAATCGTTAAAGGTCTGCTTTCTATTTGCATATTTTCCAGATATAATTCATCCTGACACACAGCTGATATAAATATCAGTCCACTACCAGGTCAGTATAAAATCTAATAGATACATTTCTGTCACTATTGCTAACAACACTGTATGTTTTCACTGAAGTCTGCACTTTCTTCTGTCTATTCATTTTTTAAATAAATCTTCATTGCACCATTTCACAGTTGTCCTTCATGTTCTTTAGATATTTGCACTTGTTTTGACTGAAAAGCAAGATGAACACCACGGTCTCTGTGAACCACACAGATCATTTTGCATTTACATGCATAGACTCTTACCCAGGGAGTTTCATTGGATTTTCTGTCACAGGATTGCAGATCTTTATCATACTGCCTATCCACGTCTGGGTCCTCTGGCTGGGCACAAGTGACATTAGAAAAGGGGGAAATCTGGCAATCTCAGATATCTTTACAGTCAGCCTGTCTGTATTAGAACTTTTGACTGTCATACATTTTGTGTTTACACTGGTTGCTTCTGCTCTTAACTATCAACACACAATGCTCATGTTATGTTATTTTCTGGAAGCTACCAGGTTGGACGTCCCTTTATGCACAGCTTGATTTGTGTTGAACACTACATAGCCGTGGCCCATCCAGCGATTTACCGCAACCCAGCCTTTGTGAAGCACAGATATATTAGTGCTGGACTGGTCTGGATGCTGACTTTGTCTTATGGAGGATTTTATGTGTTCAGCTTTCCAGATCTGCTGATTGCAGCCTACCTTGTCTTCCTCACAATCAATCTGTTGGTGATCACTGCTTGTAGTCTAGGAGTGCTCAAGATCCTGTTGAGACCAAGTCCTGGTGAAACACAGAAGGAAGAGATGCACCGCCAGAAAAAGAGGGCATTTGTAATTATCACTGGCATTCTAGTTTACATATCTGTTGCATATGGTCTGGATTTGTTCACTTACGCAATGAAGATATATATAACTTTTGATGCTTTCTGTGTGCTTTTGGGCATCAATTGTCACGGTTCATGGATTCAGTGACTCGCCCTCGCTATGTGTGTGTGTGTGTGTAGTACGAATGGGCGCGGCTCGTCAGCATTGCTCGTTACCCTCGCTGATGAGCTGAATTAGCGCCAGCTGTGTTGAATGAGAATGTCCTATATATTGTGTGTCATGTCGTCCCGTCTTTGTCAGATGGTTGTTGAGGTTCTCGGAGTTCACCTGTGTTTCTCCTCGATCTAGTGTTTGTTCCGGTGCTTTGGATATTATTCGGTTTGGAGTTCTTCTGCCTTTTGACTGTCCCTGACCAACGGTGGATACCGTCCTGTTCTGAGTTTTCGCGGCCTGACTACCGTCTGTACCTGTTCCTCGGATTCGTTCCAGCACAGTGGTTATCTTCTGGTCCTGATCTGTCTGCCCACGGAGACCTGCGCTATCGAGTCTGGTTTTCTTCATTCTGCCGGCATATTCGTCCGAGACTACTGCTCTCTCTCTCTGTGTTTAAATAAACACCTGTTCACTTGCAATTGAATCTACGTCTGTTCTTTATCATCGTGACAGAACCATCTGACCATTCATGGATTCAGCGAGTGCGGAGAACGTCGGGCAGATGGTGGTCGACAACAACGCCCGCATGGATCGCCAAGACGAACAGATTGGAGCTTCGGGTCGGGCTATCCAGGCTCTGGTAGCGCAGGTGTCTGAGCTCACCTCTCAAATACAACGTCTGAGGGGTCCCGCTGTGCCAGCACCGCCCCCGCCTGTTCCCCTTGCACCTCCCAACGTCAATCGTCCTGAGCCGCGCATTCCCACGCTAGAGAGGTATTCGGGTGAACCTAATTTGTGCAGAGCTTTCTTAACTAAATGCTCAATCTTCTTCTCTCTCCAGCCTGTGACATTTTTTTCGGAGGAGAGTAAAGTGGCACTTGTAATGACGCTGCTATCTGGACGCGCGGCTCAGTGGGGAACAGCGGTGTGGCAAAACCAACACGAGTGCTGCTCCTCGTTCCAAGCACTCGAGCAGGAGATGAAGCGCGTGTTCGACCGCGCGGTGGCCGGACGTGAGGCGGCTCGTCAATTGGCCGATCTTCGTCAGAACAACAGTTCCGTGTCCGATTATTCCATCCAGTTTCGAACATTGGCCGCCGAGTGCAAATGGAACGAGGAGGCACAGTGGGACCTATTCCTGCATGGGCTGGCTGACCGTGTTCAACGTGAAATCTACACTGTGGAACTACCGAAGACTCTTGATGGACTGATTGAACTGGCACTACGTGTCGATGCTCGTTTACAACAAGGAACGAAGCGTCAGTTCCAAGTTCCTTTGGTCGACGGAGGAGACTTTTCCGGTCTCAGAGGCACGAGCACGGTCAGCCCCTCGAACGATCCTGAGCCCATGCAGGTAGGTCGAGCTCGACTCTCCCGGGAGGAGAGAGAACACCGTCGCTCGAGAGGTCTGTGTCTCTACTGCGGGGAGGCCGGCCACTTTGTTTCCACCTGTCCTTTAAAAGGCCAAGCCCGGCGGTAGGATGGGGGCTACTGTCGGGCGGATTATTCCGGACCAGACCCTCGAGCGCCACCCTTCTCCCGGTGAGACTCCAGTGGGCAGACGGGTCCTTCAACGGCGAGGCACTGGTGGATTCTGGAGCGGAGGGGAACCTGATTGACTCTTCACTGGCCAGAAGACTTCACCTCCCCATCACGACCCTGAACCACCCCATCCACATCCACGCACTCAACGGACAGGAGCTCCCGGGAATCACTCACACCACTGGGGTTATCACACTCGTCACTTCGGGTAACCACACGGAGAGGATCTCACTCTATCTCACCCAGTCCCCTCACGCCCCTATTGTCCTGGGTCATCCGTGGTTGGTGAAACACGGGCCCCGGATAGAGTGGGGACAGAACTCAGTGTCCAGTTGGTGTGAACAATGTTATGCCTCGTGTCTTTCGTCTGCTGTTCCGTCTGTTTCTCGTTCTATGTTGCAGGAGGAGCCGGTGAATCTGTCTAACGTGCCACCGGAGTATCTCGACCTGAAGGAAGTGTTCAGTAAGTCCCGGGCTGCTTCTCTTCCTCCGCATCGTCCCTATGACTGTGCTATAGATTTATTACCAGGTATGTCTCCGCCTAAAGGCAAGTTATATTCACTTTCTGTTCCAGAAAGGGAGGCCATGGAGAAATACATTTCTGATTCTCTGGCAGCGGGGTTCATTCGTCCTTCCTCTTCTCCAGCGGGGTCGGGATTCTTTTTCGTGGGGAAAAAGGATGGGTCGTTGCGACCTTGTATTGATTACCGGGGGTCGAACAACATTACGGTAAAGAATACTTATCCTTTACCGTTGATGACTTCAGCCTTCGAGAGGTTGCAAGGAGCATCCATCTTCACGAAATTGGATTTACGTAATGCTTATCATTTGGTTCGCATCAGGAAGGGGGATGAATGGAAGACCGCGTTTAACACCCCCAGGGGGCACTTTGAATATTTGGTTATGCCGTTCAGGCTTTCCAACTCCCCAGCCGTCTTCCAGGCACTCGTCAATGACGTGTTGAGAGACATGGTAGACCAGTTCATATATGTTTACCTGGATGACATATTGATCTTTTCTTCGTCTCTCCAGGAACACGGTCAACACGTCAGGCGAGTGCTTCAGAGGCTGCTAGAGAATGGGCTTTTTGTCAAGGCGAAGAAATGCGCGTTTCATGCACAGTCTGTTCCTTTTTTAGGGTACATCATTTCGTCTGAGGGAGTGCGGATGGACCCTGAGAAGGTGAAGGCTGTGGTGGAGTGGCCAAGCCCAGATTCCCGTAAGGCCCTACAGAGGTTTCTGGGGTTCGCCAACTTCTACCGGCGTTTCATTCGCAACTTCAGCCAACTAGCCGCGCCTCTGACTGCCTTGACCTCCCCCAGAACGGCGTTCAGGTGGTCAAACACAGCTGAGGCTGTGTTTGCCAAACTTAAGGGCCGCTTCGTTTCAGCCCCAATCCTTATAGCCCCTGATTCATCACGCCAGTTTGTGGTGGAGGTCGACGCGTCAGAGGTGGGGGTAGGAGCAGTGCTGTCGCAACGTTCTCCCACAGACGACAAGATGCATCCCTGCGCGTTTTTTCCCATCGTTTATCTCCCGCCGAGTGTAACTATGACATTGGTAACCGAGAGTTGTTGGCGGTCAAGTTAGCGTTGGAGGAATGGCGTCATTGGTTAGAGGGGTCGGGGGTACCTTTTATCGTCTGGACCGATCACAAGAACTTAGAATACATTAGAACTGCCAAAAGATTGAACTCCAGGCAGGCTCGGTGGGCACTTTTTTTCGGACGTTTTGATTTTGTTCTCTCGTACCGCCCGGGTTACAAAAACATCAAACCCGACTCTTTATCTCGTATTTTTGACCGCTCCGAACGCCCGTCTACTCCCGAGTGCATTTTTCCCGAGACCCTAATTGTCTCCACACTCACATGGGAGGTCGAATCGAAGGTCAAGTCGGCCTTAGAAGGGGTAACGCCTCCGCCCGGGTGTCCACCGAACCGATTATTTGTGCCGGAGGGATTACGGTCTGACGTCATTCAGTGGGGGCATTGTTCCAACGTGGCTTGTCATCCAGGAGTCAATCGCACTAGTTTCTTAGTCAAGCAACGATTCTGGTGGCCTCGCATGGCTCGTGACGTCCACAGTTTTGTTTTGGCTTGCTCGGTTTGTGCCATTGGTAAGACTTCCAACCAACCCCCAGATGGGTTACTCCAACCGCTGCCTGTCCCTTCGAGACCCTGGTCACACATAGCGCTAGATTTTATCACCGGCCTCCCACCCTCCCAGGGTAACACGGTCGTTTTGACTGTGGTGGACCGGTTCTCAAAGGCGGCCCATTTCATTTCCTTGCCCAAATTACCCTCAGCCAAGGAGACAGCGTTGGCCGTCGTAGATCACGTCTTTCGTTTACATGGCCTCCCGACAGACGTGGTTTCCGACAGAGGTCCCCAGTTTGTGTCCAAATTTTGGAGAGAGTTTTGTAAATTACTGGGAGCGACTGTTAGTCTGTCCTCAGGGTTTCACCCCCAGAGCAATGGTCAAATCGAGAGAGCCAACCAAGATCTGGAAAGGACATTACGATGTTTAGTCTCTAAGAATCCTTCGTCCTGGAGTCAACAACTTTCTATGGTGGAGTACGCACACAACACGTTGCCAGTGTCGTCCACGGGTCTTTCTCCGTTTGAATGTAGTGTAGGATACCAGCCACCAATTTTTCCCAGTCTGGAATCCGAGGTCGCGGTTCCCTCCGCTTACGCCTTTATCCAGAGGTGTCAGCGCACATGGACCAGAGCCCGTGAGACTCTGCTCCAGGTGCGTGCTCGCACCAAGGCTAAGGCCGATCGCCACCGGTCTAAGCCTCCCGTATACGTCGTGGGTCAAAAAGTGTGGCTTTCTACCAAGAACATTCCGCTCCGCTCCGTCTCTAACAAACTTGCTCCTAAATTTATTGGCCCGTTCACTGTCGCCAAAATGATTAGTCCGGTGACAGTCCGCCTCAACCTGCCTCCAGCGTACAGGAGGATTCACCCCGCCTTTCCATGTATCTAAAATTAAACCCATGTTTCGTTCTACCATTAATCCGCCTGCCCCGGTTCCTCCCCCGCCGCGACTCGTAAATGGGGAACCAACTTATTCGGTTAATCGTATACTGGATTCTAGACGGAGGGGACGCGGATTCCAGTATTTGGTGGACTGGGAAGGTTACGGTCCGGAGGAGAGAAGTTGGGTTCCGGCTAGGGACATCTTGGATCACTCCCTTATCGATGATTACAATCGGCAGGTAAGGGGGTCTGAGAACGCCAGGCGGCGTTCTTAGGAGGGGGGGTACTGTCACGGTTCATGGATTCAGTGACTCGCCCTCGCTATGTGTGTGTGTGTGTGTGTAGTACGAATGGGCGCGGCTCGTCAGCATTGCTCGTTACCCTCGCTGATGAGCTGAATTAGCGCCAGCTGTGTTGAATGAGAATGTCCTATATATTGTGTGTCATGTCGTCCCGTCTTTGTCAGATGGTTGTTGAGGTTCTCGGAGTTCACCTGTGTTTCTCCTCGATCTAGTGTTTGTTCCGGTGCTTTGGATATTATTCGGTTTGGAGTTCTTCTGCCTTTTGACTGTCCCTGACCAACGGTGGATACCGTCCTGTTCTGAGTTTTCGCGGCCTGACTACCGTCTGTACCTGTTCCTCGGATTCGTTCCAGCACAGTGGTTATCTTCTGGTCCTGATCTGTCTGCCCACGGAGACCTGCGCTATCGAGTCTGGTTTTCTTCATTCTGCCGGCATATTCGTCCGAGACTACTGCTCTCTCTCTCTGTGTTTAAATAAACACCTGTTCACTTGCAATTGAATCTACGTCTGTTCTTTATCATCGTGACATCAATATGTGGTTGATTCAAGAATGTAGTTTAATACAGCCTTTTCTCTATCTGTCCAAGCTTGGCAAGTTTTCATGCATTAAAAAAGGTTCTCATTAAAACAACAGAAGGTTGGAGCTGTGGCTTTGGATATCACTTGGCTCTCAGATGTAAGACATAAGCTCCATTCTGGGTTGTGTTGCGTAACCATAAACTCTCCTTATAATTTTTTATTGGCCTCTATTGTTAAAAGAAATGTTTAAATATCCAATAAATAAATAAATGCCATTAAAAGCTGATAAGACGGTAACAAAATGGGACGCCTTTCCTATGGGCTTCAGTGTCCTTTGGTAGTGCTCTGTCTAATGTGAAATTAGCTCTAAAAGGATTCTTCAAATATTTTTTTTAGTTTTTTTTTTTTAGTATTAATAAATGTTTGCATTTAATGTAAGTAGATGATCTGAACAAAGTATATGTAACCAATAAAGAACACTAAATTCTACTGTGTGTTGTTATGGAAACTTTTGTGAATGTAAATTAAATCGTTGATTATTCATATTGCTAATGTATAAGGATTTTTTTAAAAATAATAAAGAGATGAAAAATTATATTTGGGCTATGCTCACTATATTGAGCAGTATATAAGTACTGGGACACCCCTCCAAATCATTGAATTCAGGGTTTCCAATCACTTCCATGGCCACAGTTGTATAAAATCAAGCACCTAGGCATGCAGACTGCTTAGTCAAACATTTGTGAAAGAATGGGTTGCTCTCAGGAGCTCAGTGAATTCAAGCGTGGTACCATGATAGTCCATTCGTGAAATTTCCCCACTACTTTATATTCCTTGGTCAACTGTTAGTGGTATTATAATAAAGTGGAAACAATTAGGAACAACAGCAACTCAGCCACAAAGTGGTAGGCCACGTAAAATCACAAAGTGATCACAGAACGTATGTTTGACAGGTCCCAACATAAAGTGCACTACAATAATCTAGACAGGAAAAAATATGTGTGGACAGCTTTTTCCAAGTCGCTGGCTAAGAGAATTGGTTTCAATTTGGCTATTGCTTTTAGTTAGAAGAAGCAATTACGAACCACCGTCTTTATCTGTCGATCAAAAATGATAGCTGAGTCAAAAATTACTCCCCATTTCTTTACTTGATTCTGCAGGTACCCCTTCCATGGGCCTAAGTTATCGATTACCATTTGGCTATCAGCTGTGCAACCAAAAATAATAATTTTCGTTTTGTTTTCATTTAATTGAACAAGAATTTCAGCCATCCACAGCTTTACTTCCTCCAGACACCTAAGGAGTATGGCATTGGAATCCAACTGCAAGTAGACTTGATTGTCATCTGCATACGATGGTAAGAAATACCATACTTAAAAATCATTCCCAACGGGAGCATATACAGTGAGAACAGGAGGTGACCCAAAATGGACCCTTGTGGGACCCCACAGTTTTGGTCGATCGGACCACAAGTAAACGAGAGAGGCGCATTTATGTTTACACCTGGTGTTTTAATCTGTCTCTTTTGTCCACTTTCAACCACTTATATCCTGATTTCTTCGAGGGGAGGGTCTATGAGCGGGTAGACGTATGGGCTTTTTCAGATCTTTCAATCTAATGGTCAAAATAAGCTCATGCAATTTACATATTTACACGACTAGAGATGATTAAGATCACGTCGAACACTGAGTGAGTGTTAGAAATCAGGAATGATGATAGTGCTTGGTACGGTTTTCGTCTTTAAATCAAACTTGGGTCTCCAGCCAAAGTTTAAATCACGTCTGGCTAGCACCCTTCTCATAATGTTTTTAAGCATTTGATCACATGAGCAATCCGGACAAGCTCAAAATGTTTTAGACCCCATTTACACCTGTATTTAACGTATTCCACATGTGATCCGATCGACCAAAAACGGTCGTTTTGTGAACTAGTTCTTTAGGTTTTTCGCCCTGATCGGAACCAAACCAGTGCAGGAAGATTCTGTGGAGTCTGGTTATCAATAATTAGAGAAAAAAAGTGAAATTTCCATTAATGTTCGCGACGGGACGCAAAAATGTTCGAAGTGGGCCACATTGCCACTTTTACTAAAACGGCTATAACTGAACGGAATGAGAGAACTTCACCAAACTCGGTAGACCTATGGACAAACTTAGTCTGTGATCACATGAAAAAGGACCACTTGGTGGCATTCAGTCTGATTGACTTGAAAAAAGGCATGCAGTGTCTTTGTCCAAGGTGAGGTGAAGGTCTTCTCCTTATAATTATTCCTATCCACACCTGGGATGGGGGGAGTTCTCTGGGTTCGGGCCAAATTTTGTTGGATCCATAGCCTTTTGAGCAGTTGTCACACAATAGTGCTTCAGGTGACCTGAGTTCGAGTCCTGGGTCGGGGTCCTTTCCTGATCCCCTTCTCTCCTCTCCTTTTAGTTCCTGTCGCTACACTACTTACACTGAAATCATGTAAATGTTTTAATGTTCTTGAAAGAAATCTCTTATGCTTTTCAAGACTGAATTTATTTGATCTAAAACAGTATAAACAATAATATTGTCAAATATTGTTATAAATTAAAATGAACAGGTTTTTTATTTGAATGTATTTTAAAATGTAATTTATTCTTGTGATGGAAAGCTGAATTTTCAGTATCATTACTTTCATCATCATTGCAAGTCTTCAGTGTCACATGATAATTCAGAAATTATTCTAATATGCTGATTAATATATTATCAATTATTAATGGTGCTGAATAATTAATGATGGTTCTTATTATCAATGTTGAAAACAGTTTTTGCTTCTTGATATTTTTGTGGAAACTTCCTTATTTTCTTGATAAGATTCTTTGATGAATATAAAGTTTAAAAGAACAGCATTTGAAATAGAATGAATCAGTTTAATGCATCCTTGTTGAATAAAAGTATTAAATTCTATTTTTTTAAATTATCTATCTTACACCAAACCTTTAAATGGTAATGTATTGCAGTTTATACAAAAATATAAAGCAGCACAACATTTTTCATCATTGATATAATAAGAAATGTTTCTTGCAGAAAATCAGCATATTAGAATGATTTCTGAAGGATCATGTGACACTGAAGACTGGAGTAATGTTGCTGTGCCATCACAGGAATAAATTACATTTTAAAATAAAAAATAAAACTTTTCACTATATTACTGTTTACTGTATTTTTCATCAAATGTAGCATTGGTGAGCATAAGACACTTCTTTAATAAAAAAAATATTATTCCAAACGTTTTACCGCCAACTGAAGGCAAAAAAGTCAAGCACTTCCCTAATACATTTACAGTTTTTACTCAAAATCGATAAAACAAATGGACACAATACACATCAATCTTATTGTCATTAACAAATCAGAGCAGTGAATATGATATTTACAGTCAAATTTTGCAATATAAAACTGTGAACACATACTCAAATTAACACATGTTGTTAAAATACTGCTTTTCATTCCATATTTGCATATTTTCCTTTCAGAAAGCACACATAGAGATACAGATGCAAACATATGTGACATATGTGATGAAACCAACGTGAGAGAATCGACACTGGAATCGCTCTTATCTGTCCAACATCAGGTCAGTGTAATTTATTGAAAACATTTCTTGGTTCTTGTTGTTTTACATTGGAATGTATGTTCTTTACGTTCTTTAGAAACTTGACTTCTTGAAGAGAAACATGAACAGCACCGTCTCCAAGAACCAAACATCTTCTTTTGGGGTCACATGCGCAGACTTCATCCCAGGGTATTCACTTCAACTTTCTGTAATAGGACTCGACTTCATTGTCCTCCTGCCCATCCAAATCTCGGTCCTCTGGCTGGGCACAAGTAATATTAGAATTAGGGGACGTCTGGCAGCCTCAGAAATCTTTACCATGAACGTTTCTGCACTAGAGGTTTTTGTGATGGTACTTTATTGCGTTACTATGGTTGCCTTTCTCTTTAACTATGAATACACAATGTCCATTGCTGTATTATTTTCTGGAAGCTACCTGGTTGGACGACCCCTTATGAACAGCTTGATTTGTGTTGAACGCTACATAGCCGTGGCTCATCCAGCGATGTACCGCAACCCAGCCTTTGTGAAGCACAGATATATTAGTGCTGGACTGGTCTGGATGCTGATTGTAGTTTATGGAGGACTTTCTGTTTGCACTGATCCACAAAGCCAAACTGAGGTCTATGCTTGTTTCTTGGCAATCAGCCTGTTGGTGATCACTGCTTGTAGTCTAGGAGTGCTCAAGATCCTGTTGAGACCAAGTCCTGGTGAAACACAGAAAGAAGAGATGTACCGCCAGAAAAAGAGGGCATTTGTAATTATCACTGGCATTCTAGTTTGCATATCTGTTCCATATAGCCTGGAATTTTTCCTGTTCGTTATGAATGGATATTTGTCAATATATACTTTATGCCTGCTAGAGGGCATCAATTTATGGATAATGCGACCAAGCAGTGTAATACAATCCATTCTCTTTCTGTCCAAGCTAAATAAATTGCCATTCACTAGAAAAGATTAACCATAAAAATGCGGGGGCCTTTATGTTTAATACAAATGTAGTCCTTTGCAAAGTTTCTTCAAATATAACTTTGTATATGTTAGTTTTGTTCATTTGCTTGCATTAAGTAATCACTTTGAGTGTAATGATATGGTACAAAATTAAATAATTATATATATATATATATATATATATATATATATATATATATATATATATATGATGAAGAACATCAATGTTGTGTAAATGAGATATGTGCTAAGTTATATTGCTGATGTAGTAAATTGTAATCATATTTAATAATAAAGAGAGGAAAAAGTGGATATGAGTACTTTATTATAAGTAGGCTACATTATTATTTTGATTATTATTATTGTTGTTTCTACAAACATACACTAGACTAGAGAATAATTGGTCATGCATTGGTCATATACATAGACGGTCTGTCATATAGACTTTCACACAACTTCCGTATTTGTGACCAGAAATCATAGGCCGTTTCTCAATACCAAGTTCTCAAACTTCGGACTTGCGTCCTTGGTAGTTCAGACTTGCCAAGTTCGACTCAGGAGAACGAACTCCCGAGGACGAGAGGACGCGAGTCCGGTTATTCTGCAAATGGAACAGTGCGTTCTTGATCGCGTCACTCACGCTCTGGCTACTCCGGTTATCTCTTTATGTAGCTATATTGTAGGCAACAATAAAACGAAATATGGTATAAAATACAACTTGCCTCTTTTCATCAACAATAAAACGAAATATGTAATAAAACACCACTGTCTCTTTTCATTAAAAAAAAAAAAACTTAAACATATTAATGGCCACACAAATGTGGTTCAGGCAACGCAGATTATCTTCACTGCACATATTTATAATACAAAATATAAAACACAACCCTGCTTTTTGTCTTAATTTTAATTTTTAAATATGAAACATTTTTGATCATTAAAACGGACTTAACAAACAGAGACAGGGTTGTGTAATTTTATTGTATTATACATGTACATACAGTGAAGAGAATGTATAGTAAAATAATATATATTAAAAAAAGTTTTAATGATCAATAATATCCAGTATAAAAGTATAAGTAGCCTAATAGGTATAAGAAGCTATACAATGAGAAATAAAGCAAACAATTCAGTCAAACATAAGTCAGCTCTCTAATAGGCTACAAAGTTAAAGTTAAATAGCCTAAATATATAAAGTTATGAAACTTCACTTTGCCCTCAGCCAAAACGATTTGCCATGGAACAAACTATAGATTAATTAGACCAAAGATCGATTTATACACAAGACAAATTATATCTCATATAACCACTAGACTACAGACATCAGAGCCAGCGGCAAACATCAGAAGGACTAGCCGAGGGAAAGCTGTTCCAGTCGGGGATAATGATCGCTGAACTCCCGGTGATCGCCTGGATCTCACAACTCCGAAAACGTCAGATACATTTTTCAAATAGGCGCTATCTTTATAAATAAACCACAGATTTGAGCTTTAAACAACTACATTCTCGCCTGAAACACTATTAAAATTACATTTCGTGATACAATAACAGTAGTATTTTTATATTACGCGGGTTTTCTCCTCTGCTATTGACGCTTGCTGGTTGGTGCGAGATGCATTCTGGGATACCTGGCTGTCTCAAGTCCGCACAAGTCACCTCTCGATGCATCCTCGGTAAAAGGGGCGGATCAAGAACACATCCGGGGATTTGAACTGGACTTGGCTAGATGTGAACTTTGGCCCTGTCCCAAATGGCACACTCCGGACTTGTGGACTTCCTCAGAGTCCACACTTCGGTGACGTCATGTAGTGCAGACCTATAGGGCCCTTAGCGCGAGTCCGCGAGGGCGCATTGAGAGGTATTTTTTGGTACAGACTCGATCGTCACGCCAGAAACAGGAAGAAGGTCTCAGCTCAGAAGCTGAATAAACTTAAAGGTCATCTCATCAGTCCGTTTATTAGAAAAAAAATATCATTAAAAAAAATGACAGTCTTTAGCATCGAGAACAGGATTTATTTTATTTTCCCAAATCTTATGTCCATGTGAACTACACAGCCTGCTTTTACAGTTCTATAATTGTATATGCCACCTGGACATTAGAATAGATGTCATGGTTATGTAAATGATCAATACAGTTGTACATAATAATACATAATGTTCAATTTTAACACAAAATTAAAATGTAAATGAGTTTGAGAAAAATGTATAAGTTTCAATATTCATACTACGTTTATATGACTCAGTAAAGCCATGACATTCGGTTCTATTTATGTAATGAATCATAATGCGATCGTATTATTTAACACGCAATTATTATGTTTGAGATATCAACCACTGGTCGATAATGTTTGTATAAACTGTAAGTAACATCTGGTAAAATGTACGGCTATATCATAAAGCCATGTTAACAGTCCGTGAGCGAAATCTCCTCCCATCCGTTTTCTGATTGGCATTTCGCAAGGATTCCTGGGTAGTTAAAGTGCGTGGAGCCTGCATCTATGCGGGCTTTGCGGAAGACCGCTTCAAGGGTACAAAGGGGGCGCTGCTGAGCACACTTCAGAGCGTTAAAATGCTAAATGGGACGGCCTACGGACTCGTAGACTCGGCGAGCACGCGCAATTTAAGTCCACGAGACCGAAAGTCCGCATGAAGTGCGCCATTTGGGACAGGGCCTTTGAATTGGAACAGTACTTTGGCAGCGACTGATGACGTTTCACAAGTCCACAAGAACACAAGTACAGACAAGAACGCATATTGAGAAACGGCCATAGACAGTATAAGAAGTGGACAGAGCCATCTCATTGGAACTCAGTTAAGACAGTTGAAGCCCATTTTTAGCGATTTTCGAGCACTTCCGTTCCTGACGCGCAGACTCAAACCGACTCAAACTAAGCTTGATGACGTGAGCAACCTGTCTGACAGACGTAAATCTTCTAGTAGCTGTGCGTGAAAATTGCCAACGTTAATCACTTCATATGTATTCACTTGCCACATACCGAATTATTTCCTATTCCCCAAAAACGTTGTTGAAATATTTTGTCCCGTTGCTTTTATGGACTCATTATCTATGGGCTTCTCCCTTGACGGGACGTCCCCCCGATTTCCTGCGAGCTTCTCCTCCTGTCTATACGGTAATGTCTCTATTGTGCGACATAAAGTCGCGTGGTTATGACGCAATCGTTAGCCTGTTTATAACAAAAACGGCTTCAACGGGGCCATAACGTAAGATACAAAGTAATGGAGCCATTTACACATTGTCGTGTTTATTTAGAAATAAATAATGGACAAATGAAGTCTTTGGACGCCTCAGATGTAAAGTTATTCGCTGTCAAAGTGACGCCAAAATGAATGGGAGTCAATGGAATGCTAACAGCAGGTTAAATTCTGCTACAATGGCGGCTCCCGCGAGGCTTCAGGTAAACAAATGGCGCAAGTAACGAGCAAATAGCGAGAGCAGAATAGAGAACTTTGAGTGGGGGGAAAAAGGGTCACTACCTAAGAACATGATTATGGACTGTTGTGGCAAAAACAATTTAATTAACAAACAACATCATAGTAAGAGACATTAGATTCAAATTGTACTTTAAAAGAAAGTTTATTCTTTTAAAGGAGACTGGTTCGTAAATGGCAGCTACCCCATGTAGGAACACAGACCTGAATCACACAGAAAGCATACAGCCTTTATACCTCCTTCAGAATCCCTTTTCCTGTAAATTTCCGTTCCCCCAGAAATACCAGTAAAAGCAGGTTTTGTTAGAAATACAATGGCCCTTCCCAACCCCCCCTGGGCTTTTACTGTCTCCATATGCTATGTGTGTGTGTGTGTGTGTGACCCTTTGTTCCTGCTGGGTATATGCAAATATTCCAGGAGAGAAAATACATGATCGAATTTAAAGTAAAACCCACTCAATTTCAGGTTAAACTAAAATATTAATTTTCCCACAACAATCCCTCCTATTTATCATTCAAAAAAAAAATAAAAATAAAAAAAAATGATAAATATAATAAAATGAAATAAAAAAAAAAATTAATAGATAAAGACATCGTTACATCAAACCCATAAATGGTTACAATCATTTCAAGTCTTTATATCATCAGTTGAATTTTTGGAAAGAATATTTTGAAAGAATAGGTAAACATTTTAAAAATAAAAAAAAGTTTGTATCAAATAGGTATAAGCACTTTATCTGAAATCGGGCTAAACGAGTAAACACTGTTACTGCATTTCTGACATAAAATCAGACCCTCAGTCATCTCAGACATAGTTTAAAGCATAGTAAGAATAAAGAAAAATAATAATTAAAATAAGATAAAAATATAAACATAAAATAAAAAAATAAAAAAAATCCCTCATTTCAACTCTATCACATTTCTTTGTAAATGTCAACACTCTCGTCGCTCTCATAATCATCACAAAAACAGATTCTTCTGCTAAACTTGAACATTAGTTGGTCCGCATCTTTCTGCAGGTGTGATGATCATCTCGTTCGCCCATGGACGTTCCGTCTTCACCATGTTGACACTTTGCGTGCCGTAGCCATGGTCTTCCCTCGTCGGTGAAGGAGGTCTGTTTCTAGCACAGCCTTTGACCCCTCACTTTCTGTTCTTATTGGATGATTTGAAGCTTGTCGAGAGAAACTTGGACCCAGGTGTCGTATTCTCCAACCATTCTCTGATCCTTAGAAGGTTTTCCCTTAAATCATGACCACACCCCCACTGGAGTGAACCATTTTCTTGCCTGCTGTCACCTGTCACCTGTGAATGGAGACCTTAAGAATTTTGTTAGTGATCGCCTGTCTGGTCGCTAGTCCCATTTGGTGTGACCTGTGGAATCAATAACCTGAAATATTATCACTGGATAAGGTATTGCTCAGTTAATAACACTCAGGGTCCTTTTCTCCTGGAAAACAATTAACCCATTTTGCTTATGTTAACAAAACAATATTTATGCATTTGGAACAGAATCAGTTCTGTTTGATGCAATTCGTCGCTGCGCAATGTTAGGCACTGTTTGTACTGCTGTACCCAAAGCCTTTTGCTGCTGCATCTGCTTTGGCTTTTTCCCCTGCTGAAACAATCTTTGTCATTAGCACACTTACAGACAGACATTTTGTACGACTCTCAGCATTTAGTGCGATGGCTTTCAGCAAACCCCTCCCCTCTTTTGATGCACAATTCTACTTGTGTATCAATTTTATCATATCTATCAGCCATCTATAACTTTTCAACTTTTTATCACAAAATTCTCTGTATTGTTTCCATCGATACGTAAACTGATCCAGAAAGTAATTCAAATCTACTGTATGTCACAAATGACCAAAATGAATGACTAACAGATAAAGCTTTATGATCAGATTAAGTCAAAATTATCAACCTCTCTCTAATTTGGCACTCGCCTTAACCATTTCCAAATGATAAAAACACTCTTTTCTAGCGATTAAATGACATACACTATTCAGACAGAGTAGCTCCTTCCTAAACTCACTCTTGTCAAGACCTAAAGTGCAATCACCATCAAATATATCTGAATATGAACCGCTCATATTTCTTATTCTTATCTTTTCTCTAAAAATGTTTTTTACAGTTTAAATGATATTTTAAACCCCGCATATTCCTATAGCTTTTATCTAATTATTTTCTATGGCCTCTTAACTATAGTTTCAAAACATGTTTGTTCATTATTCATTTGATTTTAGAAAAGTCAGCTGTGTTGGTTTTAATTCATTTTCATTAAATTGCTCAGCTTCTTTGTCTGAATGGAAACAGAAAGACAGAGTACCAACCCTTTCTCCTTCAAGCAGTCTCTCTCTCTCGAACAAACGAATAATCTTTTCAATCAGCCTCCTAAGACTGTAATTTAGACAGGGTAAATTCCTTACACTAAACTTTGACTTTTAGTCACCACCATGTTTTCCTTTAGCTTTAGTCATGTCCGATACGCTGGCATCTCTGCATTTTAATAGAAAAGTCCTTGCCCTTAAGGCAACTGACATATCAGCAGCTTTCGTCTGTATATTAATGAAGTTGAAACACTCCATTGTCTGAAGAGATTATCTGTGTTACACACCCAATCCCATTCTACAAATTGCCTAGCATTTTGTTCAGGATGTGTTCAATCCCAAATGGTGAAGAAACAAAATAACTTCACTTTCTTCATCTCTTATGATAATTAAGCCACTTTGGGGATGAGCTCATTCTAAAGTATATTTGGGAGTGGACCTCTCTGATGCTCTTGGTCCAAAGTAGCATCACATCCACCCTCTTCGCACAGAAAACACCTCCACAACCTGGTGGGCAGATGCCCAGTGGTGATGCCAGTCCTGTCTTAGGTTGTCCTCCTATGACCATTAGAAGATCGTACCCGTCTCTGGACTGGCACCCAGCACACTGTTTACGCTCCATCCACTTGGGCAGAATTATCAAAGAGGCTCTTCTAAAATTTGACAATATGATATACAAACTTTTCTTGGGTGTGGGTGAAAAGACATTCAAGAACTCTCACAGTCAGTAGGAGTGTCCTAAAACAACAACAACAACAGTATTTAATCAAATCAATCTATTAAATATCCTCTGCAAAATCGCAATTCTTAGATTATACTCAGTGAATTTTAGATCACAACCGTACATTCAGTGTACATCTGTATCTGTAGCCTAGAGCCATTGATCCTGAATGGTGGAGACTAAAATGAGACAGAGAAGTTACTGATCCCAAAATAAACTAATCAAAAACTGTCTTCATTATTTAAAGACTTCTTTAAAGTCATTCAGTTTTACATTTTCAACATCTTATTGAGAAAGATAGACTGTTGAGTCATTTCAGGACTGGTACACTGCATTTATAAACTTTCTAAGTTCAGAATTTATCTAGTATCTTTTAATTCTAGCCCAGCTTAATGCATGTTTTCCATGCTTTACATGTATTTTCAATACAAGCATAATTTTATAGTTTCCCTTGCCCATGCAGGGAATTTAGACATTACAAATTTCAACTCAGATTGAGTCTCTGTCTGCTGGCAGCTTCAGCCCAGCACACAACATTCAGATGCAAATTGTTTCAGCCAAAACCACAAGCTTATTTTCCAAAATCAACATATCAACAGCTTCCAGTACTTTCTTGGTCAAAACTAATTAGCTTCTGTTTAAAACAAATGCCTTTTTAACACATCTAGCACTGTTAATTCCCCAACTAATAATCTTTCAAATTTCATCTAAATTTTAGTTGTCAGGTTTCTCAATTATCATAGTTTAATATCTGACTTTCATGTTTCCTTAGAGTTTACCAATCTGCAATTAGAAATACTTTTAAAAGTATTTTGCAACTCATTTCTTATCTGTCTAGCCCCCCCCCCGGGCTTCACTGTCTTCCCCTCCTTCCCAGTTTCTGTAATTTTCCTTATCTTTAACTGGTTTTCGACTTGTTTAGTTTCTACCCCCTAAGCAGGGCAAATGGTTCTTTGTTTCTGAGAAACAAAAGGTCTTCATTTTACGACCTAACATAATTCCTGTTCTTTCTTAAATAAAAAAACCCCTTAAATTTCATCATATTAACATCAGTCTGCTTTCTAATCCATATTGACACATATTTTCCTGCTTATTCTTCTATCAAATGGTAAGTCAGCAGATTCAACTCAATATTATCATTATTTCTAAATTACACAGACAGCTATCATAGCTGCTTGCACCTTCAACACTAAAAATATGGCAATCTATTCTTCAATAGCCTTGTTTTCATAATATCAATACAACAAAGCACGTTCACATCATTATTTCAATCGTTAATTTATCATTAAAATATAGAATTTTCCCCGTTTTACTTGATAAAACTTTTCATATCACTGTTAATCATATTCAATGCCTTATTTTATTCTGAAACTCATTTTTCATATCATTTCAACTTAATTTGATTTAACAGGCGTTCATGAATAGTTCCATGAATTCTATTTTCTTTTCTTTTATCATTCCAGCACCTTCTTTATCTGTTCTCTTTTTTTTTTTTTTTATCTGGTGTTTTCTTCCAACACTATTATTTTCCTGCCTTCTTTCCCTATGCTAATTCGTGTTCCCGGACACAGATAAATTAAGAACACTGTCTCCTGTCATTAAATACACTGCAATTGTTTTTTGTGTTTTTTTCAAACACACACTAAACCAAGTTTCTTCAGTCTAAATCACGCTCATTTTATTTGCAATGCATTCTATCAGGCATCATAAAATCTGTTCTAACTGGTGTTATTTAATCTATAGCCAATTTCAAATCATCTTTGCCCAGTTAACAATCTTTTATCTGCCTTTCATAAGCCCACTGTGGCTCAAATTTAGCCTTTGTGCATTTTTCAATCATTCAAATATAGAAAACAACTGCTCAGAGTTTCATTATTCACAACATTGCTCAAAAACACAAGGATTTACAGCAGAATCTTTCTTTCAGATAGCATAGTTTAAATCAGTATTAGGCCCACGTGTCTGTGTGTGTGTGTTTGTGAGTGTGTGTTATAAAAAAAAAATAAAAAAAAGTTTTACTTCTCTGTCTTGCGGACACGATCGCCTCCCGCTCCGAACCAGACCCTCTCCTGCTCTCCGTTCCCATCCGACTTCAAATTCGGACATGTATTGCTCCAATGCCCATCTTTATTGCAGAGTCTGCATATGGTACAGTCCCTGAACGTATGGTCGTTTGAAGTACACACAAAGCACCACCATTTCTGTCCTCTCCTTTGTTTAGTTTTAGGCTTGTTTGTTTTCGCTGCTTCTGCAGCTGCTCACGCTTGTGCGTCTCGTGCTGCTTTTAGTAGGCCTACTGGTCTTGGGATCGGACTCGGAGAGCAATCGAGATCGTGGTTCAGCTTCATGGCTCTCAGTACAAAGATAATCTCGGTTTCATTTTCGAAAAAAAAAACTGATGTATAAAAATTACCTAGGTTTTTATTAGATGACCCCATTTCTGGCTGAATCTTCTCTCTTGGATTTTTCTTTCCGCGCGTCAAAAATCTGTCTGAACGTCTTCAGCAGACCCCGGTTCTGTCACCTCGATCCGGCAAGGTTAGCAAATATGCTCTGTAGGCTAATTATGGTTTACTTCAAGGCATAAAATTGGTCCGACTCCCTCAGGTGCCAATTAAAAACAATTTTGTAAACCAATTATCAGTCGTGATTCTTTCGTTCACCGCGGCTCCTTCGTCCGCTACGAGCTAGTTTTCGGCATAAAATTGGCTTGTAGTGACGGGTCGCTCGTAACGGCTCTTCCCCAGTGAGTCGATTCAAATGAGCCGGCTCAAGAAAAAGAGTCGTACTGTCCGTCACTACCTCAATTCACCCTTCGAAAAACCTTCTCTGCCCGACCAAAGAGATAGTTCAGCCACAATGGTTCGCCCAATAGTTATATCAAATTACACCATACGAAAAACAAAAATAATTTTTAGGTCTCTTACCAAGATGTTTCACTGCCACCGGGCTCTTTTCAGATCTCGGAGTCCCTTCTGGCCCTGAAAAATCGGGATTTGGCTCTCTCTCTCGTAATCTGTTGAGTTCTCTCTCAAACTGCCGAGGTATGAGACCAGTAGCCTGGTACCGGGGCGATTCACTCCGTCAAATCCGTCTCAGGACCAGAAGAAACTGCCGTAAGATCCCACTTCTGACACCAAAATTGTTGTGGCAAAAACAATTTAATTAACAAACAACATCATAGTAAGAGACATTAGATTCAAATTGTACTTTAAAAGAAAGTTTATTCTTTTATTCTTAGACCTGAATCACACAGAAAGCATACAGCCTTTATACCCCCTTCAGAATCCCTTTTCCTGTAAATTTCCGTTCCCCCAGAAATACCAGTAAAAGCAGGTTTTGTTAGAAATACAATGGCCCTTCCTAACCCCCCTGGGCTTTTACTGTCTCCATATGCTATGTGTGTGTGTGTGACCCTTTGTTCCTGCTGGGTATATGCAAATATTCCAGGAGAGAAAATACATGATCGAATTTAAAGTAAAACCCACTCAATTTCAGGTTAAACTAAAATATTTATTTTCCCACAACAGGACATAACTGTTGAATAAAACTGACACACTTCTTTTTGGTATTCACATCAGGACGCAGTTTATTGTCCGTAAACATTTTATAACTTTCCACACACTCCACCTTCTCGCCCTTAATGAACATATACTGGGAAGAATGAGCTTCATTTCTGAAATCAATAGTCATATTTGGTCTTACATACATTCAGCTGCAGACAAGTATCGAGCATCACCACACCATTTTACAAAGTCATCAACAACTGGACCATGATAAGTTAAATTTTTTCGAAGTTGTGTAGACTGATCCATTTTCTCTTGCCCGGGTATGTTTTTCTGATGTGACGCAGGAACTCCGCTTCCGCAACGATTACGTATTTCCGGTTATGCCAAACTCTTTTGGAGCGCACTCTTTTGTCTTTCTCAGATACTAAAACCACAGCCCCGGCCTGGCCTAACCTCAGCACGGCCTCTGTGATTGGGAGTAACCTGTTCAAAACCTGCCGCAGCTTCAGATAAACTTCGGTCATGCCGAAGTTATGACGTCACTTTGTAGGCCAAAGCGCGGAAGTGAGTTAGCATTTTAGCACTTCCGGTGTTCCGGAAAATTCAGTTCCCCTGTTTCCCCTTCCGCGCGCATGCGCAACAGTAAGACGAAAATCATGATCTCACATCATTATTCCACGCAAGCTCCTTGTGCATCGCGGTGTTTTTACTTATTCTCCATCACAGTAATGTACATTTTGCGCTGTTTGTTTGCTAATTCGCAATTACATGCAGGTTTTAAAGCATAGAATGTTAGTCTGGGTTTCCCCATGCTACCTTCCCGCAGCGCGATTTTATTCACGCTGAAAGGCAGTATGGATACCATGGTCCAGATTTTCGCCTCATTTAGGGAACCAATCACAGAACGGGGAGGGAGCAGCAAGACGATGACGACATCTATGCGACACACCGAAGCAGTTTGTTTATTTCTATGGATTCAACATGGTAGCAGACGCGAAGCTACCTTTTGATGCAGCCTTAGAGAATGTTCTTAGTAATTTAGAACGCAAGTTTATTTCGTCTTCTTCCTCGTTAAATTTCTGTCGCTCTACAGACGTCATCTGGTATAATTGAAACGATTGGCTATGAGCTACGTACAGGCGCATTTGATAGACATTCTTAGCACCCAATAAACGGCGCCGGGCATTCGTAAACCACGCCTCAAATACGAGAAAATGTACATATGGTTTCCAGACCCAAGTCTCAACGAGAATTGGGTCTGGCATTAGCCAGGCTAATAGAATGTATATTTTCAGATGTTTATGGCTCAATCAGATGTAGATAACGTTACATCGTACTTGCTAATTCTAGTTATACGTTCTTTTTATTATTATTATTTTTATTACTGCGTGTGTGTCGTTTTTGCTGAAGACATAAATAAACTATATTGCACTGCACAAATAAGTAATCTGTGTTGTTATTGTTGTTGTTGTATTGATCAGTCTCTTACACTGAGCACACAGGGGGAACCGTTTTACCCGCTGGCCCAGAAAAAGTGGTCCCCCCCCCCCCCCCCCCTGCAATATTACATTTTCAGTATTCATAACACACTGGATCCCACCATATTATATTCCCGCCAGATTTCTTTTTACCCATCCCCCACCTACGCACATTTGACTTTATAACACAAACGCGCACTTTTATTGATTCTCATTATTGCTTATCACAAATAACTAATATCTGATTTATAATCTCTCATGCACAGTGCACGGTACACCTATGCGCTACTGGTTAACGGCTTATAGTAAAATAATAAAAAAAGGTTTTTATTTTATTTCTTGCGTTTGAATGAGATCGAAGCATTTATGAGGTAAGTTTTGCTGTTATTATTATTTTTTTTTTTGGTGTTGTATTTAGTTTATTAAATACTATGATGCATTTTTGTCATGATTAATAACTTTACTGCCATTATTTTGTAGTAAATTATGGTGATTGTTTCCTACTACTTATTATAGTGATAATAGTGATTGTTTCCTTTCCTAATTATTCCGATTGTGTAGCTCATTTAAATAGTTCTACATTACAAGAAGTCTAAACACTTTAAGTAAGATTCAATTTAGACCTTTTTTATTTTCAGAATGGATCCTACACAATACAAGGAAATATTAAACTACAAAAGTAGTGGAGAATACCCCGAGAAATTATCGAAAGCAGAAAAGTATGTCATTCGGCGACGTGCTCATCACTATGTTGTCCAGGGTAAGACTTTAACTTACAGTTATTTATATTTTTCATGTATCCGACAATATTTGGCATTGCTATTAGCATAAAAAACATAAATGTTAGCGCTGCAGGTGTCCAGTTTTCACTCAAGCCAGAGGCGTCATTCCCCATTCAAACCCAGGGGGCTTGTGCCTGTGCTAGAGACAGACGCGCTCAGCGCTCGTCATATAAACAAATATGTTTATATGACAAATACGTCAAATTACCTCTGGTAACGTCCAAACTCTTGTATCTTGCACTCAGTTTACCCATTTGATTGTGTTTGAGTCCTTGACGATATGGCCACAGACAAATGTCCCTGCTTCAGATTAAATAGTTAATCATGTACTGAAGAGAGCATTAGCAGGTGCATCTAGTGCTGGTGGAATGGTTGATTCCGTGACAATTATAATATATTATGTATTACAATTATATTATATTTTTTCAGTTCTGAACCAAGGAAATTTATTGTTATTGTTGTAATTTATTCCTTACATAATTTTCACAGGCATCAATTCAATTTGGTCTGGCAAAAATGTTTGTGTCCTGATGGCCAAAATTGGGCCATACACCTGGCAGGAAAGTGGAGAGTGAGGTACAGTATTCAGCATTTTCAGTCTAAAGAATACTAATATACAGTATATAAAACATTTACACACACACACACACACACACACACATATATATATTCAAAACATGTTACAATCCAGGACCAATGTAACACCAATATGTTTGTTTCTCTGAAGGTTATTAATGCACACATTTTTATGTTGGTGAGGAAGCATAACCAGGATAACGAGGACCAGGCATACATGATAGACTCCTACGCAATGACCAAAATATGGGAAGGGTCATATCACACCTTAAGCAGGGTAACTTTATCGGACTGAGACTATGTAATAAATATTTTACAAAACAATGTCCTTATCTGATTTAACAATCTTTTCTAATGATTTTCTTCATTGGTTCTTTTCTGTATTGCTTTATTAATTTGATTTAGTAATCTGTTTTTATTATTATTGTTATTTTAGTGTGATCCACGCCAGTATAAAGTTCTTCTGGGTGTGATAAATGAGCATGATCACTGGACTATTGCTGTGAGTATCCATGAATACACCTCACAATGAAGTCCATAGAAAGTTGCAATCAAATCTGATTAAACTTGTATCAAATGTAAGTCTTGCAAATATGTGTACTGTTTAATGTCCAATGATGATGAAGGTAAACAAGTTACTAAACAACAAAACATTTTAGTCAATAAAGCAAAACAGATAATCCAACGGTAGCAAACAGAGACTACTTTTCTCAATCATTTGTGAAATAAAAGCAACAGTTTTGAAAATTATTTTCAATATGTAGCAACTAATATACATGTTGTGATTTGTTAATTTTCAGGCCATTTATCCATCCCAAAAAAGAACAATTTTTTTGGATCCTATGGGAGAATCATCACGCAAACTGCATAAGTGCCTGGAAACCACTAAGTAACAAATGCAAAGAATATTTAGTATCTTTCTTATAGGTACAATGGAATTGTTACATGAATTTATAAATTTTCTTTGTAGAGCCTTTATGAGGAGTAAAGGCTGCAAAGTGTCAAGGTGGACGTGTGACACAGTTCATCACCCTGTGCAACGTGACGGCACATCTTGTGGTGTTTTTGTATGTAAGGTAAGCATAAAATAGATTGTTAGATTGTAATAAGTGTGTTTAGTTATGTTTATTTGAAATACTACTTTTTAGTTTGCAGAAAAACTCCTGACAAGCCAGTCAATAGTCTTCGCAAACACAGAAAAGGCAGTAAACCTTTTAAGAAAAAACTTGGCAGTGAAGCTTATGCAGGAATCAGGTAACTGCTGGTAAAGGGGTATTACTTTAACAAAATGCAAAAAAGTTCACTTTCCAATGAGTATAAACAGTGCATTACATATCGACAAGTACAAATATTCTTGTTCTTTATGTTTAAGCACATTGTGTTTTGTAATATTATGATTTAATTAAAGAAGAAATGGTCAACTAATGCTAGAAACCTATGCAATTCTAGTGTTTCGGTATAGTAAAACATGCACAAATCAGAATAAATTCCAAAAGTCTTTTTTAGTAAGAATAGGAGAAATATGCAGGTGACAAATCAACAGAGCAACTGCACAAAGAAACAAAGGGCTTAAATACACAGACAGAGTAAATTAACTAGAACAGTAACAGGTAGGCCTATGCCATTCAATTAAAAACCAAGGAACACAGACAAAACTGGACATAAACAGTTAATGCTATTATAATGAGTAAGTATATTTTTGAATATAATGTTAACATTGTGATACTTAAATTTGCTCATTCTTTTCTGCTTCCAACACGTCAACATTGAGAACTGACTGTTCACCTGCTAACCTATATATACCACCCCCCTGACATGTGCCACTGTAGCAAGATAATGTTATTCACTTCACCTGCCAGTGGTTTTAATTCTATGGCTGATTGCTTTATGATTAATCCAGTGTCTAAATGTTATTGACACTCTGTACACTTTACTTTTGTAGAAGATTTGAGTGATCTCTGTAGGTTCTGTGGAGAAGAAAATCCAAGTGACCCAGTCTTGCCACCTGCTTGGGTAATGGGACTTTTTTTAAATTAGTTTTTAGTTTATTTATTTTAAAAATAGTTGTAACAGATTAATCTAATCTAATGTTGAAATAAAATTATTTTGTGACATTATATTTTATGATCATTCAGATTGCCTGTGATGGATGTGACAGGTGGTACCACCACCTGTCAGATTATTATTGCCCAGCTTGCACTACATAGACCAAGGTAAATTATAGACCAAGATTTTTCCTTATCTTGTTTAGGCTCTCTATCCTGCACATGTTCTCTGACACAACTGTAAACTATCATTTATCGCAGTGTTCATCCACTGCATTTGCGCTCATGAAAA
The DNA here is from genome assembly GCA_026230005.1 of Gila orcuttii. Classification (NCBI taxonomy): domain Eukaryota; kingdom Metazoa; phylum Chordata; class Actinopteri; order Cypriniformes; family Leuciscidae; genus Gila; species Gila orcuttii. The sequence goes on along the minus strand of JAPDVR010000001.1, from coordinate 10,762,601 downwards.
TTACACCTGTTGATCCTTTGCTATGATCTCTCTGCTATTTAAGTCTCTGTTTTTCCACCTCTTTGTCAGTTTATTGTTTGACTGTGGTGTGCATGCTATTTATAGACGCTCTACTTTGTGATTTACCCACCTTGTCCAGTCTAGCCTAGTCCTGTCCTTTCCTGTCTTGTGTGTCCAGCGTGAGCTCTGCTCAGTGAAGCTGCCTGCAAGACTGCTTCTCTGTGCTACTGAGTCTGCGCTCATATGTCCCTAAGTGTATCCTGTCTACAAGCATATCTCTTACACTCCGCTTGGTTGCTGCCTGGCCATTTTTGAGTTTCCTTCTCTAGTTCTGCGTCCGCCAAGATGGCCGGTGAATGGCAGACTGCCAGACTGCCTTATGTCACTGAATAGTAAATCTCAGTAACCAGCTTTCGCTTTTTGGTCCTTTCTCCACATTGCGACAAAGCTGAATTGTGAGTTTTCGAAAGTGTGTATGTTGTTGAAAGTATGTAAAGTGTGTAGGTTTTGTGTTTTTGTTTAATAAAAAATGTTTATAGTTTAACAGATTCAGTGTATTGTTATACATCCCCTATTATACACTTAAATACATCACCAGCATCACTGCAGTGTGTTATGAATACTGAAAATGAAATATTGCAGGGGGGAACCACTTTTTCTGGGCCAGCGGGTAAAACGGTTCCCCCTGTGTGCTCAGTGTAAGAGACTGATCAATACAACAACAACAACAACAACAACACAGATTACTTATTTGTGCAGTGCAATATAGTTTATTTATGTCTTCAGCAAAACGATACACACGCAGTAATAAAAATAATAATAATAAAAAGAACGTATAACTAGAATTAGCAAGTACGATGTAACGTTATCTACATCTGATTGAGCCATAAACATCTGAAAATATACATTCTATGCTTTAAAACCTGCATGTAATTGCGAATTAGCAAACAAACAGCGTAAAATTTACATTACTGTGATAGAGAATAAGTAAAAACACCGCGATGCACAAGGAGCTTGCGCGGAATAATGACGTGAGATCATGATTTTCGTCTTACTGTTGCGCATGCGCGCTGAAGGGGAAACAGGGGAACTGAATTTTCCGGAACACCGTTCCCTCGCCCTAAAGTCAATGGGTTTTTTGAATGGGTTTTTTGCAAAAATCGCCTGAAATAAGGTCTGTGGTTAACAAAGCCTCTAAATATTTTCACGTTTTGATCTATGACATAAAACACACCAGTTATAACCTGCTTGTGTTTTTTTTTTTATTTTATTGTGTCTCCTTGTGGTTTTTTAAACATTATATAGGCTTCAAAATGTATACATTTTGGATTAACTTGTAAAGATTATCTTGATAGACAAAACGTGTAAGGGTCACAACTCTTTTTTGAACACAGATCTTATTTTTTGCGATTTTCCAAAAGTCTATGGGGAAAATGCATAGCTTTTCGATCGAGGGAACCCATGCGCCGCTAACTTCCGAGTTGTCCTACAAAGTGACATACTTCAGCACTCTATTTTCCCCATAGACTTTTGGAAAATCGCAAAAAATAAGATCTGTGTTCAACAAAGAGTTGTGACCCTTACACGTTTTGTCTGTCAAGATAAAACACAGAATTAATGGTATAGTTCAACCAAGAATGAAAGAATCTGTTTGAAAATAACTCATCTTCAAATCCGTAAGAATTTCGTTCATCTTCAGTTCAGAACACAAAAAAGATATTTTTAATAAAATCTGACTCATTTCTGTCCCTCATTTGAAAGCAACTACCACTTTTGCTTAAAGTTCATAAAGAGATCGTAAAACTAATACATATTAATTTAGTCAAGAGTTGATTTTGAAGAGATTCGTTTGCGTTATGAACAGATTAAATTTAGGCTTTTACTTATGACAGAAATCAAATCGCTCAGAATACATAAAAAAGATCTTTAATCTTCCATAGTTGCCCCATGAATAACGGGAAATTATTGGAAAATTCCGCCAATGGCGGGGAAAGAGTTAAAAATAAATAAGCTCGTGTTCTGGAGCGGGCTTCGTGACGTCATAAGCATAGACGCATGTTTGCGGAAGTGATCAAAGGACGAAGGTTGTGCACTGACTGCACTGCAGGCGTGATGGAGGTATGTAACGGTGTATCCGGCAGAAATATTGCAACAAACTTGTTACATGTTGGTTGTGAAAAGCATATGATTTTGAAACAACTGTTCAGAATCAGTAGTGACTGGCTGATAGTGACATGCGAAGGTTTGACATTTATTATTTTTATACGGTTGGAGCAGGTGCGGAGTAAATTGTTGAACTCGGTTGAGAAGTGTGTGGACGAGGCTTTGGAGGGTCTCGTCAGGAGTACCGGGGGTCTGGCGCTGCTGCGGGGGCACAGAGTTGTGCTGCGGTCCGATCTGGAGAGCATTAAGGGAAAGGTAGCGCTGCTGTCCGGAGGAGGATCTGGCCATGAACCCGCACATGCAGGTAATGCGTGAAACAGCAGCCCCTCCTCTATTCTATTGTGCTATGTTCGTAACTGTATTTAAAAAAAAAAGAAAGAAAAAGAAGAGAAGAACATATGATTTAGTTATTAAAATTACATTAGTTGCTGTAATCTGATGTAGTCAGGTAGAATCAGACATTTTAAATATATTTAAAATGGTAAAGATATTGTTGACTTGAATAAAACAGGTTATTTTAGATTATGATGCACTTTTTAGGTCACCTGACAAAACATTAAACCCTATTTTTAAAGTAATAAATTACAGTGACAAAGATGATTATGAAAACTTCTTATACAGTTTGAAGGGGGTTTTACAATATTAACAATAACTAAAGTATAGTTTGTGATTACCATAGTCCATTTTTATAACATAGACACTACTGTTAAAATGTTTGGGGTCAGTAAGATTTTTTTTTTAGAAAAGATTGGTAGGAAATTAGTACTTTATTTCAGCAAGGACACATTCAATTGACCAGAAGTGACAGTAAAGACATTTTATAATGTCAAAAAAGATAACATTTTTCTATCCATCAAAGAATCCTCACAAAATGCATCATTGTTTCCACAGCACAACTGCTTTAAACATTGATAATAATAAGAAATATTTCTTGAGCAGCAATCAAATCAGCATATTAGAATGATTTCTGAAGGATCATGTGACACTGAAGACTGGAGTGATGATGCTGAAAATTCAGCTTTGCATCACAGCTTGACATTGCATTTTAAAATATATGGACAAAGTTGATAGAAGTTCTTTTAAATTGAAAAAATATTTCACAATACTACTGTTTTACTGTATTTTTGATCCAAAAAATGCAGTCTTGGTGAGCATAAGAGACTTCTTTAAAAACATTAAAAAATATTTTATGTAGTGTACTTTTATGCATGTGGCAGATGCTTTTAGCAAACATGACTTGGATATGAACAGTTAATGCATTCCATGGGAATTGAACCTATGAACTTGGTGTTGCTAGTGCTATTGCTGTACTTGAGCTACTTTAACTCTCACTCAGGTTACATTGGCATGGGGATGCTGTCCGGAGCTGTGGCGGGAGCAGTGTTTGCTTCTCCTCCTCCGGGAAGTGTCCTGGCTGCCATCCTGACTCTGTGGAAGGGAGGCGCTTCAGGAGTCCTGCTCATCGTGAAGAACTACACGGGTGACCGTCTAAACTTTGGCATAGCTGTCGAACAGGCCAGATCGCAGGGCGTCCAGGCGGACATGGTGATTGTGGCCGATGACTGCGCCTTCGCTCAGCCCAGCAAGGCCGGCAGGAGAGGCTTGTGTGGAACTGTGTTCATTCATAAGGTACCAGAATGAGCTTGACATGGCTATATTAATCAATCGTTTTTTTTTTTATGAATGCCATTTTTCTTTTTAGCTAGCTGGAGCTCTAGCAGAGAAAGGCTGTCCTTTGGATGAAATTGTTGCATGGGTGAACAAAGCAACCAAAAATATTGGTGAGAAAGACCAGCATAGTACCATTTGGTTTGTTATAGCTTAAATGTTGCAGTACTAAAGGAAATTTGTTTCAATTGTGAATATCCAACCACTGTGCTATGATATATATATATATAGAGAGAGAGATATAGATATATCACTCTGACATCATATATATTGTTGTTTTAACAGGCACATTGGGTGTTAGTCTGTCTCCATGCAGTGTTCCCGGATGCCTTCCATCTTTCCAGCTTCCTCCAGGGGAGATGGAGTTGGGACTGGGTAAGAGAGATGTATAACAACATCTAAATATATATGTATATATATATATGTATAACTAAAATTAATTATTTTATGTACGAGTATATAGTTTTTATGTGTGTGTTTAATCCCAATTAATCGATTTGACTGCAGTAATATAAATATAATTCTGTCAACATGATTAATCGTGATTTATGATTTTTATATATGTTTCATATTTGTGTGTGTGTGTGTATGTATGAATATATATATATTCATTCATGCATATATATTCACAAACTTTTATTAGATAAGATTAATCGATTTGACAGCAATATATATTTATATATACACATTTATTTAAACAAAATTTCAGTAAAAACAGTAAAATTGAGAAATTTTAATAGAATTTAAAATTATTTTTCTATATGAATATATTATTTTAAAATGTAATGTATTCCAATGATGCAGAGCTGAATTTTCAGCTTCATTACTCCAGTATTCAGTGTCACATGATCCTTCCTGCTCAAGAAACATTTATTATTATTATCAATGTTGAAAACAGGCTTAACGTGATACATTTTTTCAGGACTCTTGATAAATAGAAGAGCAAAAGAACAGCATTTATTTAAAAAAGGAAATCTTTTGTAACATTGTAAGTGACTTTTGCTGATCTATTTCATGTGTCCTTGCATGTCAAATCCTTTTTTTTTTTATCTTACTGATTCCAAACGTTTGAACAGTAGTGTTTATATACTATATATTAAATATATTTATATATTAAAATGTACACTATATTTATTTGTATAGGGATCCATGGAGAACCGGGTATTAAGAGATCAAAAGTGAGTCTTTTCAAAATGCCGTTCATCCAATCCTATAATAAAGAGTAATCTATGGTCTTTTGAGATTGATGGTTTTGATTTTTTTTCAGGTGGCCTCTGCCGATGAAGTTGTGAAAACTATAATAAGTCACATGACTGATTCCTCAAACAAATCGCATCTGTCCCTGAAGTCAGGTATGAAGTGTAACTGGTCAGCACAGGGTTGATTCTGAAGATGTGCGTTTACAAGAATGTGTATTAAAAAATGTATTTCAACAGGAGACAAGGTGATCCTGTGTGTGAATAATCTTGGTGCTCTTTCATGTTTGGAAATAGCTGTGGTTTCCAAAGCAGCTGTACACTGCCTAGGTGAGACTCAAGTAGCACAACACTATGTTTAAAACATTCAATTTTAGACAAAATATATAGAACTGAATAAATGATCTTGTTATATCCTAATATTTGCATTTCATTATACTGTTTGGAAATGATATGTCTTAAACTGGTGTTGACTGTTTCTGATTCGATTCTCCTTTTCAGAGGAGCGTGGTGTGCTGGTTGTCAGGGTGATGTCGGGATCGTTCATGACATCACTGGAGATGGCGGGAATGTCTCTTTCTTTAATGAAGGTTGATGAAGAGATGCTCAGACTGTTTGGTGTGTTTGCTTTAAATCCAGTTTTACATGCACACTAACCTGGATGACATTGGAATCATTAGTTAGTTCTCAGAAAAAGAGAGTGTTATTATGACAGAGCTGAAATGTATATTAAACGCATGAACAAAGTTTCACTGCACACAGAATCTTTAAGATGCAAAAATTTCCAGTATACTCTGAAATGAATGCATGTGTAGAGAATTTACTTTATATTCACTAGTGATTTTTATAGTGCATGTGTGTGTGTGTGGCGCATATACAGGTGAAACTTGAAAAATTAGAATATCGTGCAAAAGTTATAATTTTGATGATTATGGCTTACAGCTTATAAAAACCCCAAATTCAAAATCTCAGAAAATTAGAATATTACATGAAATCAATAAAAAAAATAATTTTAAATACAGAAATGTCGGCCCTCTGAAAAGTATAATCATACATATGTATGTAGTTATTTCTTTAGTTTCACCTTTTAACTGAAACACCTTTTTACTGAAATACATGAATTGTTGCACGATATTGTCATTTTCCGAGTTTCACATGTATGTATGTATGTATGCATACTATATTAGTATGTACACTATATTAGTATGTACACTATATAAGTATGTACACTATATTAGTATGTAGTGCAGTGTATGGGAAGGGTCACTCTTTTGTCTTTCTCAGATGCTAAAACCACAGCCCCGGCCTGGCCTAACCTCAGCACGGCGTCTGTGAGTGGGAGGAACCTGTTCATTGAACCTGCAGAAAAACCTGCCGCAGCTTCAGATAAATATCACCAAGGTAGAGAATAGTGCAAAATAGACATTTTTCAAATTTCACTTATATATGCCTCAGTTTATTAAACTAATATACATACATTCTTTATAATAAATAATTAATAATTGGCATAGGTAAATATTTTACTACTAATAAATTAATATAAATGCACAACTGTCTAAAAGCTTGCACTGGGCAAGTCTTGGTGTGAATAAAGACCTATAAAACTATAATGATAACTGTACTAGCGTCCACACCAGCAGACAATATAGTTCTGTTTATTATAAGTGCGCTCCAGTTTTGTCGTCTGTCACATTGCTCGAGCTCTGAAAGCAGGCTGGATTCGGATTGGCTATCGATGTTTTTATCGCTTATTAACTGGGTAAAAAAATAGTTCTGAAAGTGATTACAACGATATCATTCCTCTGCTGTTATCGTTATAGTTGTGGTGTGGACTCTGCTATTCTTTTATATTTAGATCTATATCTTTATTGTTATCGTCCTTGGTGCCTCTTATTTTTACCAAGGCTGCATTTATTTAAAAAAATACAGTAAAAACAGTAATATTGTGAAATATAAGAAATTTAAAGTAGCTGTTTTCTATTTTGATAAATTGTCAAATGTAATTTATTTCTGTGATGGTAAAGATGAATCAGAATTCTCTGATGAACAGAAAGTTCAAAAGAACAGCATTGAAATAGAAATCTTTTGTAAATCTAATGTCAATTTAATGCATCTCTGCTGAAAGTATTTGAAAAATCTTACTTAAACAGTATTGTATATTTACTGAAATACCTGAAGCACTTCATCGACACGTTGGTGCTGCTTCACAGACTCACTTTCTTCCGTTATTCGCCTGGTTTTGGAGTCCGTGTGCAAGATCCTCCTGCAGCGCCGAGAGGAACTCAATGCTTTGGACCGCGCAGCAGGGGATGGAGATTGTGGGAGCACACATGCTCTTTTAGCTAATGGTAAAACTTTTTCCACATTTAAACAGTGCACATATTGCTTAATTTTGTGTTCATATATAATGTTGGTAAAATGTTTCACTTGCCTTCACAATGTGGTCTACTTCAGCCATTCAGGAGTGGCTCCAGACCAGCAGAATCCCTGGAAACCTTGGCCAGCTTCTAGCAGATCTGGGTCTATTGGTCCAGGAAAGGATGGGAGGATCATCAGGGGCGGTATGTGAATGTGTTCAGACACTTGACGCGCTAAACCAGTGCTTGAGCTGATAAATTACTCTAATGGCCCGTTCACACCAAGAACAAAAACTATATAGTAGGGCTGTGAAAAGATTAATCGTGATCAATCACATCCAAAATAAAAGTTTGTGTTCACATAATATATGTGTGTGCACTGTGTATAATTATTTTGTATATATAAATACATACACATGCATGTATACTTAAGACATTTTTTTTATTTATATATAAAATATTTATATTTATATATAATATAAATTATATATAAATATATACATGCAAATATTTCTTAAATATATACATGCATGTGTGTGTATTTATATATACAAAATAATTATACACCGTGCACACACATATATTATGTAAACACAAACTTTTATTTTGGATGCGATTAATCACGATTAATCTTTTCACAGCCCTACTATATAAGCGTCCACATCAGCGGTTGATATTGTTCTGTTATTTCTAAGCGCGCACTGCAATCGTCTGCTGCTTTAAATGCTCGAGCTCTTAAAAGTCTGGTGGATTCTGATTGGCTGTCAATATTTTTTTATTTATTAAAGTGATTCCAATGATATCGTTCCTTTCTGCTGTTATCATTATAGTTGTGGTGTGAACTATGCTATTTTTTATATTTACAATGATCTTAAAGTATATCTTTATCGTTATAGTTATCGTCTTTGGTGTAATCGGGGCTTAAAGGGGAACTTGGCCACTCTACTGATCTATATAATGACTGGATAGCTCATGACGTTCTAAACTGCCATCAGGCAGTGAAGCCACCGGAAGTGTTCGAGCGGCCATCTTACGATTCCCTACCAGCAGAGGGCTCCAACGCCCGTTATACAGAGATTGGTAGGCCCGACGGCACTTTAAAGATGAACCAACCAACCGCTGAGCAGCATACAAGATCGACGTTCACAAAAGGACGTAGAAAAACTGCCACAGGTTGTAATTCAAGCCATATAAGTAGTTATTTATATGCAAAACTGTCGCTATTCCCATGTTGTTTTCTCCGAGGCAAGAGTAACGGTAACCTAATGCTGCTGCTTCTTTAACAAGCAACGATAAAACAGTCAACAGTAGCCTATGAGAAACATCAGAGCAGCAATAATCACAATTAAGTGTCCAATAGCGACACCATTTAACAGCTTCAAAAGAGCTTTGTGTAGAGTCCGTTTACCGTTACATTAACCCGTTCAATTTGTATTATGCATTTCCTGAACACGTACTTGCTAAGCAAACACTTTATATAAACAAACTACTAATCTATAAAACACAATCGGTCTTCCGACCTCGTTGAAGGCGGTGAGAGAGTGCGCGCGCGCGGCCGGGGCTCTCTTTCTCTGCTCGTTCTTATGCGCCCTGTCCACTGATCTAAATAATTCCTTGTTACGACGACTTTGTTCCCTCGTTTTAATAAATCGTGGACACGTTGAACTAATTCCCTCCCTCGTTTTGATTTAACGAATGACAACGTGGCCACAATATAGTGAAACGAGGGAACAAATTAGTATAACGTGCTGAGGTATTATTCATTTGTGGCCACTAAACAATATTCACCTGAATATTCACCAATTCACAAAAATATAGGTCTTTAGCATTCACTATATAATTAATAGTATCAAACTGTTTTTCTTACCTGTGAAGATAGCTCTTCAGTGACGGCGACTAGTGTTCTCATACAGCTTTTTATTACTTTTGCAAAGAAATTGCCGTTTTTTAATAAGCTGGAAAAATTTCTGACTTTAAACAAATACCCATTTAAATGCTTAGGATGTTTGCGTTGTGAGAATGTACAGGGATACTTTAGATTTAAAAACTGTGTCTCGTTAGGCAATGTTTTTTCAGTCAAATCATAAAATTTCCTATTGATTCAATAGAACGCGTGAGCTCAAAGGGAATACCAATATGGCGGCGCGGTGGCTTCACTGTTTATGACGTCATGAGCTATCCAGTCATTCTATATAGGGTGCTTCTCAATTCTTATTTGTGCATCCTCGTTTCCTTTCCTCGCTTCCTTTCCTCGCGTCTCAGCTCCTCCCCCTGTAGGTTGTGAGGGAAGGACGCAAGGAAAGAAAATGAGGACGGAGGAATCGAATGAAAGCTTTTTTTATACATTGGAATTAGGGATGCACCGATATGAACATTTTGGCCGATACCGATAACCGATAATTCTTTACATTTGAAAGCCGATAACCGATATATTGGCCGATAAATCTAAATAAAAAAAAATTATATACTTTGATAGCCTGTATAACAAAATGCTCACCATTAAAAGCCTTGTCTCAAGCACTTTTAAAATAAATCAAACATATACAATACAGTATAGCCTAGTTTGAACCAGTGTAAGATTCCTTAACTTTTAAAATTAATTTTACACTCATATGGACAAATTTCTTTATTAAAAATGGTAACACTTTATAATAAGGTTTAATTTTGTTAGCATTAGTTAGCATGAACCAACAATTTTATAAAACATTTTTAAGAAAGTTGTATCTGTTAACATTAGTCAATGCACTGTGAACTAACATGAACACACATATTTTATTAACTAACAATAACACAGGCTATTGCTCTCTGTTAGTTAATGCATTAACAAATTAGACCTTATTGTAAAGTGTTATCAAAAAATCTATTGCCTAACAAATAATAAAATACATAAATAATGCAAACAAGTCATTGGATAACATTGGGCTGCACATAAAGAAACAAAATGCATGTGGCATTGATCAATAAAATGGAATCGCCTCCGCACGGACAATAAGAAAATATATTTTAATTAAACCATATCGTTGATGAAAATAATACGAGAACAAAATAATGTTAGTTATTAATTATACGAGAACAAAGTAATGTTAGTTATTAATTATAACGCAATGTTTTTGAAAAAATAAACATTTTTAATATTACATTGATAGTAAACATCTTTAATAGCTTAGTTACTGTTTCAAATGACATTGCTGTGTGAGCGCGCGCGCTGAAGCTGAAGAGAACGAACGTTAAAACTGAATCGCTTTGCTAGAAGGTTAATCAACTCGACGGTTGCTGAAGAATGCAAACCCAAAGAATTTACAAATGTATTACAATAGTGAATACAATTATAATTGTATGACAGTCCCAATCATAGCTTTTAATGTTTTGCATTGTTGTTTAATCTGCGCGCGCTGGAGCTGAAGAGAACGAGCACCGGGAAACTGAAGAACTTTTCTAGCATGTTGGTTAAATCCACGAAACGCATCATATGTGAGATTAATCAGATATTTATATTACATCAACTTTATATTACGACTTATCTGCGCAAAATGACGTGAATGCACAATCGAACTTGTGCTGGTCATCATGTGTAATATCCCTGTTCTGGAAGCGCTATTCCCACAACAACGCGCTGAAACGGCAACTAAACAGAGAATTCGCAACGTTTTATTACAATAGTGTTCTCATTATAATGGCATCTATGACAGTCCCAATTATAGTTATAAATGTGCATGGCTGTTTGAGCTGCGCACGCTAAAGATAAAGATGATCACCGGTACAATGAAGCGCTACTGCATCGTTCATTAACTCAACCAAACGCATCCTATATTAGATTAATCATATATATATACACAAATTAAACATATTATAACTTACAATGGCACAGAATGCTGCGAATGCTCAAGAGAACTTGACTGTGCTTGTCATGAAGGCTTAACTCCATAGACGCGCTCTTTCCGCCTCAACGCGCTCGACGCACTGAAACACGTGGGGGAACAAGAATTCACAACATTCTTTTGCAGGCCTGTTTTTATTATAATGTTATGAAGCATATGTGACAGATTTGTGCTGCACATGTTGCACTGAACTATCTTCCTTTTCGAAGTGAATCCAATCATTCAGAACCATCATGGCGAACAGCGCGCGTCTCTCAACTGAAGTAAATAATCTATTATCTATCGGCTTTGATATATCGGCCAAATTTTCTTATCGGACCGATAACGATAACATCAAAAAAGACCATTTATCGGCTGATATCGATATGTGGTCGATATATGGTGCATCCCTAATTGGAATACTTGATCAGTCGAGCGTCACTTCACAGCGTCATCAGCAGCGCTCAAAGCATCTGCCCTTATGTTGTTGAAGTTTGTTTATTTAAGAAATTCATAATGAATAATAATAAAGCAAGATACCCTGTTGAAATATGTGAGATGTGTGGTTTATATAAACTGCAAGGGTAAAGTATAAATTAAATTGATTGTGACTGATGTGAAGGGGGAGGAGAATTTATACGTGCGTCACGTTTAGTCAATAGGCTTGTTTGAGATGAGCAAAATCTGCGCAGAACCGATCACCGGTGATCAGCGCGTAATGCATGCCGGTTAGAAATGTGTCCGAGTGCGGTCCGCCTTGCTCTGATGTCATGCTGACGTGTGTCAAAAAGCTCTCGCGAGCGCAAGGCGCACGTGTCGGATTCTGCAGTCGCGCGCAGTTGCTCTCCACCGACTGCGCTGATCAAAAGCATGATGGGAAACTTGCTGACGACACAGCTTAATGTTGATTGGTTTAAACAACCGTGATGTATTGTTCTCTTTTAAAATGTTTGATTATAAAACTCGGATATCATGTTTTATGTGTATATGTTATGTTTGAATATTCCCAAACTCTCGGACAGTGCGATCTCTATGGGTTATGCAATGTCATTTTATTATAAAAAAAAAAAAAAAACACATAGCCTATGTCTGTATTAAAGAAAAAATGATTGATAAACACTTATATAATTCATAAAGAATTATATTAATTAACACTTAATAATTCATAAAGAATTATTATGTCTTTCTCATGAAATTATCAAATTATCCGTTATCTTTTTCTCCCCAGTTATATTGCTTGTTTTTGTCTGCGGCTGCCCCTTATCTCAAACAAAACAGTGATGGTGCTGCTTGGGTCAAGGCATTGCATGCTGGGACCGAGGCAATGAAAAGGTCAGTGACGGGTTACTGTGACCCTACCTCTACCCCTAAACCTAACCCTACCCATAAGTTATCCCTAAAATCAGAGGGAAATTATGGTGAATAACACTGATGTAGAAGCACCTAACACTGGTTGTAAGCCTAAACGTGACATAAACTGTAAACTTGTCCCTTAAATCTGATTGGTTGATTGGAATGATGTTCCAGGATCAACAAAGATGTTGATTTAGGAAAATGTTGTACTTGGTGAAATCACATTCACCGTTAGGTACACCAGTATTAAATGAACTCATTCTCAATTGTTTTCCTTCATACTTTAGTATTCTCAGTATATTAGAATATACACATTGGCAAGTTTACAGTTTGGCACAAAGTATAAAGATGTGCGTAATTTTATTGCAAATTTATTCCTTGTTTTTTCCGACAGATATGGAGGTGCTGAACCAGGAGATCGGACCATGGTATGATTGAGACAGGAATTAAGAGTCAAATTCTAGTTTTAGTCATTGTTGCACACAAATTGGTAATCTCTATTCTTTAATTAGCGAATAGTAAAAGCGTATTAGTTAACATATGCTTGAATTACACTACCGTTCAAAAGTTCGAGGTCATTTTTTTTTTTCTGAAGATTTTTTAAATTTGTAAAAAGTCTCTTCTGCTCACCAAGGCTGCAGTTATTTGACCAAAAATAAAGTAAATTTTTTTTGTGATTTTAAAAAAAGTCAAAGCTGAATTTTCAGCATCATTAATCCAGTCTCATGATCCTTCAGAAATTTGAAATTTGAAAGATTTGGTGCTCAAGAAACATTTCTTATTGAGCAGCACAACTGTTTCCCACATTGATAATATGTTTGTGGAAACTGATATTTATTTGGAATAGAAATCTTTTGCAACATTATAAATGTCTTTACTGTCACTTTAGACCAATTTAATGCATCCTTCTGAATAAAAGTATTAATTTCTTTCAAAAAAATCTTACTTTTGAATAGTAGTGTAGTTCCCTGTTTACCTGAATAGTTTACTGAATGTACATGATCAGTATTTTGGATAAATATGTGCAGGCTATTGGCAAACACTACTGACCGTTTATATCCATGTATCAACGATTAAGCTTGGGCAGTGTTTTTGAAATAATTAACCTGCAAGTCTTATCCTTGGACTTTTTATTAAATCAAATCTTTTAATACCTGCAAATCATTGATGAAACTGACCCTCTGTGTTATCTTTTAGCTTGATGCCCTATGCCCTGCTGTGGAGGAGTTGATGAAACTTTCCACAGCACCTCCTGATGGTCACATGGCTATACTACAAGCAGCAGTGGAGGTATGGACTATCATTTTAAATAGCAATTTTTTGCTTTTGATGTTTTCTCATAATTTCTTGCATCTATGATAATAGCCTCTTGCCTATCTGTAACAGAAAGCAGATTTGGGAGCCGAATCTACACGCAGTCTCACTGCAAGGGCTGGACGTGCCAGTTACGTTGCATCTGAACATTTGACCCAGCCTGACCCTGGTGCCGTGGCGGTAGCTGCCATTCTGAGGGCCATACTCCATTCTTTGAAGGCAGAGAGTTAAAGAAGCTCACCAACAATATGCAGATTATTAAAGTGCCCTTATTATGCCATTTTAAAAGTTCCTAATTTTATTTTGGTGGTCTCCTACAATAGGTTTACATGCATGCACGGTATAAAATAATAATTATCATAATATACATTTCAAATGTATATACCTAATTTCTCAAAGAGTCTGAAACCGGTTCCTTAGATTTAAGATTAAGTCTCTCTAAACCCCTCCTATCCGAGAGCCTACTCTGCTCTGATTGGTCAGACGGCCCAGTTTGTTGTGATTGGTCGACCAGTTACAACAAGTGTTGGAAACGAAACGACCATTACCATATCTGAATTTCAGCTCTGGATCTTCCTCAGCACTTGATACACAGTGATATGAGTTTTTCCGCATCAATTCCAGTGCGAGTCCTCGTCCTTTGACGAGTCCTGAAAACATCATCACCTGAAAACATTTTGTTTTGTCCTGAAAACATCATTTCAACAACACGAACCAAACACTTTCAGGCCTCAGCTACAACTACGGTTTTTGATGGTCAAAGTAGATGTTGTTCGGTAATATTCGAAAAGCATAATAGGGGCACTTTAGGGAACAGTAAAGCAAAAGGCTTGTAAAAAACACACAAAGGTTTGCTAACATTGATTTGTGCAGATGTGAATGATTTGGAAAAACTTTGAAATACTTTCTCTGATCCCAGTTAAATGTGATATAAGTTGACACCCCTGAATAGTGTAAAACTGTGGCTCTGCTGCATTTTCAACATTCATCACAAATAGTTGAATGTTGAAAATTCAGCAGAGCCACAGTTTTACACTCTTCAGGGGTGTCAACTTATATTACAAGGAAATACTGGCTCAATCAATTGTGTGGGTTTGGACCAAGAAACCTGTTTAAAAAATTTTTTTTTAATTTTTTTTTTTTTTGGTATTGCAGTTTGGTGCCGCTAACTCAGCAGAATTTACACACTTCAGCTTTAATGAAAATGGTGGAAATACTGAATAAATAATCCATCAATACACTACCATTAATGAAACAATAATAGTGACTAATACCAAACATTGTAAAAGTGAGAGGGCTTGTAGTTGATTTTTTTTTTTTTTTTTTTACAATTATGGTAATTTAATGCAGATATGTATTTTTTTAAGGGATTAATAAGCTTTTAATGCAAAATGAGCATTATTAAAGGTCAATTTAACACAAAATGTTTTAAAGTAATTTTAAATGCAGTAGTAATTCTGATTTTGTGATATGAATACATTTAACTAATAAAAACGAATTAAAAAACAGCTGTATTTTAATCTGTGACTGATGACATAATTTTGAATAATCAAAACCTTTAAAAAAATCCATTAAACACACGTCAACGGAAGGAACTTGATAATCCCGTATTGAGCCTTGAGTGATGTGGTGTGACGTAAGTGTGATGAGGGTCTATTTACATTAAACAGTGTGAATTATGAAAGCAGGGAATCGCACTGCACTGCTGCTAATGTTTAATGACTGAATTTTCTTTGTATAATGTAAGTCTGGCATCCGAGTCAAAGTCCATGTTAGGTGAAGGAGGACGTAGGAAAGAAAACAGTGTTTTTACATCTACACTTGAGGTGGGCGTCTTCTTTCGTTCCTTTCTTTCTTTCGTTTCTTTTATTTTTTTCTAATCTTGTACCCACAGTTTCCTGACTTCCTGTATCTTCACGCTCACAGTCAAACGTGCACAGTAGGTATGTGAAGAGCAGGACCATAATGTTGCTGGCTTTCTATGCAAGCTGAATGACAGTCGAATTGCCGTAAGCAGGTAGGTACATTTTAAACACTGTACCTAGTAGGCTATAGTTTATCAGAGATTGAAGCTCTCGCGATTAGTAGATGAGGCTATCTATCATGCTGTATATTACCATGGGTACCGTGTATGTGACCAGTTATTCTCTTCTCAATACCTCACTCATTTTGACATTTTTGTACATCTTATAGGGCTATAATATGAGACATGGGTTGGTTTCTGTAAACTCTTGCTAGAAACGACAAGGAAAGAACAGAAAAAAAGGAAGGAGACGGTGATGGATAAAAAGTATCACCACATACTCGCTTTCCTGAAAGGGATAGTTCATCCAAAAATGAAAATTATGTCATGGACCCAACTGACTCACATAGTATGATATTTTTTTTTACTATGGAAGTCATGGGGTCCATCAACCCCATTGGTTACCGGCATTCTTCAAAATATATTATTTTGTGTTCATAAGAAGAAAGAAATGCATACCGTTTTAGAAGAACTTGAGGGTGAGTAAATGATGAAAGAATTTTAATTTTTGGGTGAGCTATCCCTTTAAATGATAAATTAGGTCATTTTCTAGTAATTTTTAAAAGGGAGGCAAACTGTGCCACAGTGTTTATCACAGGTGTAACTCCCTTCAGCAACTGAGATCAAAGTTCTGTAAGTAAACCATTTTAGCAGGAAATGAAAGTCTTAGAAAAGAACTAGAGTCTTTCCATTAAACTACATAGAAACACATTATCTGGCATTTTCTGTGTGCACAACATGACCAAGGGAATTCTGAAGTTGTTTTAAGGTGTGTTGGCGTATGGATTCTATTTTAACTTGACTGTGAGGAATAGAACTTGACGCAAGTATAATTTCTCAAAATTTTTTGGCATCAATTCCTTTTCTGTCACCCACAGATATGGAGTTTGCTTGCAGTCATGTTGTGTGTAACTGGAGGTCTGAGAGTTTAACAGAAGATGAAGCTAAAATCTCAAATCAAGGTTAGTCGTATGCTGTGTATGTGATGTAAACATTTATTATTAGAGCTCAGATATTTCTGATGAGAAATATATAGAGAATTACTGAAAGAAAAAGAACATTTATTAAGGGGGAGTTGTCACAAGGGTTGTATCTTCGTAACAAAGTCTTGCTTTCTCTAGCTATGTTTTTTTATGTTGCATTCAATGTCAGGTTATGGCAGGTTGTCACATGTGCTTATGTTTTTGTTGGTTTAATATTATTGGATGTTGGCTTTTAAATATTGCTATTTTGTCAGTTGTTTTGTACTTAATAATTGTCTTACTGAAGCAACATTAAATAGTTTCTAATAATAGGCATGGTCCAATTGTGACAACCTGCCCCACATATGTATTGGTGTACTATTATGTTTTATTGCACACATAGTCAGTCAGTCTATAACTCCATCTGTCCCACATGATTGCTCATGTTTTGTAGGTTCTGCCTCCACTCTTCCCTGTGGTCTGTCCAGAGCGCATTCTGTCTCAGATCATCCTTACGACAACCGTGTAACCTTCATTCCAAAACCAGGTGAGTAAATGACACATTGTTTTTCACTTTAGCATTGCTTTATGAAGATTGTTCCTAATGAGTGAAGAAGAGACTTGTATTATCTCTGTATTTGTGAACCTGGTCCAACCTTATATTAAGTGGCTTTAAGTATTATACACTTACATTGAAAAATATGTACAATGTACTTATTGTGTTCATGTTGTATTGTAAAACACTTTTGCTGCTATTGAGATGTGATACGGGTAAGGTTAGGGACAGGTGTGGTGGTATGGTTCGGTTTAAGGGTGGGTTAAGGTGTAAGGGAAGGGTCAACATTGTAATTACAAATGTAATTACATACATTAATTACAGCTGTAATTACATGCCAGTATTTTTTTAAATATAAGTACAATGTAAAAACATTGTCCATTGTATAAAATTATTAGTTTCAATGTAAGTACTTAGTACTTAAAGCCACTTAATATAAAGTGGGACCGTGAGCCTTCTTGAAATGATGAATGAGTTTTCTTTTTTTAAAGGTAGGGTAGGCAATTTTGGAGAGGCTAGCAATAGCAAATTAGCTTTGAAAGTATAAGATCCCACCCTCCCTTCAGAGCATCTCCAAAGCTACACCTCCTTCAAAACATGAACGTGCACAGCAGAGTCTGCAAAGCGTCACGAGAGACGCCGTTAGACTACCTCATGTCTTAAACAACATTATGATAATAATGAACGTAAACAACTTACAGAGATCTAGTTTTACCACCGGACTGCTGCAGATCCATTTCGGCGTTGATAGTGTTGACATAGAAATGCATAAATCTGAGTCTGAGGATGTGAGCAGCTCCGGGTAGAACGTCACGGGTTGTTATCTCGTAATTACAGTTACTACATAAGCATAAGCTTTTTGTTTTGGTTCTGGAGGAACTGTAAAAGGAAATACATATGTTGACAGGCAGGTAGAACCGAATGCAATGATTGGACGAACATTTTTTGGTCCTTAGACTTTTAAAGAAGATATATGTACATGTTTTAATATTTAGACCACTAATATTAATCAGGCTGTGAAGAAAGTTTCAACCAGTATAACAAAAAATGTTTATTAAAAAAATTGCCTACCCTACTTTTAATGTTACTTGTTCTGATAAAGAACAGCAGAATTTACTGATTGATTTAATTTAACTTTATTTGATTTACTTTAAGTCAAGTCACCTTTATTTATTTAGTGCTTTATACAATGCAGAACATTTCAAAGCATCTTTACAGTGATAAACAGGAAAATGATTCAATGATGCAAACAGAATTCAATTCTGCTGTAAAGTAGCTCTTAAAAGACAACAATGTATAGTGAAACTAATCTTTCAGTTCAAAAGAAGTTGAAAGTTATCTTGCAAAGAAATTGTTCATTGGAAAAAAAAAAACGTCACATCCTTTTTGTGGGTGTTAAAAACTGATGATAGAAACATTCTCAAGTGCATGATGATGAATGCGTGCTAAAAAAATCCCTGCTGTTATATATATATATATATACTCATACATACAGTAAAAACAGTGAGATATGGTATTATAATTTAAAATAACTGTTTGAATATATTTTAAAATGTAATTTATTCCTGTGATGCAAAGCTGAATTTTCAGCTTCATTACTCCAGTCTTCAGTGTCACATGATCCTTCTGAAATCGTTCTAATATGCTGATTTGCTGCTCAAGAAACATTTCTGATTATTATCAATGTTGAAAACAGTCGTGTTGCTCTGTGATAAAAAAAAAATTATTTGATTTATTGAAAAAAAAGTACTGACCCCAAACTTTTGAACAGCTTTTATTTGTCTACGAAACTATATTATTTTTAATTATTTATTAATTAATAAACCTTTTTTAAGCTCCATCGTTGGTTCCACCACCTGTACCGCCCCGTAACATACAGCAGAGAAAGAGTCTGTCTAGCTCTCTTCCACCACCGGTACCACCAAGAGGTGAGAACACACTCACACTCCCTTTATACCACAAACATGCACAGAAAATGTTCAGTTATGCATAAATAACTTGAACTTTTTAATAAACAGGGTCAGTATTTTTGGTTCTGTGAGCTGAATAACAACAAAATATGTTCTCCAAACTTTTTTTTTTTCTCTCTCTCTCTCTCTCTCTCTCTCTCTCTCTCTCTCTCTCTCTCTCTCTCTCTCTCTCTCTCTCACACACACTTTCTCACGCTCTCTCTCTCTCTCTCTCAGGTCTGGAGAATAATGGAGAGACTCAACTTAAAGCTAATGTAAACGTAGTGTCCCTAAAAGTAGGAAGCCTTGTGGACGTTACTAAAGGTGGGCTTCACTGCTAAACTTCTTTTCTGAAGTATAAAAATCCAAAATTTTCAATTCAAACCAGCTCACTTTCTGTCTCCGTAGCATCTGCTATACAGAGCAGCCAGAAACCAGTGCATTGTGGGAAATGCAATGCCGTTATGTCCTCTGCAAGCAGCCCAGAGACACACCAAACAACAATAGTAAGTTATACCAAGGGGTGCAAAACCCATTTGTGCATCTGACATTAGTGTTGAAATAACATTTTATTTTGTTAAAAGTGATTCCTGTGTCTTTTCTTCTAGATGTGGAGCTGTGAGTTTTGCGGGAAGGAGAATGTTTATTCGCTGGCGGCACTAAAGGCGGGGCGGTTTCCCTTGCGCTCTCCTCCTGGCAGGGATATACTTTACATGGACGACAACGGGGACATGGAGTATGAGAATCTAGACGACATGCTAATTGTGCTGTGCGTGGACACTTCCGGAAGTATGAGTGTCACTTCTGAGGTGCCTGTCTTCTTTCATTACAGACGGCCAGGGCTTAACACCCTATTTTTAAATTGTTATGTTTACATTAAATATATTTTTCTCTCAGATCTCTCCAGGTAACAGCATGCGATCACCCACATATATTTCACGACTGCAGGTGAGAGGTGACTTCTGAAGTTTTGCTTATATAAACAGGCACAAAACATGTGAAGTTACTCCCATTCTTTTTGGGTCCAGGGAGTCCAAGAAGCTCTTCAGATGGTGCTGTCCACCCTGCAGAAAACCTCACCTCACCGAAGACTGGCACTGGTGACTTTTAACAATGAGGTAAAGACGCTTATAAGAGGAGACATGTCAAAATGTCACTAAAGTGCATGTGCTTTTGAGGAAGAACTAGTCATTATATGTGCCAGGTTTTCCAGATTAATGTCATCAAGAACTTTGAAAGGCTTATTTAAAACTAGATTTTCACAGATTGTCTATTATTCCAAGCTCTGGTCTGACCTCTATTTTTTCTGTTCACTCGTTTACAAAAACCGCCACACCATTATTTTATTTTTTTTGCAATATCATGTCCAATTTTACTTTTGATAGGAAACAAAGTCTCGGATTTCAAATTCTGTCCATTTTATTATGAAATTCAAAAAATTAATACCATTTTGGCACTCTTTAAAGGGATAGTTCACCCAAAAATGAAAATTAGCCCATTATTTACTCACCCTGAAGCAATCCTAGGTGTATATATGACATTCTTCTTTCAGACGAATACAATCAGAGCCAAAAGATTAACACTTGAACTTGACGCACAACATAATAACAAATGCGGTTGCCCAGCCCTGTTCGAACCGCGAGAGGCGTCAAAGCTTACGCTACTCCTACATCATACATCCTCAAATGTTATTCTTTTAGCGCAAGTCGTCTTACGTATGGTAATAAGGGGGGGGGGGCCTTGCACGTGAACTGATCATCTCGTCCGCTTTACTACAAGTTACAGCACAAAATAAACATGAATGAACATCAGAAAGTATGTTGAAAAATGCATGACAACTTGCCGAAATCTGTATCATGTTTAATGTAATTGCTCAATGTTTCAACCGTGAAAAGACAAATAAAAAAGCTTGTAAAAATATGCCACGTATTGTTATATTTACCTCAGAAGAGCAATTCAGTGAACATACACCCGTTAGTCAGCTAGAAAAATGAACTCCTAGAGAAGAGCGTTTTGCTGAATATATGCACCATATTACTCATTCATTATCATTTTTACTAAGTTATTTAGTATTTAATGTATGTATAAATCTGTCAAGTTTTCATGACAGCCACCATTTTCAAAAAACGAATTGGAGAAGAATTGGATTGAATTGAATTGAATTGAATCAACTTTATTGGTAGTAAGTATGCAAGAGATATAAGGAATTTGTCACTGGTATGAGACGTCCCATACCAATTACAGTGCTTAGCAGACAGAACAACGAAATGATTAAACATAATAATAGTGCACTTAAGAGAAAATCAAGATAACATGAGTGTCAGATGATATTCAAAATCTCTATAGCTACCGAAAAAAAAGCTCATCTGAAATCTATCAGTTCTCGTTTTAACCTTGGTTTAAAGGGTCCTTGGCATCAAAAAGTTTGAAAACACCTTGTATATTATATTTAGGATGGGTTAGTGACTAAACAACACACAAAAAAAACTGTTTGTTTATTCTACATGTCCGTCACATGGTATATTCCTGTCTAAGTGGGCTATTCTTTGTCAGAATAAGCAGCTGTGTGGTCCAGAGTTTATGCCAGTAGACAAAATTTTGGCAACACATGCTGACCAGGCTGAATGTAACACCCTGTGTAAGAACCACAGACTTTCAAGAACTACACACTCTACTTCTGAAGCCAAAACTCATCACGCCAATAAAAGTACCTGAGATGTCAAGATCTGATGACTGAGCACTTCCTCTTCTTGTTTTAGTTTTGACGAACTTGTGGCTTCTGGTTGTTGGCACCAGAATCCCCCATTAAGAAGCAAGAGAAACCACTAATATTAAAACTGAAAAGACAAATTTAGAAAATCTAGATGTAAAGCATAGTACCGGAACAGCTCTCATTGTGCTTGATTTACTATCATGTGAACAGATTTCAGGACAGTTGTGCGTGTGGCTTTCAGGTAACGGTGTATGGTGACGGGACAGGGGTTCCTCTCACTCTGAGAGACTGGGCGCTGGTGGACTATGACTATCTGAAGAAGGAGGGAGAGAACTATAGCACTCCTCACTGCATTGCAGAGACTATCCATCCTCTCACCCAGAAAATCAAAGAGTGAGTGGAACGTTCTGCGGCTGTTATTGTTTGTATGTCTGTCAAAGGTCATGCCACTTTGTCTGTATTCTCATCAGAAAGAGCCTTTGTGTATCTGTATGTGTTTGGGTGGTTGTTTTATATGTTTGTCAAGAGTTTCTTTCAGTATTTCTGCTGGTCTATCTGATTTTGTGTTTTGTGCTTGTCAGATCATTCTGATTTTACGCCGTCGGAATTGTACAAAGTTCCACAGTTTTATGAAATAACTAAAACATTTTTTTAAATGTTAGGGATAATTTTTAATGCAAAACGTGAAAGTAAAAAACTACTCAACACAAAGCAGTTGCCTCTGTGGAGTTTTATCCTATCAGAATGAAGTATTCAGTTCCTCAGGGACTTAAATTTGAAAAATTGGCATCAATCACAATCCCCCGGTTTCACAGACAAGGCTTTAAGTCTAGTCCCAGACTAAAATGTTGAGCTGTTTTAACTGAAAGCAACTTGCACTGACACATCTTAAAATATGTCAGTGCCATTTTGTCGTCTCAAGATTCACACCAGTAATGTTTTCTTTTCCAAGGCATGTTTATAAAAGCTACTTAAATGTCCTAATTGAACTAAGGCCTAATCCTGGCTTAATCTAAACCCTGTCTGTGAAACCAGGCCTATAATTACTATATATATAGGCAGGGCTTGACATTAACACCCGCCAACCCTCCAATGCGGGTGGATTTCATTAGTGGTGTGTAACGCAGTCACTCCTATTAGCCACCTTATATATATAATATATATAAATTTTTGGCAAAAGTGTTGTCAAAAATATAGATTTTTCAATACATATCGCTACTGAAATATCTAAAAAAAAACTTCCAATACTTATTTTCCGCAGAATAAATACACAATACCATCTTTGCTCATCTCCTCGCTGCTTATTGCCCTTAAAACACAAAATAATGTCAAAATGCCCGTCTTGGTATTCACGTAAACACAGTCAGTTATGTCTTAAGTGAACGTACAGTAAACAGTTGAGAAAGAAAACGCATGTGTAACATTATAATGGATCCGTGCGTCAGCCTAATATACCTGCTGCCAAATTATGAGATAACATAAAAAATATCTATAGGGCAGTTTTTCCCCATTGCAAAAATTATGGCCAGTGAAAATGCTGAGTGGCTTGTAACTTTGGAAAACCACTAACCACAGTGGCTGGTGAGCAAAAAAGTTAATGTCAAGCCCTGTATATATAGCCCATTTACGTCACCTTTTTGCGTGCCAGAAGGTCTGGACTCCATCGTAGCTTTCACTGGTCAAGGACCGCCCAGAGGCCGCCCGACTGACTGTTAGGCAACCAATCACAGTTTTGTTTTGTTCTGCGTCATGTTTAGGGGTGTGAAAATGTAACGTTGATGTCCCTATAATAACAGACCGGCGTACATCTAATAAATAATTAATTTAAGAATGTTATTCAAGTTTACTGCAACAATGTTGCCGCAAACTTCACATACTTTTGAAAATCCAGCGTTTAGTTGTACCCTGATAAGCGCTCATTGTCACAGTTGTAAACAAGTCGGTTTTCCTATTTTTTGAGGGGTTTGGCTTCACAGCGATTTTTGTTTCCAGGCGGATTGTAAAAGAACGCAACTCCCGAAAATCCTGTAGAATTCAACCAATCAGATGACGACTTCGAAACTCCTGAAGTGTTTCTCATTTTGTGTCCCTTATGCCAGAGATGGTCTTATTATTGGGAGATATAAGGGTCCGTGACTCTAACATTTGAGAAACCGAAAAGCCAACCAATAACATTACAGCCTTAATGTCATTTGAATTTTGTTGTGCGACAGCTGTTTGTGGATACCATAGAAATTAATGAGAAGTGCTGTAAACTGAATCATACCTGTTTTGCAATTGTCCATGATTTCTCTTATAAAACGGCATTTTTTCGGATACAAAGTCTAAAAATAGACCAATCCAAAACTAATTTTTAAGAGCAAACATGTTGAAGATTAGTTAATGGGGTGGCAATTTTTTTTAATGATTAGCCATTTTCAAATCAAACCTAAATAGCAATATTTAAAACAAAAAAGTAATAAAATGACAAAATGTATTTAAATTTTTTTTAAAAAAAAATGATAAGCCATTTTCCCCCAAAAGCGGTTTATTCAGCGTAGTGAAGCCACTTCTCCATTGACATCCATTAAAAAACGGCCTCTTGTCTCCTTCCCTATGTACCACATTCAAACTGTAAAATCAATACTCGTAAAAGACATCATAGACATTCATTCTTTTAGCTTTTTCACCTTTGTTAAAAAACTGAAAACAGACAGTGGCTAATATAGTTTTCAACAGATTTATGAATAAGACCAGGAAATTACCACTCCACTTCACATTCTCCAGTGAGATTTGAGATGTGTGCCACATCATGATTGGTCGGTGTATTATACATGACAAACGGGCATTGGTGAATTATGTAGTATATTTTTAAATATGTAATATGTGGATTTTTAATTAAATCGAGAGAGTCATATATGGTTTGCGCCGGTTCTTGGTCGCTTTTATAAACAGACTGTGTGGTTAGTTATGAATATGAAATAACTACAACAAAAGGAAAAAAGTGTCTAATTGTTGTCAGCGTTTGATTAATTTTGCTTTCTTTTTCTTCTTCTTCTCCCCAGACTCAGAGAACATGGAGCCACAGCACTGGGACCTGCTGCCCTCATCTCTGTTGCAATGGCATCCCAGTTCACAGGATCAAAGGTCTGTATTCATAATTACATGCTATGACAACCTGCTTTGTTATGATAAATATGTAATGATAAAACGGTTTCGCTTTATTTTGATGGTCCCTTTAACACATTCTGTTGTCTATAAGTAACATTGCACCTTCATGTCTACTAACTCTCATTAGAGTATTAGTATAGTATTAGTAGACTGGTAGGGTTAGGGTTAGAATGAGTTGACATGTAGTTGCAAAGTTACTTACAGCCAGTAGAGTGTCTGTTGGAGGACCATCACAATAAAGAGTTTGCAGATATGAAGCAGATAGTCCACTAATACTCTAATGAGAGTTAGTTGACATGTAGTTGCAAAGTTACTTATAGTTAACAGAATGTTCAAAAGGGACCATCAAAATAAAGTGTTACCGATAAAACTACTATTCACTGAGTTTGCGCTGAAAGATCATCACCATTAACGAGACTCATTGCTTGCATTTTAATTTGTATTGAATCGGATGGAATTTTATAATGTGCTATATCTTTTTCAGGTTATAATTTGCACAGACGGGCAGGCCAACATAGGACTAGGCCACTTAGAACAAGAGTCTTCCCATTGCTCCGACCCCTCACCTTATTTCTACAAACAGTTAGCCCATTATGCTGCTGAAAAGGGGTGAGCGACTCCAAAGCACAAATCTCTTTCAGGATGTCATGTTAGTTTTAACATATACAGGTCCTTCTCAAAAAATTAGCATATTGTGATAAAGTTCATTATTTTCCATAATGTAATGATAAAAATTAAACTTTCATATATTTTAGATTCATTGCACACCAACTGAAATATTTCAGGTCTTTTATTGTTTTAATACTGATGATTTTGGCATACAGCTCATGAAAACCCAAAATTCCTATCTCAAAAAATTAGCATATCATGAAAAGGTTCTCTAAACGAGCTATTAACCTAATCATCTGAATCAACTAATTAACTCTAAACACCTGCAAAAGATTCCTGAGGCTTTTAAAAACTCCCAGCCTGTTTCATTACTCAAAACCGCAATCATGGGTAAGACTGCCGACCTGACTGCTGTCCAGAAGGCCATCATTGACACCCTCAAGCAAGAGGGTAAGACACAGAAAGAAATTGCGGCGTGGCATGGAGGCAATCAGCCTGTGGCACTGCTGAGGTGTTATGGAGGCCCAGGATGCTTCGATAGCGGCCTTAAGCTCATCCAGAGTGTTGGGTCTTGCGTCTCTCAACTTTCTCTTCACAATATCCCACAGATTCTCTATGGGGTTCAGGTCAGGAGAGTTGGCAGGCCAATTGAGCACAGAAATACCATGGTCAGTAAACCATTTACCAGTGGTTTTGGCACTGTGAGCAGGTGCCAGGTCGTGCTGAAAATTTAAATCTTCATCTCCATAAAGCTTTTCAGCAGATGGAAGCATGAAGTGCTCCAAAATCTCCTGATAGCTAGCTGCATTGACCCTGCCCTTGATAAAACACAGTGGACCAACACCAGCAGCTGACATGGCACCCCAGACCATCACTGACTGTGGATACTCCAGTGCTGCTTCTCTGTAGCCCAGGTCAGGCGCTTCTGCCGCTGTTTCTGGTTCAAAAGTGGCTTGACCTGGGGAATGCGGCACCTGTAGCCCATTTCCTGCACATGCCTGTGCACGGTGGCTCTGGATGTTTCTACTCCAGACTCAGTCCACTGCTTCCGCAGGTCCCCCAAGGTCTGGAATCGGTCCTTCTCCACAATCTTCCTCAGGGTCCGGTCACCTCTTCTCGTTGTGCAGCGTTTTTTGCCACACTTTTTCCTTCCCACAGACTTCCCACTGAGGTGCCTTGATACAGCACTCTGAGAACAGCCTATTTGTTCAGAAATTTATTTCTGTGTCTTACCCTCTTGCTTGAGGGTGTCAATGATTGCCTTCTGGACAGCAGTCAGGTCGGCAGTCTTACCCATGATTGCGGTTTTGAGTAATGAAACAGGCTGGGAGTTTTTAAAAGCCTCAGGAATCTTTTGCAGGTGTTTAGAGTTAATTAGTTGATTCAGATGATTAGGTTAATAGCTCGTTTAGAGAACCTTTTCATGATATGCTAATTTTTTGAGATAGGAATTTTGGGTTTTCATGAGCTGTATGCCAAAATCATCAGTATTAAAACAATAAAAGACCTGAAATATTTCAGTTGGTGTGCAATGAATCTAAAATATATGAAAGTTTAATTTTTATCATTACATTATGGAAAATAATGAACTTTATCACAATATGCTAATTTTTTGAGAAGGACCTGTAATGACTGTAGAGTGTAGACTTTCAAAATACACAATGAATTTATAATTTATGATGGTATTTATAGTGTGATAGTGTCCGTGATGACCTTTGAAGGAGAGGACTGTCGTTTGGCAGAGGTTGGCAGGCTGGCTGACCACACAGGAGGCAGAGTGAGTTACTGACACTGCTCATCTGCAGTCCGTCTTCATTCTGTTGAGCAGTCTGGGTCATGTTGCAGATATCAGATTAGATGGTAAAGAAGACTGATTTGGAGCAACATAGATTACAACTGGTATCTTGAGCGGATCACAAGTGGACGACGCTAAATACAGGTGTAAGCGGGGTCTAAATAGTTTAGAGTTTGTCCACTTTCGACCACTTCCAGAGGTAGTCGAAAACACATTCAGCCGGATTGCTTTCGTAGTGTAAACGCTCATGTGGTCGAGTGTAATCGAACAGCCACAAAAGACCGCCTTCTCTCCACTACTGACCTAATGCCTAACATTATCGGAAGCGCTGGCCAGACGGGATTTAAACTTTGTTGGCTGGAGACCCAAGTTTGATTTGAAGAAGAAAAAAGTACCAAGCACAATGTTATCACATCATTCTTGATTTCTAACACTCACATCGTTCAGCGTTATCTTGTGGCTGTCAGAGAGGAAACAAAAAGCTGATGTTATCTGTGATGTCTTTCCGTCGTCTCCAGTCGCGTAAATATTTAATATGTAAATTGCATGAACTTATTTTGTCTATTAGATTGAAAGATCTGAAAAAGCCCAAGTATTTACCTGCCCATAGACCCTCCTCTCTAAGAAATCAGGACAGAAGTGGTTGCAAGTGGACAAAAGAGACAATTAAAACACCAGGTGTAAAGGGGAATGTGTCTCCCTCGTCTACTTGTGATCCGATCAACCAAAACACATCTTAACACCAGGTGTAAACAGGGCCTTAGAGGTACACACGGATTCCAGCAACAATTCATTTCCCCTAAGGGGGTCGTTTTTCACTAATTTGGTTACATTTCACATACTTGTTGCTCATTGTAAACTATGCGAGAAATACTTATATCGTCTGTTTGACCCCTTCGCTCTAAATTTTCTGCTAACAGCACTAAACATGTTACTACATGATCCTTGTCTATAAAACCCGTCTGTAAAGGCTTGACCTGTTTTTAAAGTGTTTAAGCAACATGTAGCTTAAAGCCCTTTTCAGAGAAACTGATACTTATCACCAGACACCCACACGCGCAAGGGAGAACGATTTTGGGCTCAGTATTTCCCCTTCAGCTCTATTTAAATGTGAAAATTAGTTTTGTGCTTTTGTGCTAATAGGAAACTGGTGCATAATTTTGCAGAATTGCAGTCACTTTTAGTGACATCCAACTCTACACTGTGCACTACTTAAAGGTCCAAACCGTTTAATATTAGTTTGTGCTTAGTTTGAATAATATGCATACGCATGTTCAAAAGTTTGGGATCAGTAATTTTTTTTTACACTTATTCAGCAAAGATGCATTAAATTGATCAAAAGTGACAGTGAAGAACTTTCTATTCATCAATGAATCCTGAATAAAATACATTAGTTTCTTAAAATTGCTTTAAATTAAGCAGCACGACTATTTTCAACATATTACATATTATGATAATCAGAAATGATTCTTGGGCACATCAAATCATCTTATTAGAATAATTTCTGAAGGATCATGTGACATTGAAGACTGGAGTAATGATGCTGAAAATTCACATTTGATATCACAGGAATAAATATAATTTTACAACATATTCATATAGAAAACCGTTATTTTAAATTGCAATAATATTTCACAATATGACTGATTTTACTGTGTTTTTGATCAAATAAATGCAGCATTGTTGAGCAGAAGACACTTCTTTTAATTTTTTTAATTTAATTTTTTTTTTAAATCACACCTCAAAGTTTTTTTTTATCTCTTTGAAAGAATAACTGCAATATTACATACCAAGCAATTAAAGATCAGTCAGAAAAACTAAATTGTTTTTTTTACCCACTTCCCAGATAAATATTGTAAATATTGGTACAGTCGGCACAGAGATTCAGAGCGCTATAGCTGACAATGTCCTAGCAACTAACGTCATGGCAACACTGCTGGCACAGGATGGCATGTAAGTATCCGGTAGTAACCTTCACACACTCACAAACACATGCAAACACACACACACACACACACACACACACACATACATTGTACCTCTGTCTCTATTTTTCTCCTTTGATTGATGCAGGTACTTCCCCTATGAGGAGGATAATCATCGGTTGGTTAGAGAGATTGGCAACGTGACAGACGGTGTTGAGATCACCTTCCAGTTTGCAGTCAGACCGGAAAAAGTTGAAAGTAAGAACAAAATATTCAGTGCAATCAAAAGAATGCATTTGAGAAAAGCTTTTTTTTTTTTTTTACTTTGTACTCACACACATTTCATTCCAAATCTGTTTACTGGTATTTTTTCAATGAAACACAAAAGTAGATTTAAGAATGAATAAATTGTGAACTATCTCTGTCTTTTAGGTTTCCAGCAACGGGACCGGGTCCCTTTTCAGCTGCAGCTGAGTTTCAGGACTCGGGAATTGCAGAAAGTGATTAGAGTTATCACTCAACAGAAACGGGTCACCACCAGCAGGTAAAGCACTCAAAATACTGCACAATAACAGCAAACACACTCCAGATCTACAGATCATGACACACTCACTTTATAGTCTTGACATAAACTACATGGTGATTTATAATCAGTTGTTTCACATGCAAAAAATTCATTGTGAATTTTCATTGTATCATTGTGAACATAGAAAGACAGTTGAAAGAAGTCTCTTCTGCTCACCAAGGTTGCGTTTATTGGTTGAAAAATACAATAAAAACAGTTTAAAATAACTGTTCTGTTATAATAATATTTAAAAAAAAAAATTAAATATAATGTTGAAAACAGTTTTTGCTGCTTAATATTTTTGTGGAAACGATGGTACGCTACCATTCAAAGGTTTGGGGTAAGTAAGATTTTAAATTCAGTAAAGACTCATTAAATTGTTTAAAAGTGACAGTAAAGACATTTATAATATTACAAAAGATTTCTATCTCAAAATTATATTCATCAAAGAAAAAAAATTAACCCGCAAAAAAAATGAATCTGCAAAAACTTGTCAACGTTTATAATAATAAGAAACATTATTAATCATTTAGCACCAATAATAATTGATAATAACTGAGCAGCAAATCAGCATATTAGAATGATTTCTGAAGGATCATGTGACACTAAAGACTGGAGGAATGATGCTGACTGGAGGAATGATGCTGAAAATTCAATTTTAGATTATATTAAACTAGAAATCTATATTAAAAAAAGTTTTTTAAGTCGTATTAATATTTCACAATATTATTACTCTATTTTTATCAGATAAATGCAGCCTTGGTGAGCAGTAGAGACTGCTTTTATAAACAGTAAAATCTTATTATTAACAAAAATAAGTCTCATTATTCCAAACTTTTGAGTATATTGTAGTGTGTATATATATTTCTCAACCTTGCTTTCTTCACCTCTGTCTCTTTTTCTGTGTGTGTAGTTGGGTGTGGGCGGGAAGTTTAAATATGTCAGTGTTGGGCGTTCACTGCGCCCAGCTGTGTGCCAGGCTGACTATGGAGGGCCGAGTACAGGAAGCACAGAGACAACTCAGAGCTCAGCAGGACCTTCTCGAAGACATCAGGTACAGTAAACCTCTCCAGATCGCTCTCTGGTGCATCATATGTGTGGGAAATGACATGTGTATCTTTCTCTGTTTATCTCACAGTCAACAGAAGCCAAGCCCTAAAGAAGAGAGCATCTATGGGAACTGGATCAGTACCATGAGTATGATCTGTGAAGACCTCACCACTGTCAAACAGGTCTGAATACACCCTCAATCAGTAGTAGAAATTAGTTAATACATTTATTATTTTGGGTGTCCCTCGGTTTTGGGGTCACGGTTCGATACGAGTTTGGTACAACAGGAAAAGGCAACAAGTCCCCAATGCTTGGTTTCTTTTTATTTATTTTGAACAGATAGTTGTGCAAATTACAGTTTGTTCCAACTAGCGGCATTTATTCCTCCCTGAGGTAGTTGGTATAGTACAGCCTCCTGTAGTGTATAAGGACGAAGCAGTGAACAGAAAGCACTCTTGCATAGCTCATATTGTTTTTGGTCACAATCAGCTACAAAACTGAAAAGCATCACTTGTGGTATAAAGGTACAGGAAAAATAAGACTTGTGCAGAGATTAGTTTTTGCACTCCTGTAGTCTTTTTCTACCTTGCTCCAGTGATTGGCACATCTGGATGATGTCATTTGAGCAACGTGTTGTGCGTAGCCTACACTGTCATTTTCATGCATATTTCATGTCTCATTATAATGATTTTGTCTTATTATAACAGTGGAAACAACTTAAAATACTCCATTATTAATGGTCACACAGATAAGAGTAAGATGGCTGTTTTTATTTGTGCACACTCACAATAAAAGCAAAACATTGTGCTTTTGTAAAATAACTCCGCGTATAGGCTACTAGCAAGCTCTTGCGTGTCATCTGAACTCTTGTTTTGGCTTGGTGCATAGATCGTCACTTCTGCTCTTTTTCCTGTTATGGCGGTTAACAAACAGCGTCGCTTTGCCACACATGTATTCATGGTCCGTGTACGTTTTGATCATTTCATTTCCTGTTTGGAATGGAATAAGGAGAAATGAAAAGACAGCTCGTTTATTAATTTTTCGTTTAGTTTAAAAAACGGAAAATGAGATTTTTGCTCGATTTCTCATTGATTTGTGATTTACAAATCGGTTTATTGGTTTGATATTTTATTCGCACATGTGGGCGGCGCTGAAACGCCCCTTTAATCTGATTGGTCAAATATATATTATATTTAATATTATAACATAATATAAATATTATGCGTAGTTAACAGTGAGTGGTGGTTTCAGACATTATTTTATTAAAGTGCTGCACTCGTACTGACTCTTATTCTGCCTGACAGAATTAAAAGGCCTGAAGGCGGAGCAGTTTGACCAATCAAATTAAAGGGGTGTTTCAGCGCCGCCCACATGTGCGAATGAAATATCGAACCCATAAACCGATTTGTAAATCACAAACGAAAAATGAGAAATCGAACCAAAATCTAATTTTATGTTTTTTTAAACAAAACAAAAAAACGAATAAACGAGCTGTCTTTTCATTTCTCGTTATTCCATTACAAACAGGAAATGAAATGATCAAAACGTACACGGACCATTCATCCTCTGACTATATGCATGTGACGGTTCGGAACGAATACATGTACTGTTACACCCCTCATTGTCATTATCTAGCATTGTCATTGTTTACTTAAAGGCAGCATACCACAGTCAGGGTACATACTCATGTAGACACACTCTCACATGCTTCTAGATATGTGTCAGTGATTGTACTTCACGTTATGTTTTGAAATTAGCTCAGTCACAAAAGGGTCCTAACAACTTCAGCATTAAAAATGAATCATTGTGACTAAATGATATAAAGTCCTTGTGTTAAAACATGACACTTTTACTCTGAACAGAACGAAACAGAAACTGACGCTCAACCAACACCTCGAACATCTTCCACTGCAGTGAGTAAAAGATCTCTCACGCTTTATAATTCAAAATATGATTTAAAGCTGGATGCAAGTGGAAACTGTTATACATAAAATGAACAAGAAATCATGCTTTGATAACATGGATCATCACTCACATGGTTAAATGTGTATATGCAGGCACAAACTGTCACTCAGTAGAATTGTTTTATCCTCCAGAGCATCTCAGATGCGGCGGCCAATGTGGTCTACCAAATGAAGAGGGCGAAGAGTGTAAAGGGAAAGGGACAGAGAGTTGCCTTGCTGGAGAACTGAGCTCAGATGTCACCAAGACTCATGATCTAGTGATATAGGCTGCTGTATCAATCACAAACTATGGACAATATTGCTTGGAAAATACACAATATATAATATATACAAACAATGTGTCGATAAACTAACAAGTCAAACTACTTTCTATGCCATCGTTTGGCAACACCTGCCAGTATTTATCTTTAACTGGTCTGTGGATTTCAGACAGGTTTGTGTTAGCAACTATAGCGCAAATATGTCAGATTACCTAGAACTGTACTAATAAATATAATGCAATGAAATAAAACATTTTATATAAATCACAGATTCCTCTTATTCTTTCATACTTACAGACATTGTTATTTTTGTATCATTGAGATACTATTATAATTTTTTTATGTTTTGAATCCGTATTTATTTTTAATTTTTGTTAAAGTTTTAGTCATTTTCAATCGTTTTTTTTTAAAAAATATGTCTATAATATGTTTTTATTCTTTTTTTTCAGATATTTTAGGCCATCAAGTTACGTCAAGAGATGTTGCCTTGGCAAATAGCTGATTTGTAAAAAAAAAAAAGATTTGTAAAGTATTTTTTAGTTTATTATTATTATGAACATGACGTGGGGAAAAAAAATGTATACTTACTAATAGTCAAGTCACTTTCATTTATAAAGCACTTTTAACAATATAGATTGTTTCAAAGCAGCTTTACAGTGATAAGAAAATTAAAGTAACAGAGATTGTTTGTCATTGAGAGCATATGATTTAGATTTATGATTTAATTTAGATATATTTTTAAGATGGAAAAATGCGGTTTTACAGATTCTAGACGTGTGACTTTCAAATGAAAGATTGCTATCAGAGCACACCCAGGTTCTTAACCGACAACGAGGACTTGACAGAGCAGCCATCAAGTGTTAGACAGTATTCTAGGTTATTACGTGAGGAAATTACTAGTCATCCAGTTTTTTTTATAATAGTTTATTATTATGAACATGACATGGGGGAAAAAAAACAACAGCTCTAGGATAAAGTTATTGTCCAGCTAAAGTTTGATTCACTTCCGTTGCAACAATCATTAGTTATTAACTTAGGGGCCGCTTACACAACAACATTAATAAACAGAAAACCCTTAATGCGATCCGGCCGCTCATTTGCACAAAACAGTGCCTGGTGGCTCGAGAACGCAAACCATGAAATAGGTTCCAAGGTATAAGCCTTGAAAAATTTATAATACAGAATTTTTTATCGCTTCCACGTAGCCACTTGAACCGGAATTATCCCGACAACGTTTTATCTGTACAGAGGTGAAGGGAAGGAGGCCTTCACAGTGGAGAGACTAGTTGACACTTCAGGACTGCGTTGTCGTCGTGTCCAGGCGCTGGTCCTTCATCAGATCCGGATACGGCCTGGATCCGGCGGACTGTGGTAAACCTCGGGACAAACAGAGAGACTAATATTAGCGTAGACGCCATTCTTCTTATGATGCAACAAGTACATCAGGATTTATGGGAAGTGTTCCCGGTTCCGGCTGATCTAAACTATGAATTATAGAACATTGAATTATAGAAGTCGATAATGTGTTATGTGTATGCTAAGTCAAAGAGATGTGTTTTTAGTCTAGATTTGAACTGACAGACTGTGTCTGCTTCCCCCGACAATGTTAGGAAGATTGTTCCAAAGTTTTGGTGCTAAATAGGAAAAGGATCTACCGCCAGCAGTCGATTTAGATATTCTAGGTATTATCAACTGGCCAGAATTTTGAGATTGCAATAGACGTGAAGGACTATAATGCGTTAAGAGCTCGCTCAAGTACTGGGGAGCTAAACCACCAACAAAGAGCACACCCAGGTTCCTAACCGACGACGAGGACTTTTGACAGAGCAGCCATCAAGTGTTAGACAGTATTCTAGGTTATTACGTGAGGAAGTTCTTTGTCCAATAATTAGAATCTCTGTTTTTTTCTGAATTAAGTAGTAGGAAATTACTAGTCATCCAGTTTTTAATATCAGCTATGCATTCCGTTAATTTTGTGAATTGGTAAGTTTCGTCAGGGAGTGAAGAAATATAGAGCTGAATATCATGTAGCATGTACAGAGTGAACAGCAACGGTCCTAGTACTGAGCCTTGTGGTACACCATACTGAACTTTTGACCGATAAGACATCTCTTCATTTACTGCTACAAACTGATAACGGTCAGATAAGTATGATTTAAACCATGCTAATGCAATTCCACTAATGCCAAAATAATTTTCGAGTCTTAAAAGAATGTTGTGGTCAATAGTATCAAATGCAGCACTAAGATCGAGTAACACTAATAGAGATAGCCTACTACAACCACGATCGGATGATAAGAGCAAGTCATTTGTGACTCTGATGAGAGCTGTCTCAGTACTATGGTACGGTCTAAATCCTGACTGGAAATCCTCGAAGATACCATTTCTTTCTAAAAAGGAACATAGTTGTGAGGATACTAATTATGTAGGATCATCAAGTTGCATTTTTTAACAAGCGATTTAATCATAGCCAGCTTAAAAGTTTTTGGTACGTATCCAAATGACAAAGATGAATTAATGATATTAAGAAGAGGATCTATGACCTCTGGAAGCATCTCTTTCAATAGTTTAGTCGGTATAGGGTCTAACATACATGTTGTCGATTTAGATTTAAGAAGTTTAGAAAATTCTTCCTCTCCAATAGTAATGAATGAATCAAATTTTTCCTCAAGAAGACTACAATGCACTGTCTGATGCGATACTGTAGTAGACGGTTGCATAGCCATAATTTTCTCCCTGATATTATCTACTTGTAATTAAAGAAGCTCATAAAGTCATTACTGCTGTGGTGCTTGGAAACGTCTGCGGTTGAAGCTTTATTTTTAGTTAATTTAGCCACTGTTTCAAATAAATACCTTGGGTTTTGTTTATTTTCTTCTAATAGAATTGAAAAATAAGCAGATCTAGCAGCTTTTACGTAATCGTGCTCTCTTTCCATGAAATGCGAAAAAAATATGTTTTTCTTAAGGGCCTGAGTATGCTGGTTGTAGCCTACATTACGTTGGACTATTTTCTTTGATCTTCTTTAAGCGCAAAGTAGCAACCAGTGGCGTGCACAGACCTCCTCAGGGGCAGGGGCGGAGGGACCAAAAAGGGCACTAAATAAAAAAAAATTATTACTTCTTGATTTTTTTTGTTTCTATTCTTTCTTTCCTTGGCATTCTAAGAAAATATGTTGATACAATTATTAGAATACATAACACATCAAATGAAAATAGGGAAATTATGATAATATTACTAAATATTATTTACTTCACCAAACAAAACAGTGAGAATCAAGAAGGTCATTATGGAAAATTAATTTTTAGTTTTGTTGATGTTGTAAATTTAATGTATGTATTATATGTATGAAAGACAGTGTTAGCTATCATGAATCAGTAACACTTTACAATAAGGTTTCATTAGTTAACATTAGCTAATGAACTGCACTTCAGCATTTATTAATCTTAGTTAATATTAATTTCAGGATTTACTAAAACATTAAAATCAAAAGTTGTATTTGTTATCATTAGTTAATGCACTGACTGTGACATAACATGAATAAACAATTAACAGTTGTAGTATTAACTAAGATATAGCCTACAGTAACAAATGTGTTGCTCATGGTTAGTTCATGTTAGTTCATACACGAGTAATGAACAAATTAACCTTATTGTAAAGCGTTACTATGAAATCAAAGATATAAGTTCCTCACAATTTAGAGTTGGACATGGACTTAAGATTTCATTGAAACTAACTGTTAGATGTATTTCCCCTTGCACTTTTATTCCTTGGATAAAAACGAATGATATTGTCACTCAGAATGCGTCTGAAATCGAGTTATACTTTTATTGTAGTTAAGAATAACTCGCATGCTGCAGCAACTTTTAGAGTAGCATGGTGATGGTAGGATAAATGTAATTTTTCTGTATTAGCTTAAACGTTACCTGCTGCTCGTTTGAAGAGACTAGCGCGAAATGCTGGTTAGTAGTGCGTACCAGAACCGTTAAATGCGTATGAGGTGCTGCAAAGGAAACTCCGCCTACCACTTCTCCGTCAAAAATTTTTTTTTTATATAATATTTGTTTGTATTATTATTGTTTGTGGCAAGGGTGTGTGTGTTTCAGTTATTATAATATTTATAATAATAATAATTATTCTTTACAATTATCAGAAAAGGGCACAATACTGTAACAACCGCACGATATTCAGGGGAGGCAGAGACCAGCACACTAGGATGGCAGTTTAACAACTCTTTATTAATGATTAAAACACAATACCATCTCATAAAAACACATTACCCCCCTTGCTCAGTATATTGGTCCACAAGCAGCGAGCTCACGTCCTGGCGAGAAGGATACACAGGAAATCTCCATTCAGTCCATTGGCCCGCATGCAGACTGGCTCACGTCCAGCAAAGGATACCCAGAAGCCTTTCGGTTGCGTCACTCGACAGGCAGAAGCAGTTTCTCCAGTCTCTCTGTTGCTTGCAATTATCAGTTACCCCAATTAGGAGCTCTCCTAGCCCGAAGTCGCGTCCCTGACTATCTAGCACATTTACCCCCCACTGACTGTCTGTCTTCACCGCCGGAGACACTAATTATCCCGAGCGGCCGTCTAGCGCTTCCCCACAAGTGAGAGCTCCCCCGAACCTCTCCCAAGCAGTACTCAAAATATCCTTAAATAATCATCAACTCCTCCCACATCAGCTGTACTCTTTAATTTAATTACGCAACACTCATTCATCCAGACCAAGGGGGCGTGCACATCAATCCCACCCAAACTCCAATCACCTCCCCATTCATCACACTACCCCCCTCCCAGGCAAAAAGGACTCGTCCTCGAGTCAAGCAGATAAATCATAATCCAACAACCGGGCCGGTATCCTCCTAGCCCGGGACAACCGTCCTTCAGCAAATCTGTTATTTGTCCCAGACCACGACTCGCGGCACACAGATTCGATAGGTACAGCCACACAAGAGCTGTCACCAGAAAGGGCTGCAGCCACATCCACTGTAGGGGCAGACAACAGGGTGGAAACAGAAGGCATCGCAGCATCCAGCACAGAATCAGGAGACAGAGCAGCATCAGAGACAGAACTTGCAAAATAGTACAAGGTCAGGGTGCAGTGTAGAATCAGCCAGTAGTGCAGGGTCAGGATGCAGTGTAGAATCAGCCAGTAGTGCAGGGTCAGGATGCAGTGTAGAATCAGCCAGTAGTGCAGGGTCAGGATGCAGTGTAGAATCAGCCAGCAGTGCAGGGTCAGGATGCGGTGTACTCCTTTCACCATCCACAGCCGACATTCGATCCCCCCCAACACTCTGCAATTCCGGCCTTCCGGCAAATATATTAGAAACATACGGCTTAAGACGATTAAAATGCACAACTCGCTCATGCCCCTTTTCTTTTGGGGCTATTCGATACAAGACCTCCGTAACCCGCTCAATGACAACAAACGGCCCCACAAAATGCCTTTGTAACTTCGGACACAGCCCCCGCTTACGCACCTTATTTTTCACCCACACCAATTCTCCTTCTGTATAAAACTGATGGGAAACTTTTACATCAAAACATCGTTTCTGCCTCCCTGATGCTTTCAATTGATGAGCTTTTTACAGCCTCTACTACCGAAGACAAGCTTTCAGCTACTTTCTCCACATAATCATTTGCTGAATCAAAACGTTCTGTCTCCCCCACTCCCAACACAACATCCACCGGCAAAACAATCTCTCGTCCAAACAGAACCTTAAATGGCGAGAACCCTGTAGTAGCATGTGTACTGCTCCTATAAGCCATCATAACATATGGCAGGAGCGTGTCCCAATTCTGCTGGTTACTATCCACAAACAAAGACAGCATGGAAAGTAAAGTACGATTAAACCGCTCCACCATCCCGTTCGACTGCGGATGATAAGCTGTAGTTCTTGTTTTATGCATCTGCAGCAAACCACACAACTCTGTAAATAACTTTGATTCAAAGTTTCGACCTTGATCCGAATGAATACTGCGTGAGATACCCCAAATCTACACACCCATTCCTGGACCAAAACTTTAGCTATGGACACTGCTTCCTGATTTGGAAGCGCAACCGCTTCTGTCCACTTTGAGAAATAATCCCCAATTACCAGGATATACTTATTCTTCTCTCCAGTTAAGGGTAAAGGGCCCAAGATATCTACCGCTACACGTTCAAAAGGCCGAGAAACAAAAGAAGGCTGCAAAGGGGCACGAACGTTCAACGCTGAAGATTTACGAGATGCACATTCCGTACATTCCCTACACCAATGGTTCCCAACCTTTTTTTGTCAAACCAACCTTTTTTTGAAAAAGACCCCCTTTTTCCCAAGAAAATATTTTAGGGCCCCCCTTCACATTTAATGATATTATCGCTCTTGCAACCTTGCAGCAAGGATGACAAAATATGTTGTTTTCAAACAAACGGTATGTTTACTATAACCAGATATGTTTATGCACAAATAATAGCCTATAATATTGAAAATACAATAACAAAAACATCAGTAGGCCCTTCGTAATTTAAAAACGTAAGCCTCTCTGTGTACGTCTATGACGAGTCACGCAGGTACTGGGCTACTCCGCAGCGGCAGCGATCCGAACCAGTGTAAAATAGTCCCAATGTAAACACTTATTATAGGTGTACCATAGAATCGGGATAAGACAAAAACACGGATTGATGGCTTCATGATGAACTCGCTCATATAGATTTTGAACAGAAAAAAGTTAAGGACTTTTATTTAATGCTCATTGCTCAAAACTTTTCAAAATATGACGCGACCCCCCACAGAGCTCGCTGAGGCCCCCTTGTGGGCCGCGACCCCCCTGTTGGGAACCGATGCCCTACACCACTTCTTTACATCCTCAAACCACCCAGGCCAATAGAACCGGTCTTTCACTTTCGCCTGCAGTTTTTGCACACCTAGATGACCACTCGTAGCCGAATTATGCAACATTTTCAAAACCTCTGGAACCATTACCTTCGGAAGGACCACCTGAATTTTTTATGCAGCATCTGTATTAAGGGGCGGTTTACGCACCAACCGCCCTTGCTCAACCTCCAACTGATCCCACACGGGCAAAAACCCTCTCACTTCCGCTTTTGTCTGTGCTTCAGCACACCCCTCCTCCCCCCGTGACCACAGCTGTTCTACAATCTGTAAAACGGCATCCTTCTTCTGCGCCCCCACTGTTTCGGCAAATCGCGCGTCACCTCGCATTCCCTCATTAGTACCAGGTGAAGCTAATCTGCAATCAGTTGTGCGTGCCCAGGCTGGATAAAGCAGCGCACTGTTGCTCGTGTGTGTGCACTGGGAGCTGACGCTACGGCAGACAGCAGCGCTGGCTCGAGTGTTCGAGCTTGATGTCTGTTTGAACATTGTGCGGGATCGGGTACTCACCAAAAAACTCTGAAGTGACAGCCGGTAAGCTTGAAGCTCTACTGGTTGAGAAACGCTGAACTCTGTTAGTTGCTGTATGTTTGAGATATTTAACAGTTGTTTAAATCATATGGAATATTGGTTTTAAACCCATTTGATATAAATAGAAATAAGTATTTGACTATATCTTTGTATATAGATTGGGAAATGATCTGTCAATTTAAATCATGCAAATGTGTAAAGGTATTAAAATGCATTTATTTTGTGCTTTGGAATGTGGATTAGATTACGGATGTAATTTATTGGTATTGAGCTGTATAATACTTAGCCTACCACCCTTAATTGAATGTGTAATATTTACCAACTCAGATCTATGTGAAATATATTTTTGGTTTGGTGAAATGTTCTTGTTTAAATGGTTAATTAACTTGGGGTAATTATGTGTTTGTTGTGCTGCTCGAGTAAAATTAAGTCATGTTAAACGTGCCAACTTATGCACTTTATTGGATTTTCCTGTGATTAACACTGTATGTATGTTTGTTTTTAAAGGTTTTTTACCTACATGAATTCTAAATAAATGGATGGAAATAATTCACAAGGCCAAATCATTGAGTGGAATCCAGTTTATAACTTCAATAGTGAGAACCTATCTCTTTCAAGTGTGGGGAAACGCACAGTCATACAAAAACGCTTGACACCCACCAACTCATCCTCGATCTCCCCCGAAGGAGCCATTTCACATACAGCACAAACAGAAGCACTACCCTCCAAACGTGGATCTGAAAACCCTTCACACTTGGCATCAAATGAAAGCGCATCTGCATTAACATGCTTTTTCCCAGGGTGGTGCACAATTTTATATTGAAAACTGGCCAGCTGTTCAATCCATCTAGCCAGCTGTCCTTCTAGCCCCTGAAAATTATGAAGCCACCTTAAGGAGCTATGGTCAGTACGCAATATAAATTCTTTCCCAAGCAAATAATGCTTGAAGTATTTCGTAAATACTACCAAACTAAGCAACTCCTTTTTCGTGGTGGCATACCTGCGTTCCTGTTTCGTTAAAGCTCGACTAGCATACGCCACAACCCGCTCCAAGCCATCCACCTCTTGTGACAAAACTGCACCAATGCCCATATCACTTGCATCAGTGTCTAAAATAAATGCCTTGTGCGGGTCGGGATACGCAAGAACTGGCGTTGTCACCAGGGCTGTTTTAAGCTGTAAAAACGCCCGCTGGCACTCACCATCCCATTTAAATTACCGACCTTTCTCCGTGAGGCGATGTAATGGTCGCGCAATTTCAGCGAACCCCTCAATAAATCGCCGATAATAAGATGTCAACCCCACAAAACTCCGAACTTCAGTTTGATTCTTCGGTACAGGCCATTGTCTCACCGCATCTATTTTAACTGGGTCCGCTCATATTCCATCAGCTGATATAACGTGCCCCAAATAACGGACCTGAGTGGCAAACAATGCGCATTTAGATGGTTTAACCTTCAGGTTCGCATGGCGTAATTTACCGAGGACCTCATCCAGC
The DNA here is from genome assembly GCA_026230005.1 of Gila orcuttii. Lineage (NCBI taxonomy): Eukaryota > Metazoa > Chordata > Actinopteri > Cypriniformes > Leuciscidae > Gila > Gila orcuttii. The sequence goes on along the minus strand of JAPDVR010000001.1, from coordinate 10,720,262 downwards.
CGTTGTAGATGTTCCCCAAATGTTCTCCCAAAAACAATAATGTCATCTAGATAAACAAGGCACGTGTTCCACTGTAAATCCGCCAACACCAAATCCATAAGGCGCTGGAATGTGCTTGGTGCGTTGCACAACCCGAAACTTAAAACATTGAATTCAAATAGCCCCTGTCGTGTTACAAATGCAGTCTTATGTTTATCTCTAGGATCCACCTCGACCTGCCAGTATCCACTGGCCAGGTCAAGAGTGGAAAACCACTGAGCATGGGCAAGGCATCATCAATACGCGGTAAGGGATACGCATCTTTCTGCGTTACATCATTTCAACCGCCTATAATCAACGCAAAATCGAAGGGTCCCGTCTTTCTTTCGTACAGGGACCACAGGCGTGCCCCACGGACTACACGATGGCTGTATAATTCAGTTTACCTGCATCTCCTTAATATGCTCCGTCACTTCATCTTGTAGATGAAGGGGAACACGGCGCGGGGGTAATTTAATAGGTTTGGCATCCGTCTCAATCTGATGCGTAATTAATTGTGTCCGCCCTAAATCTGCATCATTTACACTAAAAACTGACAAATTCTTGCACAATAACTCACGCACCGCGCGCGTTTCAGCCTCCCCAAAGCCCTTTTCATGCAAATTTAGCCGATCTATAAGCGTATCCACAGAGAATGTAGGCTTATTACCCATAGCCACGTCCCCTCCCTCTACCACAACATCAAAAAATAACTTACCCACTTTCATCCCACGCTTTAAAATATGAGTGTCATCAGTGACATTAATTACACGTACGGGCAAAATACCCTGCTCCACCCTACACACTACCCTTGCCACCAAAAGGTCGCAATGATTATAAAGGGAGGAAGACGGTTCTAACATGCCCTGTAAACTATCAGACGCTCCCTCCACCGCCCCTGTAATCAAAACTTCACTACGAGGTGGAACAGCTGTATCAACGTACACGATCACGTCACAGGGCTGCATACCATTATTATTACCAAACAAGAGGGGAATCCGTTTTCCCATCAACCGACAGCTCTTTTGATCGAGATTAATAATAGCGCCATATTTTAACAAAAAATCAGAGCCAAGCAGAATTTCCTGAGGCTCCAAATCTGCCACAAGAAACTCTGTAATGACAGTTAGGGAATCAAATTGACATACCGTTTGCCAGCGACCCAAAATCGGCATCCTCCCCCCATTGGCCACTCTAACCACACCCTCATGATGTTCAAGGTGCCCCGCCATTCGTAATAGTAAGCCACCTCTGCTTCGGTATTATTGAGACTTGGGCGCCTGTATCAACTAAAAGTTTGACATCACACACACCTAATTTAGCAGCAAGGTAAATCCCAGAATTGCCTTGGACCGATGAAGCCAACTGAAAAAAATGATCTTGTATTGGGGCAGGCATTTGGCCTATAATGCCTGCCCCCTCCCGTTTCCCTGCACATAAGGGCAGTCTCTCCTAATATGCCGATTACATCCACATTCCCAACAACCGCCTCCTAAAGGTTGCACCTGCCTTTTCCCAACCCCACTAGTTGACGGTTCAACGACGCGATTTCTTATTAATGTAGGAACTGCCTCACAAAGTTGTTGTACAGATTTTTGCAACGTCTGAACTTCATTACGAAGCGCATCCACCACCTCCGTCAGCACATCTACCTTACTTTCTGCCGCAGAAATTTGTAAACCACGCACTCGAGCATCAGGGGTACTCGTACATTGTTCTAACCCTTTAATAAGTTTGAATTCACTTGCAATATTAATTGCTTCTTCTAGAGTGATAGGTTTAACACTGCGTAATTGGATACGAATCTCCCCATTTCCCACATGTGCAATAAAATGATCTCTAGCCAATAAATCCTGTGTATCTGCACCTACTGAAGAATATGCCTTAGTCACCAACCTCCGCAGCGCATTACCAGACTCGCGTAACGTTTCTTTCGGCATGCGCTTGCGGGACGAGAAACTAACACGATTCCATTCTGCAGTTTCACATGGTTCAAAACATTTACCTAAAGCGTCTTTCAATAAAACATAACTGCGTTTAGCTTCTAACGAAAGGCCACTATAAATATCTCGAGCACGGCCCGATAATAAAAGTGCCATAAATTTCAATTTCATTCCGTCATTCCAATTATTCACCACAGCTGCCATCTCAAACTGTTTGAGTTTGACCCGTGCCGGTGAAGCTCTCCGGCATAAATACCGGACGTGCCATAGACACGTTTGATGATGCGGCTGTGGCTAAAGACGAAGGTGCAGTAACAGTTGCTGAAGTAGATGGAGTAGTCACTGACACATCCAGGTGCCCATCTCTGCCCTCCATCGTCCGGCTGTTTTATTATCGTTAGGGATTATATCCCACCGCTACCACCAGTGTAACAACCGCACGATATTCAGGGGAGGCAGAGACCAGCACACTAGGATGGCAGTTTAACAACTCTTTATTAATGATTAAAACACAATACCATCTCATAAAAACACATTACCCCCCTTGCTCAGTATATTGGTCCACAAGCAGCGAGCTCACGTCCTGGCGAGAAGGATACACAGGAAATCTCCATTCAGTCCATTGGCCCGCATGCAGACTGGCTCACGTCCAGCAAAGGATACCCAGAAGCCTTTCGGTTGCGTCACTCGACAGGCAGAAGCAGTTTCTCCAGTCTCTCTGTTGCTTGCAATTATCAGTTACCCCAATTAGGAGCTCTCCTAGCCCGAAGTCGCGTCCCTGACTATCTAGCACATTTACCCCCCACTGACTGTCTGTCTTCACCGCCGGAGACACTAATTAAGTATTTGAGGGGTAGGGGGAGGGGCTTTAATAAAATTAAATTGTTCACTTTTGGATAAATTTATCGTTTAATTCACTCACTGCTTTGAGAAGCTTGTGGGTTGTTTTTACAAGTACAGTTTTTGGATAATCAAAGTTAGGGGGGCAGCTGGGGGGGGCAAGGCTCTAGAGTGGGGGGGCACCTGCCCTCCCCCCTCCCCAAACTGACCTGTGAAAGTTTTCACAAATCAGAATGACCAAGTTAACCACTCAGGGAAACAGTTAACTGACCTGTGAAAGTTTTCACAAATCAGAATGACCTAGTTAACCACTAAGGGAAGGGTTAACTGACCTGTGAAGGTTTTCACAAATCAGAATGACCAAGTTAACCACTCAGGGAAACAGGTTAACTGACCCAAACTGATCTGTGAAAGTTTTCACAAATCGGATTGACCTAGTTAACCACTCAGGGAAGGGTTAACTGACCTAAACTGACCTGTGAAGGTTTTCACAAATCAAATTGACCTAGTTAACCACTCAGGGAAGTGTTAACTGACCCAAACTGACCTACGGTAGTTTTCACAAATCAGAATGACCATGTTAACCACTCAGGGAAGGGTTAACTGACCCAAACTGATCTGTGAAAGTTTTCACAAATCAGAATGACCTAGTTAACCACTCAGGGAAGGGTTAACTGACCCAAACTGACCTACGGTAGTTTTCACAAATCAGATTGACCTAGTTAAACACTCCGGGAAGGGTTAACTGACCCAAACTGACCTGTGAAAATTTTCACAAATCAGAATGACCAAGTTAACCACTCAGGGAAGGGTTAACTGACCCAAATTGATCTGTGAAAGTTTTCACAAATCAGATTGACCAAGTTAACCACTCAGGGAAGGGTTAACTGACCCAAACTGATCTGTGAAAGTTTTCACAAATCAGAATGACCTAGTTAACCACTCAGGGAAGGGTTAACTGACCCAAACTGACCTACGGTAGTTTTCACAAATCAGATTGACCTTGTTAAACACTTAGGGAAGGGTTAACTCACCCAAACTGATCTGTGAAAGGTTTCACAAATCAGATTGACCTAGTTAACCACTCAGGGAAGGGTTAACTGACCCAAACTGATCTGTGAAAGTTTTCACAAATCAGAATGACCTAGTTAACCACTCAGGGAAGGGTTAACTGACCCAACTGACCTGTGAAAGTTTTCACAAGTCAGAATGACCTAGTTAACCACTAAGGGAAGAGTTAACTGACCCAAACTGATCTGTGAAAGGTTTCACAAATCAGATTGACCAATTTAACCACTCAGGGAAGAGTTAACTGACCCAAACTGATCTGTGAAAGTTTTCACAAATCAGATTGATCAAGTTAACCACTCAGGGAAGGGTTAACTGACCCAAACTGACCTATGGTAGTTTTCACAAATCGGAATGACCAAGTTAAACACTCATGGAAGGGTTAACTGACCCAAACTGACCTGTGAAAGTTTTCACAAATCAGAATGACCTAGTTAACCGCTCAGGGAAGGGTTAACTGACCCAAACTGATCTGTCAAAGTTTTCACAAATCAGAATGACCAAGTTAACCACTAGGGGAAACGGTTAACTGACCCAACCTGACCTACGGTAGTTTTCACAAATCAGATTGACCTAGTTAAACACTCAGGGAAGGGTTAACTGACCCAAACTGACCTGTGAAAGTTTTCACAAATCAGATTGACCAAGTTAACCACTCAGGGAAGGGTTAACTGACCTAAACTGACCTGTGAAGGTTTTCACAAATCAAATTGACCTAGTTAACCACTCAGGGAAGTGTTAACTGACCCAAACTGACCTACGGTAGTTTTCACAAATCAGAATGACCATGTTAACCACTCAGGGACGGGTTAACTGACCCAAACTGATCTGTGAAAGTTTTCACAAATCAGAATGACCTAGTTAACCACTCAGGGAAGGGTTAACTGACCCAAACTGACCTACGGTAGTTTTCACAAATCAGATTGACCTAGTTAAACACTCTGGGAAGGGTTAACTGACCCAAACTGACCTGTGAAAATTTTCACAAATCAGAATGACCAAGTTAACCACTCAGGGAAGGGTTAACTGACCCAAATTGATCTGTGAAAGTTTTCACAAATCAGATTGACCAAGTCAACCACTCAGGGAAGGGTTAACTGACCCAAACTGATCTGTGAAAGTTTTCACAAATCAGAATGACCTAGTTAACCACTCAGGGAAGAGTTAACTGACCCAAACTGACCTACGGTAGTTTTCAAAAATCAGATTGACCTAGTTAAACACTCAGGGAAGGGTTAACTCACCCAAACTGATCTGTGAAAGGTTTCACAAATCAGATTGACCTAGTTAACCACTCAGGGAAGGGTTAACTGACCCAAACTGATCTGTGAAAGTTTTCACAAATCAGAATGACCTAGTTAACCACTCAGGGAAGGGTTAACTGACCCAACTGACCTGTGAAGGTTTTCACAAATCAGATTGACCAAGTTACCCACTCAGGGAAGGGTTAACTGACCCAAACTGATCTGTGAAAGGTTTCACAAATCAGATTGACCAATTTAACCACTCAGGGAAGGGTTAACTGACCCAAACTGATCTTTGAAAGTTTTCACAAATCAGATTGATCAAGTTAACCACTCAGGGAAGGGTTAACTGACCCAAACTGACCTATGGTAGTTTTCACAAATCAGAATGACCAAGTTAAACACTCATGGAAGGGTTAACTGACCCAAACTGACCTGTGAAAGTTTTCACAAATCAGAATGACCTAGTTAACCGCTCAGGGAAGGGTTAACTGACCCAAACTGATCTGTCAAAGTTTTCACAAATCAGAATGACCAAGTTAACCACTAGGGGAAACGGTTAACTGACCCAACCTGACCTACGGTAGTTTTCACAAATCAGATTGACCTAGTTAACCACTCAGGGAAGGGTTAACTGACCCAAACTGACCTACGGTAGTTTTCACAAATCAGATTGACCTTGTTAAACACTCAGGGAAGGGTTAACTGACCCAAACTTACCTGTGAAAGTTTTCACAAATCAGAATGACCAAGTTAACCACTCAGGGAAGGGTTAACTGACCCAAACTGATCTGTGAAAGGTTTCACAAATCAGATTGACCTAGTTAACCACTCAGGGAAACGGTTAGCTGACCCAAACTGACCTGTGAAAGTTTTCACAAATCAGATTGACCTAGTTAACCGCTCAGGGAAGGGTTAACTGACCCAAACTGATCTGTCAAAGTTTTCACAAATCAGAATGACCAAGTTAACCACTCAGGGAAACGGTTAACTGACCAAACCTGACCTACGGTAGTTTTCACAAATCAGATTGACCTAGTTAAACACTCAGGGAAGGGTTAACTGACCCAAACTGACCTGTGAAAGTTTTCACAAATCAGAATGACCAAGTTAACCACTCAGGGAAGGGTTAACTGACCCAAACTGATCTGTGAAAGGTTTCACAAATCAGATTGACCTAGTTAACCACTCAGGGAAGAGTTAACTGACCCAAACTGACCTACGGTAGTTTTCAAAAATCAGATTGACCTAGTTAAACACTCAGGGAAGGGTTAACTCACCCAAACTGATCTGTGAAAGGTTTCACAAATCAGATTGACCTAGTTAACCACTCAGGGAAACGGTTAGCTGACCCAAACTGACCTGTGAAAGTTTTCACAAATCAGATTGACCTAGTTAACCGCTCAGGGAAGGGTTAACTGACCCAAACTGATCTGTCAAAGTTTTCACAAATCAGAATGATCAAGTTAACCACTCAGGGAAACGGTTAACTGACCAAACCTGACCTACGGTAGTTTTCACAAATCAGATTGACCTAGTTAAACACTCAGGGAAGGGTTAACTGACCCAAACTGACCTGTGAAAGTTTTCACAAATCAGAATGACCAAGTTAACCACTCAGGGAAGGGTTAACTGACCCAAACTGATCTGTGAAAGTTTTCACAAATCAGGCTCAATCTAAAACAAGTGTTTTTGTAAACCAGCGGTGTTTGTTTTTATTATAAATTTGTATTATACATTGTTAAACATTAAAAACGCCTATTTTCCACATTCCTGTCTAACCAGACTTAGCGACCGGTTTACAGACAAGAGCTTTGCTGTGAAAAAATTCACAAATCTAGCATGTCAAGATGACACTGGGTTCAGACTTCTAAGTGACCGATTTTTGGAGCTATACCCAATTTAAAAAAAATAAAATAAAAAAAAAAAAAACTGATTTCGGACCGGAGTAACACCGTTACACGAATTCACAAATCATAAATAACGACATGAGGCATACGATGCTTTGGGGAACGCATTGATCTCTGTCGTCTGTTCAACACAGCGCTGTTGTCTTTCAGAGATATGGTCGTCGTAAGAGTGCGTTGTTTTGTGTTCCCTCGCATGCATTTTGAAAAGTAGGCCTATTTAAAATTTATACACACGAGCACGAAAGCGTTTTCTGCGCTGAACAACGCAATGAGTTTAACAACACTCGCAGCATAAATATTAGTATTGAAATTCTATAAAATTATTAGTCTATTTTTTTTTATATTCTGATTTTTTGTCATATCAAACCTTTGGTTAAGATTAAGCTTACTTAATCTTTTTCATTTCTTTAAATTGTTTTGCCATATGTTTGGGTAAATCAGTTGAGGCAGCAGACAAAAACGTACTCGGTTACTAACGTAACCTCGGTTCTCTCTAGAGAGGGAACGAGTACTGCGTAATAGCTTACGCTAGGGGAAAAACTCTTTTCCGCGAGATATTGAAGCCAAAAATTATCCTTAATTTTTTATTAATGTAAAACGCTTTGCAGCAGCAAGCAAACATAGGCGAAACAGCTCGCGCGCCTATTGGTTGCTCTGCAGCAAATGCAGCAGCCTATCGAGAGAGACTCTGCGTGACGTAATGACCAATGGGGGCAATTCGCGCCCATATCGTCACGTCCCGCCAGAAGGGGCGTGGTCTCGCCCTATAAATATGCTCGTTAGGCTGATACAAGCTGGTTTTTATCGCTGAAGCGAACCAGAGCGTATTCCACGCACGGCAAGATACGCAGTACTCGTTCCCTCTCTAGAGAGAACCGAGGTTACGTTAGTAACCGAGTACGTTCTCTTACGAGAGTATCTCTCGTACTGCGTAATAGCTTACGCTAGGGGAACACAATGCAACACGCCGTGCGTACAGGGATCCAACACCAAAGTCCCAGGGGCCGAAGCCCAGGGCTCATGTAGTACATAATCACCATAAACTCACATAGAGTAGAGGAAGAGAGGCTGGAAGCGTCATTCCCTATAAAAAAGCACCGAGCGGGGCTATTATATGACAATCAAACGCGCAGCCAGGGTGAGAGCATTCAGCCTGATCTGGGTGGCCATACGTGAGTCAATACTCATGGGGCTGCAGTAAACTCAGCATCTGGGCCGCACAGCGGGGCAGATAACACTGAATTTAGACCGCCAAAAGCTTAGCTTGTAAGGCGGGTACCTCCAGGTTATAGTATTTTATAAATGTAGACGGCGAGGCCCAGCCCGCGGCCGTACAGATATCTTGCAGGGAAACCCCGCTAGACCATGCCCACGAAGAGGCCACGCCTCTCGTGGAGTGCGCCCTGACACCCAAGGGGCACTGTAAGCCCTTCGCAGAGTAAGCGAGCGCAATGGCATCCACTATCCATCTGGATAGGCTCTGTTTTGAGGCGGCGAGTCCCTTGGAACGCCCGCCGAACAAAACAAAAAGCTGCTCCGTCTGTCTGAAAACAGACGAGCGTGACACATAAGCTCTTAATGCCCTGACGGGGCAAAGGAGACTTGCATCCTCCTCCTCACTGAGAACCGGAAGGGCAGACAGGGAAATTACCTGGGCCCTGAACGGCGTATTGAGGGATTTCGGGACATACCCGTGCTTTGGTTTGAGGATGACCTTCGAGTCATTAGGCCCAAACTCCATACACGACGCGCTCACTGAAAGCGCCTGTAGGTCCCCTATGCGCTTCACTGAAGCGAGAGCCATGAGAAACACTGTCTTGAACGACAGGTGTTTCATGTCCACCAGCTGGATTGGCTCGAACGGGGCGCCTTTCATGGCCTCCAGGACCGTGGAAAGGTCCCACGTCGGGACTGAAGGGGGCCTTGGGGGGTTCAGCCTCCGAGCTCCCCTAAGGAAACGCACGACTAAGTCGTTTTTCCCCAGCGACTGGCCAGACACCGGTTTTGCAAACGTTGCTATGGCCGCCACATATACTTTGAGCGTGGATGGGGTCCTGCCCTTATCCAGTAGCTCTTGAAGGAAGGAAAGCACTTCCGAAACCCCGCACTCCACAGGTGAAAGGCTCTGGGCCTGACACCATGCAGAGAAAACAGACCATTTCGAGGAGTAGAGCCGCCTGGTAGACGGAGCTCTAGCCTGCGCGATCGTGTTTAACACTCCCTCTGGGAGGCTAGCGGGTACCCGTTGATGGCCCATGCGTGCAGGGACCATAACTCCGGGCGAGGGTGCCAAATCGAGCCCTCCGCCTGAGAGAGGAGGTCTCTCCTCAATGGTACAGGCCATGGGGCAGTGCTGGCCAGCTGCATCAAGGCAGGGAACCACGTCTGGTTCGTCCAGAGCGGGGCTACAAGCAGCACTGGGCATCCGTTCTCCCTGATTCGTTCCAACACCTGAGGCAGGAGCGAGACAGGAGGAAAAGCATATAGGGGGCAGCGGGGCCAAACATGAGCCAGCGCATCCTTGCTTTTCGAGAAAAACTCCGGGCAATGAGCATTTTCGTGGGACGCGAATAGGTCCACCTGAGCTCTGCCGAACGTTTTCCACAGCAGATGGACCGTCTGCGGGTGCAGCGACCATTCCCCTGCTGGAACATTGTTCCTGGACAGTCTGTCTGGTCCCACATTCAGGTGACCAGGCACGTGCGCTGCTCTCAGTGAGAGCAGGTTGTGCTGAGCCCAAACCAGGAGGCGTTCCGTCAACCTGTAAAGGTTTCGTGACCTGACGCCACCCTGGCGATTTATGTATGCCACCACCGACATGTTGTCCGACCGGACCAAGACGTGGTGGCCTGTTATCTGGGGACAAAAACGCCGTAGCGCTTTGTCGACTGCTATCATCTCCAAGCAGTTTATGTGAAGGAGCTTTTCCCGTTCTGACCACAGGCCAGCTAGCGGTCTGCCCTCGAGCAGCACTCCCCACCCCGAGGTGGAGGCGTCCGTAGACACCACCTTTACACTCGAAGCGGTCCCCAGGCTCACACCTGACTGATACCAGTCGGTTTTTCTCCAAGGTTCCAGAGCTGACACACACTGAAGGTCGACCCTGAGGCGAAACAGACCCGCTGTCCATGCCCTGGGTGGAACCCGCGCTTTCAGCCACATCTGCAGTGGGCGCATGCGGAGCAGGCCCAACTGGAGTACAGAGGCTGCTGAGGCCATCAGCCCCAGCATTTTCTGAAACCTTTTGAGCGGGACTATCGCGCCGTGGCGGAAGGATTTCACGCCGCGCTGAATATTTAGTACGCGCTCTGGTGACAGGCGTGCTGTCATGGACAGCGAGTCCAACACGGTTCCCAGAAAGGAAATTTTCTGACTGGGAGACAGTGAGCTCTTCGCCCAATTGACTGTGAGGCCCAGCTTCTCGAGGTGCTCGAGTAATGCGGCCCTGTGTTCTATGAGCTCCGATCGCGATCGAGCTAGAATCAGCCAATCGTCCAAGTAGTTCAGGACTCGCATGCCCTGAAGTCTCAGGGGTGCGAGCGCCGCGTCCATGCACTTCGTAAATGTACGAGGTGCTAGGGACAGGCCGAACGGCAGGACTGTGTATTGATATGCCTGGCCCTCGAAGGCAAATCTCAAGAATCGCCTGTGATGGGACGCTATTTGTATTTGGAAATAGGCGTCTTTCAGATCTATCGACACAAACCAGTCCCCGTAGCGCACCTGCGCGAGGATTTTCCTGGTCGTAAGCATTCTGAACTGGCGTTTCACAAGCACTCTGTTCAGCTGTCGTAGATCTAAAATGGGTCTGAGACCCCCATCCTTTTTCGGTACCAGAAAATATCTGCTGTATAGGCCCCCTTCGCTCTGAGCCTGAGATAAAGGTTCTATAGCCCCTTTGCTCAGTAGTTTCGCTATTTCGGCACGAAGTAGATGAGATACTTCGTTTTTCACCGTAGTTTTGACGCGCGCCGTGCGAATTGTAGCGAGTAGCCTCTCTTTATAGTGTTCAGCACCCATTCTGATACCCCGGGAAGCTTTGACCACGCATCTGCGTGAATAGCTAGAGGCAGAATGAAATCCGGGCTCTGGCCGCGACAAAACGGCAGCTCGAGAGCCCGTGCATACTGGGAACACAACACCGTGTTTACAGCGTTCGAGGCGGGGGGCGCGCTGATCACAGCGGGCGACCTGGCCGCGCTCAGCTTCTTTATGGCAGATTGTGCATAAAAAGCGAGCGGGGAAGATCCCGTGGGAATCGGCGTGTCTGTGAGAAAATGTGGGCGCGGGGCTGCGGGCACATTTAATACACTGAAAACACTGTCGTTCATGGCCGACTGAATGTGTGTTGGTTTCGTTTTTACAGAAACCATGGGACACGCAGCATGTAGTGTGAGCGGGCATGGTGACATGGGCGCTTGCACTACATTGTTTGCACAATCGACCGGAGTCGATTTTATTTGTGCGAAGAGCGAGGTCTGTAGCGCTTCTCAGGTCCGCCACGCAGATCGCTCCGGGTCCTTCCTCGTCCAGTTTAAGGAGAAGGTCGGCCTGGAAAATCTGCAGGATAGCCATAGTGTGCAGCGCTGAAACTGCTTGCCCGGCGGCGGTGTAAGCGCGACCGTGCATGGATGACGTCACTCGGCAGGCTTTAGAAGGAAGCGTCGTGTGCGCGCGCCGTCCAGCGGAGGGCGGGCAGAGATGAGACGCTACAGCTGGTTCCACAGGAGGAACAGAAAGGTATCCTCTTTCCTTCGCGCCATCCACAGAGGAGGAGGCAGCAGAAGCAGAGGTACGCAGCCTGGCGGAGAAGGGGGCGTTCCACGATTTCGTCACTTCCTCGTGAAGTTCCGGGAGGAAGGGCGCGGGCCGCGATTTCGTCGGAGCCTCGTCATTTCCGAGAAAGCGTCCGTCCATTCTGTTGCGCGGCGGCTGCGCGGGCGCCTCCCAATCGAGGCCGATGCTTTCAACGGCCTGAGAGAGCAGACGCATCAGCTCAGTCTCAATGCCGGCTCTCTTACCAGTGGTCTGGCGGGAAACGCTAGCGGAGGGGAGATCCACAGAGCTCGCCCAATCCTCACTATCTGACGCCAGAAGAGAACACGCCTCGGAGGGTTCGTCAAGCTCGTGGATGGACGCGGCGGCAGGCGGCGGCCGTTGTCCGTCAGTGAGCGACTCGAGCGAAGCCGGCGAAGCTGGCGGGCGAACCGGCGAGCTTTGGCGGGCTGGAGAAAGCTCGGGAGCGCGCTGGGCGCGGCGCTTCTTGCGGCGCGGCACCACGGCGGGCTGCGGTGAAGGCTCGGAGAATGATGCCAGGCGCGTCCTCAGAGTCACCATGGACAAAAGCTCGCAATGAGGGCATCCGCCGTCAGCGAGCGCGATAGCCGCGTGATCCTCACCCAGGCAGGAAACACAGATGACGTGTCGGTCTCCATCGCTGAGCGGGGCGCGGCACGAGCCACAGGAAGGCATCTTTAAAAAGACGCTGCTCTTTTGAGAGAGAAGTGTAAGTCGCGTCAAGTAAGCGAACAAACACTTCTCAACAGAGAAATACACAGAGTGTTGAAAGGATATATAACGCCGGAAAGCGCAGCAGGTACGGCAGTTGAAGGCGGCGAGGCCAGCGACTCCAGAGCTCGTCCCGCTGAAAAGCTTGCTTCGACGGCGCGGCTTCTCACTCCGGATCCAGCGATGCTTGTGCTTCGCTGAAGAGGTAAAAATCAGCTTGTATCAGCCTAACGAGCATATTTATAGGGCGAGACCACGCCCCTTCTGGCAGGACGTGACGATATGGGCGCGAATTGCCCCCATTGGTCATTACGTCACGCAGAGTCTCTCTCGATAGGCTGCTGCATTTGCTGCAGAGCAACCAATAGGCGCGCGAGCTGTTTCGCCTATGTTTGCTTGCTGCTGCAAAGCGTTTTACATTAATAAAAAATTAAGGATAATTTTTGGCTTCAATATCTCGCGGAAAAGAGTTTTTCCCCTAGCGTAAGCTATTACGCAGTACGAGAGATACTCTCGTAAGAGAACTACTCAGTATTCTTCACATTATTTCAACAGCCATTAGGCTACTATTTTAATTCTCAAACTTTTTGATAATGTACCATAAGTTTGTATTGCAATTAAACTCATACTATGACAAGGAAAAAAACTGCTCTAAAGAGAACTAACGCCTCCCACCCCACATTCATGCTTTAAAATTATTTTGGTGGGTCTTGAGATGGATTATTCTTGTCTATGTGGGTCCTGGAATGGAAAAGTTTGGGAACCCGACTCTTCCAACACACATGCATGTAATTATCAAGTAACCTTGAACCGCTTGATTAGCTGGTCCAGGTGTGTTTGATTGGGGCTGGAGCTAAAATCTGCAGGACAGTAGCTCTCCAGGAGCAGTGTTGGTGACCCCTGCTCTAGACTATGGGTTGTGATGTAATTTTTATTAAAAATATATAAAAACACATGTGTGTATTAAAGTAAAGTGATTGATAAACATGTCTTTTGGGTGTCTTGTTCATTATATTTATTTTAATATAAAAGCAACAGAACTTAAATTACATTCAATTATCATCAACACGTTTCATGAGCGTGAATCCCGCGATATCCGCCTTTGATCTCGTAGATGTCTGATGACTACGAGAAGATATCTGTCCGTCTTGCCTGCGCTTTTTTTCACACTTCCCCTTACTGCAGCCGCCTACTCTCGCATACATTTCAGGCGAGGCGCATACAAGCCTATAATTTGATCGGTGGCCGATCAGAAGAGCCGAGCTGATGACGCAAAACTCGCGAGACAAAATTGCTTCACTACATACACCCATGCCATGCATTCAACTCACCAGTCTAGCTGTTCTAGTCGCACTCGCTACCAGGTGTGTGTGTGTGTGTGTCAGTGTCAGTCTGTCTGAAAAGGACAATACATTTGCAGCGTCTTTGCGGAGACTAAAAGCCCAAACTAATCGATAATAAAGAGTTATTAAAATGCATAAAGCCGAGACACGGAGTGGAACGAGCTTGGTGAGTATTTGCTTAAACACCGTAGGTTTTGTCTTAAGTAGCTAAACATAGCTACGCGTTTGGAAAATAAGTCGCATGTGGATCTGTGCATTCAGTTTTAAATTGACAGCAGCCTAATATGCATTCTGCCGTCTCGTCTGTGTCATAAGTTTATCAAACAAAGACAAATGTATGGGCTTTTTCAGATCTTTTGGTCTAATTGACTAGATAAGCTTGCACAATTTATATATCTGTGACTGGAGACGACAAAGAAACATGGAGAGCAGCAGCTTTAGTTTCTGCTTTGACAGCCGTAAGATCACGGCGAACACTGTGAGTGTATGTCAGAAATCAGGAATGCCAAGAGAAGTTCTCTCTCCTCTGGAAGTGGTCAAAAGTGGACAAGCTCAAAACGTTTTAGACCCCGTTTACACCTGTATTTAGCGTCGTCCACTTGTGATCCAATCTACCAAAACGCATCTAAATAATGGAGTTAAAGGGGCCAAAGAGGGGCTTTAGTAGATTTAGTATGATTAACGATTTTTAATTTAATTTATACTGTGAAGACTGTGCAGTGTTTTTACATTTGATTACTTTCTGTTGTTAAAGACTTTTGTTTTGTTTTTGAATTTATATCACGAGAATGCTATATTTGATAAGATCTAATTTTTTCCTAATCACCTTTAAGAGTTGCTTGCCAAGAAATAAAGGGTTGTCAGTTCATTATACTTTCTCATCTCTACTTTTTTAATACTTAAATGCATTTTTGTTAAGTATAGTTGGCCTTTTTATTCCAGTGATCGGTATCGTCCAATACTGCTTCTAGTGATCAAACCCAAAAATCCTGTTCAGAGTAGCCTACCCTTAAAACCTTAGTGATGTACAATACAAAGCTGCCCTGATCATTTGCACACTGTTGTGCGCTCTCTCTCTCTCTCTCTCTCTCTCTCTCTCTCTCTCTCTCTCTCTCTCTCTCTCTCTCTCTCTCTCTCTCTCTCTCTCTCTCTCTCTCTCTCTCTCTCGTTTACAGCAGATGTAGTAGAGTAGCATTTGACTTTTGCAATACCATTCTTGAAATGAGACGATTCTCTCTGTCTCTCTGCAGACGGTATGTACCAAAAAAAACATTGTCACCATCTGGTTCTCCCTTCCAAAAACATCTGCTGATTTAACATTACATCAGGTTGCAAAGTTCACAGCTTCGCATCACTGTGATTTAATTTGTTTTATTTTTTATTTTATCATTTAAAAAAAATATTTAAATCCATTCCACAGAATTCCATTATTTCTCCTCCAAAAAAAAAAAATTATAATATGTTTTGGCAGTGACTGGTGTTACTTAGTGTAGTTCATCACATTAAGTACTTTTTAATAAATATTTGGAGCTTTTGTCTGGATCTGTGAATGATCGATGTCAGTATATGTTACATCAAAATGTAAACTACTTATGATCCTGCAAGATTCATTTGTCAAAACCTGACAGTGTGTTTTTAAAACAACCATGTAATCTTGTTCGGAATCTCATCAAACAGGTTTAATCTCACTGTGTCTGGCAGAAAGTGAGTGAGGGAGTGAAAGAGTTGAGGAGGGAGGAACAGATCAGAGCACCAAAAGCAAACCACATGTAAGGTTTCTATAAGACCTGTCCTAAACCGCTGAATCTCACCTGGATATACAGCACAAGGACGGAGCGACAGACCACTGGATAGAAGAACGAGTCTTACAGAGGTAATTAACTCAGAGATTTCTGGTACTGTAAGTTTTATGACTGTTGATCTGGATTTGGTGTTGAGCATGTAAGCCGAAAAGTGTTATAAAAGAGCCAGCACTTGCTAAATCATAATTTAAGTAGTATTTGGACAAAAAGTTTTTTTTGGATGCCAAACTTAAAAGTGAATGAATGTCATTAATTAGATAATGAATAAAACCAAGAAGCATTTATTTGAAAGAAAGGTAGCATAAGCACACTTCTCAAGGCAAAACATTTCGCAATTCTTTTTCTTTTTTTAAAGAGTAAAATGTATTTGACCACTTGTCAAACTTAGTTTGTCTGTGATCTTCATACATCCACTAAAAATCACTTTCTGGTTAAAGGGATAGTTCACTCAAAAATGTAAATTCTGTCATTAATTACACGCCCTCATGTCGTTCCAAACCCCTATGACTTTCATTCATCTTTAGAACACAAATGAAGATCTTTTTAATTAAATCTGAGAGATTTCTGTCCCTCCCTTTCAAGTTCCAGAAAGGTAGGAAATGCATCATTTACCACTTTATTCACAAAATATTAATCTCCAGGGCGCGTTCACGCAACAACACCTGCTCTCACGTCAACACAACATGCATGCATCGTGGTGCTCTCGAGAGTAATATTTTGTAAATAAACTGGTAAATTGTGTTTTTTTGCATTAAACCACTAGAGTCACATTAATTACTTTAAGGATGTCTTTTACTACCTTTCTGGGGCTTGAAAGTGGTAGTTGCATAGGCTGTCAATGGAGGGACAGAAAGATTTTATTAAAAAGATCTTCATTTGTGTTCCGATGATGAACAAAACTCTTTCGGGTTTTGGAATGACATGAGGGTGAGTAATTAATGACAGAATTTTCATATTTGTGTGAACTAACTCTTTAAAAGTCATTGGGAAAATGGTCAACTGAGAAACTGGATCATGTTTAGCAGATGTAACTTGGTTTGATATTTTTATTTGCATTCAGGTGTTTTAAGTGCAGCTTAAAAAAAAAACTTTGGGCTCCACTGACAGAATGGTTGTCAGAAGTACAACTGAATGGTTGCATTTGTGTGCATGTGTTCATTTCCTCAGTTGTAAATAGACTTGGATTCCCAGAACAAACCAAGCTGCTCCAGAGGACTAAGATACTTGGAAAATAATCAACATTCCAATGAAGCAGAACTGAAATGCGATGAGCTCTTACACCATATGTGCACACTTTAGCCAGTAGTGCCTCATTCCAGTGTAAAACTGCTGATTAGAGGTGAGAACACCATTTTCTCAATCTGACTCATCTAGTGTGTTTAGAAACTAACCCTGAACCTAGATTATTACTAATAACATCCAATAATCCTATAGGTTGCATTTGTCAGGTTCCCATTCCTTCAGGTCAACACAGAAACTAATGTGAAGTCATACCAACTGAAATTATTTTTATTTGTACAGCCCAATTTGTCAGGTTGATTTTAATCAGAGTAAATACAATTTTTACTTATTGTTAGATGGTACCACATAAAGCACATTTTTAGGATACTTTTGTACAGTGATGTAAGTTATTGATACTCAATGCATTAACTAATGTTAAAGATCCCCTGTGGTGAAAATCAAGTTTTTAATGTTGTTTAGGCCTATATGTCTATGTGGACATATAATCATGTGCAAATTCATCATTGAACAACACCATTGCTGAGTATTTTCTCCTTAAAACTGCAGTGAACCAAAGACTGTATCAAAAATAGGGTTTGAAATCATCCTTTTCCTACGGTCACACATAAACAATCCCATCAACATGCGGGAGTCGGGCTTTTCCCATCATTAATGAGTAAGAACACCTTTCTTTCTTCTGCCGAACACGAGAAGATATTTTGAAGAATGTCAGTTTATGGGCCTGTAGGAAACTCAGAAGTGAAGGAGACTCTGTTGTATCTTCAGCAGGATTCTTTATTGAGAGCAAGAGCTGTTGGTAGCTACGGTCATCAAGTCTAGCTTAGGGTACTTTACATGGTATCTTATAGGCATTCAGTGGGCAGTCCTTAAATGTGTTGACCTTACACACAGCCTTAGAAGTGACTGCTAAACTAAAAGCATGACCCTCTGGTCATGAAACTCCAGCAGATCCATCTGAAAAGAATTCAAACAACAGGATCAATGGGTCAGACAACATTATCAAAAGGTTTAAGCACCATCTAGTTATGAGAACTAAGACTATGTAAACGTTAACACATAGTTTGACGCACAGTAGGAAGATCAAAGACTGACAAAACCAACTCACTGGAAACTCTATCAGTAAACTGATCTGATGCCATCATGTTCACCTCGAATGCCCAATACAGTGTAGTTCACCTTAGTTTTCCATGTGATGTTATGTCTGGATATAGGATCAGCAGATCTTAAACCATTTCTTAAATTTGTAATTTGTGACCCTGGATCACAAAACCAGTCTTAAGTAGCACGGGTATATTTGTGGGAATAGCCAACAATACATTGTATGGGTCAAAATTATCAATTTTTCTTTTATGCCAAAAATCATTAGGATATTAATTAAAGATATTTTGTAAATTTCCTACCGTAAATGTATAAAACATTTATTTTTGTGAGTGAATGCAGCACAATCGCGAACATAAATGGACAACTTTAAAGGCGATTTTCTCAATGTTTCGATTTTTTTGCACCCTCAGATTACAGATTTTCAAATAGTTGTATCTCGGCCAAATATTGTCCTATCCTAACAAACCATACATCAATGGAAAGCTTATTTATTCAACTTTCATGTGATGTATAAATTTCAATTTCCAAAAAACTACCCATATGACTGGTTTTGTCATCCAGGGTCACATTTGTAAATTTGCCACAGGCCCCATTAATTTCCATAGTATTTTTTTTTTCATACCATGGACGTCAATGGGGCTCATTTACTGTTTGGTTACCCATACTCTTCAAAATATCATCTTTTGTGTTCAGCAGAAGGTGAGTCAATGATGACAACATTTTGTGTGAACTATCCCTTTAAGAAGGGACAGGGAAATCGGGTACATAAAGTAATAAAGCGGGTGAATTATGATGTATATTACAATGTTATGATTAACTATATGCCTCATAAGTTGTTCAAAGCGTTTCTTAGGATTCTGATTTTTAGAAGGCCGCTGTCTGTCTCTGAGATGGCGAACGGGAACATGGTTTGTGAAACATTAGCAACACATTATTAGCTGTTTGATAACGTAGTCATGCAAAAGGATAATCATATCATTTGCTGTTATATATTCAACATTGTAGAGAGTGATACATAAAACACATTACCATTCTGATACATCATCTTGTAGACGAGCCTGTATAATTCACTCTTACTCTTCTGAATCAGTTTCTGAATGAAATAAACTAATATTTCCACTTGCCACTGTGTAGCGTTTACTACTGTAATGTTAGATGAGTGGATCATGTATTCTGAGCTGGTGTGAGTGAGTGGGGATGGGGACTAATTTCCATATTCATTGATCCGCATATACCAAATGAAACAAGGGTGTTGACAGTACTGCTGCTAGCCATTTTGGCTAATTCCTTTATGATGCCCCCCAACCCTGAGAAAAAAAAAAAAAAAAAAACGTTTATCTCTGCCAGTTTAACTTGATCCAACGCGCAATCCAACAGACCACTGAGGCGGCGCTGGGTGTAGTTACATTCAAACTAATTTAAGGCATGAAGAAATTATTTTCACTGGAAAAACATTTAAATATGTCTTTTTGATTATCAAAAATGAGTTTTAAGGGATCAAATTATTGACTGCAGAGAGACAAATTAGACCCTATTGTGAAGGGTTACCCTGTATTTTCCCCCTACCCATGTCATGCAGCCAAATATGTAAATTTCCATTAATTTCTGCATTTTTCTCTCATTATCATCTCTTATCTTGCCATTTTCCTCCTCTCCTCTGTATTTCCTGCTTTCCCTCTACACAGCCATGCCTTTCTCACGCAGCTTCCTGTCTGAAGAGCAGCTGCTGTGCTCCATATGCTTAGATGTGTTTGACAATCCGGTGTCCACGCCATGCGGCCACAGCTTCTGCATGACCTGCATCAGGCACTACTGGGACACAGCGAAGCTCTGCCAGTGCCCCCTCTGCAAGCAGTCCTTCAAGAGAAAGCCCGATCTCCACATTAATCGGACTCTACGCGAGATCACCGAACAGTTTAAGCATATGATGGCAAACCCAGGGGACTCTGAGATAGTCGGGGCAGGTGAAGAGGCTGAAGAAGAGGGAAGAAAAGCAGAGGCAGGCCATCGTCCAAGTTATCTTCTTGACGAAATGAAGCAGAGATTATCACGGCACAGAGTACATGGCAATTCTCAGGCCTGTCATGATGAAAGCAGGTCTAAACAAACACCGAACACAGATACTAATGGCACTCAGTTGCCTGTTATTGCCAGACAGCTGTCCCTGAGAAGGTATACCCTGAGTGGGGCGGCAGATGACATGAAAGTGCCCCTTTGTCCAAAACATCACCGTAACCTGGAGCTGTTCTGCCTGTCTGATCTGGAATGTATTTGTATTGAGTGTGGACAAACAGAACACCAATCACACGACATCGCATGTGCCGAGAAAGAGTGGCACAGTTATAAGGTAGGATGAAATGAGGAATAAGTCAAACAAACAGTGTTGGGGATAATGTGTAATCAATAAATTTTTTTCAAGTAACTAGTAAAGTAACACTATTTTTAATTTTACAACAAAAACGCAAGCAACATTTATTTTATCCACATGTTGAGAGAAATAAGTAAGTGTGAGTAAGTGCAGAGGTGTGTGTGCTTTGTGAACATGATGGATATTGTAGTTCTAGACTAAATGCAAACATGCATTTACTCATCTCACTTGCACAAAAACATTCAGTATTCCTCAAAATAAATAATACAGTGAAATGTGAATATTACGCAAACGTGTAATAATTAAATATGAAAAATGTCACAAATATACTTTATGTATTTAATATCACTTTATTAACCAATGTCTTTGCTGCTGACCTTCGAATAAGCAAAAAAATAAACAGCACATTTGTGTTGAATTTTCCTCTTAAAATCCAGAACGGCAGCACAGCTGAAAGGTTTGTTTGAGTTGCGCCCTCTACTGTACAGGCGTGAATTTGCATTTCCTTCAGCCTTAGACTTATTCATTTCACAGGGCCTTTATGTTTGGCAAAAAAAAAAGTTTTATTGAAAAACAAACAAACAAGCAAGCCCAGCCCAGAAAAGAAAAGAAATGCAAACATGTAATGTAATGCACTTTACTTTCCATAATGCAATTAGTTACTTTTTAGAGTAACGCAATCTTAATGCATTACTTTTAAAAGTAACTTTCCCCAACTCTGGAAGTATGAAAAAAAAAAAACTGTTAAAAACCCTCACACCTCACTGGCCCCCAAACTATTACATTATCATATAACTGTTATTATATAATAATATTTTAATTATTATATATTACTGTGCTCTTAATTTTTTAAGTCCCCTTAAAAATATGTGGCATTTGCAAACTAATGAAGTAACTTAGTAATTACTTTTAACCAACTGCTGTCAGTGGAGTTCTTTTCATTTAAGTGGTAAATTAATTTTAAACGGTAAAAATAAAACAAAATAAATGAATATGTGACAGATTTCTTGTTTGAAAAGCGTTTTTGTGTTATCTTCAATAATTTCATTTAAGATTCAATTATTAAATTAAATAAATAAATATAAATACATAAATTTAACATTTCTTGTTTTGAAAAGTGTGCTTGTGCTGTCAATCTATAAAATAAATACATTAAAAAATAAATGAAAATGTAACATTTCTTGCTTATAAGTGTGCTTGTGCTATCAATTTTTTAAATAAAATGCAAAATTCCACTTGGTTTTATTTTGTTAACTAATACAATGGCATTCATACATTTGGAAGTTTGACTTCAGTGTCCACATACTCTTTTGGGTCCACTGAGTACTACTGATATGGGAAGAGATCTTTGGCCACTACTATGATACAAAAACAAGGAGCAGTCATTCTTAAAAAATAATAATATTTGTGACAATGTACATGAAGCACTGATATTGCTTAAGCACTTGTTTGGAGCTATATTAATATAATGTAGCATTACTGGTAAAATCTAGGCCACTTCCTGCAACATCATTTCCTGTTTACTTTTACGCAGATGAAGATTTCTACCACAGAGACAGAGATACAGGAGATGACCAGGGAGAGGATGCAGAAAGTGGAGGAGATCAAACAATCACTAGTTGACGTCAAAGTGAGTTTACACAGTAGCTGTCTCTTGTTTTCATCATCCCACAACAATAAAAATCCCCCACTTCTTAGAGAAAGGTGAACGGCTGTAGTGTAAATCAAGCTCTTCTTCTCCAGAAGCTGTCCGAGAACGAGGTGCAGCGCAGCATGCAGATGCTCGGGGCGCTGATGGCTTCTCTGGAGCGCAGCCAGGCTGAGCTGCTGGAAGTGACAGAGATAAACCGCCACTCAGCGGAGCACCAGGCGGAGCTCATGATCCGACAGCTGGAGCTGGAGATCACAGAGATGAGGAGGAGAAGCACAGCGCTGGCTAAACTGGCCCAAACTGACAATTTTGTCACTGGACTGAAGGTCTGTAATGTGTCAAGAGAACATGCCTTGGGAAGTGTGCTTTAGATTTCATTTGAGATAATAAATAAATAATAATAATTATATATATATATATATATTATATATATATATATATTTTTCTTTATATATATATATATATATATATAACCCTAACCTAACCCTTTATATATATATATATATATATATATATATATATAATATATATATATATATATATTTATTTTTTTTATATATATATATATATATATATATATATATATATATATATTCATATAATTAGAATATCATTAAAAAGTTGAAGTTGAAATTCCATTCAAAAAGTGAAATTTGGATATTATATTCATTCATTACACACAGACTGATATATTTCAAGTGTTCATTCCTTTTAATTCTGATGATTATAACTGACAACCAATGAAAACCCCAAAATCAGTATCTAAGAAAATTAGAATAATGTGAAAAGTTTCAATATTGAAGATACCTGGTGCCACACTCTAATCAGCTAATTAACGCAAAACACCTGCAAAGGCCTTTAAATGGTCTCTCAGTCTAGATCTGTTGGCTACACAATCATGGGGAAGACTGCTGACTTGACAACTGTCCAAAAGACGACCATTGACATCTTGCACAAGAAGGGCAAGACACAAAAGGTCATTGCTAAAGAGGCTGGCTGTTCACAGAGCTCTGTGTCCAAGCACATTAATAGAGAGGCGAAGGGAAGGGAAAGATGTGGTAGAAAAAGTGTACAAGCAATAGGGATAACCGCACCCTGGAGAGGATTGTGAAACAAAACCCATTCAAAAATGTGGGGGAGATTCACAAAGAGTGGACTGCAGCTGGAGTCAGTGCTTCAAGAACCACCACACACAGACGTATGCAAGACATGGGTTTCAGCTGTCGCATTCCTTGTGTCAAGCCACTCTTGAACAAGACACAGCGTCAGAAGCGTCTCGCCTGGGCTAAAGACAAAAAGGGCTGGACTGCTCCTGAGTGGTCCAAAGTTATGTTCTCTGATGAAAGTAAATTTTGCATTTCCTTTAGAAATCAAGGTCCCAGAGTCTGGAGAAGAGAGGAGAGGCACAGAATCCACGTTGCTTGAAGTCCAGTGTAAAGTTTCCACAGTCAGTAATGGTTTGGGGTGCCATGTCAGCTGCTGGTGTTGGTCCACTGTGTTTTCTGAGGTCCAAGGTCAACGCAGCCGTCTACCAGGAAGTTTTAGAGCACTTCATGCTTCCTGCTGCTGACCAACTTTATGGAGATGCAGATTTCATTTTCCTACAGGACTTGGCACCTGCACACAGTGCCAAAGCTACCAGTACCTGGTTTAAGGACCATGGTATCCCTGTTCTTAATTGCCCAGCAAACTCGCCTGACCTTTACCCTATAGAAAATGTAAGGGGTATTGTGAAGAGGAAAATGCGATACGCCAGACCCAACAATGCAGAAGAGCTGAAGGCCACTATCAGAGCAACCTGGGCTCTCATAACACCTGAGCAGTGCGACAGACTGATCGACTCCATGCCACGCCGCATTGCTGCAGTAATTCAGGCAAAAGGAGCCCCAACTAAGTATTGAGTGCTGTACATGCTCATAGTTTTCATGTTCATACTTTTCAGTTGGCCAACATTTCTAAAAATCCTTTTTTTGTATTGGTCTTAAGTAATATTCAAATGTTTGGAGATACTGAATTTGGGATTTTCATTAGTTGTCAGTTTTCATCATCACAATTAAATGAAATAAACATTTGAAATATATCAGTCTGTGTGTAATGAATGAATATAATATCCAAATTTCACTTTTTGAATGGAAATACTGAAATAAATCAACTTTTTGATGATATTCTAATTATATGACCCAGGTGTTATGAGAGCCCAGGTTGCTCTTATAGTGACCTTCAGCTCTTCTGCATTGTTGGGTCTGGCGTATCGCATCTTCCTCTTATATTATATATATATATATATATATATATATATATATATATATATATATATATATATATATATATTATACAATTATTTTATTTTTTATATTATTATATATGTTTTGCAATTATTTTATATATATTATTACAATTATTTTATTATACAATTATTTTGAGGTCAAATGTGTATGCTCACCAAGGCTGCATGTACTGTATTTAATCAAAAATACAATAAACAAATTGAAATATTATTACAATTTAAAATAACTGTTTTATATTTTAAAATGTAATTTATTCCTGTGATCAAATCAGAATTTTCAGCATCAGTACTTCAGTCTTCAGTGTCACAGGATCCTTTAGAAATCATTCAGATATGCTGATTTGCTTATTATTATTATTATTATTGTTTATAAATATTTTTATGAAAACAATTTTTTCGAGAATTCTTTTATTAGAAAGTTTATAAAAAAGTATTAATTTGAAATATAAATATTTTGTAACAATTTTTCTTTTTATTTATTCTTTACTGTCACTTGTGATTAATGTAATGCACCTTCCTGAATAAAAGCATTAATTAAAAAAATACTGACCCCAAACTTTTGAACTGTAGTGTTAAAAAATACATCACTTTTCAAGCTAATAAATAGCTGGATTTATTTTATTTTTTTAATTAAGGTAATTAAATATTTCATTTAAAAGTTTCCCCAAATGTTTAAAATGTTAATAAAAAGTAAGTACAATTGCATAAATCGTATTTTCCAGTTGTCTTTCTTTAATTCTTTTGCCAATGCTATAATACTCACTTATACTCTTGTCTTGTGGCTGTAAACGGTTGCTTTCTGGCTATATTAGCCTTCATGCAAGCACATTATTTTTTACTTGTTTACATATATATTTTCAATGTTATCCTTGCACTATTAAGCTATTTACTGAATTTGCACTATATTATTATAACCTCCAGCACACATACTTTATCTTGCATATATTCTATTATGTTGACGTGTATATACTTGAATGTTATACTGGACTGCTGATTTTTATATTTGTTAAATCTGATATTGTGTGTATTGGTGTCTTCTCTGTTGTATAAGCTGCTGAATGCCTTGAATTTCCTTTGGATTAATCAATCAATCAAGACATTTCATAATGGGCAAACTCTAGAAAGAAGATAAGCATGACACTTTAAACACCAAGCTCAATAATTGCTCTTGGTCTTCTCCAACAGGGCTACTCTGATGTCAGTGCTCCCATGTCAAAGAAAGACTGGACGGGTGTATCGCTGACCTGTGACCTTGGAACTAAAGCAATTTACGCCTCAGTCTGTCAGCTACTGGAACAATATAAGCAGGAGCTTCAGAAACTGCCTGCAGTCTGTGAGTGACACCTGTCAAACACTGAACTACAGCGCCATCTAGGGTGACCTCCCGTCCCGCTTTGGGTTGTAGGCTACCTCACAGCATTTACACCCCTTGTCCCGCACGTCGCATATTAAGAAAATGTCCCGCATTTTCATCAGTCTGTTGGTTTTTAATTATCATATTAAGAAAACGTGCATGCATTCTTTTGCCTTTTTAAGCAAGCATTTTATTTATTCTTTTTGCGGCGTAGTTTTTCACCTATATTTAACAGTGCTTCGTCAGAAGTACAACAGCCGTTTTTTAAATCCTATCCAATGGTTGAAAGGACAGGAGTAAACACGGTCACTAGAAGGTTGTGACGGCTATCAATCAAAATGTGGAGCGGTGATTCGTTCCATGTGTTTCTGTCAGAAAACAAATGGATAATTCGGTAAATTTAAATTTAACAGAATTTATCAACTTGTTGCCTGCTGTGGTTGTTTTAATTCATATCCTTTCTAAAAATATGAAAGTTTTTGGTTCAATATATTAATATATAAGACTGTCAATGATCTAATTTCATGTGGTTTTATATTTTATTTGTTCATTATTTATTTTGTTGGATTTTGGTTGGACTTAGTCAGAATTGTTTCAAAAATAGTTAACTGCATGATGCCTGCAGCAGCCTTTGGGCTCAGTGATGTTGAATTTAAATGTCATGTAAAATAAAGGCATGTTATGTTACATTGTAATGGTGCTTTCTGGAAGGGACTAAAGAACAAAGAATTTTTATCAGCTGAAAGACAGAATACAAATGTTTTTTATTTAGTTAGATAAACATTATATAACAGTTTCATGTTATGTTAATGTTGGTAACATGTCCCACATTGTCCCACACAAACTTATAATCGTCCCACATTTGTTTTGTTTGATGCTGGTCACCCTAGCGCCATCTAGTGGCAGATGTTCCTTCATGCAGTGACATCGTTTCTTTCTGTTCTAGGCCTCTCTGTTTCCGCTAACCAATCACCATTGAAGTCACACCCAAGTAAGATTTTTGTTGCCAAGTGTTTATCTTACCATGATTTGTTATATAATTACGGATGTAGAATTACGAAATGCATTTTTCTTTTCAATAACATGATCTTATTTCAATGTTTTGCAGAAGTGAAGAGAATACAGGAATATGCAGGTATGAGTTATAGATTATATTTTATTGCAGTGTATATATAAGCAGGTACTATAGAGTTTTTTTGCCCCCTTATCTAAAGTCCTACATAGTTGAGATAACGGTTTATATTGATTGGTGATTCCAGCACATCATATCATCTGCATTCCTTTCGTTTAGGAGAACAAAAGAGCATTGAGCATTGAGCATTTGGGAACTTGACATGACATTTTACACAAACGGTGTAGCTTTATATATGTGTGTGTAGTGGGTTTAACTGTAAATTAGTAAATAAGATGACAACTAAAATAGATAATATTATGGAATGTGTTAGTGGAAATAATGGTAAAATCACACAAAAGATCCTGTATATATAGGGCTCCAGGATCATGTATTGATACATTTAACAGCAGAATTGTGGAAATGTTTGACATGTCAAAGGTAACCTTTGTTTGTGGAGATTTTAACATTGACCTATTGAATGTGCACAAATTACAAAAGCACAGAGACTTTATAGATACTATTAGTGGTGGGGGAAAAAATCGATTCTGTTCGGTATCGCGATATTTTGCGCACGCAATTATATCGATACAGTAGCGCAAAGTATTGCGATATTTAATTATAAAATTATCTGTTTTACTTTCCGGTTTTCTCAGAGTTTAATCTGATCATTTACATTTGCGTATTACATCCACAAGGTGGCGCTTGTTGCGGTGCTTTGTTGTCTACATTCAACAGCAAATTCAAATGAAAATGGCTTCACTATTGGTTGTACACGACGCTCCGCCTTCTTTCAAATCGAAAGTGTGGTTAAATTTCGGTTTTATGATTATTCTCAGGTTTATGTTACTCTATGTCTGCTTTATGTTACTCTATTGTATTTAAATAATTTTAAGTTATGTGCTGGGAGCTCAGTGAGCTTTGTTTGTTTCATAATTCATATTAAATATTACCTGCTCGGTCCTGTCTGTCAGCGCGTTGTCAGTGTCCTCTATTTTTCACTGCTTGAGTACATGGGTTGAAATCCCACCTAAACCCTCATTCACTAAGTTAGGCCTATTCCCTAAGTTAGTCCACTAATACTGTTCACTTGAAGGAGTGAATGAAAACAAGTGAGCGAATTCGGACAGGCGTTGAGCGTAACGTTACATAAGCTGTAGCCTACATTCGTTAATGCAGTGCAATGTGGGCCAGAGACGAGATCTGACACGCGTCCCATTTTCTCACAAATCTCTATGTTCATTTAAGACTTTATTTAAATAATTTAAGATTGCTCTTATGAGGACACTCGACAAAACGGACATTTTGGCGTAATTTGTGTGTGTTATGGTTTGTTCAAGCCCGGAAGAGAACTCGATACTGACGCGCGTCTTTTCTGTGGGTCGTGTGTGTGTGTGTAATACAGGCAGGATTTAACGGATACTGCGTAATTGCGTTAAACATGTTTAACGCTTTTTTTGTTTTTGTTGCGGTGCCGCGGTGGGCAAGTGATGAAACCAGTGTTGCGACTGAACACCGTGTAACACCGACTATTGTAGCAAGCCTAGAGCTCACCATTCATGTGAGAGGTCTCCTATTCAGAGAATAATTATGTCCTGTCCTGTAATAAGGTCCCGTGTCCTGAATGTTCAAGAACAAGTTTTCAAGTTTTTGCTCTACCCTCCTAAGTTTTTGTACTAGCACTTTTGCACTGTGTAGAAGATAATGTTTACAGAATTAAATGTGACATTTAAAGTGAGTTGAGCGGTCTTATTTTCCTAATTTTTTGTAATGCCTTTGAATAATATGGGGGACATGAATCGCAATATCGCAGAATTGAATCGCAATACTTGCTGTATCGCAATATATTGAGAATCGCAATAATATTGAATCGTGGCCCAAATATCGCAATACTATCGAATCGTCACATTTTTGACAATTCCCACCCCTAGATACTATGTTTATCATAATCATAAAACCATCAAGAATCACAGCCAATAGTTCTACATTCATTGACAATGTCTTTACAAATGCAGTTGACAGCAGAATAGAAAGTGGCCTCCTCGTAAACGATATAAGTGATCATCTCCCTGTCTTTACTACACTGCAACACTTTTTTCAGAATAAAAATACAAAGAAACAAGAAGCATATAGTCTAAAACAACTCAAAACAGCTACATCAATAAAAGCCTTTAAACAAGAATTAAATATACAGACTTGAAATGAAGTCTACTTAACTAATGATATGATACGACTTATGATAAATTCTTGTCTATTTTATCCACCTATTCAACAAACATTGTCCTGTGCGCATGTAAAAGCAGTCAAAGTATGAAGCCAGCCCTGGATCACTAAAGGACTACAAAATGCCTGTAACAAGAAAAATCTCCTATATAAACATTTTTTAGAAAAGAGAACAAAGGGAGCCGAACACTATATAAAAACAAGCTAGTAAACATATTAAGGAAAACCAAAAAGGACTATTATAATAATCTACTAGAGCAACACAGAAGCAACATTAAAGAGACTTGGAAGGTACTAAATGGTGCAATCAAAGGAAACACTAAGAAAAGTTAATATCCAAAGTACTTCACAAATCAATTGAGAACTATAGCCAAGCCAATCGATATTGCTTATTAATTTTAATAATTATTTTATAAATGTAGTAGGAGCCAATCAAGCCAATCGATATTGCTTATTAATTTTAATAATTATTTTATAAATGTAGGAGCCAATCTAGCAAACAATATTGTGCAACCTGAATTAAAAGTAGGTGTGGATGTTGACATAATTAAATCAAATACTATCTCAATATTTCTAAAGTCCCTAGCATCAGCATCAGGGGCGTCAGAGGGTCACATGGGGTTCCACAAGGATCAGTCCTTGAACCAAAGCTATTTTTATTATATATCAATGACATTTGTAAGGTGTCTACTTAATTAAATTGTGTCTTATTTGCAGATGATGCAACTATTTTGTTCCGATCAAAATTTGGGACAGCTTCTGGACACAGTGGAAGCAGAAATTAAAACATTAAAAAATAGTTTGATGTTAATGCATTTTCATTAAATAAAAATAAAACTAAATTTATTTTATTTAGTAATAAAAATATAAATACAAATGTCCAGATCAGAATTGAAATGTCTGAACTAGAAATGGTAAGTGAAACAAAATTTTTAGGTGTCATTGTTGACCGCAAGCTCAGTTGGAAATCCCATATAACCAACAAAGTCAAAACTTTCAAAAACTCTGGCTATTCTGTCCAAAATAAAACACATTCTTGATTCAAAGGCCCTAAACCAGTCTCTAATAGTGCCATACATGACATATTACGTAGAGATCTGGGGAATACATACAAAACAACAACAAAACTGTTTTTCTGCAAAAAAAGCGCAATACAAATTATAAATAAGACTGATTATCATCACCCAACAAACAAGCTATTCATAAACTCTAACCTATTCAAATTTAATGACTTAGTAGAATTTAAAATAACCAAAATAATAAGTAATAATGTTTCCAGACTGTGTCCTTAACCTGTTTCAGTTGAAATCTACTCTTTATGAGCTCAGAGGAACACTCATGTTCAGTAAAGCACAGATCAGACCCAGTGTCAAACAGAGATGTCAGTCTGTTCAGGGGGTAAAACTGTGGAGTAGTCTCTGATGATGAACTGAAAACATGTAAATCCATAGGTAGCTTAAAAAAAATGAACTTACATTATACAAAGCTGAATAAATGTAGCTTCTTTTTCTTTTAGTCATTCTTTATGTACGCAGAATGACTTTGGTTTTTGGTGTTGTGTGTAAAATAAATGAAATGTCAAAAGGATCGGCGTAACAAGCATAAGCTTCAGCCGACACCTTTTCGGTCAAGCAACTTTTTTTCTTTTAAAAATATAGAGGGAATGCATTAACGTCACCTTCCCGCCGGAACACGCCCCCTCCGCCGGACTGAGTGGCGGAAGAGGAGCTGCGTGACTAGATTTAATAGATGAAACTGCGAAAACGCGAGTAAAACAAACGATTATCAGTTTAAACTAAAGATTGGACTCAATATAGTGTTCCTTACAACTTACTAAAGATCCAGTGATCCATGGATATTGACATTCAGCCAGGAATCGTGTTTCCTGACATTTATATGTGCCTGATTTCGACACCGGGGAAATACATACAGCAAATTTGCCTGTGAACGCTTTATATACATACAATATAGGCAGGTCTAAATCCAGGTGATCACTTATATCAATGTTATCGTCTAGACTTAAAACTTGTATAGTTTTTTGTCAGTGTTTATTTAAAAATGTCAAATTATACAGAATATACAGTGGTAAATATTTGATTGATGAGTTGTCACTGCAATATATAACAATACAATATATAGAGAATGATTTTACCACTAAATTCAGCATATTGACACAAAAATGATAACTGCAAATCCACCTTTCGCTGCCTGGAGTCCAGTTGTTTCTATGAATTGCAGCGATCTATTTGCTTCTCTGTTCTGTTGCTTTCGGTAGTCTGTAAAAATATACCTCATATTTCTTGTCAAATCTTGTTGTACAGTCAGTCTCAACGCTCTTTCCCGTTTTAGACGCGTTTTGTGTGTTTTTCCGCAGCATTCACGCTGAAAACCAATGCTGCCGCTCAGTCTTTTTGCCACTTAGTGGGCGTAACCGCAGTCACTCCGGCCAACGGTGACGTCACGTGCATACTCTCTATTGTTTACACTATAATTTAATTTTCATTTCTATGTTTGCTTGTAAATTGTTCTTTTTCTTTCTTTCTTTTGAAGTTGACCGAAATAAACTAAATTTAATAACTAACTAACATGTCAAGCAATATGATATGATATACTTAAAGGTGCATTGTGTAATATTTAGAAGGATCTGTTGACAGAAATGCAATATCATATACATAACTATGTTTCCAGTGGTGTATAAAGACCTTACTTAATGAACCGTTTTTATTACCTTATAATGAGCAGTTTCTATCTACATACACTGCGGGTTCCCTTACATTGAAATGCGCATGTTTCTACAGTAGTCCTGACAAACGTGTTTCGTCACTGTGTTGTTCTTCGTGCAAAGAAGCAAGCTAAAGACAAATAAAACACTGACACAATGATGAACAAGTAACAATAATATTCGCAAAAACATATCATTTTACTGAATAATTAAGTAAACCTAATTTCTTAATTTATCTTTGTAAAGAAACCTCATTGCTGAACTGGCTACTCTCTGCTGTCTCAGACGCGTAAAGCCCAATTTATACTTCTGCGTCGAACTTACGCCGTAGCTACGGCGTAGCCTGTGCGTAACACGCATACCCTTCGGCGTACCCTGACGTGCACCTCTCCAAAAATGTAACAACGCGTCAATTCTACGCGGACGCAAGCGCTGTGATTGGTCTGCTCAAACCGCTCCCTCGGGTTTCACATGCTCCCTCTGCGTGCATCAACGCGGACAACGACGCAGAAGTATAAATTAAAACCAATGCGTAGTCTACGGCGTAGAGGCTCCGGCGTAGGTCCGACGCAGAAGTATAAATCAGCCTTAACTTCTGTTGGTTGCAATTCGCATCCTCACCACTAGATGCAGCTAAAGATTATATTAAACAGCATTTTTCTGATTTGCTTAAAACATTTGCCAAATCCTATTTTTCTGCATAAAATAAATATTGAATTACATCATATTTAATAAAATCCCAGTTAGAATTTGTATATAGTACCTGATTATTTAATCAAAATTATATCAAATTTGTATGTGTCTCTAAAAGAAAATCATACCGACTCCAAACTTTTGAATAATCTTTTTGAAAGAAGTCTCTTCTGCTCACCAAGGCTGCATTTATTTGATTAAAAATACAGTATAAACCGTAATATTGTGAAATATTATTGCAATTTAAAATAGCTGTTTTCTGTTTTAATATATTTAAAAATTGTAATTTATTTCTGTGATGCAAAGCGAATTTTCAGCATCATTACTCCAGTCAAGATCTTGACCAAAAAATGTATGCACCTCTTGATGGAAATAACATCACAACATTTATTTCCATCAAGAGGTTCTTCATGCTCTCAACCATTCTTTCACAATTTGAGCCTGATGAATCTTGACATTGTCATCCTGGAATATGGCCATTATGTGTCTTCCAACATGGTCGTTTAAGAAATGAAAAGCTATACACTCCATCAATAAGAGTTAGAAGAACTGTTGCCAAACATAAAACATGCTAGAAACATAATAATCACACCAATAATGATCCAATCATAGGCTCTTTTAAATCCAAACAGTGATTTTTTTTTTATTGGCCGGGCAGTGTATGTATATTCTAAACACAAAAAGGTAATAATTTGAACTTTTTCCATCAGTTGATGTGACCCTGGACTCCAGCACTGCTCATCCACGTCTCCTCCTATCAGAAGACAAGAAGAAGGTGTGGTGCGGTGAAAGGCACCAACATGTTCGCAACAACCGTGAGCGCTTTGACCGTGTAGTCTGTGTTCTGGGGCGCGAGGGCTTCAGCGGAGGTCGACACTACTGGGAGGTAGAGGTCGATGGAAAGACCGACTGGGACCTGGGGGTGGCCAGTCATTCCAGCAACAGGAAAGGTAGGATCACAGTCAGTCCCAGCAACGGCTACTGGTTTCTTAGCCTGCGGGACAAGAACAACTTTGCCTTCAGGACTGAGCCTTCCACTGCCCTACCCCTCAGCCTGAAACCTCAGAAGATAGGGCTGTTTGTGGACTACGAAAAAGGCCAAGTGTCCTTTTATAATGTGGATGCAAAGATGCACATCTACACGTTCATGGACAACTTCTCCGAGACCATTTATCCGTTCTTCAGTCCCTGTACCAACAAAACCGGCAAAAATGATGCTCCGCTGGTGATCACGCCTGTCCAGTGACTTGAGAAGGTTTTATGACCAAACATCTGCTCCATAATGTTTTGGGCTTCTTTTTTTTTTTTTTTGCCTAACAAATAGCCTTTTCATACCAACAAATCTTCTAATCTTTTTTATTCTATTAAAGTCGGCATTAAATAAAGGTTGCAATAGTCTTTTATTCCCTATTGTGACATACATCTGAGTGAAGCGGCTTCCTGAACAAGAAAAAATGTAGGGCGGGACTTGATTGTGTCCTTTGGGAGTTGATTGGATGGTTGTGGTTTGCTATTGGTGGATCTCATGTGAGTGACAGGTTGCCCCGCCCTCACGCCAGTAAACACATCATCAAAGAAGAGATGTTGCTACAAGAGGGAGGGGAAGATATTTTGATTAAAGATTATATTAAGTCTTTTTTTGGTATTGGTTAATTGCACTAAATCATTTATATTGCATTGTCCAAAATTGTCCATTTTTATTTCATGGTGACCTTAACATAACAAAATCAACAGGAATTTATCTTTTCTTCAGAATAAAAAGACAAAAATAAAAGGCCTACATATTTCTTGTAAATTAAACAAGGCTGCACTACAATCCACTTATTGTGTACACTGTATTACTTGTCAGGAATTGAAGATGAAGTTAGCCTGATACTTTAATAAAATCTGAATGTTAGAAAATTCATTTTAGTTTGTATCTTGTCCACCATTAAAGGTTACATTTAGTCTACTCGTGTAATTCTCTCACACTGCACCTTATGTTTCTGTTATGAAGTGTAATTGCAAGCATGATGAAATAAACATTTCAGTGTCAGATGGCAAGTTACTGCAGGTAATTTCTCTCTTTATGACATTCCACCCTTTCTGTCTCTCTCTTTCATACTGCTAGAATGCCAAAAAGAAAGTTAGCAACTGCTTACACCTAATAGGCCTACGTTGCAACCACCTCGTGTTTGTTAATGACACAGTAATCAACACTGTCTTTACATTGTTGTTTGTTTAACAGCTATATCTGGGTTACTCCCAACCAAATCCTAACGGTATTTTCTCTCTGTACATCTTTCGTGTTGAAGCATGTCAAAAGTAACTGTCGGAGAGAAGATCCCCGAGGGCTGAGTGAGTGAGTTTCTTCAACGCACCGCCAGATGGCAGAACTACTACTGAGTGAATATTAACCGCGCTCTTTTCCCCACTTACGTTTCCTAACGCAAACACGTGGTTTAAACGGGCCTACGTTACGTTTGTTCACGCCATCTATCCAAACAGCTCTTTATGAACTACATAAAACAGACTTCACAGGTGTTGATCTGTTTTTCCTTGCTAATATGTTAAACTGATCCATTTGGAACAGATAGTATAAGGAAGACCGGGGCTAGTTGTCACACAGGGATGTTGTCACAAAGGCAGTCTCAGTAGCTAGCCTACTGTTGCATAAATGTTTTACCTTTACATTTTGCTGAAAAGCTTGTAATAGACTGCTTAATGGCAGGTTTCATCGTGACAACATGTCACAAGTGTTCAGTATAATGTTCAGTAACTTTTTTCTTGAGGGCAGTAATAGTGAAAATATTAGATTTTTTTATGTTTGTTCTTTTGTTTTGTAGCCAGGACTTTAATATGTGTGTGTCTACTTGGAAATTAACTTTCAAAAGCAACCTTAGAATAAAAAAATATTCTCTGGAGAACAAATAGTAACTATCTCCCCTGTGCTTTAATTCATCCATGCCTTTGTGTGTGTGTGTGTGTGTGTGTGTGTGTGTGTGTGTGTGTGTGTGTGTGTGTGTGTGTGTGTTTGTGTTTGTGTTTCAGGTTAACCCTACATTATGGGTCAGCAAAGATGGCAATATCCAAAATCCTTGATCCTTGTCGTTGTGGTGACACTTTTAGTCCCCATGAGGAAAACAGTGTGTTGTGTTTTTCTTTTTATTTAATTAAATCATTTTGGTTTTTCTTTTCTCTGCCACCACCTCTTTCTTAATGTTATGTTTAGTGTCTCTCGTTCTAAAACGTAGTACTTGCATACTAATTTAGTGCAACAGTAACTTATTGTAAAGGTGAACTTGGAAATACGCCATGTGAAATTAAAAATTAGATATGCACATTGGGCATTCAGGGTTTGAAGATAAATAAAATTATGAATGAGGAACAGAAATTAACCAGGCTTTGGAAGAAAATGCCCAAGTATTTAAAATATTGGGGCAAAAAAAGGTCTGTGCTTATTGATCCATTCTACTGATATTCTATTCTAGGTCAATCTACTTATGGGTTCAGCATGGTTTAAATGCCTCTGTAGAGCCTTTATTGTGTTATGATATTTTGTGCATTATTTGCAACTATATTTTCAGCAAATAATTATTCAAACTTTGATGCCATCATTAAGTAAAATTCACCAACAAATCAATTCCATGTGGAAAATAGGCACTTAATAATAAGTAAAAAAGATAGGGATTGGAATAAATAGCTACAAATAATTTCAGAAAGTTCCACAGATGAAATAAAATAGCACCATGAGAACCTCAATTTTCATCATGGCAGAATCGTAGGTGTAACAAGTCAAGCAGGAACACTCGACTGACATAAAATTGACAGAATGAGAGAGCATTTGTGAGAGATGACTATTACAATATTTAAATATAGCAACCATCATTCCTCACTAATACACTCTAGAATGTGGATCTGTGAGAAGACTTCTTCCAAGCCTTTTCAGAACGCAAATTGTTTCTAGTCAACAGGTGTGACGCACGTTAAAGTCATGTCACAAATACTATAGGCTAGTCAGAGAAATGCATGCTGGTCACAACTCCACCCATCTGCGGAAAAAAAAGCCCATAGCTTTAGTAAAAGTCACCAGTCATTCTTATGGCTTAGAAGTAAATGAAGCAAAGCAGGCTCTGAGCAAGACGAGAAGAAGAGAAATGGGGGAAGGGATGAGTGATTGTAAGAGAAATGGTCGTAGGCCGTCTATCAGGTTAAGCCTGAATGTACTGACTCTTGCTCTCCTGCCAGCTCTACTTGCATAGCAGCAAACGTCTCTGTCTTTGAGACCCATGTTTGAAACAGTAAAGTTACAGCATCAAGTGCACAGGACTAACGTCTTGTGGCTGAACTGATTTATAACGCTTGATAGAATGCAAGCCTTGCAGTTATGAATCTAGCTTACTGGAAATGTTGAATTTATAAATCCATAGAAGTTTGAAATTATAATAGTGATCATTTATTAGTTTAATTCTGATTAAAGGATAGAGAGGTTGATAAAAAAAAGGTAAGCAAAATGTTCTGCCTCAACCACTCCAACAGCCCAGGTAGCATACCTGTCATTCTGCACACCTACACACTCCTTTTTCTTTTTTTCTCAAAGTCTTTCTCTTTCTCAATTGCAAAAAGTCTCTCAAAAAGTTTTTCATCTTTCCACCTGTTTGCTCTTTTTACCTCAGCCAGTTTTCCATTTTTACATCGTGTTGATCGTGATTTTTACGGTAAAAGACTAAGAAAACTGTTAATTGGTTAACAGAACGTTTCTGTACTATACACAGTGAATAACTTTAATAGATCTAACCATACATTTAATGTAAGTTTACAGTAAAATACCATTACATTTAAAGTTTTTTGAAGTGAAAAAGAACAAATGAACAAAATGATATAATGTACTGAATAATTTACCAGTGAAAACCCATAAATTGACATTCCCAGAATTCCCCGCGTGACACTACACATTTGATGTATATTTTCGTTGAAATAACTGTTTCTTATTAGTTTTTTCTAATCAGTTATGTACATTAGGGTTTTATGCACTGATCTATATAATGAAATCATTATATAGATCAGTGGTTTTATGTTACATATTTCCCCGGTTTCACTAAAATGGCTTCAGCTGTTTTAAATGAAAGCAACTTGCACTGACATATCTTGAAATTTGTAATGTATTTTTTCTAAGGCATGTTTATAGAACCTAATTAAATATCCTAATTGAACTAAGGCCTAATCCTGGATTAATCTAAACCCTTTCTGTGAAACCGGGCCCTAATGTTGTTAAATTAATGTTTATTGCATTTTCTTTTTTCATGTGTGTTACGATGGTATTTAGTGTTTGTGTGAATGACACTGTGCACCTTCTATATATTAGTCTTTACTTTCTCATAAACTGCTTGTGATGAACAATGACCACCTGTTTTTGAGTGGTTGTCAGTGTGCAAAGGTACAAAACAGGTATTAGTGCTTCAATAGGTTGATAAATTAACATTGTATCAGTAAATGAAATGTTTAGTTTTTTACTGTAAATTTAAGATAAATCTGTAAAACCTAAATTGTTGCTACCTTATTTTTTTACGGTAAATTTCTGGCAACCACAGCTGCCATTTTTTACTGTAAATTTATCCGCTCATTTGTTTTTTACAGCGCATTGTTTTTAAATTGTTTTACATTTACATTTAACATACATAATCTTCATGGTTTATGAACACTCTGTAAGCTGTAGCCTTTGTAGAAGAACAGCACAACCATTTTGGAATATATACAGAATGTGTACTGCTAAACATTTCAGCAGTGAAACTGCAAAAAAATCAGACATCTTTGCCTTTAGAAACTTGTATGCCAACACGAAACTGTGAACAGAGTAGGCCTATTTTCCTAATTGTTCAATTAGCATCATGATGAACTGCTGTTTATAGGCTGCACTTGAGGTGTTTGTGTTCTGTCATCAGTTGCCTCATAAATAAAGTGTGAATATGTGTGTGTGTGTGTGTGTGTGTGTGTGTGTGTGTGTGTGTGTGTGTGTGTAGCTCTTAGAAGTGTCATGATCGATTTTTGTATTATTAGGGACTGAGAACAAAGAGTGCACAGTGCATTTGGCAGTTAACTAAAACTACAAGGAAACTATATCATCACTGGCTGTTCCTAATGCTTAGTAACCTGATGAGCAATAAGCAATGACAGATAGAATGAAAACTTAAATTAATATAAGGTTTATTACATAGAATGGGATGCACAATGGTTTAATGGGCTTCTGATGTTTAAATTAGAATTTTGACAATTGGAGTTTGGCTCATTTGAACATTCCGTCAATGTAAGCATGCATATGGGATTTTCCGAGTTTTTTTTCCGTAATTTTTAGGAAAATCTTAAGTCGGATCAGTTAGAAAAGTCAGAATGTTGGCTTTCTCGCCAACATAATGATCTTTAGTCATTTAAGCTGTTTCGACCATATTTAAATGCCGATATGCTGTTATGGCGTCAGAGGAAAAACCCAAACAAAATCTTCTAGGTTTGTTACATCACGTAATGGGCGACATTTACTGTAGCCTAGATACAATCGGTGTACGATTTCTTTTTAGTTCGTTTTTGGTCGCATATTGCCTCGTAGACTATTATAGGCCTACTCTTCATTTACTTCGGTGCCACATTGAAGCGGAATTGTTGAGAGGAGGGAGAGAGAGCGAGAGAGAAAGAGAAAACCGGTTGGACAGGTAAGACGTAGAGGCAGGACTGGGTCGGGTTTGTTGTCACCGTTATATTCAGACGCATGCGCATTGTTACCTGTTTCCTCATGAAATGTGTACCTGCGCTCTAATCAGCCACAGAAATTCGTTTTGTACTCCGTCGTGTTGAGCCGTTTGGACTATTTATCCGCCACAAACATCACCTCCCAACTGGACAAAGACACCTAGCTTGGTCTTAACCTAACGTTACTGGACTGAGTGAATTTCCGAGGAAGACTTCGTCCACTCGGAGTAGCGGAAGACGACGGAAGGTGTAGCAGAAGCGGGTAAATAGAGTGGGAAACTCCACGGAAACCTGTACAGGTACAAAAAGTTTGGAGTAAGAAGGTGTGCTTAGGCTATAGAGAGAAAAACTCGGCTTTGCTTTTCCAAATTGAGGAAGGCACCATCCAAGAAGGACTTTACACTTACTTTGCAGTTTTATCAAAAGTAGGTAGGTGTTAAAAAGCCTGCTGTTTAATTTTGAGAGATAGCGGGGAAGGACTTCGGGAATAGACCATGCCACGAGCTTTCCTGGTGAAGAAAACGGGACATTCACCCGGCAAGAGAAACTGGAGCAATCTGCCAGATCATGAACGCGGTGACATTTATATTCCAGGTGAGCAGATGCAAAACTAAACTCTTTTTCAGATAACAATCCGGATAACGGTACGGATGGAACAGTTCGTTCCAGGGGGTCTAAAAAATTCAGTTTTTTTTTTAAACTGTTGGTTTATTTTTATTTATTTATTTATTTATTTATAGGCTAATTTTAAATCCAACGATTGTGTTTGTCCATATTTGACCCAAACATGTGTTGAAACAACCCAGCATTTTTAGAGTGAGTTGTGTAAGGAACAGCCTTGCCTAATTGATAAGCTTATTTTGTGTAGCCTATTTTTATATAGGCTACCCCAATTATTATTTTTAAATAGGCTATTTTATGTGATTTAGCCTATACACTAAATTAAAAGATAGCTAAATACACAACTTGCCTAAATGTAACCATTTAGGTCTATATTGTGAGTGATCTTATAAAATGAGTTTGTGTGTGTGTGTTAAGAGGGCCGTTATACTGCACCTTTAGTTGACCTTCAGACCCAACTGTCTTCCTTATAACATGAAACTCGTTGCAACACAGGACGGTGCCAGTGTGGCCTACACAAAACGTTAGTCGTCTGAAATTAAAGCACTAGGCCTATAGACCTAAGTTAAAACAAATAGAGATAAAGCTAAACGTTTTCCCCTGAAAGCTACTAGACTAATCACTGTAATTAATTATATGCTAGATATATATTGGGTGATATTTACAATCAAGTCACTGATAACTGCCTGATTTTACTGTTTTTGGAAGTTAACAATTTGGACTATCAAATTACTGCGGGTCACCTAACGGAATATCAACCGTTCATTATGAGGCCCTTTCTTCAGTCTCTACACGAATCATCACAATGATATATTCTGAGATGTAGGGTGGGTCTATAGTGTATTTTTTTTTTAAATATTTACGGTTCACATTTAAAGGCGAAATGTGTGTAGAACTGTGCCATTTTAAAAGAATGCGTTAATCATGCGTTTGTCGGCCCGCGGGGTTTTGTGAAAGTGTAAACCATTTGCGTAACAGCACATATAAACTGAACCAACTTGAAACAGAGACATTTATAGCATTGATTCATGCAGGTATGTCAGGACGTTGTTGTAGAACACCTGTTTCATTCGTTGCCATAACGATTACTGAGTTCACATGTGTATTTACTTACAAGGCTTTCTTTCTTTCTTTCTTTCTTTCTTTCTTTCTTTCTTTCTTTCTTTCTTTCTTTCTTTCTTTCTTTCTTTCTTTCTTTCTTTCTTTCTTTCTTTCTTTCATTCTTTCTTTCTAATCAATGCAGCATCCGTTTAACGCATCGTGGTCCTTTAGTTTGTCGCCCGTGATATGGTTTCGGGTTAATGTTTACAGCGGTGAAGGAAATAACGGGCTTCACCGCGCTGGCTCCCTTCTCCCGCTACACCTTTAGCAAACACACACACACACACACACACACACACACACACAGAGCGAGTGTACCTTTCACCTCACTTTTCGATATCTGACTGCTGAACAAACCCGGAGCACAGGCATTATTATGTATTTATCGACGTCGCCTACCCATTTTATGACTCCTGTTTTAACCCATTGGTTGTTTTTAATTGTTTTATTCCTCCCTCATGTGATGTGACGCAAATTGTAGTAAGGAAAATTGACTTTGAAACATAATAAGCTAAATGGCTGATAAACCAGTTTAGGATTAATGGAAACTTTAACTGATATGGGGTAAAACATGATGTTTTTCCCTGATTATTATGGCTTGCGTTTAAATTAAATGCATGTTCACTCAAATAAACATAGCATATTTGTCGACATCGAATGCGGTCCCTTTTTTTAAAGATAAAATTCTTTCGGTTCTCATTCATCTTAATGTTATTGTTTGTGGTGTGACTGACTGTCTTTGAAGGGAGGGGTTGGCAAACACTGGGACAAAGGCAAAAGAAACAACAATCACGGCTGTGTACTATGTGTGTGTATATATATATATATATATATATATATATATATATATATATAATATTCACATGATCCTTCAGAAACAATGTTTATTATCAATGTTGAAAACTTTTATTCAGCAAGGAGGCATTCAATTGATCAATCAAAAGTGACAGTAAAGACAATAAGACATTTATAATGTTACAAAAGCTTTCTTTTTCAGATAAATGAAAAAAATAGAATTTCCAAAAATCAAAGAATCCCAAAAATTTTTTTGCTGGCAACAGTTTTCAACATTGATAATAATAAATGTTTCTTTAGCATGCAGCAAATCATCATATTAGAATGATTTCTGAAGGATCATGTGACACTGAAGACTGGAGTAATGATGCTGAAAATTCAGCTTTACCATCACAGAAATAAATTACTTTTTTAAATATATTCTAATAGAAAACAGTTATTTTGAATTGTAAATATACGTTTCACAATATTACTTTTTTTGTTGTATTTTGGATCAAATAAATGCAGCCTTGATGAGTATAGGAGACTCAAAAATTTCTTCTTGAAACTGAGTTTGCTCTAAATGGCCGTTACGAAATATCGGTTATTGGATGCTACCGTTAGCCACTGCACCCATTAGATATTTGCATTTTAATTTGCAACTCAGTCGATTGTGCCACACCAGAATCAACAGATTCATTGTTCAGGCTGCTAGTATTAGTGCTGGTGATCATCTAAAATCTCCATGCAACCGATGTTCTTTTTCTCGGATCTAATTATCTCTTTATGTGTTAGCTATGATCGAACAACCTCTTAGGAAAGAACATGATAGTTTACCATCGAACATTTGCAGATTATTCATCTGATGTATTGTGTTGCATGGAGGTTTGTATAAAGGGAGCTCAAGCCTGTGCCTCTAGCCCAGCTGGTCTGACTGGTAAAGCAGTAACTGGAGTGGTTTGACTTCAGCCCTGCACAATACACTCACACACTCATGCACACCAGCCAACCCACCCACTCACACTCGCACTCTCACACACCTGGCCCAGAGGCACAACTGTCCCCCTTAGCCTCGAGAGCCACATACACACCCAGTTTCTGATTGTCTAGCAATCACATCCTTCATATTCAGCTGTGTGGGATGTAATCCACACTTGTTCACAAGGCCAAGATCTTATGCTGGAAAGATTTGTAAGCCTTGTACACCTGCGCTTGTCTTTAAACGATACTCAAGCAAATATTGTGGTGACACAATTAAAGATGTTTTCTGCTCTGACTCTAATTTTGACGTTTCTTCCAGTCTCCATGTCTCCCATTGCTCTGCGAGAGGAGAGCGAAGCCAGTCCTGCAGAGGTGGCGTTGTGTCTGTCCACACGCAAGGACCACAGCATCTACACGTACAACCAGTTGTACACCGATGACCCTGGCGCAGTGGTCCCTGCCGCTGAGCTCCCATCATGCACTGCTCTAGGCCAGAGTCCAGAGACCGAGCACATCCGAAGCGCACACAACAATACGTACGTGCGCACTAAAATAAAGGTGAGGCTTCTGGAAAATGTTTGCTTATGCTATGTTGATCTAAGATCTAGTTTCGGCAGCATTAAGCAGTCATATTCAGCTGTCGTGCCATTGTGCCACTATTGGACATAATTGATTGCTTGTGTGTTTTTATACTCATATCATTTTACTAGTTTAAATGTTTACCCTGCCACTAATTTGGTCTTTATATTTCTCTCTTTGTTTGTTATTTGGCTGCAGGTCACCACAGGTGAGCTTCCCATAGAGGTCCCACCCGCTGTCCCTAATGTAACTACAAGTCCACCTGTTTCTATAGGGACACCTTGCTCACCTCCTGTCGCTAAGTCATCTGCAGCGCAGTCACGTAGCAATACCTATGTTTGCCAGGTGTGTGAAAAAGTTTTCCAGTTCCAGCGCATGCTAAACAGACACCTGAAGTGTCACAGCGAGCAGAAGAGGCACTTGTGTGACTTTTGCGGAAAGGGCTTCAACGACACCTTCGATCTCAAGAGGCATGTCCGCACACACACAGGTAAGAGATTCATCTGTTCGCGATGAAATTGAAGTTGCAATAAATCGATTGTTTTGCAACGTGACGTACATCCGAGTGTAATGGGTTATCAAAAAATAATCAAATGTTGGGCACAGACTTTATTCTATCCATTAGTAGCGGATTGGTTTTTAAGGTTGGGCGTTGCACTCAAAAATGCAAGCTTGTGGTCAATTGTTGGGAGGGTGGGATTTAAGCGGACTAAATTATTGGAGAAGTCTGGCATACGTCTCTGGAGTGAAGTGTATATATATGCAGGTGGAGCTGGAGGAGGGGGAGGGTTTCAGAGGAACTCTGATCGCGCACTGCAGGACTAACTAACAGCAAACAATGAACCAGACTATTTACATGTAAAGCAAGCAATCTCATGCACCAATGATGTGATTCACACATTCACGCCCTCTAGAGTGTCATGACTGAACTAGATATACACACACCACTGGATGGAATAATTAAGGAATGAATAGTAGTCGAATATTAAGCAACAAAAAACTGTTTTCAACATATTAATAGTTAATTATAAACTCCATAAGTAACTGCATTCTAAACTTGGTAAACCCTAGATTGTGTTATTTTTTTTTATTTTTTTTGTCCCCATGAGGAAATAGGCTTATAAATCAATTAATTAAAATGCAGGAAGTTTTATGTGAGGGTTGAGTTAAGGGTTAGGAGATACACTTTGTACAGTATAAAACTCATTATGTCTAAAGGAAAGTCCCCATAAAACATGGAAACCCTACATACACACACTGCTGTGCAAAAGTTTTGGATCAGTAAGATTTTAATGTTTTTAAAAGTCTCCTCTGCACACCAAGGTTGTATTTATTCCTGTGATCAAAGCTGAATTTTCAGCATCATTACTCCAGTCTTCAGTGTCACATGATCCTTCAGAAATCATTCTGATATGCTGATTTTATTGCTCAAGAAACATTTATT
Source organism: Gila orcuttii (assembly GCA_026230005.1). Classification (NCBI taxonomy): domain Eukaryota; kingdom Metazoa; phylum Chordata; class Actinopteri; order Cypriniformes; family Leuciscidae; genus Gila; species Gila orcuttii. The sequence goes on along the minus strand of JAPDVR010000001.1, from coordinate 10,675,614 downwards.
ATTAATGTTGACAACAGTTTTTTCAGGATTCTTTGATTAATAAAAAGTTCAAAAGAACAGCATTTATCTGAAATATAAAGCTTTTTAAAAATAGAAAACAGTTATTTTAAATTGTAATAATATTTCACAATATTGATGTTTTGTTTTTTAATTCAAATAAATGCAGCCTTGGTGAGCATAAGATACTTATTTTACAAACATTAAAAAATTGTAGTGTGTGTATATATACTGTGTGTGTGTGTATGCGTGTATATATATATACACACACACAGTATGGATGAATCATTGACAATAATATCTATAACATGCTTTTACAAAATAGATAGGGTGAGTTTTCATTTCATGACCACTTGTTGGTTAGTGAAAAACCTTACTGTCATTTCCTTCTCAGTTTGAATCCTTTTTTTTTTCTTTTTTTTTTTTTGCAGGTGTTCGTCCATACAAGTGCAATCTCTGTGAGAAGGCCTTCACCCAGCGCTGCTCTCTGGAGTCCCACATGAAGAAGATCCACGGGGTCACGCAGCAGTACGCTTACAAGGAGCGCCGCAGCAAGCTGTACGTCTGTGAAGAGTGTGGCCATACTGCGTCTACCCAGGATGCACTGGTGCGCCACATCCACACTGAACACCCAGAGAGTGTCCTCCTGCGGGCCAAGGCGGCACGAAGACTGTCCCCGTCAGCAAACGCTAAAGACGACAACTCCCAACCTGGATCCCCTCTCTCACTTAATAGCGATGATACTGTAGGGTCAGGAGGATTTTCCCTATAAAAATATCGTTTTTTATACAAAAGGATGTGATTGATGTGCATTCTGATGATTTATCGTTTCATTCAGAGTACGAGGGAGGAGGGAAATTAAAAAGGGGAAAGTGAAGTCATGCAAAATGCTGTTTTTATGGCAGTACGCTGAAATTCAGTTTACACTTTTGTTGTATTTTTCCCTGTGAAACCACACAAAAGCAGACGATAATGTCCACTACAGCATAAGTATGCACTACTTCACTTTACATAATAATATTATTATTAACATTGATGAGATGAAACACAACTCAGGAGAAATACACGCATGAATGTGATATTAAATGGCTCCATTTGTACCTTGTGGGACATTAATTTTATGTAGCAATGTTTCAACACCAAAGTAATGCTTTTATGAACTCAACTGATATTATCAGTGATCTCTGAATGTTTGAAATAAGGGATTTCGAAAGGGAATTAATTTTGTGTTGCTAATTACTCCTTTATGTAATATATATATATATGCATAAATTTATCATAAAAAGATTTATATTTATCCTGGTGTATTTTTATTTTTTCTGGGCTATGTTTAAACAGTTTTGCTGTAAATTTTATACATTTGTTTTCACATGTAACAGCCTTCGTGTGTATGTGTGTGTTTTTTTTTTTTTTTTTGGGTGGCATTATTGTTTTTTGTACTTTTTTACTTTTTTACATTGAAAAGCATTATCAATATAGCATTGTAATTTCTTGTCACTGTTTGTGTAAGTAGACTGTGTCATTCTGTTTTGGTGATCATCACAACATACATCAACAATAAATGTTTTTGTTGATGGTTTGAAAATGAGTGTGGTTCATTCACCTGTATTGTTTTAGGAATAGGCAACATTGCAATCAGAAACTCAACTACTTAGAACTTAATTATTGATATTTTAAAGTAGTCTACTTTTTATTGCATGCATGCCAACTAGAATGGGGAGATAGATAAGAGCAATAAAGCATTTTGGGATTTGCATGTAAGAGAGAATGAATGAGAGAGATTCAGTGGGTGGATGTTGGTGTTGGTGGATTCCAGATCCTTGTTTGGTCTTGTTCATGGAATCCAGTGTCTGTTTCATTGTGGGGCCATCAGGCATTAACGGCTCAAAGGTGCCTATCCCTTTAGAACCGTTATTTTCAACACCAACAAATTCAGTACCACCCTTTTCAAACTGCACAATAATTTGTTGTTTAGAACAAACATAAGTTGAAGTGAAATCGGAAATGTACTTTTACTTTTGGGATAGTTCACCCCAAAATTAAAATTCTGTCCTCATTTACTCATCCTCATGTTGTTCTGAACCTGTATGAATTTCTGTTTTCTGCTGAACATAAAAGAAGATATTTTGAAGAGTGTCTAGCCTAACATTTGATGGGCTCCATTGACTTCCATAGTATGGGGGATTTGAATGTTGACTTTGGAAGTCAATGGGGCCCATCAACTGGTTAACCATATTCTTATTCTAAATATCTTCTTTTGTGTTCAGCAGAAGAGAGAAATTCATACTGGTTTGGAACAACTTGAGGGTGAGTAAATGATGACAGAATTTTCATTTCTGGGTCAACTATCCTTTTAAGTTGGGTAAATATAGTGTAGTTGTACAATATAGTGTAGTATGTATACTGTGAAACATTCACCTAAACATCATCCACCCATATTGTGAAATAATGGTAGTTTTTTTTTTTTTTTTGAGCTTGACTAAAAGGCACCATCAACCCTTTGAGTGGCGCTACTCGTGTTATCGTCGGACGGAAATGACGCACTTACAGTACTTTCTAAAACACAGGCGGGGAAACAGTGTGGCAACTAAACTAGGTAAATCAAGAATAACAGTTAATATAATATATTAACTTACGTGCATTTTAAAAGATGATCACTCTAGCTAGCATTTATTCCGAATTTGTGCAAGCAAACAAGCTCATTTAGTTTTTAGTAATCATGCATAACGTTACATATTTCAGTTATTGTAACTCAGCTTTGGAGTCTTTGTTGCCTAGTGTTTATCCAATCTTGTATAATGCGGTTGCATCAGTTGCATTACAAACATTTAAGCAACTTGAATCTGTTGAACTGCTTATAGGATGTAAATATGCCTGGGGATCAGGTGTGTTTGGGTCGCAAGCTCCCGCTGCCCTCGTGCCCGAACCCTCTGTTCCTGCAGTGGTTAACTGAGTTACGTGACAGCGCCAAAGAGAAGGGCCTGAAAACACAGTACGTGTACCAGAAGGTGAGCGAATGTGTTGGGTTTAATAGTCCTAATTTACAGCTGCGCCATATTTGATTTTTAACGGGAATGAAAGCGAGACTGTGAGGGATGGTGTTTTTTGGTTTGTTCTGCTGGCGAAACACTGCAAAAACATCTTTCCAAGAAACTTAAGTAACAGTTAGATAAAAAACTTATGACATTTTGAGCTGTGGATAATTATTAATGGTCTTGGAGCTTTATACATTTTTTTTTTACAGTGGCTGTCATTGAAAACACGGTCATTGCCATTGAAAATATGCCTCTCCCAAACGTAAAATACATATTTTACAGGCACTGTTATGAAAATTTAAAACCACTACATCATAGTGGCCATAAACAGCTCAAACTGCTGTGTAACACAAGATTGAACCTCATTGGTTCTCGCGTGCTTGAACTTCAGTTTATCACAACTGATGTGTGAGTTGATGAATGTTTATATGTGAATAAAAGCCTAAATTCAATCTGTTCATCATATAAAGTGATTGAGTCTCTTCAGAAAATTTGGACTAAACCGCTCAATTCATATGGATTAATATTAAAATCTCTTTATGAACTTTTTGAAGCGTCAAAGTGGTAGTTGCATACTTGCATAGCTGCCAATGGAGGAATAGAAAGCTCTCAGATTTCATCAAAAATATCTTCATTTGTGTTTCCAAGATGAACTAAAGTCTTATGGGTTTGGAACGACATGAGGGCGAGTAAATAACGACAGAATTTTCATTTTTGGGTGAACTATCCCTTTAACATCTAGCATGATTAAATTGTCTAGATGTTAAAGGGACTGTAAAATAGTTGATATTCTACTACATTTTAATACAAGCATCTCAATCAAATAATTTATCAAATATATAACCCGCGGGGGAAAAATCAACCTGCGGCAACAGTTTAAAAGTAGACGGACTTGACAACCCTGTCACAGCCTTGCTTTCATACCTGTCTTGGCGCTGCTCTGAATAAGGTATATTTCGAATGTTTGATTTAACGACTGTAAACGAGTAAATTATCTCATTAGAATATGCTAAACTGATTAAACTCAGCAAATGCAATGTAATGCTATTTCACAGGCCATAAACTCTCTGAAAAAATATCCTCTCCCGCTAAAAAACGGAAAAGAGGCGAAGATCCTGCAGAATTTCGGCGATGGGATCTGCAAGATTTTGGACGAGCGACTGCAGAAGCATTATCGGGAAAACGGTGCGGGATTCAGTGTAGTGCAGACGCAGATTTTCCTCTTCATCCACAGTCTTACTTTTAATCTACGGGCATTATGTTTACATGCTTCTGTTTGTTTGTTTTTCCTGAAAGGTTCTGATGCTCCAATCCAGTTGACTAGCCATACAAGCAACATGGCTTCCTCTAAACAGATGGACGAACCTCAGAGGAAACCTTCCGGAAACTTGGGTGAACATATGGTCGGTTTAAAGATTAAATAAGTTGTGCGTAGTTGTCTTAGAAAACTAATGACAAATTTCTTGCAGAAACGAACACAAATAGAAGGAAGAAAGGAGAAGGGAACTAGGAAAAAGAGAGAGTATGTGCCACAGAAGAGGTCTGGAGGTTACGCTGTAGTGCTAACTTTGTATAGACACACACAGGTAAAACAAACACATTTTATTGTCATGTTATTTTGCATTATAGCCCACAGTAGTCTTTTTTTTTTTATGTTGTACAAGTTACCGTTAAAAATGACTTCGCCTATGGAGAAAATGAATGTGATTATTACTCCCGACTGCTGCACGATATTTTGTCCTGTGTTTTGTAGATGCCTGGCAGTAAAGGCTTCATGTTTAGAAATGAACTACAAACTGAGGCACAACCCTTGTGTGATAAGTCCTTCACAGTGGTGAGGCCAACTACACACTAATACAAAGGATTTACCGCTATAATCGCTATCTGTAGCCTAAGTATGTCTTATCCCTCTACATATAGCCGGATCTTGGTAGCAAGTACACGGCGTGGTCCTCGGTGAGCACGCTCATTCAGAAAGACCTGTTGGTGAAGACACACAATCCTGCCAGGTAAACCAGATCTGCAATCACAGCCCAGGATTTATGCTTGAATTTGAGCTCCGTTGATCTTCATCTCTCTCTTTTCTTGTTTTATTACAGGTATTCATTGACTGACCAGGGTTTGGCTTTAGCTGAGAGGCTTGATTCAGAAGAGACGGGGTTGACTAAAGAACATGTGGAGCAAAAGAGTGAAGAAGAAAACTCTCATGATGGACCAGGTGTTGTAGACCTGACTTTGGAGGAGGAGGAGGAGCAGAAAGAGAAAGCAAGTCGGTGGGTACAAGCAGCTTGGCTTTTGCGTAAGTGCAAGGACATATGTTAAAGTTTTTGTTTTTTAAATCATATTAGGCTATTTTGAGTAGCAAAAGTCACTATATTTTATATTAAAAATTCATTGTATTTTTACCCCACTTGTTTTATTATGGATTATTGGAGTATTCAGTATAAATTATTTATCCATACACATCATTATTTTTTAAATATCCATGTGCCCTCATAATTTTTAACCAAAATAAGTCCCCCTCCCTCTTGCACAACATCCTTCTCTTCTCTGATGATGTGTTTACTGGCGTGAGGGCGGGACAACCTGTCACTCACATAAGATTCACCAATAGCAAACCACAACCATCAAACCATTCAAGCTACTTCACTCGAATATACGTTACAATAGGGAAGAAAAGACTTTCACAATTTCTCTTTCATGCTGACTTTACAGTTTTATTTTTCTGTCTTATGTCTGGAATGAATGTTGGAATATAGGAGTGTCCATAGTAATATTGATTGTAGCCAGGGCTTGACATTAACACCTGGCAAACCCGCCAAATGCAGGTGTATTTCAGCAGTGGCGTGTAACGCAGTCATTCCTACTCCTACTTTTTCAATTGTAGTCTTTTAAAAAGGCATCTGAAATAATTAACTAAGTGCAATGTAGTGTTGTCAAAAATATATATTTTTCGATACTGAAATATCTGATGCGCTTCCAATACTAATTTTCCACAGAATAGATACACGATACAAGCTGTGCTTTCTCTCTCTCTCTCATCTCTCCGACAGCGAGTGACACACAAACCCGCCTCTCCTCACTCACTCGTTTCATTTTCTCTGAATGAATATTGTTGGCATTACAGGGCTTGAATTTCTGCATGGGATTGGGCGTATTGCACATAATTTTACTCCTTCCCGCAGATTTTGTGCTCACAACCAAAGTGTCGCACATAAAAGTCTCATGCGAAATTGAGTTCTTTTTTGCTGCTTATTGCGCTTAAACTGTCAAATACACACAAAATAATGTCAAAATGCCGGTCTTGACGAGTAGTCAATAATGTTTCAAGTGAACTTAAACAGTTGAGAAAGAAAATGCATGTGTAACAGTATAATGGATCTGTGCGTCAGGTCTTAGTGTAATATTCCTGCTGTCAATTTATGAGATAAATTAAAAATATCTATATGGCTGTTTTTCCCCTTGTATCAGTTAATATTGTGGCCTTCCAATACTTTGGAAACCTCTAGCCACAGTGGCTGGTGAGCAGAAAAGTCAATGTCAAGCCCTGATTGTAGCGTATTAGCTGTATAAACATTCCTTCCCTTATAGGTGCAAAAAGTCTTCAGAAAGGCCTACTACAGCTTTGTCTGTAAACCAGGCCAGAGGTCTTCTCTCCGAGTCAGATGCCAAAGGAGAATCCCAAACTTTGGAAACAGGGAGAACAGCAATGGGTTGGCATCTTCCTCCTGGATCTTATGACATTGTGTTGTGCGTTGACTTCGTCGAGACAACTGGGTAAGATAAAAAGTTTGTGTGTGGTACAACTTCAATTTTATTTCAAGTTTGTTTAATGCTTTGTTTTATAAAACAGGAAATAGCTAGTAGAATTATATTAGTTACATTGTGAACTCAACAGGGGAAGCAGTGGTCGTAAACAAGAGTTGGCCAAGGAATTGCAAAGGAATGCTGTGACCTTTGACGTCAGGAAACTGAATGTTGGGGACTTCCTTTGGGTGGCACGTGAGAAAGTGACACCTGTTCCTGGTAGGTCAACTTTGCCATGCTTCACTGAGATGCAGGACTAGTTAATAACCAGCAGGTGGCAATGTTGTTCTTAGAAGAAATGCACAAGAAAAGTTTAATAGATAATAATTTAAAAAAAAGAATACATTTTTATTTATGTAGAGCCTTTCAACACCCAAGGTCGCTGTAAAAGGATAGGTTTAAGGAACAAATTAAGTCATTTTTATACAGTGGTTCTCTTTGGGATGCTCTCCTTTGTCCGAGACAATATTCAAAGGCCCTCTTATCTAAGCTAATATGTACCTCTAGTACTTATGTTTTAGTAAACAAAAAATATGATGTCTGTTTAATTTTGTATGTTTCTTTTTTTTTTTTTTTTAGCATTTTAATAAAGATGTCAATATACATGTAACTTTATATAATTTTAAGACTTATTGAGGCCCTCGTGGAAGTTTGCTGATGCACCCTAGTGGGCCCCGGCCCCCTGATTGAGAACCACTGTTTTAATAGTTAAATCCGTAAAGGTTTTTGAAATAACAATAATAATAATAATTACTGACTTGACATGTATAAAAACCATGTGTGTCTTCCTCCAGGGCAGCTGCGTCCACCCGTGGGAAAAGAGCTAGTGCTTGATTACATCATTGAGAGGAAGAGGATGGATGATCTCTGTGGAAGCATCATAGATGGACGCTTCAGAGAGCAGAAGGTTGAGGACATTTTGTTGATAAAATTATGAAAATGACCTTTGTTGCATTTTTTTCCCCAAACCTGCAGAAATTTAAAATAAATAAGTCGCTTTTTTAGATTATTTTCTTTACTTTTTCCTTCATTTATTATTTAAAAATTGATTTTATGTAACTTAAATTTAATTTATTCATTTTAAATGTAATTTATTTATTCTGTCATATATTTGTGTATTTATGCATTCATTTATTTATATATTTATTTATTCCCACATGTATTTATTTGATTATATTTATTTATTTTTATAGACGGTCCTTGCTTATCTCCTGTGCGTCATTGGTTGAGCTCACGTATAGCAATAGAGATCGGAGTTTGCAAAGAGATCAACTGAAGAGTTGCAAGTTATTTTTAACGATTCGTGTCGATGTCGAATTGTTTCGTAGTGACCAGTGAAGTAAATTATGTAGTATACTTGTCCTCGAAAGGAAATTTGTTGTGGACTACATGTTGCTGCATGGACATATAAAAGACAATTTAAACTTTAAAATTTAAAATTATCAGGATAAACACTTATTCAACATTCGTACAGGTACAAAGGAATTCTTATACCGGTTTAGTTTGCACATTGGGACTCTGTATCTTCTACCAGAGGGAAGCAGTTCATACTCTGAATACAAGAAGTGAGTTTGGTCCCCCAAAATTTTCTGTATAAGAATGCAGTTCTCATATAAGTATTGAAGATTAAGATTAAAATATTCTTCTTGCCCAACAATTTTCAGTGCTGCCAACACCAGATGTGCTAATTTAGATTTAAGCTGTACAGTTGTGTTCCCAAACCATACCGTAACACCATACCTAACGATACTTTCTAAAATCGTCTTATTAACGCCATAAAGACGTAATCTGTGTAAGAAGTATAGTCTCTGGCGTAGACGAGTGCAAACCTATTCAGTGTGTGTTTTCCAAGTAAGGGAGCTGTCGATATAAACACCCAAATACTTGTAAGTCTGCGTTTCGGTGATGTTTTGGTCATGTATAACCACTTGACGATGCTCACCTATACATTTTAGGTCGAATATCATATCCTCCGTTTTCTTTGTATTTATTATTAAATTATTGTTATCACACCAGTCAACAAACCTGCTTATTTCTGGCTGGTAGATGGTGTCAATATTATCATCTCTACTTAAAATGGCTGTAATCTGAATATTTAAAAATGTAGTTTTGTGAAAGCTTACTTAAACATTCATTTGTAAAAAGTGTAAAAATAATTGGTGAACTGACACAGCCTTTGGAACACCTGTGCTAATGTTCTTTTGTTGTGAAAGACAATTGTTTAATTTTACACACAGTTCTATCGGTTAAGAAAGATAAATACCCACCTTATGATAGATGGGTTTACACTCAACTGCTCCATCTTTGTAAAAGCAGAGCTAGAATCGATAAAAAAGTAAAGAGCATAAGCTTTGTGAGCCTTTAAATGCTTCAGAATTAAGTGCATAATGCTGTTAATAGCATCCTCAGTTCCCCTCCCTTGTCTATGTTAAAAGCAGAGGTTGCTATCAATTTAGATCCTTTACAGTTTGCCTAGACACAAATGCACTTTTCAAAACATTTCATCATATTGAGGTTCGGTCCTTCATATTTATCTGCTTTCTAGATATAGTGAAAAGTAGAGCTGCGCGATTCTGGATAAATTGTGATTCTCCCAAGATTCCAAATAGAGAACTAAACAAAAGTGGAATTAATTATTTTTTATTAATTATAAAAAAAAAGTTAAGTAGGATTGAATGAATTATTCAACGACTCGCTCATAGATTTCACTTGATTTATTACTGGAAAAATCTGGTTTCTTTAAAAAATCTCTTAAAAGAATGATTCAATGACTACTATACAGTTTTTTAATACTTTTCACATGTCGCCACCAAACTGGTCTAATGATGTAATTGATGCACTTTTATCCCAGACCTTCTGTGATAATGTGAAGCTTGTAGTCATTTTGGAATAAGACTGTGTCTGTAGTTTAACGATTAATCATGCAGCTCTAGTGAACCGATTTGGGACTTTCCTAATACGTGTTCCATTATTTTCCTGTTTCTCGTTTCTGTTGCCTTCTCATTCTCAGTTTCGACTGAAGAGGTGTGGTCTGCGTAAGCCCATCTATCTAGTGGAGGATTGTGGATCAGCGGCGGCTCATCTCAGTTTACCTGAGAGTACGTTACAACAGGCTATAGTCAATACACAGGTATACATCAGGCCGTAAAGACAGGCATGCAATAGTGGATGATGATGATGTGATTGTATGTGTATAATTGCAGGTGGTTGACGGCTTCTTTGTGAAGCGTGTACAGGATGTAAAAGAGTCTGCTGCTTACCTCACCATCATGACCAGATACCTTCAGAAACTCTACCAGGTTTGTTTTAAAGCCCTATCAATGCAGCATGTGTAAAACACTTCTTTAAATATTTCCTAATTTATATAGTTTTTTGTGTGTGTGTGTGTGTGCTTTATTTCCATATTTTTCATCATCAGAATTGCACATTATTCTGTCGCTCCAGAGAGCTGGAGGGTGATGGAGAAGACGAGATGGAGAAAACGGAGAACCTCTCCTGTTCTCTCATGGCCTTCACAGAGTTTAACTATGGGGCTGTCAAGAACAAGGTAATGTGAAAACAAATCAATGGGCTTCTGAGAAAGTAGGGTTGCACTGATATCAAAATCATGTATGATATGATTTGCTGACATGATAATAGTTATTGCTGATACGATAAATGGCAATATTAAAAATCTATACTAAAATAAAAATATAACCCCATTAATTTGATGCTTGAGTGAATTTAGACATCACAATATTATAATGTACACTGTGACATATGGTATTTATTTTTAAATGAGTCTTGAAAAAAAAATTAAATATATCTATTTAATAATTTTTTGGTAACACTATAGTAAGACTGTTCATGTTAGTTAACTACATTAGTTAACATAAACTAGCAATGATAAATACTTCTAAAGCATTTATTAATTTTAGTTCATGTTAATTTCAACATTTACTAATACATTATTAAAATCCAAATTTGTTCATATTATTTAATGGACTTAAACTAACGTTACCTATTAAGTAGGGCTGGACGATTTTGGCTAAAATCATAATCGCGATTAATCGAACAAGTTACCTCGATTACGATTATTGAACGATTATTTAAAAAAAAATTCTGGCAAGGCTTATACTGTAAATATGTTCACGGTTATTGTTTTTAATGAAAGAATGCATAATCCTATCTTTGTGATTCTAAAATAAGGAAACACACAGATAGCTTTTAATGGTTACTTATTAAATATTTCAAACAATTGAATCAAACAAAGCATTCAATGCTTGAAATAAAAACGTCTTATAAAAAAGTTAAGTTTTAATGTAAAAAGAAAGTTTCCTAAAAATGTAGAAAATAGTTCTTTTTGTAAACAAAATCAATTATTGTAAATATTGCCATCTTAAAAGTAAAATATGACTTGTATAAAACTAAAAAAACTAATCCTTTTCATATTGTGTAGCATTTGTAAATCCTTGTGTTATCGAAACCTGCTTTGTGGAGTGGAGGCACTTGTTGCTGGGCGTTTGTCAGTCTCTCCCTTTTTTTGCGTGTTTCTTTGGTACAAGCGGCTCCTGTTGCTGAGTTGACTCAGTGTTTGAGCTCCCTTTCACACAGAGATTCCGGAAAATACACGGATAAAGTGGCCAGGGATTTGACCCGGGTTCGTTTGACTTTGGTTTATTCACACGGCCAGTGATTTTCCGGAATCAAGAGAGTGCGTTCACACAGACACACACAACACGCAAAGACACGTGACATGTCCCAGCGGCGTCTATAGTTTGCTTATGAGCTGCGATTTCTCTCTCGAGAAACCACGCTTGTGCATTTTTTTTCTCTGATTCGATCATAAACTAGCGCATTACGAACCGTTTCACGCTGGCGAACGCTCCCGGCTTAGCGCCATCATTACGACACGGCATTGATTACGGCTTTTGTTCACACAGCGCGCGTTCCGGGACTGAACACGGCAATGTTACTATGTCCCCAACCTGGCATCAATCCCGGGTCGTGTTTGCGTTCACACAGAAGGTGTTTGTTCTGGCAATTTCCCGGGATCAACGTGGTGTGTGAAAGGGGCTCATGTTGTTTCAATGTCGCAGACTGGACGGGGCGGAGTTACGCGACTACACACGCGGTAATATGTTTTAAGGGGAAAGTACATTAACGCACAGTGGGCGGAAATATTAATAGGATTAAAAAAACGAAATAACCGACATGGTAAAATTACGTCGGTTATAGGCTCTGAATTTCGGTTTCGATTATTTTTCGATTAATCATCCAGCCCTACTATTAAGAATGAACAGTTGTATTTTTATTAACTAACAATAGCTATGTTTCTATCCACCTATTTTTATGTGCGTTTTGGGATATTGCATAAAAAAACACTGTATAGAAACACCAAAAACGTATGCGCCCAAAGACATTCGCATAAACTACGATGGAAACATTTACTGAATAAATCCCTCGATGCGCAACAAACTCACGTGACTTTGCCTCAACAGTGGATGTGATTGAATAACTGGACTAACCAGTGGATCAGTTTCATCGCACATCATTTCTAATCTGTCATCAGAATGATTTGATTTAATTCCCTCCCGAAGCGTCTCACATGATTGTTCACAAACACCAGTATCCGAACACAAGCGAACATGACAGCGTTTATTGTGTTTCATTCGTGCGCTCTGAGACACAAGTCATTTATGATGAAGGAAAAAATAATAAATCGAATCATTTATAATCAAGATCTCTCTCTCTTATACAAACACAGTGCCAGACAGTGCGGGAAGTATTTGCTCGACAGCTTATGCAGATCAGTGGAGTCTCTGGTGATAAAGCAGCCGCTGTTCTTGAACACTACAGCACAGTCAGCAGGTGTGACTCGCTCTCTACTATTGCACAAATATATTAAAACTCATTTACATTCCGCTATCACAGACACTCTTCAAAACACTCACTGTCATTCTACTATCACAGACATTTACTGACTGCATACATTAAAAATGCCTTTTTATGTATTCCTTATCAATTGCTCGACATCTCATTCAGATTGACAGAAGGTCATGTCACCTGTTAAAGAGAGAGTTCACCCCAAAATTAAAATTCTGTCATCATTTACTCTCCCTCAAGTTGTTCCAAAACTGTATAAATTTCTTTCTTCCCTTGAACACAAAAGAAGATATTTTGAAGAATGTTGGTAACCAGACAAATGGTGACACAATTTCCATTTTGGGGTGAACTGTCCCTTTAATCATTTGGAAAATGCTGTTGCCCCATCTCTTGACTTTGCTTGTTTTATGTTTTTCTTTGTTTTTAAACCATTCATTCTTTCTCTAGTTTATTGCAAGCATATGATCAATGCTCCAATGAAACAGAAAAAGAGAAGCTTCTTTCATCTATCAAATATGGAAAACTCAAAAGGTTTGTTTTGTTTGTACTGGTTGTAAAGATACTAGAATCTAGTGTTTTGCTAGATCTCTCTTTCTTTCTCAAAAGTGACTGCATTTTATCTATCAAAATATTAAGCAGCAAAATTATTTTCAACATTGATAATAATAATAATATTTCTGAAGGATCACGTGACACTGAAGACTGGAGAAATGCTGAAAATTCAACTTTTATCACAGGAATAAACTTAATTTTAAAATATAGTCAAAGTTATTTTAAATTGTAATAGTATTTCACAATAGTACTGTTTTTACTGTAATTTTGGCCAAATAAATGCAGCCTTGCTAAGCTAAATAGATTTTTATTATCATTATCATATTCCTGGTTGATATTTTATGATGTATATGTTTTTATTGTTATTGCAGGAATCTTGGACCAGCCTTGAGTCGCACTATATATCAGCTTTACTGTACATGTGGACCTCTGTCATAGGCTTTCACCTTATTAAAAACACAAATGTGTGGTGCACTTGAGTTTAATCATTGTATTATAATTGTTCTGTTTGTTGACTCAAATAATGTCTGAAGCAATAAAGGTGTAAATTACAGTTTTTAGAACCCCTAAGGAGTATTGCATTTTATTTTAGCTGTTCTGTTTCAAAACAAAAATTGCTGTGCCCAAGCGTTTTTACACTGAAGCGTATGATTTCAAAAAGGCAAAATATGCATTAAAATGAAGGAGAGGGGGTATTGGTGCAATGTATTGGGAGTATCAGTATGGGGCAGGTGGGTGACATCAGTGTAAAGAAAGGAGAGTTGAGGTAACAGCTGCTCTGCCTTCCAGGAGATTGGAGGGGGACACCGCTGACGTCCTCTGAATCTCCCTCAAGGAGAAACGCGCATATCGACAAAAACAAGTAGGGCGCCTTCCTTGCCTCGTATCCACGCTGGTTGCTTTCGTGGAAATGTGTTTTGACGTTTTGCTGCCTACATCTCGCGAACAGACAGGCGCGTGCGTTTTAATATCCTCGATGCATTCTCTTCTCTTCATCCATGCTTCTGGATACACGGCCGTAATGATAATAACAACAACCTCATCATCATCAGAGTGAAGGGGATGCTGCTGGTGGTGAAATGGTCAGAACCGAGAGACTATTGGAGACAATATGCATGCACTTGATGTGTGAAGGGCAAGGAGGAGACGGAGAATGCGGGTGTGTGATGTGGCGTTGATCATGCGACTTCGCCCAGGCTGCCGATCTCGAGAAACCGTGTCGGGACCCGCGGCGGATGGGGTGACTTACCCGCAGGGGAAGACCCGGACCAGGGCCGCCAGATCCTGAAGCACCCCCGGCGTGTCTCCGCGGGACGGAGGGAAGATGCAGGAGGCGACGGAAGATGGACAGGAGCCCATTCTGAACGGAGCTGGGAGGGAAGAGGTGAGACGAGGGCGTGTATTGGCCCACAGTTCTATGAAAATTTTGCGTTAGCATATACAGGCGAGTTGTTATTGCTTAGTAACTGTGTTAGGCAGAGGAAGACTGTCACGACGTGTGTATGGCAAGCCATTTAAACATCTGTTTTGAATTGCTAGTAAGTAATCCACAAGCGACTAGGTTATTTTTTTCTTTTTTTTACTATTTCACTTGTAACTATTTGATACACTTATTCTAACATTGACTTATATTTATTCCAGTTTGGCTAGTTCTTATTCATTAGATGTAGTATCATAAGACTGCTAAGGGTTTTTTTTTTTTTTTTACACTTCATTTTAAGGTCTTGGTTACACTGCACATAATCACATATAGTAGTCAACATTTGAAGTGGATCAAAAAAGTTAATCAAAGTTGTCCTAAGACAATAACGGTATTGTTCAAAATTTATGTATTACTTTGATGAAAGGTTTTGATCCACTTCAGATGTATTTACTGTATTTAAGTACTGAGTAATATTAAGTCACTACATGTTACTATAGGGTTAGGGTTTGGTTCAGGGTTAGTTGCATGTAAGTAGACATAATTTATCGTTATTACTTTTGTAACCTGTAACAATGACACTGTAAATTAAGTTACCGTTTTTACTTATCTTACTTGTATTACTGTAAACTGAATGATTTCCATGTTCAAATACCATGGTGTTTACATAGTATTTTAAACTACTGTTTGGTGTAAAAGAGATCTAGTGCTTCTCTCAAGTACATATCTCCACAGATGCACTAAATTGGTATTCCACAATTTTAGGTTTTCTCTTCTGAGGTTAATAATCATTAGATGTTACCAAAGAAAGTGTGGCACCCATAGCACACGGTATAAGTAATGCAACTGTGTGTTATAAGTGATATTCTCCACAAAGGGTAATAGGCCTATGCTCGTCTTTTTCCTCAGGTCTTTGCAGAGCATTTCCCTTGGGGCTGTTGTTTTACTCACATCCTTGGCAAAGTCTCTTTCTCGCTCTCTAATTTTGTTTGCCACTGTATATCTCCTTCCCTTTCACATTTATCATGCTCTTGCGTCTGATAGATGTCCTCTCACTGGTACAACATCTGATCAAAGGAGGTCTGTGTTATTTCAAGGCAGATAATGACTTCGGTTAGGTCAACATATCTGTGACAAAGCTCAAGACCAGAGTCAGCACTGACCTCTATATTAACAAACTACAGCATTTCTCTCTCTCTCTCTCTCTCTCTTCTCTCTATTCATTCATTGGTGCTGAGTTAACCTCCTGTCTCTTGTTACATGAAGATCAATAGAAATGGAGACAGCTTGAAGGGAAGAAAGCTGTGAGTCATATCAGAAATGCAATTTTAAATTAATTTGGATGGCAGCAGGAATATGCTACAACAGATAGTGTGCTATTTCTGTACATTTTAGGATGGCATTAGTGTGGCACCGGCTGTTGAAGAATAATGAAAGACTGAAGTCGAGTGAAAGATGCTGACAGAGTATCTGGCTTTGACGTATTGCTCTACCTTCAGTTCCAACATATTTTTATCTCTCTGTAAAGATATCATATTCCCTTTTAACCAATATTTTTCTATGAATTATGCTCCTCTCTCTTGCACGATAGCCCTTTCTATTTCAGTTAATTTCTATTAACCCAACCACAGATTCAGAATTGTTTTTTTTTTTTTAAACATGATCATCAGTCAGCAATTTAGTGTTAACTTTTTTTTTTACCCCTTATCCCAGCTTAATGCACCCCCCAACAAAAAAAAAAAAAAAAAATAATAATAATAAATAAATAAAGTACAGAATAGCAAAGATAAAAGGGAAAATAAATAACACTTACACAAATCGATAAAGAGTTATGTCTTAGAGAAGAAAATAAATTATGTTTAGATTTTACAGGACTAGTAGGTTACAACACAGAAGTAAAAGACATTTGGAAGTTATACTCTTTTTATAATACATTCTCAGTTAGGGAGAGGAAGGGACCCAACAGTTTCATAAACAAATCATGACGTCCTGAGGCTCTAAATATCACACGTTCATAACTAGCAATATTTGACATAAGTTCCATCCATTCGTCATATGAGGAAGGTGTGTCTGACTTCCAATGTCTTAGAATGACTCTGCATCCCGAAACCATAGCTAAACGGCACCATAGCATCTGTTGTCGAGATATGCGTATATCCTCCGGAATAATACCCAACATGCACATGGCAGGGTTCTTATATAATGAAAGGCTAAACATATTATTAACAAATTGTACAATTTTCTCCCACATTTCTTTAACCATGTCACATTCGTATAACATATGAACCGTAGTTCCTATATTTTTATTACACCACCAGCATAGTGCATTATCTCTTAGTTTAATTCTAGCCAATCTGCTTGGAGTCCAGTAGCATCTATTCAAAATTTTGTAATTTATCAGCTGGGACTGAATTTCACGAATATTAGTATGCCATTTTGATACAGCCTGCTTCCACGTTTCTTCCTTTATCATCCCCCCTAAATCTCTTTCCCATGCCACTTTAAGACCATTTAAATTAGGTGCATTGACATCTCTAATAAAGGCGTAGAAAGCTGAGCCCATCCCCTTTTTGTGACCGTTAGCAGCAGACAGAAGCTGTACATCCGTTGGTGGGTCAGGACCTTTTTTAAGGGTTGCATGGAGACAATGTCTTATTTGGAGGTATTTCCAAAAGTCCTTGTTCGTCAGTTTGTAAGTTTGTTTCAAGTGATTATATGAAACCACATTTTCACCCTCATACAGATTATCGAAATACCATATTCCCTTATTGGCCCACTGTATCCAGCAGAAGGCCCTCTTATCTATTCGTAATTTGAGGCTCTAGTTGTTAGCCAAGGGGTTTGTTTTGAATGTTAGTGATACAATTTCCAGCTTTCCCTAGTAAATTTAAGAACTGGATTTTGGTCTGGTATTGATCGGGCAAGCTGTGTCCAGAAGGCCTTCACTGGAAAGGGGGCAATTAGTTCTCTTTCAATATGCACCCAGGCAGGGGCTTCGTTAAATGCCATATTGTTTTTAGTCAGCTGCGAGAGCGAGAAGGACCAATGATACCAGTCAATTCTGGGAAGAGAGAGCCCACCTGAACCTTTAGCAGAATACAATTTAGTACGATTAAAAAGGGGTTTCTTCCCCTGCCAGATGAAGGATTCTACATATTTATTGTATTCCTTCAGAAGGGATGGTGGTATCACAAGGGGAAGCATGTATGATATATAATTCATTTTAGGTACAATTATCATTTTAACTAAATTAATCCGACCCAGAATGGAAATTTAAAGTTTACTCCAGTTCTGTAACAAATTTTGGATATCCTGAATAATTGGTTGAAAGTTAATCTGCATTATTTTTTCAAGTCCTGGTATAAGTTTGATTCCCAAATAAACCATGCCTGATGAGACCCATCTAAATGGCCATTGGTCCCCTGTTATCCCGTGGCAATTCTTAGACAAGGGCATTACTTCTGATTTAGTCCAATTGATTTTATAGCCCGAGATCTGGGAAAAATCTTCAATTAAAGAACACATTGTGGGCACTGTCGTTTGTGGATCACTGGAGACAAGTAGGATATCATCAGCATATAGAAGTACCTTATGCTCCTGCTGCCCCGCTATGATACCTTTAATATTTGGATTATTACGTATTGCAATAGCTAATGGCTCTAAGACCAGTGCAAAAATAAGAGGGGAGAGGGGACACCCTTGTTTTGTGCCCCTATGTAGCTCAAACCGCGATGACACTATACCGTTACATAGTACCGATGCCACTGGTTCAGTGTACAGTAAGTTTACCCATTTAGTAAATAAAGGTCCAAAACCAAATCTTTTAAGTGTTTGAAATAAGAAGCCCCATTCAACTCTGTCAAAAGCCTTCTCCGCGTCTAGGGAGAAGGCCATGACAGGGTCAGTGTTCTTTCTAGAGCTCCACATAAGGTGTAATAGTCGTCTCATATTGTCTGCTGAAGACCTAGCCCTGATGAAACCAACCTGGTCAGGATGTATAATAGTAGGTAGTAGTTTATCTAATCTTTTTGCAAGTATTTTGGCTAATGGACATCATTCCCATCAACATTACCAAGTGAAATGGGTCTGTAGCTTGCACATTGTTGAGGGTCTTTCTCTTTTTTATGAAGAGTAATTACGTTGGTTCTCATACTCTCTGGAAGCTTACCCTTTACCAGAGCATTCTGAAAGACATAAAGCAATTTAGGAGCAAACACCTCTGAAAACTTTTTATAGAAATCAGAGGGAAAGCCATCCTCCCCAGGGGCACGACCTGGTCTGAGGTCCTGTATGGCCCCCTTAATCTCTTCTAATGTGATGTCCTTTTCTAACGAGTCGCTATCTTGTGTGGATAGACATGGAATCTGTAGGGAAGAGAAGAATCGGTCATACTGATCTACAGTTACTTCCCCTTGTGATGTATATAAATCTTGGTAAAAATATTTAAAAGCCTTATTAATTTACAGATTCAGAATTGTAAGATTGAAGTTGCTACGTCAGTCATCAAAAGGCCATAATCCTCTTGCTGCTTCACTCAGATATTAATTTCTGAATTTGTGGTTTGGTTAATAGAAAAAAGGCTTGGTTAATAGAAAAAAGGCTACGGAAGAGAGAAGTTCATAATGAAGAGTGTTCAAGAAAGAGAGTGCAATTGCTCATTTAAAAGCTAGAAAGAGCAAATTTATTTAAAAAACAATGTCATTACATGGACTAGTTTTATTGTGATTTTTGCACAAACTTCACTTGCATCCCAGTTGACATCTATTGTTACACATAAAGAAGCATTTATCATTCCTTAGTTTTTCCCTTGTCATACGTTTGTAAGTGTTAAATAATTACAATAACTTTGAAGGGGGGGGAAGAGTTACGAACATGCATCCAACAGTGGTGTTGGTTTACTTAATGTTATAAAAATGCTTTCAAATTTCAGAATACAGTGGATGATAACAATTTGCATAATCCATTATGCTTAAAATAATATTCCATAATAAAATGACAGACAGTGCTTCTCAAGTGTTAGCCTATACCTTTTCTGACAATTGCACTAAAAAGTACTTGTCTGGATGCCAATGGCTGTTGTAAAGTAATTAAGTCTATTTTGCAACCCAATGTGCATGCAATTTATTGCAGGCCAGGCCAAGAGTGTTGTGTGATTTAACCATACTTTTAAGTAATTTAAGTATTTTTTTTCTCCAGGCAATTATTAATGTTTTGCCCAGGGAAAAAATTATCCTAAATATGTTTATTTTAACCCTTGTCCACATTGCTCACTCTCATATTCTCTCTCTCCTCACCTCTCTGCAGCAGCGTCCGGTGAAGCAGTCCTTGGCTTCCTCTCTGTGTCGAGAGTCTCACTGGAAGTGTCTTCTCCTCACTCTGCTCATGTTCGGTTGTTTCGGCACACTGGCCTGGTGCAAGCTGTGCAAAGTTCCAGTGCTCGCTCCAACAGAGCCCGAAGCTGCGGTTGTGGAGCCAGGAGACCCATCTACGACCTCAGCTAGTTCTGGTGCCTACATCCCCCTAGAAGTGGATCTGGATAGTCCCTGTTCCAGTGGCTACATTTATATTCCTCTGGCTTTCCTGGCCATGCTTTACGTGGTCTACCTGGTGGAATGCTGGCACTGCTACTCCAAGACGGCCATGTTGGCTCAAGCAGAGGTTACGGAGGTGTACGAGCGCGTGCAGAGGCTGCAGCAAGCAACGCCGTGCATCTGGTGGAAAGCCATCAGTTACCACTACGTGCGACGAACAAGACAGGTGACACGCTATCGCAACGGGGACGCTTATACCACTACGCAAGTGTATCACGAGCGTGTAAACACGCATGCAGCAAGCTCAGAGTTTGACTATGCGAGGTATGGTGTCAAAGACGTTTCGAAGGAGTTAAGAGGCCTAAAGGATCATCCAGCGGTACGGCTGCGTTTCACCAAATGCTTTAGTTTTGCTAGTGCCCGGGCGGAGGCTGCTTACCTGACCCAGCGTGCACGTTTTTTTGGTGAAAACGAAGGTCTTGATGATTACATGGAGGCACGGGAGGGAATGCATTTGAAGAACGTTGATTTCCGTGAGCACATCCTAGCTTTCCCAGACCCGGCCAGACAGCCCTGGTATGCCAGGCGTAAAGTTTTCTGGCTGGCCTCTGCTCTGCTCCTGTCCTGGCCGCTTCGGGTTGTTGCGGAGTATCGCACTGCGTATGTGCACTACCATGTAGAGAAACTTTTTGGCAATGCTGATGATAGCAATACGGGTGACATAACTGAGAACAGCGGGGGCATCGAGAATAGAAACGGACCTGGAGCTGGCACTGGATCGAGCTATCGTGCCATTTCCAGAGTCAATACGGTGGACATGACGGAGCTGGAGTGGCACATTCGCTGCAACCAGCAGATGGTGCCCAGCTACTCCGAGGCCCTGTTGATGGATCCCGGTTCGGGCTTCAACCAAGGTGCTAACACTCCTCCAGCCGGGCAGGGGACTAACTCGATAGCGAGTGGCCCGTCTTATCCAGTGGCCTTCGCTTCGGCTTACTTGCTCCAGAACTGTCCTCGTTGTCGCCGCACCACAAGCAGTGCTTCCCTGCCCTCCCGTCTGAGAGGCCCGACCACAGCCCTGCTGAGTGGCACCATGGCTGGGATGAGAGCTAGTGCATCAGGAGGTGGTCCTGGAGGCCCGGGACGGCTGGTTCTGAGCAGGAGCGGCTTCTCTTTAGGGCGGCTCCAGGCTCCTCGCCCGTCATCCCTCTTCCACTCCCGAAGTGTAGGTGGAGGACTAGCAGCAAGAGGAGAAGAGGCAAGTGGAGGAGGTGGCTTCTTAGGTTTGGGAGCTAGACAAGATGAAGAGAGCAGACGAGTGCTGGAGGGAGAGGGTGAGGAGGATGAGGAGGGGGCAAATGTGGTGGAAAGAGAAGAAGGTGAGAGAGACCGGGAAGAAAGAGAGCAACGAGAGGATGCAGAAGAAGGGGAAGCAAGGGAAAGAGACAGACCTCCTACATATCAGGATGCTCTTTTCTTCCCAGTGTTGATTGTGCATGGAGAGGAGAGTTGCCATTCAGGTGAGGACATTTCTTGAGGAAAAGACACTAAACCCCCATCAAAAAGTGCATTGAAGTGTTAGGAAAAAAGAGGGAGAATTGGAAATGTCATGGCCAAAGTAATTTGTCAATGATCTCTATAGACTTTCATAAGAAATGTGTGGGAAAAGCTTGTCTGAAAAAAAATGACAAATGGCAACAGTTGCTAAAGCGGGATTGGTTGGTAAAGTTTTTAAAGCAACGCTTAAGAGAGGAGTCAGTTGGTAAAGCTTAAGACCAATATGAGAACGAGAATGCATGAATTGACCAAGAAAGGTGTCAGACACCTCTTGTCAACAATGACTGACGTTATTTATCTATGCAATAAAGAAATGCCAAGGGAGTGTTTGTAAAATGTAAGGGGATACACAAGAAAAGAAGAACTCCTCCTGTGGCCATGTAGCAAAAAGCACCAAAACAAAAGACAAACTATCGAAGGAAGACAAGAACATTGAAAAGCCTTCCAAAGATCATGAAGAGAACTGAACAGTTCATCAAGGGGAATGTTATTAATCTATATATACATAGCCAACATATAGCTGTGTCCAACAAGTCAAAAAAAAGTTTTATAAAAAAAAAAACGAGAGAGAAGAGCCTCATAAACTTGCACAAAATGTTGGGATTCAACTTCTTGAGACATTTCATTGTAACTATCTGTTGTTTTTTCAAAATTTCCTCACTGCATCTGCTGTTTTTCTGAAATGGATATTTGACTAAACTATACTCCTTGCAATAATAATGGCATCCATTAATCAAATTAAGCAATTTTCTTGCAGCTTCGTTAAGAGTATTTTCTTTCTGCAGGCTTGCAAGTCCCAATAACATTTTTGGTTTGCTTATCAGAAAATTAGTAAAAGTATATGGAGCTGTTTTTCTCAGCTAAAACTATAGCGCTAAAAATGTGTGAGGTGCTGTAATCACATTGTGTTCACTGTATGTATTTTATACTTATTGTTTGTTAGTCAGTAATTGTTTATTTGTACGACAACATATCACCAACTTTGCCTCATGAAGAGTTTGAGACTGAAGAGCACCTCACAGACATAAATAATGGTGCAGCATGTTGCCCTCCATCGTAGCCTCTGTGCTCGTCTTTGATTGGCTGAAGTGTCGTGAATAAATAGGCCAATTGTGGATGAGACTGCTTAGTGTGCCAAGACACATCCATCTCCTGGTAACTGTGGATCCTCGTGAGACATCTTTAGTAGTGAGTTATTCATTGCAAAATGCACATATGAATGTGTTTAATAATTGGAAAATGTGTACAACGCAAATTTTCCTACTTGTGTTATAGTCAAGCTTCAAATATAATCTGCAAATACACATTGGAAGCCAAAAAGCACACGCTTTGTCTTATCATAAGCCTAAAGCATGCAGACATGCTCTCTCATTTATCCTTTAGCAGGTCACATAGATGTTGCAACTGTACTGCAAATAATTTTAACACCTTTAATTAAGAAAAAGAAAAAAATTCTTGCAATACTGTCGAAATGTTCTGTCACAACGTGAATGTTGATCTAACAGTGATGTGGTGTCTGTTTAAATCACGATGAGAATGTAAAGTATGTCATAAGTATTTGATTGTGCAGCGTGTTTCATCTATTAGCCGGTGGTTGATGCACGGATGGCTAGACTACCAGAATACTTGAATGTTTAGAAATCGGAGCTGTTCAGTTGAGTGCACAATTGTCTTCTGGACCTCAGATGGATGACGACAGTTTTCTAGATTTAAATTGCAAAAAGTTTCAGGCGGTCCTCAGATCAACTATGTTTGGCATATGTGCGTTGTCAAGGGTATTTCAAGTCTGTATTCAGGTTTTTTATTTTTTCATGTACCATATTGAGACCGAACCCTTTAAGATTTAATAGTAGCATCAAAAGCAATACTTTTCTTTTTGTGTGAAATGCCCTGAATACAATCATTTCAGATGTAATCAAATTTGTTAAGATGTTTGTGGGATACAGTATGATTGATTTGTTCAGCTTAACTAAACAGAAGCTTTATATTTGTCCCTCCCCAAAGTTAATAGGTTGTAAGCAAGCAATTTTTGCTGTTATGGCTCAAACAGGTTCGCCTGCATTGTCTTTTACCCTAGTACAGTGATTTGGCTTGGAGTTATGAAAGGAGAATGAAAGTTATGAAATATGTAAGTTTGTTTATGTGTGTGTGTTGTGATGCATTCTGAGGATTGTCACAACTGATGATCATGAGAAAAACGTAACACTGATGGTACATAATAAACTGCTTGATTTGAAATCTTATTTGTGCCTTGACATTATGAACTCTGTGCCCAGTTATCAATTTGTAAATTTTTGATAATTAAATTTTGTGTCGTCTTTAATCAAAAAAAGAGAGAGCGCTTTAAAAAAAAAATAAAAAATGCTTCCCAGACAGTAACATCTGTCGGCCCAGGTCCAGCCCAAATCTGGTACAGGTGAATTCCACATGTGGGCCGGATCTGGGCAGACACTATGTTGCTGTCTGGATTATGATTCATAACTACAATCAGAAGGTCAAGTCAAATGTATTAGACCTTCCTATTGCATTGTTTTCCACATTGTTAGAACTATTCTATGTTCCGTGCAGCATGTATGCTGTATATTTTGACAATTGTAATGATGATATGATATTATGACCACATTTACATAGGCTACAGTAGGCCTATCTACAGGTTTTATTCACATTTTGTGTTTTGTTTTTTTTGAAGACCTGCTTACTTATGCAACTGCTTCAGTTTCTTGCCTTTAAAGTAACACTATGTAGTTTCTTGCCTTTAAAGTAACACTATGTAGTTTTTCAACCTTCATAATATATTTTGAAGACCCTTGTGATGGTACATCGACTTACAATAGGTTAAATGACACGTCTGCCATAGCCTGACGTGGCCTGTATCGCTTTTACTGGCACTATTGCCGCTTTTCCACTGCATGGTACGGTTCGGTTCGGTACGGCACGCTTTGGCGCTTTTCCACTGCATGGTACGGTACGGCTCGGCCCGGTACGGCTCACTTGTGGCGATTTTCCACCGCATGGTACGGTACGGCTCGCTTTAAGTGGTACCACCTCTGTTGAGGTTCCAAGCATACCGTACCAATACTAAAATGTGACGTGAAAACACTGCAGATCACTGATTGGTCAGACAGACAGAATCGTCACTACCAGCGTCATTGTATTTGCGAGACATCAAACCCGCTGGATTTAAATAGCCAGTAACAGTCACCGCTGTAGGACCTGTTTTAAAACTACCTGCTTGAAGTAAAAAAACTTCCAAAATTTAAATGGCTGAATCGTGGTCAGTGGACGAGAAGTGCAGACGTTCCTCTTGTTGGTTGCTGAGGAGCGGATAAACTATAACGATCAGTCATAATCCCACCCACTTTGAAGCGGTACTAACTGCAGTGGAAAAGCAACCGAGCTAAAGCGAGCCGTGCCGCACCGCGCCGAGCGTACCACGCAGTGGAAAAGCGAAGCGAGCCGAACAGTGCCGTACTGAGCCGTACCGAGCCATACCATGCAGTGGAAAAGCGCGCTATGTAACTTCGGGTAGTAACCGGAGCACAAAAAGAACTACAAAATTCGACTGCTTTACGGCATACATAGTTTTTCTTCGTTTGTGATGTCTTTCATAAAATCATGCATCATATTCTACCTTGTCTGTGGCCATTGTTGATTCCAAAGCCGGTGCTGGATAAACAGCGAGCGTGTGCGTGCGACAGTAGGCTGCGGTAGGCTAAATTATTTACGACAGCGGTAATGGACAATTCCGCTTCCAACCTGTAGGGCGACCGCAGAGGAAAAGTTCCTTGGTGTTGCTTTAAGTCTAAGCGCCGTTAGGCCCAGTATTAGTTCAGAAATATCATTATATGGAACTGTAATGAGGTCATCATACCTGTTACTACAGCAGTGCAAAAAAACTAATCTCATGCTCAACCAATCCGAATCAAGAATTCAACAACGCCGTGTGTGACTCCGTATTATGACGCAATGCTGCGAATGCTTGATTAAGGCTACATATTTCTTAAAAGCTCGGTTTAAAAAAAATAATTTACCCACCTGTAAGAACTTTTCTGTTTTTAGCGTTTAGTCTGTCTATTTCTGTTCAAAAAGGAAAAAAAATGTTATAAACTATAGCCTACAAACTTGTTATAAACATCTCTCTCTCTCTCTCTCTCTCTCTCCCTCTCTCTCTGTTAATCCTGTCGTGTTTAATTTGAGGTGAAGTGGATTTAAACCACTAGTTAGAGAAAATCACGGATTGAACAGTCACGCTGAATCGCGATAGAGACACGGCAAGGACAGAGGACGAGACCAAGACAGCGGGAAAAATCTGGTAAAACCTCTTGTCTGAATAATGTGGAAAGTATTTTGTTTTGTAAAGTTTGTTTTGTGTGATGTAAAGACAATGACTGTATGCTATAAAAAACGCTCACAACACCTTTCTATATAGTCACTGTATTTGTTACATCTTTGCATGCTGTTGTTTACACGGTCTCGTGCCTTAGCTAATGTTCCCAATCACTTAAGGCTGATGTGAGCGGCTCGGTAAGCCTCTGTAAGCCGCTTGATGCCCTTCAAACCCCGCGCATCAAACCGAGTCTGTCGCTGCTGCTCCTGTATAAAGCGTCACGACGAATGATTGACGCAGTTTCACTTTGTCAGAGTGTAAAGTCCCTAGAGACAGTCCTTGTCATCACTGTATTATTGAAATCATGACTTAGAAGAAACGGCAGCATAAAAAAAGTCATCCACACTCATTATGAGTCTATATATAGGCTACTGTAAATATAGGCGTATACAGCAGGCTACCAGTCAGAAATTTGGGAACATAAAATGTTTTGTAAAAAAAAAACAAAAAAAAGTATTTTATGCTCACCGACGTTGCATTTATTTCTTTAAAAATACTTTAAAAGAGCCATTCCACCGAATGGGTCACATTTATGTCCTCAGGACATATGTATAAAAATGCATGAAAATTAATGAGAAAAAAAAAATCTTATCTAACATTTTAGATACAATACACAAGTCGTGTCTGCGGGTTTTTACTCAGTCCTGTTACCCTAACTCATTCCCTCCTCTGAAAAACTTGGAACAGTCCACAAGACACATTTTCAACAGGAAGTTGCATCATCTGGATCTTCTGAAGGCAGTGGGAAGACCATAAGTAAGCCCTCTCATTTTAATTTATGTATATTTGATGAAATTATAACTATGGCTGAGAAGGTCAATCTCAACATACTGTCATGTTACCTAAATTATTTCCTAGATGTTATTTGTTTATTTTAAAAAAATATGAACTTTTGGTAAGTCACTAGAAATTGCTCAGTGTCCTCGTGCTATTAGCATGTATGCTATGTGGCCATATGTCATGTATTTGATAACTTAAAAACTCAATCCTGTTACTTTCAGTCCTGTTACTCATGAAAAATAACAGAGGAGAGTTAAAGTAACAGGAGTGAGTAGAGTCCTCTGTTTTGTTGATTTAATACTGTAAATATTAGTTGATATAATATTATCACCTGAATTAGGAGTTTTAAGGTTGCAATTACTTAAATTGTAGACATTAGTATTAGTTTTACAATGTGAATACCATACTTCCAGGAAGCCAGTCCACCACAAAGTGACTTAAATGTTTTATCTTTCTTCCAGTTCGTGACACAGGGGAAAGAACGAAACACACCCGCAACTTTCTCTCCCTTTGAACATATTTCCAACAATGTCTTTAAAATAAACACTTTCTTGAGGGAAAACAAAGAAATGAATTGACACGCTTTTAAACATGAGGGAAACAGTCGTGACTAGCAAATTGATTTCTCCAACGATGCATTGTACTATGATAGTGCAGCAGCGAGTTACGTTGTTGTCAACGTGTTATCGTCAACGAGTGTATCTCTGAGCTGGTGTGAGTCAAGCTATTTTAAGGCAAGGTGTATTTTAATAAAAAACACAAAGCCATTTTAAGGCATGAATAAAAATTCTTTTTATAGAAATGGTTTAAATATGTCATTTTGGTTATCAAAGATGAGTTTTAAGGGATAAAATTATTGACTACAGGCTGCACTTTTTTCAGGATTCTTGGATGAATAGAAGGTTCAATGAACTGCATTTATTAAATGTATGTATTGCATTTAATAAAGCATTTATTAAATAAATCTTTTGTAACATTATAAATGTCTTCACTGTCACTTTTGATCAATTGAATGCATCCTTAATTAAGAAGAATAAAAAAAATAAAAAATGTATATCTTACCACAAATATTTAAATAGAATTGTTTCCACAAAAATGTGAAGCAGCAAAAACAGTTTTCAATATTTCTGAAGGATCATGTGACACTGAAGACTGGAGTAATGATGCTGAGAATTCAGCTTTGATCACAGGAATAAATTACATTTGACAACGTATTGATATAGAAAACAGTTATTTTAAATTGCAATACTATTTCACAATATTACTGATTTTAATAATAAATGCAGCATTGGTGAGCAGAAGAGACTTCTCTTAGAACAATTATAAATCAACCTGGTGCTACGTAATTCTATTGCCTACAATGGGTAGGCCTAACCATTTTAATCGTTATTAATATAACTTTTATTTAATTTTATTTATTATTTATTTACCCTAGTTAGAAGGCTATTTAATCGCAGTGGTAAATGACCACCCTCTCCTCTTTTTCTCTCTGCCAGATGATGACTGAGATAGCAAAGGCCCAGACCGATTCGGTGGTGTCCAGTGTGGAGTCCATGCTGGCGGACGCCGGCCGGATACAAACACGGTGCCGGGAGCGCAGCAAGGAGCTGTCCGTGGCTGCGCTGGAGCTGCACGAGGAGACCCAGAGCCTGCGGGAACAGTGCCAGGCCTCACAGCTGGACATGGCCCGCCTCAGACGCACGCTAGACGAGCTACTGGATACAAAACAGGCCTACGAGGCCCGTGAGAGACAGACCCGAAAACTCAGCAAGCAGCTGTAGAGACGTGAAGAAATTAACCCAGACAGCAACATAGCGTCAGCCCTGATCCGGCCCACATGTGGATTCCACGCGTTCCAAATGTGGGCCGGATCTGGGCCGACACTATGTTGCTGTCTGGGAAGTTAAGCTAAAGTAGGCCTAAATATCTCTGTAAAAAGTTGTTTATATAATTTAAGTATATTAATAAAATTTTATTCGAAAGCAAATACGCAGTCGTCTAATATTTGCACAACTAAATATTAAAACAAACTATTTATTTCTTTGTATGAATAGACCATTTAGGTGGAGCCTACCTGATGGCAGATGACGACAGTTCTGCAGTCTATGGAAGCCACATAAGAGAATTAAAGGTGGCAATTAAAAAAAGGCAATTTCAAGTTTATATCTCAAAGAAGAAGAAGATTTTTATTTGCAAGATACAAACTCGATATTCTGCTTTTGTAGCTTTGAAGCTTAGTGATGGTGACGTTGTGATGATTATCTTGATGGACAAAACGTGCAAGTATCATAAACTTTTGTTTAACACAGAGCTTGTTTTTAGTGATAATTCAAAAGCCTATGGAAAAATCCTATTGGGTGTTTCTGGAGGGAACCAGTGTGATGCGAACTGCTGGTTGGCCTTCAAAGTGACGTCATACCCGCACCACTCTATTATGTGAATTTATTTCTTGTTTCACACGTTTTTCCCACCCATATGGCAGATTAAAAAGCGCAAAAATCCCATACATTTTAATATTAAAAATAATACCTTTGACATTTAGACATGGCCTATTGTGCGACACCATAAGCTCTTGGTTGACTAAATGAATTGCTTTGAAGTTTTTGCATAGTCACAGACTAAAGCATAGGGGGTTATACAACAGATTTAATATTCATAAAAAATATCAGTGCATAATCTGTAACCAGCGGTTCTAAGACAAATGTAGTAAGTTAAATAAAAAAGTTGCACAGAAAGAGGACAAATGATTATAAGATGAGACCAACGCATTTAGTGGCTGATGCAAACACGGACTCTGCAGCCGAGATAGGCGGAAGGACACTGTGTTTCCGAGGACTTTCAGCACCTCAGATTTGGCACTTCGCCTGTGAAAAGCGGATACCATCACTGGCCAAATTATGGATTTATGTCCCTGTCAACCCAACACACACACACACACACTCTCTCTCTCTGTCTCTCTGTGTCTCTCTCTCTCTCACCTCCCGTGGCTGTGTGCAAGAAAAAGCCATTAAAAATGACATCTCTACTGTGCACAAGATTAATAGGCAAACACTCTCGGAAAGACACTCTCAAGCAGTTTTGCTCATGTTAAGGACACCGAGGACTATGAATAAGAGAAATGTGAAATCAGGGAGGGGGGGGGGAAGTACTTATGGGAGATTCCTGGCCTACAAAACAGCCACATTAACAGCGTCTAATGGGATTTATGGAGTAATTCATATAAACAGACAGCAGAGGGCGAAAATGTTGTATACTGACACAGAGCAGGCTTTACTTAAAGGGATAGTTCACCCAAAAATGAAATTTCTGTCATCGTTTACTTTATGAGATTTTCTTTCTTCTGTTGAACATGAAAAAATATATTTTGAAGAATGTTGATAACCAGACAGTTGACTTCCATACTAGGAAAAAAAAAATACTATGGAAGTCAATGGGTGCCATCAACTGTCTGGTTCAAAATATCTTCTTTTGTGTTCAACAAAAAGAAAGAAACTCATACAGGTTTGGAACAACATGGGCGTGAGTAAATGATGACAATTTTCTTTTTTCGGTGAACTATTCCTTTAAGACAGGTGAAAAGTTACAGTAGAGTGCATTAACTTGGTTTGATTCCAGGTCAACTAGGTTCAATTTAATGGGTGTTATTCCACAAAAGCCTTTAAAACTGATACATGTGCTAATGAGAGTCACCATGTATAATCATAAAGCATTTTCCTGAAGATTTGTATCCTCATGTTTAGTTTGTGAAAACTGTGGCAGTGTTGTCAGATTTGATCTCTTTACATAAAGCTGTGTCTCAATCAGTTCAGGTCACACCACCAATCTGGCAACCACACACGATCACCTGCCAGGTCTGTGCTGCCAGCCACAGATCAGTAACCATGGCAACTAACCCTTGGCAATGCTAGTGAACAAAATCAAGACCGTATACTGGAACTGCCAAAATCCTTTTGGCTCAGCTAGCCAGCAGTGCGTTTGTAAATGTGAGCGTATGTGTGTGTGTGTATGTGAGAGAGTGTTCAAGGGACACATAGACTGCTTTAGTGTGGGGCGACACTAAGGACGTCCTGGGCGGTTGAAGAGGGGCTCAGTTTCAGAAGGGGTCACTGATGGTTGCTCTCCTACTGACTGGGTTTCTGACCCTTTGTTGCGCTGGAGCAGGACCAGACCTGCTATGATCATCCAAAAGAAGAAATTCACCCATACTGCGATCTAAGAGGGAGAAAAATAAAAGTTTCACATTTTTAGGGCATTAGTGCAATTGAGACATAGCTAACAAAAAAAAAAAAATCTTAATATGTGTGTGTGTATATATATATATATATATATATATATATATATATATATATATATATATATATATATATATGAAAGATTTTATTTACACACTATAATTGTCTAAAACACTGTTCACAAATGTCAAATAACACGTTATATTGTTATTATTATACAAAACAAACATATTTTTTTATTGAATGATTGATTTATACTTTTTTTTATTAAAATACTTTTTTTCTAAATATATTATGTCAATTACACAATATAATTATGTATGTATATATATATATATATATATATATATATATATATATGTTTGTTTATATAAATGTGTATGTATGTATATATGTGTGTGTGTGTGTGTGTGTGTATGTATTATACAAACAAACTTTTATGTTGGATGCAATCAATCGATTTGACAGCACTAATATATATATATATATATATATGCACACAGGTCCTTCTCAAAAAATTAGCATATTGTGATAAAGTTCATTATTTTCCATAATGTAATGATAAAAATTAAACTTTCATATATTTTAGATTCATTGCACACCAACTGAAATATTTCAGGTCTTTTATTGTTTTAATACTGATGATTGTGGCATACAGCTCATGAAAACCCAAAATTCCTGTCTCAAAAAATTAGCATATCATGAAAAGGTTCTCTAAACGAGCTATTAACCTAATCATCTGAATCAACTAATTAACTCTAAACACCTGCAAAAGATTCCTGAGGCTTTTAAAAACTCCCAGCCTGTTTCATTACTCAAAACCGCAATCATGGGTAAGACTGCCGACCTGACTGCTGTCCAGAAGGCCATCATTGACACCCTCAAGCAAGAGGGTAAGACACAGAAAGAAATTTCTGAACAAATAGGCTGTTCCCAGAGTGCTGTATCAAGGCACCTCAGTGGGAAGTCTGTGGGAAGGAAAAAGTGTGGCAAAAAAAGCTGCACAACGAGAAGAGGTGACCGGACCCTGAGGAAGATTGTGGAGAAGGACCGATTCCAGACCTTGGGGGACCTGCGGAAGCAGTGGACTGAGTCTGGAGTAGAAACATCCAGAGCCACCGTGCACAGGCGTGTGCAGGAAATGGGCTACAGGTGCCGCATTCCCCAGGTCAAGCCACTTTTGAACCAGAAACAGCGGCAGAAGCGCCTGACCTGGGCTACAGAGAAGCAGCACTGGAGTACCCACAGTCAGTGATGGTCTGGGGTGCCATGTCAGCTGCTGGTGTTGGTCCACTGTGTTTTATCAAGGGCAGGGTCAATGCAGCTAGCTATCAGGAGATTTTGGAGCACTTAATGCTTCCATCTGCTGAAAAGCTTTATGGAGATGAAGATTTCATTTTTCAGCACGACCTGGCACCTGCTCACAGTGCCAAAACCACTGGTAAATGGTTTACTGACCATGGTATTACTGTGCTCAATTGGCCTGCCAACTCTCCTGACCTGAACCCCATAGAGAATCTGTGGGATATTGTGAAGAGAAAGTTGAGAGACGCAAGACCCAACACTCTGGATGAGCTTAAGGCCGCTATCGAAGCATCCTGGGCCTCCATAACACCTCAGCAGTGCCACAGGCTGATTGCCTCCATGCCACGCCGCAATTTCTTTCTGTGTCTTACCCTCTTGCTTGAGGGTGTCAATGATGGCCTTCTGGACAGCAGTCAGGTCGGCAGTCTTACCCATGATTGCGGTTTTGAGTAATGAAACAGGCTGGGAGTTTTTAAAAGCCTCAGGAATCTTTTGCAGGTGTTTAGAGTTAATTAGTTGATTCAGATGATTAGGTTAATAGCTCGTTTAGAGAACCTTTTCATGATATGCTAATTTTTTGAGATGGACCTATATATATAGGTGATGGACCAATAATATATATATATAATATATATATATATATATATATATATATATATATATATATATATATATATATATATATATATATATATATATATATATATTTTATTGGTCCAGATATATTTTATATATCTTTTCATGGGACAACACTGAAGAAATTACACTTTGTTACAATGTAAAGTAGTGAGTGTACAGCTTGTATAACAGTGTAAATTTGCTTTCCCCTCAAAATAACTCAACACACAGCCATTAATGTCTAAACCGCTGGCAACAAAAGTGAGTACACCCCTAAGTGAAAATGTCCAAATTGGGCCCAAAGTGTCAAAATTTTGTGTGGCCACAATTATTTTCCAGCACTGCCTTAATCCTCCTGGGCATGGACTTCACCGGAGCTGCACAGGTTGTTGCTGGGATCCTCTTCCACTCCTCCATAATGACACCACGGATCTGCTGGATGTTAGACACCTTGCGCTCCTCCACCTTCCGCTTGAGGATCACCACAGGTGCTCAATAGGGTTCAGGTCTGGAGACATGCTTGGCCACTCCATCACCTTCACCCTCAGCTTCCTCAGCAAGGCAGTGTTCGTCTTGGCGGTGTGTTTGGGGTCGTTATGTTGGAATACTGCCGTTCGGCCCAGTTTCCTAAGGGACATGCTCTGCTTCAGTATGTCACAGTACATATTGTACAGCCACACACACTTGACACCATCTGAACAAATAAGTTTATCTTGGGCTCATCAGACCACAGGACATGGTTCCAGTAATCCATGTCCTTAGTCTGCTTGTCTTCAGCAAACTGTTTGCGGGCTTTCTTGTGCATCATCTTTAGAAGAGGCTTCCTTCTGGGACGACAGCCATGCAGACCAATCTGATGCAGTGTGAGGCGTATGGTCTGAGCACTGACAGGCTGACCCCCCCACCATATGCTGCAATGCTGGCAGAACTCATACGTCTATTTTGCAAAGCCAACCTCTGGATATGATGCTGAGCACGTGCACTCAACTTCTTTGATCGAGTGGAACCGCTGTATGGTCTCGGCCACCGTTGCTGCAGCTCAGTTTCAGGCTGTTGCAATCTTCTTATAGTCTAGGCCATCTTTATGTAGAGCAACAATTATTTTTTTCAGATCCTCAGACTTTTCTTTACCCTAACCCTGCCATGTTGAACTTCCAGTGACCACTATGAGAGAGCGATAACACCAAACTTAACACACCTGCTCCCCATTCACACCTGAGACCTTGTAACACTAAAGAGTCACATGACACCGGGGAGGGGAAAAGGGCTAACTGGGACCAATTTGGACATTTTCACTTAGGGGTGTACTCACTTTTGTTGGCAGCAGTTTAGACATTAACGGCTGTGTGTTGAGTTATTTTGAGGGGAAAGCAAATTTACACTGTTATACAAGCTGTACACTCACTACTTTACATTGTAACAAAGTGTCATTTCTTCAGTGTTGTCCCATGAAAAGATATAATAAAATATTTACAAAAATGTTAGGGGTGTACTCACTTTTGTGAAATACTAATACTGTGTATATATATATATATATACCCACATCCATACATACTGTATACATATACTGTATATATGACAATGTTTTAGACAACTGTTTCGATTTTGCCATCAAGAAGATTTTGTCTAAGGTTTCTCCACCACTTCCAGATAAATGAGAGATTTGAAGTGTCAATAAATCGAGTGTCAATAAATCGAACAACATTAAACAGATTTAATCTCAAATGTTAACTTGATGCAGGCTCTAGAAGTGAGTCGGTGTGAATGAGCTGTAACTCTAATGATTTGCATATGCTGATAGGTCTTTCATAATGCGTTTCAATGTGTTTGTGATCAGTAGCTACCTCTGCACAGTGCAGTCTGGAGTAGAACTGGCTCCCACTGATAGGGCTCGACCAAGACTTATCTTGCGCTTCTTCACACCTGCAAATGCACAAAATAGTGTATTTATACAACCACTAGTTATTGATACAGTTGTTATGACGGCCAAATACTGTCTGTCTGCATTTATCAAAAGCTATTACAGAGGTCTCTCTCACACACACTCACTTTGTTATACCGGTCAGTGTAAGAAGCACAGAGTCACACAGTCGGTCTCGGCCGATTTTCAGGATGCATCCCGTCACCAAGAGGAAGAAGAGGAAGACTCCAGACAAGCCAAGAGTAACGTTCATCCATAATTTCTCTCTGATACAAGACAGAGACAACATTGCACAATGTTTGAATGACATTTTAGAAAAATATGTTGTTGCTATCCTAGTAGCTTCCAAATTAATAGTCTTAAGAAAAAAATACTTCTTTCATGTTAGCAAGGACTCACACTCTGACAGTACAGGGACTGTTGTAACATCTCTTTCTGAATTTGAAAATCACAGCTTGTTATTAATATATACACTACCAAAACTAGTGGTCGGCCGATATCTTAGAGAACAAGCATATACTTTAGATGGCAACTTCTTGATTCTGTAATTCTATAACAGTTTTTTTCACAAGTAAAGAATTTGTTTAAACTTTGTGTCTTTACTTGTTCACAAGTAAAGAATTTAAACTATTATGCTCACGTTCCCAGCGCTGTCAAAATAAAAGTGCTTCCAACACATCGGCCAAATAAAAAAGGTTATCAGGCCAGTGCGAGATTTAGAAGAAAGAAAAAAGCCAAATATCTGCCGATATGTTGTCGACCACTAATTTAAACATTTGTCGTAAGAATTTTTTTAATTAGGTATTTTTTGTGCACCAATATAATACAATTTAAAGTAACAGTTTTCTATTTTAATGTAATTTATCTGTGTCATGGTAAAGCTGAATTTTCAGCATAATTTCTCGATCCTTCAGAAATCATTCTGATATGCTGGTTTGGTGCTCAAGTAACATTATCATTAATGTTGATAGCAGTTGTGCTGCTTAATATTTTTGCGGAAAACGAGATGCATTTTATTCAGAATTATTTGTTAAATAGAAAGTAAAAAAATGAGAGCAGTTGTTTGAAATACAAATGTTTTGTAATTATTTTAGTCCTGTCACTTTTGATCAATTTAATGAATACTTGAATTAAAGTACACTATACATTTCTTTCAACAACAAAAAAAACTAACCACAATGTCTCATATCTAAATTCTAACAACTTTTTATGAGTTTGCATCACATATCCGTTTAGAGTTCCTCCTGCAATCCATCCATACTGGAGCACGACAACAGGAAACAGAGAAAACCTGTTCACACACCTGAAATAAAAAAATCCCGAGCACATGATTTACGGAGCTCTTTGACATACCTTTTCACCTCTCCGTCAAAACAGGCGATGTAGACCCAGTAGAGAGAGAATGAAAAGCAGAAGACAGCCACACACACTGAGATGGCTGACACAAAGTAACAGAGAGAGGGAGAACTGGATGCCTGCACACTGATGGATGCACTGGTGTTGTTCAGATACACTGAACCGTACAGCATACACTTCCCATTAAAACTTCCCTGTTTGAGTGAAAAAATAAGGAAAGAATGTTATGGCTTACAATGCATCTTGTTATGACCACCATAGTAGGCACTTTATACAAATAATGTACAACAGAGGGCCTGAAACTACAGAAAAACTTGGACACAAAGGGGTGAAATACAGGTGGAGTTTAATGCACTTCAAACTAGACACTTTTCATGTTTAGTGTATGTGCCAGTGAACTCCACAACTACATACAAGAGCATAACTCATGGTTGTCTTCTTCATTTTTCCTTTTCCTGCTATATCCACTGTTAACAGGATGAAACACTCAACACTTAAATTCTTACTCACACTCTCCTTTTCTGCTCATCTGACTTTAATAAGCCAATTCCTCTTGAGAGCAAATCCTCAGCTGGTCACATGACAGAAACAGTGACTGGAAGCTTCAGTTGCTTCTATTACACTTTCATTTTCTCTTCACTTCCGGGTTTTATATTTAAAACGTGGGCCTATTAGTTATTCTACGGTATGGATAATTATAAAAATTATAAAAGCATAGGCCTATTAGGTTTTCTACAGTATGGATAATTATAAAAAAAAAAAAAAAGTAAAACATTTCTGGTCACATGACTATGACGATTTTAAGGGGAACTCGTGAGAGAGTATAAGCACAGAACCCCTCCAGAAGAAAAGTTATGATTTTTTGTATGCATCTAGGGTAAACACCAAAACACATCCCCTGCAAACAATTATGCTAAACAAAACTGTCAACAAAATTAAACTACACGCATTCAGCTAACATCGTCAAGTTTGAAACTTATGAAATTATGTCGTGTTTCTGAACGCAATAGCGCCATACAACAAGGTAAAGTCTGTTATAGTCTTCTATATTAAATAGCAAACAGCATATATACCTGTGAGATTGTAACAGAGGCGGCTGTGATGATCCCACAGATAAAACAGCTGCCATACAGCAGCAGCTCCAGCAACAGAAGCCACGGCAGCGCCATAGCGTGTGTGTTTGTGCGCGCGCCACAACTCCGCACTGACTTTAACCAGCCGCGGCAGCGCGCATACACGTAGCCTACTTATGTGTCCAAAACGCATCATGAGTTAACGAAAATCATGTGATCGCAACATCGCACAAAAAATTGAATGAACAGAACCACGTTCCCTTGCATAAGCACCAAAATAGGTCACATTTATGATAATCACCTTATATAAGTTATATAGACCTACCTAATTCATTTTGACTAGATTTGAGAGTAGGCCTATAAGTTAACTACATTAACTATGACTATATTAGGACATTTTACTTGTAATTCAACTACTTTGGTTTCTGTTAGATCAGTGCAAAGCCCTGACACACTTTAAATAATTTGTTCAACCAAGGTCAAATATAAAGCAAAACAAATAGTTACTTTTAAAAGGTAATGCTTTGCATTTTTGCGTTACTCACTAAAAAAAGTAACTAAGCGTTACTTTCCCTCACCTGGGCTGCTTTATCTATATCAGCATCTACACCAGCTGACGATATCGTTCTGTTTATTCTGCTTGTCTGTCGCTTTAAATGCTGGAACTCGTTACAGGATTGATTCTGATTGGTTGTCAATGTTTTTATCGTTCATCAGCTGGAAAAAAAATCATTGTGAAAGTGATTCCAACCATATCGCTTCTCTGTTTTTATTGTTATAGCTGCGGTGTGAACTCTACTATTCTTTAATATTGAGAACGATTTATCGAACTATATCTTTATCGTTGTCGATATCGTCCTTGGTTATGGCGGGCCGGAAGGTCCAAAAATAGGACTAATGATTTGTCGTAGGAAGTCACTATACTATAGCCACTAGCTACTGACTTTCCCACTGATAGGCCAGCGGTGGATCTGTATACGTACTCTCTTCACACAGCGGGCGACCCATTCTCCTCAGCGAGCGACTCACTCTCTTCACACAGCGGGCGACCCATTCTCCTCAGCGAGCGACTCACTCTTCTCACACAGCGAGCGACTCACTCTCCTCACACAACGGGCGACCCATTCTCCTCAGCGAGCGACTCACTCTCTTCACACAGCGGGCGACCCATTCTCCTCAGCGAGCGACTCACTCTCTTCACACAGCGGGCGACCCATTCTCCTCAGCGAGCGACTCACTCTCTTCACACAGCGGGCGACCCATTCTCCTCAGCGAGCGACTCACTCTTCTCACACAACGGCCGACCCATTCTCCTCAGCGAGCGACTCACTCTCCTCACACAGCGAGCGACTCACTCTCCTCACACAACGGGCGACCCATTCTCCTCAGCGAGCGACTCACTCTCCTTACGCAGCGACTCACTTTCCTCAGCGAGCGACTCACTCTCCTCACACAGCGGGCAACTCACTCTCCTCAGCTGGCGACTCACTCTTCTCAGCTGGCGACTCACTCATGTAGACTGCGTTAGCGCAGCTGCCAGTAAAATAATTCCAAAAGTTTTTGAAACAAAAAAGTCTGTTGAATTGCACTACTTGGAAAAAAAAATGCATTGCAACCATGCTTGCATTGTATTTTTAGGGCTTGCATTTTTATGGGCTGAAATTCAATATGGTTGAATATTTAAACTGAATATTTCAATTCAAAACATTTCAAACACATTTTCATTAATCAAAATTCAATAACCCATATTCACCTTTCATATTTCACTTCCAAAATATTCAAACTGATTAAAAATACAACCTATAATATTGAACAGGCAATTTTTGGTCCATTTTATTTCGCTTAGCAAATTTGCTTCCACAAATTCAGTGGTTCAAATTCAACAGTAAATTCAACGTTGACATCCAGGAACTGCAGGAAAAGCAGTAGATTACGGAGCATAATCTCCATCTGCTGTTAGTCTACCTCACCAGCAGGGGGTGCAAGCGTGTGTTGTTGACAAAGACCAGAGCAACAGTTAGAGCAAGCCATTCATTCATAAAAACTAATTTACAGCAATGTAAGTGTATTTGTGATTATTATGACAGCTGTGTTTTGTTAAATTCAGTGTCTTCACGGTTACCTTTCCTGTGTAGCCTACATGCATCTTTCTCTACCGTGAATGAGATAATGTTTTTTCCCCTGATGCGGATGTACAGATAGGCTACAATGTTACATTTGAGGTAGACATATATTTATCTTGGTTGTTTAGTGTTTAATGTGATATTTACAAAAAACATAATGGTGTAACCATGAAATGTGTTTTACCTATTTTGATACCAATGTGAATCAGCAAAAATGGAAATGTAACTTTTTCAGAATATTCTATTTTAAAGATAATTGTTAAAATCCACAGAAGCTTTACGGAGTTTATTTTAAAGTGGTTAAACAATGTTTTTTATGCTTGTTTTGGATTTTTTTTTTTTTTTTTATAAATGCCACCTCTAATGCAGATTGTTTTCTCTGCAGTGGGATATTATTATTTTTTTTTTATACTAGTCAATTTGATTGGTAAAAGCCATATATAGTGACTTAAAATGTATAGAATTTGACATGAAAGGTGACAGTTAGGGGGAAATTGCCTTTATAAATGTACAAAAAAAAATTCCAATGAGAATCAATTTAAGATTATTGGTTCAGATTAAATTACTTTTACAACACAAAAATTGAACACTTTACTGTTAGTTATTGCACCACCACAGTATTTTAAATTGGTAGAGATTTTATTATAATATTAGGTCAACGCAGCCCACATGAGTCGCCAGCTGAGGAGAGTGAGTCGCCAGCTGTGTGAGGAAAGTGAGTCGCTCGCTGAGGAAAGTGAGTCGCTCGCTGTGTGAGGAAAGTGAGTCGCTCACTGAGTAAAGTGAGTCGCTCGCTGAGGAGATGGGTCGCCCGTTGTGTGAGGAGAGTGAGTCGCTCGCTGAGGAAAGTGAGTCGCTCGCTGAGGAAAGTGAGTCACTCGCTGTGTGAGGAGAGTGAGTCGCTCGCTGAGGAGAGTGAGTCACTGTGTGAGGAGAGTGAGTCGCCCGCTGTGTGAGGAGAGAGAGTCGCTCGCTGAGGAGAGTGAGTCACTCGCTGTGTGAGGAGAGTGAGTCGCTCGCTGAGGAAAGTGAGTCGCTCGCTGAGGAAAGTGAGTCACTCGCTGTGTGAGGAGAGTGAGTCGCTCGCTGAGGAGAGTGAGTCACTGTGTGAGGAGAGTGAGTCGCCCGCTGTGTGAGGAGAGTGAGTCGCTCGCTGAGGAGAGTGAGTCGCTCGCTGTGTGAGGAGAGTGAGTCGCTCGCTGAGGAGAGTGAGTCACTCGCTGAGGAGAGTGAGTCACTCGCTGTGTGAGGAGAGTGAGTCGCTCGCTGAGGAGAGTGAGTCACTCGCTGTGTGAGGAGAGTGAGTCGCTCGCTGAGGAGAGTGAGTCACTGTGTGAGGAGAGTGAGTCGCCCGCTGTGTGAGGAGAGTGAGTCGCTCGCTGAGGAGAGTGAGTCACTCGCTGTGTGAGGAGAGTGAGTCGCTCGCTGAGGAGAGTGAGTCACTCGCTGTGTGAGGAGAGTGAGTCGCTCGCTGAGGAGAGTGAGTCACTGTGTGAGGAGAGTGAGTCGCTCGCTGAGGAGAGTGAGTCGCCCGCTGTGTGAGGAGAGTGAGTCGCTCGCTGAGGAGAATGGGTCGCCCGCTGTGTGAAGAGAGTACGTATACAGATCCACCCACCGCTGGCCTATCAGTGGGAAAGTCAGTAGCTAGTGGCTATAGTATAGTGACTTCCTAAGACAAGTCATTAGTCCTATTTTTGGACCTTCCGGCCCGCCATACTTGGTGTGAACAGTAGAGGGTGCAGCTCAAA
Source organism: Gila orcuttii (assembly GCA_026230005.1). Taxonomy (NCBI): domain Eukaryota; kingdom Metazoa; phylum Chordata; class Actinopteri; order Cypriniformes; family Leuciscidae; genus Gila; species Gila orcuttii. The sequence continues at coordinate 10,634,307 of JAPDVR010000001.1, read as the reverse complement.
CAAACCTTTTAGCTGTCCTGTCATTCTGGACTGCAGAAGAAAGTTCAACACTTCAGCAATAAAGACTAAAAAATGAAACACAAATGTGATGTTTATCTAACATAGGCGTAATTATATGGGGGGACAGGGGGACACGTCCCCCCCAATATTCAAAGAAGGACAATTTGTCCCCCCCCAATATTTGATAATACTGTATGATTATGCGGTCAATATCGATGTGAATGCAAATACGTCTTTCTTTCCAGCTCCGAAAATATTAAATCCCGGCCGGTCCATTTCCCAAATCCATTCGACTTGCCTTACACTATAACGTTACATTAACAAAACCTATTTCTCCTGAAATCCATGTCATGTTTTCCCTATACCTTTAGTAGCTCGTGCACCGTCAGTGAGTTAGGAAAAACCAAACAGAAGAAGTTAGGAGCGCGAAATCTGACAGACATTTGGCACATATCTATGAATGGTAAATATCATGTATTTGGCTGACATAATCCCTTAGATAACGACCAGGTGAATTTCACTAGAATTTCGAATTGTAGAAGAATATAAGAGAGAGATCACTGGCCGCTTTGTTGTCAATTCAGGCTTGTAATTGATGCCGATGCTGTAATCATTACAGGGTGAGTATACGTTGGTTTGACGATCAGATGTAATAAAATTTCTTGTTGTGTTATACACCGAGGTGTACAAATACTTCGTTACCTTTCTTAAAGTTGCAGTAGGGAGTTTTGAGAAAATGTTGACTTAGCCTGAAAATTTGAACAAGCACAACTTCCAGGTCCAACCCCCTTGCACTCTGCTGCACTACAGCCCTCCATCCACAGCTCCTCCCCCACAGCGGAGCCTGCCGTGAACGCGCAGACTAGTAAACAGGACCACCGATGACGGCGGATTATAAACAGTTATGGAACATTCACTAATAGGGACGAAACATCAACAATATGCTTTACATTGACTATGGCCTGCCCAAACTTTGACTACAAACTTGGTCCTCAAATCATTATGTATTTTGCAATACATGTAACTTTATAACGTTGCACTCTTTCTAGAAGTTATAAATAGCTAGTAAGATAACGTTAAAGGATTAGTTCACTTTTAAAAAAAACTTTTGCTGATAATTTACTCACCCCCATGTCATCCAAGATGTCCATGTCTTTCTTTCTTCAGTCGAAAAGAAATTAAGGTTTTTGATGAAAACATTCCAGGCTTTTTCTACATGACTTCAATAGGACACAAACGTTTCAAGGACCAAATGACAGTTTCAGTGCAGCTTCAAAGGGCTTTAAACGATACCAGACGATGAATAAGGGTCTTATCTAGCGAATCGATCGGTCATTTCAAAAATAAATAAAAAACTTTAAGTTTTATAAGCACAAATGCTCGGCTTGCTGTGTTCTGTGATGCACGTTTGTGACTCTCCTGTTTGAACTCGTTCATCAAAATGAACAAATCTTTTTCGAATCATTTCGTTCGTTGAATGAACGAAATGACTCGAAAAAAGATTCGTTCATTTGGATGAACAAGTTCGAACAGGAGAGTCACGAACGACGGTACGCGCTCGCGCTGTGCAAGAGAGGGGTGATCAGCGCGTACACGAGCGTGATTGACACTGCTAAGACATTCCTCCTGGCTCTGATTGGTTGTTTCTGACCGGGAGCGGTGTATTTCTGCAAATGGCAATAGGACCACAGGGAGGAGCCAGAGGAGCTCGATTTTTTCCACAGATTATCTGTCTCATATTCTACTGTGCGGACATAATGACAGTTTTAACAAATATTTGTTTACAAAAGCTACCTACTTGAGCTTTAAGTAGAAATTTTGGGTATCTATACTTTACTGGAGCAATTATTTTTCAGCCGACTTTTTACTTCTACTCCTTAACGTTACATTTTCACGCAATTATCTGTACTTACATTTTAAAAATAGCCTCGTTACTCCTATTTCATTTCGGCTTGTCATTCCGGCTTGTCATCGTTCAAAAAAATGACCAATAATAACACACACGGTAAAAAAACAACAACAACAACAACAAAAACACACGGTTAATAGATACGAGTCCCGCCTCCTGAACACACATCGCTAAACTGATTGGCTTTGCGTTTTCTTTCTAACTTGTGAGAGGCTGTTGTTGTTACATTTGATTGTGCGAAGCGGCAAAACTCATCCGAAGGAAACCTAGAGATGCGGTAAGCGACGGAGAAATCAACAGTTCCCTTTCGAGAGGTCTCTCCTATTGCGTAAGTAGTAGAGGTCTTCACAGTGCAACCAAGACCCTTCGACCCGGGACCCGTACGGGTCTATATTTTAAATGATCAACCGGGTCCGGGTCGGGTCCGAATCTATTACTTCGGGTCCCGGGTCTGTTTAACATTGTGTGTAATACCCGTGCGATCGGAGTCATCGGACTCGATCAGAGTCAGAATGAGTCAGTCAGCACTACTTGTGTTTTTTTGCAACTTGTAAAATTAGGTAAAGAAAAGTGTGAACCAAAAAAAAAAAAGAGCGATCTCACTGTCTCTCTGCCGTTAGAAGCAGAGCGCGCAGTCTCAAGCGCGTGTCACGTTTCTATGGCAACCAGAGCCTCCGCCAAACCGCGCTTTACATTTTCTCCACTGATCTATATAGAATGACTGGATAGCTCATGACGTCATAAACAGTGAAGCCACCGCGCCGCCATATTGGTATTCCCTAGTGAGCTCACGCGTTCTATTGAATCAATAGGAAATTTTATGATTTGACTGAAAAAACATTACGAGACACAGTTTTTAAATCTAAAGTATCCATGTACATTATCACAACGCAAACATCCTAAGCATTTAAATGGGTATTTGTTTAAAGTCAGACATTTTTCCAGCTTATTAAAAAACGGCAATTTCTTTGCAAAAGTAATAAAAAGCTGTATGAGAACACTAGTCGGCCGTCACTGAAGAGCTATCTTCACAGGTAAGAAAAACAGTTTGATACTATTAGTTATATAGTGAATGCTAAAGACCTATATTTTTGTGAATTGGTGAATATTCAGGTGAATATTGTTTAGTGGCCACAAATTAATAATACCGCAGCACGTTATACTAATTTGTTCCCTCGTTTCACTATATTGTGGCCACGTTGTCATTCGTTAAATCAAAACGAGGGAGGGAATTAGTTCAACGTGTCCACGATTTATTAAAACGAGGGAACAAAGTCGTCGTAACAAGGGATTATTTAGATCAGTGGACAGGGCGCATAAGAACGAGCAGAGAAAGAGAGCCCCGGCCGCGCGCGCGCACTCTCTCACCGCCTTCAACGAGGTCGGAAGACCGATTGTGTTTTTATATTAGTAGTTTGTTTATATAAAGTGTTTGCTTAGCAAGTACGTGTTCAGGAAATGCATAATACAAATTGTATGGGTTAATGTAACGGTAAACGGACTCTACACAAAGCTCTTTTGAAGCTGTTAAATGGTGTCGCTATTGGACACTTAATTGTGATTATTGCTGCTCTGATGTTTCTCATAGGCTACTGTTGACTGTTTTATCGTTGCTTGTTAAAGAAGCAGCAGCATTAGGTTACCGTTACTCTTGCCTCGGAGAAAACAACACGGGCATAGCGACAGTTTTGCATATAAATAACTACTTATATGGCTTGAATTACAATCTGTGGCAGTTTTTCTACGTCCCTTTGTGAACGTCGATCTTGTATGCTGCTCAGCGGTTGGTTCATCTTTAAAGTGCCGTCGGGCCTACCAATCTCTGTATAACGGCCGTTGGAGCCCTCTGCTGGTAGGGAATCGTAAGATGGCCGCTCGAACACTTCCGGTGGCTTCACTGCCTGATGGCAGTTTAGAACGTCATGAGCTATCCAGTCATTATATAGATCAGTGATTTTCTCCCATTTTTATAATAACATAAATGAACTGTCTTGTTTAATCTTAAAGTTTTGGTGGTCAGATTCAGACTCAATGCAGAGCAGAGAGCACAGATATGATAGCAAATAAATAACGTCAGCGGCCATGGCACTGAACGAGCAATCGTTATTATAGTTCAAAAGGGCAAACAGTTAAAGCTATTAACTCGAGTCAGAATGTACATGTGCAAAGTTGCATTTGTCATCCATCACCGTGACATCAAGTGGACTTTTAAAGCTGAAATAATAAGTGGATTAAGCTTGGAACAACGAGAGAAATAACATGGATAGAACTTCATTGTTGGTGGATTGTAATGCATCACAGTCAGTCAGGTAACGTTAACCTTACAAGGAAGTGAGACGAAGGCTACTAAAATTAGGTAAGACAAAAAGTTTTCTTTTTCGCAACTTGTGTGAAATAATATGTGACAATCGGGTCCAGTCGGGTTTGTGTCTTCCCGCCGGGTTCGGGTCCAGTTTTCAAATAATAGACGGGTCCAGGTCGGGTCCGGGCAGTACATTTATGGCATTTCTCGGGTCTGCACGGGTCCGGGTCCAGCTTTTGAAATAATAGACGGGTCCGGGTCGGTTCGGTGTAGCACATTATGGGTCTCTTCCGGTTCGGGCATGAATTTTTGGACCCGTGAAGACCTCTAGTAAGTAGCTTACGCTATGGGAAAACTCCTTTTCTCGAGAATATTGAAGTCTTTATGTAAAACGCATTGCGGCTGCACAGCTGACAGCAAAGAACGAAGGAGCTCGGTCATTGGCTGTGCTGCGGCAACTTGCTCGAACCAATGACGGGGCGACTCTGAATGCGCGACCAATGAGCGCGCTTCGCGTACGCGCGCGTCAGAGCCCGCCAAGATGGGCGTGGCCAAGAGCTATATATTGGGCGCCCCGTCATGAGAGTTCTTTAGATTTAATCTCCTTCAGCGAACACCTTCTTCGCTGGATCCTCCGGATTATTGGAAGCCTTCGCCGCCGTGAAAAAGCATACCAGCGGGATTGCTACGAGGACGTCGGCAACTTCAGCCGCCTTCAAGCACCTCCTACTGAGCCATCCGGCGCGCCATATACGCAAGTATTTTACATCTGTCCGCCCCGCGACATTTGTGAAAGAGCAATTTTCCAAAAAGGCGTTGTTTCAAATGCCTTCCTGCGCGTCGTGCAGAGACCTTCTCCCGGATGGGGATCGTCACATCATCTGCGCTCGCTGCCTGGGCCGGGACCACGCAGAAGCTGCATTGACCAAGGGCGGATGCCCGGAATGTGATGACCTGGGTCTCTCCGCACTACGGGCTCGCCTCGCCGCTTTCGCCGTGAGTGAGCCCATCGCCACCCCTCTGTTTGAGCCGCGCACTAAGAAAAAGCGCCGCTCACAGAGGCTTCCTGAACCTGAGCTCAGTGACGTCACGCCGAGCCAGTCTCCGCGTGCTTCACTGCCGCTCTTGCCTTCCCCACCGCCGGTTCAGTTCACCCAGCCGGACCCACACCCCTCTAGCAGAGCGGTGGGCCTTGTGACTTTCGGCGCGTCCGAGGACGACGGGGGAATGGACGACAGCTTGTCCATCGACGCTGCATCGGACGACTGGCCGGGCTCCACTCTCGACCCCGCCCCGTCGATGCTAGCTAGCACGAGCGGGGGCTCCACTATGGATACTGAGATTATCCGTGTCCTCTCTAAGGCCGTGGAAGACCTCGGGCTCGATTGGTCTTCTCCCGAAGAACCAACCCGGAGCCGACTAGATGAGTGGTTTCTGCAGGGGCGCCAGCAGGCCCCTCGGCAAAGGCCTTCTCCCTTCTTCCCGGAAGTTCACGACGAACTCACCAAGTCGTGGAAAGCCCCCCACTCTGCGCGCCTAAAGCCTTCTTTTTCTTCTTCGCTCTCCTCAGTGGACGGCGCGAAGGAAAGAGGCTACGAGGGAACGCCGCCCCTCGAGGAGGCCGTGGCCAATCATCTCTGCCCGCCCTCCACCACCGGATGGAAAGCCAAAGCTTCCCACCCCTCAAAGCCCTGCCGCACTACCTCTGCTCTCGCCGGTCGCGCCTACGCCGCCGCCGGCCAAGCTGCATCAGCGCTTCACTCAATGGCGTTACTTCAAGTGTTCCAAGCCAAGCTTCTCCGCTCTATGGACGAGTCTGGCCCCGAACCCGAAGCCTTCAGGGACCTACGCAGCACGACTGATATAGCTCTGCGAGCCACGAAGGCCACCGCCCAGTCCATCGGCCGTGCTATGGCTAATTTGACTGTTCTCGAGCGCCATCTGTGGCTGACTCTGACTTAAATGAAGGACGCGGATAAGGCGCCATTTCTCGATGCGCCTATCTCCACCAGCGGGCTGTTTGGACCAGCGGTTAAAGGTTTCGCCGAACGCTTCACTGAGGCCCAGAACGCTTCACAAGCTATGCGTCATTTCCTGCCAAAGCGCTCCAGCTCATCGCAGAGCAGACAGAGACCGCCACAGCCGCAGCGGGCTAAAACAGCTCCCACCGCCTCTCAGCCCGCGCCTCAGGCTGACGCTCGACGGCGCTCGCGCTCTCACAACCGCAAGCCGCCTCCTGAGCGACGGGGTCCTCGGCCCAAGATTGTGCTGAACCCTGAGCCTCGAAAGCCGTCCTAGCCACAGAAATGAGAAGAGAGAGTGCGTGTCTCGCAAAAGCCGGACCACTCTCTCTGCAAAAGCTCAAACATTACCCAGTCCCCTTACAGGCGGCTGGATATGTCCATACAGCAGTCAATGGGCCAGTCACAGAGCTCGCTCACCTGCAAACAAACGCCATTTTTACGGCGACGCACAGAAAACACAAAAAGAGTATTTTTCTGCCTGCATCACTAAGGGTTCACATGTCCACAAAGTGTGCATTCCCAGATACTGTCAAAACAGTGCCAAATTCATTCCCAGCTCAGGCTGCGCTTCCTATGAATGTAGATCACGTGCCTACGGTTATGTACGCACCACTACACACAAGCACTGTTCACACAGTTATAAATTCATCCCCAGTAAAAGCGGGAAACATTATAAAAGTGACGCGTGTGCCTACCACTGTTTATGCACCCCCACTTATAAACACTGCCCTTACAGTGTCAAACACAACCTCAGCTCAGGCTGCGAGTTTTACAAACACAGCGCGCGCTGTTGTAATCACACACGCGCCCATTCACTCAGCTGCTCAGCGCGCGCCCGCGCCTCTGAGAGCTACGAGCTCAGGCGATTCGCTGGCCGGGTCCCTACGTCACAGCGGCCCGCCCCTGGCCTGTATTCAGCCCATATCTGTACACGAAGCGGCATGGGAAAACATTCCAGATATGCCGAAATGGGTATTGAATATAGTAAAGCACGGATACTCGCTCCAGTTCGCTCGCAGACCACCACGTTTTACGACTGTGGTCGAGACGAAAGTGAGAAAAAGTGTTCACATGTTCTACGCACCGAGGTGCGCAAACTAATAGAAAAGGGCACTGTGGAAACTGTTTCCCCCTCTCTGAGTGGGACAGGTTTTTACAGCTGCTATTTTCTCGTCCCGAAAAAGGATGGCGGTCTCCGCCCCATCCTAGATCTCAGACACCTGAACAAAGCACTAATGATTCGGTCGTTCAGAATGTTAACAACCAAGCATATCCTCGCACAAGTGCGCCCAGGAGATTGGTTTCTCTCAGTGGATCTGAAAGATGCTTACTTTCACATTCCAATAGCGCCTCATCACAGGCCGTTTCTGAGATTCGCTTTCGAGGGACAGTCATACCAGTACACAGTACTCCCGTTCGGCCTGTCCCTGGCTCCCCGTACATTCACGAAATGTATGGATGCAGCACTTTCCCCCCTAAGACGAAGGGGAGTGCGAATACTGAATTATCTCGACGATTGGCTGGTTCTAGCACAATCAGAGAGTCAGCTAATAACACACAGATCTTGGATTATCAGCCATTTAGAATGCCTGGGTCTAAGAATCAATTTTGCAAAAAGCATACTATCTCCCAGCCAGAGGATTTCTTTCCTGGGAATAGTTCTAGACTCGATGCAAATGACAGCGTGTCTCTCATCGGAGCGCACGTTCACCATCCGGCGCCTTGCAACATCATTCAGGGCGGGCGCGCGCGCCCCCGTCAAACAGTTTCAGAGGATGCTCGGTCTCATGGCCTCAGCATCGGCCGTACTCCAGCTAGGATTGTTGCATATGCGCCCTCTCCAACGCTGGCTCAAGAGCCGCGTCCCTACTCACGCGTGGCGTTCGGGCCACTTTTTAATCAGAGCGAACCACGGCTGTATAAAAGCCCTGACGCACTGGAAAGCCGCCGACTGGTACCAGTCAGGCGTGAGTCTGGGTGTGAACACAAGGAGAAAGATGATAACGACAGATGCCTCCAAAATAGGTTGGGGGGCCCTTTACGAGGGCAGGCCTGTCTCCGGCTTTTGGTCAAACCCGGAGAAGCGCCTACACATAAACTGTCTGGAAATGAAAGCGGTCGCTTTGGCTCTCAGAGCCCTGCTCCCACATCTAAAAAACGAACACGTCCTGGTCCGAACGGACAGCATGACGGTAGTGTCGTACATAAATCGCCAGGGTGGACTCAGGTCGAGCTCCATGCATTCAATGGCCAGGAGACTCATTTTATGGTCCCAGCACAACTTGCGCTCGCTGAGAGCAGCGCATGTGCCAGGCGCCCTGAACCAGGGGGCAGACATGCTATCCAGAGACAAGATTCTCCCAGGAGAATGGGCTCTCAACCCGCTGACGATTCAGTGGTTATGGAAAACCTTTGGCAAAGCGGAGATCGACCTCTTCGCCTCCAAGGAGAACGCGCACTGCTCTCTTTTCTTCACGAAAAGCACGGACGCGCTCGCCCAGAGCTGGCCGAGCCGCCCCTTATATGCCTTTCCCCCGATCGCGATGCTGCCACAGGTCATCAGTCGGGTCAGAGAGGAGAAAAACGCAGTGCTGCTGATAGCCCCACTCTGGAAGAACCAAACATGGTTTCCAGATCTGATGCAAATGCAATCTGCACCACGGCCAATTCCACTGAGGCCAGACCTCCTCAGTCAGGCCAGCGGGATGATATTTCATCCCCGCCCCGATCTATGGGCCCTTCATGCATGGCCCCTCAGCGGGTTCCCAGGAACCTCGCGAGCGGAGCACTAAAAACCATCGCTGAGGCGCGGGCGCCCTCCACGAGACGCTTATATGCCCAGAAATGTAAAGTGTTCAGTGACTGGTGTAATACCAAGGGCCTGAACCCTGTAACATGCGAGATTACGAGTGTACTCGTTTTCCTACAAGGGCTTCTGGAGGCGGGCCGCACCCCCTCCACGCTCAAAGTATATGTGGCTGCCATCACAGCGTCACACGACCTTGTAATGGAACGTCCATTGGGAAGAAACGACCTAATTATTCGTTTCCTAAGGGGCGCCAGGAGGATGAACCCTTCACGCCCCCCCTCAGTGCCGATCTGGGACCTAGCTACGGTCCTAGACGCTATTAAAGGGCCCCCGTTCGAACCACTCCGAACCGTGCACCTTAAACAGCTCTCGCTCAAGACGGTGCTCTTGCTGGCACTTGCCTCGGTCAAGAGAGTGGGCGACCTGCACGCGCTTTCAACAAGCGCTGCCTGCCTAGAATTCGGACCTAACGACTGCAGGGTCGTCCTTAGACCGAAACATGGGTATATTCCTAAAGTGCTCACCACTCCCTTCAGAGCACAGGTTATCTCCCTAACTGCGCTTTCGTCTCCAGCAGACGAACACGACGCTAATCTACTCTCCCCTGTTAGGGCTCTCAGAGTGTATTTGGAGCGTTCTGCCCTATTCAGACAGACAGAACAACTGTTTGTATGCTTTGGCGGCCGTACGAAAGGTTCCGCCGTTTCAAAGCAGAGAATCTCTCACTGGATAGTCGAAGCTATAGCGCTGGCTTATGAAGCTAAGGGACTTCAATGCCCCTGGGGAGTCAAAGCACACTCCACCAGGAGTGTGGCTTCTTCCTGGGCATGGTCGAGCGGGATACCGATCGAGGATATTTGTGTGGCGGCAGGCTGGGCCTCACCGTCCACATTTATCAGATTCTACAACCTACAGGTCCCGACATTGCATTCCAATGTGCTATCAGCATAATGCTAGTTGAACTGCGAGTTCGTATCTAGATTATGTATGTGCTTGTGTCACACTGAGCGCCTTCTAGCCGCTCTGTATTTTTTCCCACATATAAAGCTCGCCTCTGCCGGCTAGTTGGATGATAACTTTGCTTTTCAGCTTAGGCACCTGCCTCTGGCTATTATAAGGCGAAGTTCAGCACGCACTGCGTTTTGCATGGTGTTCCCATTGCGTAAGCTACTTACGCAATAGGAGAGACCTCTCGAAAGGGAACGACTCGGTTACTAACGTAACCTCGGTTCCCTGAGAGGAGGGAACGAGTATTGCGTAAGCTGCCGTGCTTGTGCTTGGTTAGTTCGCTTCAGTCGTTTTAACCTAAAGAACTCTCATGACGGGGCGCCCAATATATAGCTCTTGGCCACGCCCATCTTGGCGGGCTCTGACGCGCGCGGGCGCGAAGCGCGCTCATTGGTCGCGCATTCAGAGTCGCCCCGTCATTGGTTCGAGCAAGTTGCCGCAGCACAGCCAATGACCGAGCTCCTTCGTTCATTGCTGTCAGCTGTGCAGCCGCAATGCGTTTTACATAAAGACTTCAATATTCTCGAGAAAAGGAGTTTTCCCATAGCGTAAGCTACTTACGCAATACTCGTTCCCTCCTCTCAGGGAACCGAGGTTACGTTAGTAACCGAGTCGTTTTCTGCTCAAGAATACGGGGCAAATCGGTTCAAATATTGATTTGGGGACAGCCGTTTTTACAATAAACTGTATGACAATCGCGGGATAAGTGGCAAAAATAATCGTTAGTGTGTGTGTGAGAGAGAGAGGGAGAGGAGAAAGTTTGTGTGTGTGTGAGAGAGAGAGAGCGAGAGAAGAGAGAGAGAGAGAGTGAGAGTGTGAGTGTGTGTGTGTGTGTGTGTGCAACCCTACATTATAGGGTCAAAATATCCCCACAAAGATGGCAATATCCGAAATCCTTGTCCTCGTGGGGAATTTTTTTTTTGTTTTGTTTTTTTGGAAAACAGCTTATAAACAGTCTAAGTAAAAATGTAAAAATGCAGAAAGTTGTCTGTGATAGGTGATTCTATCTTCCGATTCATGAAACATGTTAATGCTCAGTTACACATATATGGTTCTTTAATGTATTTGCATTGAACTAAAATTGAAATAAAACTGAAATTCATTTTCTATGGGCATATATGCGGCTGAAACAGGTAGCCTAGTGCATCCCAAATTTTTCAACATTAACATTTTAATATAACATTATAGTCATTATGGCCTTTAGAAAAATGTTTTTTTTTGAGGAGGTGGGGTAGTGCACTATAGGCCCCTGTGGCGCGGCCTAAGCTTTTGTCCTTAATGGCATTTTTTTCCTTACATTACTTTTACTTTTATACTTTAAGTAGTTTTGAAACCATTACTTTTACACTTTTACTTGAGTAAAAAGCTTGAGTTGATACTTCAACTTCTACAGAAGTCTTTTTAAACCCTAGTATCTATACTTCTACTTGAGTAATGAATGTGAATACTTTTGACACCTCTGGTTATACAATTAGCCTACAAACATTCGGACTCTGACTTTTATTTTATTTTGATTAAAAAAATGTGTGCATGCACCAACACAAAAAGTCCCACAGCTGTCCCCCCCAATGTGTGATTGACAATTTCGCCCTTGTTATCTAAAGTCACTTTTGCTTACATTAGTTTGGTTGAATTGGATCATTGAATGTCAGCAGCAAAGACATTGGTTAATAAAGTGAGATTAAATACATAAAGTATGTATTAACATATTTAATTATTGCAGGTTTGCGCAATATTCTGAGTATGAAATTTAGAGTTTTTATTCATTTTGAGGAATACTGAATGTGTTTAGTGCAAGTGAGTTGAGTAAATGCAGGGTCACATTTAGTCTAGAACTACAATATCCATCATGTTCACACACAACACCTCTGCACTTACTCATGATTTCACTCAACATGTGGACAGGAGAGCTGTCAGTCAATAAATGTGAAAAAGTAACTCAGATATTAAATGAATGTTATATACAGGTCCTTCTCAAAAAATTAGCATATTGTGATAAAGTTCATTATTTTCCATAATGTAATGATAAAAATTAAACTTTTATATATTTTAGATTCATTGCACACCAACTGAAATATTTCAGGTCTTTTATTGTTTTAATACTGATGATTTTGGCATACAGCTCATGAAAACCCCAAATTCCTATCTCAAAAAATTAGGCTATGTTTACACGAAAACGATCTGAAGAGAAAACGCAAAAGTGGCGTTGCGTTATCCCTTTTTATTCTGCGTTTAGACGAGCGTTATGGGGGGGAAATCCGCGTGCATATGGTGACGCAAAAGTGTGTGAAATTCGATGTAGTATGCACTCCAGGCGGCTAGGTGGCAATGTGAAGCACTGCCACACAACAACACCAATATCTTAGAATATTTTTTACAACTGCTGAAAAGACTCTTGTATGTTTTTCAGAGCTGCTAGGGCAACTTGAAGGTCCGACGTATGGAAATAATCTGACATGTTGGTTGTTATTTTCCTGTACTGGTGCATGCATGTGACAAACGCGTACGCGACGAGAGCCACCGTGAGCAGATTTGCGTTTTTACCGTTTAGACGGGAACTCGACGGTGGAGCGTTTTTAAGATTTCCACTCTGGAGGGTGGTTTCACTTTTTTGCGTTTTTAAGCCCCCAAAACGCCGTTGCCGTATAAACGAAAGGCACATCCGATAAAATATTTTTACGTTTTCACCCGGAATCATTCTTGTGTAAACGGGGCCTTATCATATCATGAAAAGGGTCTCTAAACGAGCTATTAACCTAATCATCTGAATCAACTAATTAACTCTAAACACCTGCAAAAGATTCCTGAGGCTTTTAAAAACTCCCAGCCTCTTTCATTACTCAAAACCGCAATCATGGGTAAGACTGCCTACCTGACTGCTGTCCAGAAGGCCATCATTGACACCCTCAAGCAAGAGGGTAAGACACAGAAATAAATTTCTGAACAAATAGGCTGTTCCCAGAGTGCTGTATCAAGGCACCTCAGTGGGAAGTCTGTGGGAAGGAAAAAGTGTGGCAAAAAACGCTGCACAACGAGAAGAGGTGACCGGACCCTGAGGAAGATTGTGGAGAAGGACCGATTCCAGACCTTGGGGGACCTGCGGAAGCAGTGGACTGAGTCTGGAGTAGAAACATCCAGAGCCACCGTGAACAGGCGTGTGCAGGAAATGGGCTACAGGTGCCGCATTCCCCAGGTGCCGCATTCCCCAGGTCAAGCCACTTTTGAACCAGAAACAGCGGCAGAAGCGCCTGACCTGGGCTACAGAGAAGCAGCACTGGACTTCAGGCATTTTGGCATTTCCTTCTCCCCAGTCTACCTCCAGACTCTGGCACCTTGATTTCCGAATGACATGCAAAATTTGCTTTCATCCGAAAAAAGTACTTTGGACCACTGAGCAACAGTCCAGTGCTGCTTCTCTGTAGCCCAGGTCACGCACTTCTGCCGCTGTTTCTGGTTCAAAAGTGGCTTGACCTGGGGAATGCGGCACCTGTAGCCCATATTTGCTGCACCCGCCTGTGCACGGTGGCTCTGGATGTTTCTACTCCACTCAGTCCACTGCTTCCGCAGGTCCCCCAAGGTCTGGAAATGGTCCTTCTCCACAATCTTCCTCAGGGTCCGGTCACCTCTTCTCGTTGTGCAGCGTTTTTTGCCACACTTTTCCTTCCCACAGACTTTCCACTGAGGTGCCTTGACACAGCACTCTGGGAACAGCCTATTTGTTCAGAAATTTATTTCTGTGTCTTACCCTCTTGCTTGAGGGTGTCAATGATGGCCTTCTGGACAGCAGTCAGGTCGGCAGTCTTACCCATGATTGCGGTTTTGAGTAATGAAACAGGCTGGGAGTTTTTAAAAGCCTCGGGAATCTTTTGCAGGTGTTTAGAGTTAATTAGTTGATTCAGATGATTAGGTTAATAGCTCGTTTAGAGACCGTTTTCATGATATGCTAATTTTTTGAGATAGGAATTTTGGGTTTTCATGAGCTGTATGCCAAAATCATCAGTATTAAAACAATAAAAGACCTGAAATATTTCAGTTGGTGTGCAATGAATCTAAAATATATGAAAGTTTAATTTTTATCATTACATTATGGAAAATAATTAACTTTATCACAATATGCTAATTTTTTGAGAAGGACCTGTATTGTAAAATAGAGTAATGCTTTACTAGTTACTTGAAAAAGTAATTGATTACGTAATTCATTACCCCCCAACCCTGTCTAGGACCATCTGTATTGACCGCAATAGAAGCCCATTGCACTGTGTATAGACTCATGCTGTCAGGTGTTTGAGCTTAGTATCAGGGCAAGTAACTGTCACGATTTCTTAGTTTGAGAGCCAGGTTCTCCTTACTCTACCTCAGTTGACCATATGAAATGTTCATGTTATTTAGTGTACTCAGCCAATATATAAATCATGATGTAAGACTGCATATACATTTAAAAATAAGCAGTTTAAACTGTGGCACTAATTTGTAGCGTCGACTGAGAGCAAAGTTTGTTTTGACTCATTTTATTACACGACACCACGAATACACAGAAACTCAACAACATTATATAACGAGTAACATTATAAAAAGGTCAAAGGCCAACCAGGCCCGCATTTTCAGATAAATTAATGAGCCTTAAATGTGACAGCGAATAAAATGAGAACATTTTTTTTCCATAAATTCAGAGCGTTTTTCAGTGCTAACTGTAATAATGCTTGACTAAAGTAGAAGTATTAATCAGATTAATGTTTAAACAAATAATACTTTTGAGCATCATGATGATAATAATAAAACACTTATTTAGTGTTCTCGATCTTTACAGGTCATTTTGTACATTTTTTTCTTGGTTCTATGCCACTAATTCAAATTGTTGAACATACTTGCACACTTATGATATCAATCTGTGCACAATTTATGTTTTTCTGAGGCTGTGCATGTGTGTGATAAACTCTATTTAACTCATGCGGTAAGTGTCTGTAGGGCAGCCGGGCAGACGGAAGCTGTCAGGCACTGGGCTGTCTAATTTACAGATGATCTTGTAGATGGCCTTCTTCCAGCACGGATCAGTATCCCGACCACTCTGTATGGCAGAGAAAAACTCCCTCAGGGCGATCTCAGATATCTCCACAAACCTCTCAGGAACCTGGAAAGCAGAAATGACGTTTAAACACCTAATTGAACTGTTATGTGCACATGCATTGCACACACTGACCTGGTAATCATTGCTCTTATTGTAGTGCATGTTGAGAATGCGGTAAAGCTCTGTGTCTCTGCCCAGGCGGAGTGATCTTTCCCTGGCAGATGTAGGCCCCTCTCTGGCCGCCTGGCGGGCAAAGCGCTCCATCTGGATGTAGAAGAACTCCCGGAAGTTACTGAACCACTTAATCAGCTGGGAAGTGACACAGCGATTGAACTGTGCGAGAGGAAAAAAACAGAAAAGACAAGTTAATTCTAGCAGCATTTCAAAAAGAGGCTATATAATGAATGTAGGTCAGCATTAAACATTTAGTATACATTTTTTTGGAGACATTCTGTGATGTTTAATCACATACGGACAAAGCTTTATTATAATACATATGATTTTGTTTAAAAATCCATTGATATGGACTTTTCTGACTGCTCTAATTGATTCAAACCGTTTCAAATGGAAGCCATGTCAGACTGCTGTATATAGGTCAGTGTAACTTTATTCAATAAGTCATTAGCCCATATCATTTGTGCAAGATATGCACACAAAGCTATTCAATTTTGTGTGTAGGATATCTGAATGATGCTCACTTTGACATCAGGGAAATATGTCTTGAGAGTGCTGGAGCTGGGGTAGCGTGCGTAGAAGAACATGAGTTTGGCTTTCTTCAGGTGGCACGGAGAGAGACCTTCCTGAGAGTGTAGATGGTTAAGGAACGTTTGATAGCAGCACAAATACATTTATATAGTTGTATGTATAATATCCACTACTGTTCAATCATTTAGGGTCTGTAAGATTTTTTGTGTTTTTGAAATAAGTCTCTTATGCTCACCACTGCTATTTGATCAAAAATACAGTAAAAACAGTCATTTAGCATAACTTTTCGATTTGAAAAGTTTAAAATGTAATTTATTCTTGTGAATTTTCAGCATAATTACTCCAGTCTTCAGTGTCACATGATCCTTCAGCAATCATTCTAATATAACAATTTGTCGCTCATGAACAAATGTGTTGTTTTTATTTTTAAGAAAAGTGACATTAAAAAGGTCTTTAGTGTCAAACAGTTTAACGTTAATAAAGGTATTCATTTCTTTTTAAAACTGACCCCAAACTTTTGAACGGCTGTGTAAATATATATATATACTGTATCTATATATTTTTTAAATAAAAGGATATTGATCCAGCGGCGAGATAGAGAGCTGCATCTCCTCCATCCCCCCCTCCTGCTCCGCCTCCCCTCATCCCTCCTTCTCTCGCTCTATCCGACGGAGAGGGCTCTAGCTGCCCCAACAACGGGAGGGGTGGGAATGCAGAGTTGTGTGAACGAAAGTCCATGAAAGACTCAGACAGGCAGTCCTTATGAAGAGGCAAACTGGAGAGGGAGCGGGCGAAGAGATTCTGCATGGTGTAGTGAAGAAGGGGCAAGGGAACGGGGTTGTCCGGGGGATAAGAGGGCAAGAAGTGGTCTTTGCTCCTGGGGGGTAAAAGTGCCGGGAGAGGGGGCTGGGATAGCGGAGGGAGGCTGGGATTGGCTTGAGGGAGGAGGACACTTTGAGCGATAGGGGCTCTCTTGTCTTGAGGACTCTTTGTGACAAGTGGCAAAGCTTCCACCTGCTCAACCGCATGAGGTCTCGCCCTCCTGTCTGAGTTTAAATCCAACGCCATGCTGGTTTCTTGGGAAACAGTGGCGGATGTGACTGTCGAGGCGTCGGTTTCGGCATAGAGACGGACAACTCTGTCGATAACTTGAGCCACGACATTCGCAAGCTCCTGCTTTAGAGCTTGAGCAAACTTCTGCCCTCCTTCTGCGCTCTCCCACTCGCCCCGGACCAAACTGCATCCCAGCCACACCTGATCGCCATTTAACTCCAAGTCCAGGTCCATGGAGGTCTCTGGAAATATCTCAGCGTTGCCATTCCCGTTGGTTTCATTGTTTTTCTTAGACGAACAGCGCGGAGGAGAAAACCCACTGCTGATGAGTGGATCGTCGCTGTCGGAAAACATCTCCGCAACCTCATCAAGATTGATCGCCCCGTTCTCTTGTTCCTCCTCGCCTCCTTTCTCGTCATCCGCCTGGCCTCCGTAAACTCTCCACACTTTGCGCTGGAGTTCGAGAAGTTTCCCTCTGGTTTCCTCCAGCTGAAGCTTCAGTTCTTGTCGCTGTCGCTTTCTGCCTTCCCTGCTTTCCCTCCTGTTCCTCGGTTTCTCTCCCTTCCTCTCATCCATTCTAACCGAAGCTCTACTCTTCCTCCCTCTCTTCCCTTCTCTCCCCGTTTCTTCTTCGCTTCGAGCTGCCGAGTCCATCCTGGGTCTCTTAACTCTCGCGAAATCCTGGCCCCATTCGCCAGGGTCGGGAGCCGAGCTTTGTCCCCGTTCTCCATGACAACGCTGAGATGATGGGGTTGCAAACTCCCTCTTCCCAAACACATCCTCCTCCCTTATATCATCATCTACCAAAAGCCCAGGGAACAAGCCCTGACGCTGACGGAAACTACCCCACCTTTGGGACGCACTGTTAGGATGCATGAGAGGGGAGAAGAGCGGGTGGGAAGACAGGCTGCCGGGGGAAAATCGGTGGCTTGAGGGGTTTGAATCTGGCAGGCTGTGATACAGTTCGAAGGGACACATCTGGGAAGGCTGCTGATGAAATCGATCCGAAGGGGAATCCATAGCCCCCTTTTCCGTTCTGATCTGGTTTCAGGATCTTTAAAGAGAGCACAATTTGCTGTAAATAAATACAGAACCATAGACGAATATACGCAGCTATTTGGATCGGTTTTAAAATTGCTCATAATCCTCTCATTGTTATCGGCATCATCATAGTCTCTTTTTTTCCCTCTCTGCATGTCTGCGTTATCTATCCGCTGACAGCTGTACCCTGTGTTTGTTCAGACTGTTGACTCTATTGCTCTCATCCTTCTTTCCCTCTCTCACACACACACTCACACTCAACACAAATACATGGATGGTGAGACAGTAAATATTTTAATGAGATTACTATAGTCCCAAAGCTCTGAATCTGCATTTTTACTTAATTCAGACCTTTTAGTACTACTAAATAGTTTTGAGATAGATAGATAGATAGATAGATAGATAGATAGATAGATAGATAGATAGATAGATAGATAGATAGATAGATAGATAGATAGATAGACAGACAGTCACACACACACACAACTCATTTATCCTAAAATCAGATTAATGGAAATTACTATCCTAAACTGACGTTTTCGCCTCTCCCTCATTGGCACAAATGCCACAGATGTCATCAGATTATAGCTCGAATTTAAAGCCGTTTAACTGCCATGAAAAAAAAAAATTAACAGATGGAAGGACAACACCCTCACGGATAAATTATAGAAATTGATTTGCCTTAATTACTCACACACTAACCAACTCGCCGTTAATAATATCGCAGAGTTTACGTCAAAGTTTTCTTATGAAGACAGATTTCGCTCCTGCTCGAATACCGGCGCACGAGCGGACATTTGTAAACTCTGCGCGCGCGCGTGTGTGTGTGTGTCGCAGATTCATTAACAAATAAATAGATGAGGCGCATTTGACAAGGACAAACAAATACACGGATGTCCCTAAGGTAAAAAGCAAGGTAAAATATTTTAAAAACTTACAAAAAAGTCAGCTAGAAACCATCCCCCGGTCGGTCACTTTCCTGTCGTATTATATTTCGGTCTTGTCGAGGTGTGCGTTGGTCACCGGGAGCATCAGTGTTAAACGCGCCACCGAGTTTCCTGTTATTGCTGTCGCTCCTGCCTCGCGCTGTCCATCTCTCATCCTCGCGCACTCTATCGCGTGGTGATCAGCAAGTGGGCGTCGAGGCGAGGCGTGAGAGGGAGGGATGTCCGTCCGCTGCCCCGCGCAAGCACACACACACACACACACTCTCTCTCTCTCTCTCTCTCTCTCTCTCTCCACGTGGGGTAACTACTTGGTTATGAGCCTCCACCAATCAAAAACGAACAGATTTACTAAAAAAATCTGATGTAGCCTACATATATGGTAAAATTATCATTGTGACCTTCTTTGTTTTACACTATAGTTATAACCGTTCTAGTTAATATTTACAATTTAAATAAATTTAAAATTAATAATCAATAAAGATTTTAAATAGAATTTGGAATTTGCTTTTAAAAAAAAAAGTAGATAGATCTGATACATTTCTGATACATAGCTCCCAACAGGACTATAAAGTTCCCAAAGGGATAAATGCCCTTTTATTATTAGGCTCAAAAGTTTGGGTTCAGTACAAAAAAAAATTTTAATAAATTGTTTTTGTTTAGCAAGGATGCATTAAATTGATCACAATGACAGGAAATATTTTTACATTGATACAAAATCTATATCAAACAGAAAGTTCAATCCATCAAAAAAGTTATCATAGTCTCTTAAAAAAAAAAATAAGCAGCACAATTGTTTTTAACATTGATAATAATCAGAAATGTTTATTGAGCAGCAAGTCAGCATATTGGAATGATTTCTGAAGGATCCTGTGACACTGAAGACTGGAGTAATGATGCTGAAAATTTAACTTATACCATCACAGGAATAAATTACATTTAAAATATATTAAAACACTTATTTGATTTGGTAATATTTCACAATATATCTTTTTATTAAAAGCAACCTTGGTGACATTTTTTAAAAACATTAATAGCCTAAATCTGACCAAACCCCAAACTTTTAAGAAATGTAATAAAACAAAAACGAGTAGGTTTCTGATAAAGACACAACATTCCATAGGACTTTTAAAAATAAAAAAATGCTGGAAGACTTTGTTTTTCTAGTTGGAACATATTTGGTTCTTGGAGGATTCTTTTTCTTCTTTTTTTTTTTGCTTGCACTGGAATGTGTTAGGAGAGGTTCCAAATGATGATAGAATTCTAATAGGAATTCTGTACACATTCTTTAAAGAAAAAATGTAATTCTCTTTTGACTAATGCCACATACTTATATTATAGTAACACTGACTGCAGTAATTATCTATATGTTGGAGAACCCATTGCAATTATAACATTTTTGTCTAAACATACTTCTGACTTACAATCGATTGTTTTAATAACCTGACATAAATAAATCATAACAGAAATCTGAGTCTGAGGACGTGAACAGCTCCAGGAAGAACGTCACAGGTTGCCATCCCATAATTACGGTTACTACATGGTGTGAATGCAGCATAAGCTCATTGTTTTGGTTCAGGAGCAATTGTAAAAGTTTGTGTGAACTGTTTGTTTGTGGCGTATCATGACGTGTGATGCGCTGATGATGTGTGATGTCTGTGCGAGGAGGTATGGAAATACATATTTTGACAGGCAGGTAGGACACCCAATTATTGCATTCGGACCGATTGCATTTTGCATATTGCATTTTGTGACTTCCGCAGAAGATATATGTACACGTTTTAATATTTAGACCATTTCTATTATTGATTGTTATCAGGATGTCAGAGTTTCAACCAATACGTGTTTATAAAACCTTCCGTTAATGATTATTACTTTTTTGATTACATATTTCCCCTGTGAGACTGTATATGCCAAGGCCGGTATGAAAATGCAGCAATGAAGCTCTTCATAATCAGAGACTCCTCCACCCCTGAACGTGTGAAAGCTGATTATCGGTCCCTCCACTCCTCTTCATAGCACCCCTTCTCTCTCTTTCATTGTTTCCATCACTCCCTCTCTCCCCCACTTCACTGAAATACCCCTCAACCAACCAAACTGTTCACAATAACCAGTGGCTACTGTTGTTATGGAAACAAGAAATATGACACAAAGCCTTATTAATAAAAGGTGCTAGCGACTACAGAGCGATCTATAAACAAATGTAATTGAAATGTAGTTTTAAAAACGAACAGATATTGGATAGATAGACGGGACATTAGCACAGCTCGCATACTTTGATAAGTGGCATTGATGCTAATGGTTTCCTTGCTGTTTTATTTCTAAATCCATTTATTTTCTCTGTAACAAATGACAGTAAGTGTGCAACAGAAGTGTTAAATTCCGCATTCGACAATTCCTTAATTCCTTACAGTCCACTGTAAACACACACACACACCTTTTGTAAGGTCAGGCTGAAAGGCTTTTTGAACTACATTAGCAACTCACACTGAATGCTTTGAACTGAAGCCAAATGACTGACAGCAAACAATATTAAAATGCATGAGCAATTCTAACAAAGAGCTATGAAATACACCAAAGGGATGTGGCCATTTGCGAGCAGTGTTTTAAAAATGCCACACGAATGTCGATCCTTTCAAACGGTGGGAGACTTATCAAAATGTCTCATTTGAATGAGTCACGATCAAACATATTGCATTATGAGTCCGTAATATGCACGGAATGAAAATGTGGTATCCAGCGGGGAGAGAGAGAGAGAAAGCAGGAGTGCAGATAGACGTTTTGAGGGGGTCGATGGACAGGCAAAGTGTTTGCCCATTGGCTGCCTCTGAGGGAAAGTGTGTTTGAGAGAAGAGAGCACTCACACATTCAGCCTTGGGCAAGGTGACTGAGGAGAGACAGTGAGTGACAACTGCAGTTGAACTAGAGGATATTCAATCTGAAGGGACAGAATAATGAATCCAGTCCTCTGGAATTAGTACCACAAAGATGTAAAAAAAAAACAGGGAAGACAAATACACACAACAAGGTTAGAGAGTGTTTATAATACATAAAAAAAAGTAATTTAACATCAGGCAAGTTGATTAAATGGAAGATATTTTGAGATTACTGGATGAAAACTGCGCAGGATGAGAAATGAATTGGTCATTATATGTCAGTGTGAAAAATAATAATGCGCATTATCTGTTTTCAAATAGATCTACATGTATAATAGATAGATATATCTAGTCTGTGGAAGGAGCATAAAATGTTCGTTCAGTCATTGCATTCTGTCCGACAACGAGCTTATACTGCATTCACAATAACTACCGTAATTTGGAAGAGATGGAAACCAGTGACGTTATACTCGGAGCGATTCGTGACTCGAATTTATGCGTTTCAATGGCAACACTATCAACGCCGAAATGAATCTGCAGCAGTCGTACAGGGGTGCGTTTTCCAAATCCACCGATGGTCGCAAGTTCCGTCGTTACAAATAGAGTTCAATGGAACGTGCGACCATAAGTAGCTAACGATGATTTCGGGAAATGCACCCGAAACGTTGTTTATGTTCAATATTATTGTAATGTTTTGCTTTGAGACATGAGGTTTATTGCCAGCCTCTCTGAAATTGCCAACCCTACCTATATTTTCTATTTGAATATATTTTCAAATGTAATTTATTCCTGTGATGCAAAGCTGAATTTTCAGCATCATTACTCCAGTATTCAGTGTCACAGCTCAAAAGAACAGCATTTATTTAAAAAAGAAATGTTTTATAAACCATATCTACTGTATGTAATACATCCTTGCTGTATAAAATTATTAGTTGAGTTACTTACTGAACCTAAACTTTTGGAAGGTAGATAGGTCATAGTGTATATCAAGGGACTTTGTCAGGCCCCACCCATAAAAATATTCTTTTGGGCCTGTGAATTTTATGGAGAATCCTGTAAAAATCTGCATTGTATCAGCTATCGGCAATTATAGATATCATTTGAGCACTAAATTTAACCGACACACCACTGGATGGTGGATCCAGCTGAACCATGACCACTGTTTCACCAGCTTTCTATTAAAACTCCTCTTTACTGAAGCTCTGTTTTGAGTTTCTGCCTCTGACCTTGAGTTTCAGGAAACTGACTGCGGTAATGCACATTATTAAAGCTGTGAGTGTGTGTATGTGTCTTCAATGGATTGTCCTTGTCCTCTCAGCACCGCAAACATATTCTTTGATCTTTGACCGAAATGACTCTCACAATGCGGTGGAGAACCTCAGGAATACAATATAATGCACCGACTCGCTCTCAACCGCACACAGATAAGCTACCACAGACGTGAGAAAACGCGCTCGCTCACACACACTTTCACTCACTCTCCCTCTCAGTCTCTCCGCAGTACTCAGGTTGCAATTATCCTCTTTGGCTGGAGTGTTTTGATGGTATAATTGCCATGGACACTGAGGAGAGAGGGATTGGTGAGTGAGAGATAGAATGAGGGATGGAGAGGGGGAGAGAGGGACATCGAGAGCTGACACTCTCAGCATGCTAATGCCCAAACACACTCCATCTCCCCCCGTTTTCCTTTTTGTCACTCTCTTCATCACACACACACACACACACACACACACAGGTGCGGTAACCTCTCTCCATTCCACATTCTCTCCATGAAGCCAAAACAGCAAATACACACGCTCGACGGGAGAGCGAGAAAACAACAGTAGGAGGGGAAAGAGGGATATTTTCCATCCACTGACAATAGAGATGATCCACGCTCATCCTCTGCTCATCCCTCAATTCTTTCAGCTATGTAATCCTTTTTGTCCTTTATATTTGTTCCTTCCCTTTACTCCACCACTCCAGAAAGAGAGCCAAAGTGAGTGCTACACATGATGGCCCTGAGAGATGTGCTTTTATCTGCGCTGTCTTGATCTAGTTTAGGAAAAACAGCGACACCTGGTGGTTCATTAAAACAACTGCGCTCAAACCTATTAAAGTCCCCTTTTCCTCAATAATTGTATCCCTTAAAACTCATCTTTGATCAACAAAATTACATATTTAAAAGTTTTTTCCTTAAAAATTTTTGTTCATGTCTTAAAATAGCTTGAATGTAACTCTACACCCTTGCTTCATCTAGTATACGCGGTTCTATGCATATGCAAATTGGCCCAGCCTCCACTCACTCACACCGACTCAGAGATTCACTGCAGTTTTAAGGAGAAAATACTCAGCAATGGTGTTGACTTATGAATTTGTACATGGTTTGTCTTAAAGCATATTAAAAACACCACATAGACTGATAAACAACATTAAAAGCTTAATTTTCACCACAGAGGGACTCTAAAGTTAACATGAGATAAAAATTAACCACATGAAAGGTGCACTACGTAACTTTTTTTTTTTGTTCAAAACCAACAAAATTTTAATAATCAGTCAATACATCAATCAGTCAGTCGTGAGCTACGAGGTTGTAAAACGATAGTATTTGCTACCGTCAGCCCACATAATTTCAGCTTAGTTTTAAAATAACTGTGTATAACAGTAGAATTTGTGGTGGGAAAACTACATTGCCCATAATGCTGCACGGAAAATTCCACCAATTAGAGTCAAAACAAGCAAACCCACCAAAAGATCTCTTTAGCTCCGCCCACTCTAATGAAGCAATGCTAATGACGTATTTTATATATATATATATATATATATATATATATATATATATATATATATATACACACACACACACATAAGCTGTTAACTACACAGTCTTGTAACTGTATTTTTGTCCAGTTTTCTAATACTTTTTCGCTTCAAATCAAAGTTTGTATTCTTGTGATTCACCTCGTAGCTGCTTGGCTTGGTTCATGGCTTATAACACTTTAAAGAAGACTTTTGAACACACTGAATATTCTGTTCCACCTATGAAATATCATATTACAAAAGTAAAATGGGTTGAGAATGCTTTTTTATAATTATATTATATTTTAAATTACTTATAATTTACAAAACAGGCAGATTCCATTGAAAAGGCAATGTCTTCATTTAGACAACAGTCATTTACATAACAACTTCATTTACTGTACACAAAAGTTGGATTAAAGAATATTGAATAGGCTCCAAAGACATTTCCAGTTCCTCAGTTCCTTAGGAGGTTTCTACCCTTAGACAGTATTAGATGATTACGTTAAAATAGTGTCAAATCAAGTAGAAATCGCTTGGTCTTACAATGCAGAGAGTGTAGTGCATCCATTGGACACATCCGTTTGGATGGTGCTACAAGTGTAACTATTTGAGTGTGGGAGTCAAGTGTGTGTGTGTGTGTGTGTGTGTTGACCGTGTGGGTGGTCGGCGAGTTGCACTTAAGTGAAACCGTGGTGGAATTGTTTCAATGTGTGCGCGTGTTAGTCAAAACTCGGTTCATGAGGGTACATATGTGGGAGTGTGCTTGGGTATCCCAGGTTTGATGAAGCTTGAGTTAGTGTGTATGTGTGTGTGTTTAAATTGTTTCTCTATGTATTGTGGTCGTGAGTGGGAGTCTGTATAGATAGAAGTCTCTCCGCAAGCTCTAGGACTTCAGCAATCTTCCTCTTCACTGCTTCTCTCCTCTTCAAATCTACATCTCCTAGCGGGAGAGAATGAGTAATAGAGAGAGAAGAGAAAAGGGTAGAACAAAGGGATGTAGTGAGGTTTAGTTTCCTCCTACCATTTAAATATTTTACATTGCATCCAAAGAGAGCTAATTTTCCTGCTTCGAGGAAAAAAACATTGCACCAAATGTCCTTGTGTTGAGAGCTACTCTGCTCTTTCCTCTCGTATAATTGAATCACGCCAGGGTCTTTCTGAACACTGCAAATTGCCATTTGTATGATTTAGGGTCCGTAACCTGTATATGGGGCCAGTTTTTCAATTTTATTTTTATTTAGATAATTAAAAAAACTACAATGTTTATTAAAACAGCAGTGTTTTGGTCATGCAATTTATAAAAACATTGCTTTTTTTTTTTTTAAGAGATTAATACCTTTATTCAGTGAGGATATATTAAATGGATCAAAAGTGACAGTAAAGAGCTTTAAGGGTGTGTTCACACTTGTAGTTTGGTTCGCTTTGTTCGTTTGGTTTGGACCCCCCAAAAAAAACGTTTAGTCCTGGGCGTTCACATTGGCATTTGTACACCGAAACTAAAGATACTGATCCTAAAGGCATAGGGATACGTTCACAACCTGATTGGTCGGCTTTTATTACGAAACAATCCTGTGCACTGGGCTACATGCGCTCGTTGTATGTGCGTAGCTTACAGGTATTTTGACCAGCTGAGAACTCGTGAAGAGCTTATAAAATGTGTAAAGGAGGCAAAATAGAGACAGGAATCCCTCCGTCTCACACACACACACACACACACACACACACACACACACACACACACACACACACACACACACACACACACACAGATCTTCTGTGAGGAGACGAGGTTCTGATGCCTGTAACGAACTGTGATGGGCAACATCTCGACTATGATGAAATTGATCCTATTTAGGATCGCATCTTGTGACATCATGTCCTGTTTTTGGTTCTTTTACATGTCTTTGGTTCGTGTTGCGTTCATATTTCAGTCGAACTGCACCAGAGTTCATTTGAAAGTGGACCGAAACTCATCTTTCAGTGTCTCGGTCCGCTTGTTTGGTGGCACCAGGGTTCGGATATCAGCGTTCACACTTATTCAAATGAACCGCACTAACAGAGCAATCGCACTAGGGTTCGTTTTAATTGAACTAAACATGCCAAGTGTGAACACACCCTAAAATGTTACAAACAGTGTTGGGGGTAACAGATTACAAGTAACGCAAGTTATATAATCTGATTACTTTTTTCAACTTGTAAAGTAATGCATTACTTTTAAATTTACATTATATAAAATATATATTTTAAAAGTAACTTTCCCCAACACTGGTAACAAAATATTTATATTTATATTCATTGCAGAGGTGTCGCTGTTCTTATATTCATTAAAGAATCCAGAAAAAAATGTATAACAGTAGCACAGCTGTTTTCAACATTGATAATAAGTTTCTTGAGCTGCAAATCATCATATTAGAATGATTTCTGAAGGATCATGTGACACTGAAGACTGGAGTAATGATGCTGAAAATTCAGCTATAAATAAATAGAAAAGTTATTTTAAATAGTAATAATGTTTCATAATACACAAAAGACTTTCAAAAACATAATACAAGTAGTGCATCTATTTTTGCATTTTAAACTCAATTTTGATTAGTCACACTGGAAATGGAAGGTCACGTCAAGCACATGCATTGTGGGATACTATATTCCCAACAGTGTGCTTCGTTGAATACAGCACATATTAACAAAGGTAGTATTTCGTTTTTGGGGATTCTGTGCATGCAAAGAAATTTGTACAGTATGTATCCTATACACTGCAGAAAAGTATATATATATATATATTAGTATGCCATCACAACAGCCTCCTTGTCTTACCTTGCACTCCTTTCATAAATATATCGACAGCCATCCTGTATCGTTTCACTGCTCCACTGTAATCACCCTCTCTCTCTCGTTCCTGGGCGGCATTCAGCTCTTCATTGGCCTGGTGCACGTAGTTCACATCTTCACCGGACTCAGTCCCGTTTGGACCCGTCAGAGGGACAGACAGGAGTTGAGCATGGCTGGGTGATCCGTATGGTTGATCTGAGGCATTGAATAAGGTGGTTAGAGTGAGATTTGCATTAAAAAAATACAAAAATAAATAAGTCAAGTACCTTCTTTGGCACATGGGTCAAAAATAGCGAGGTCTGTATCTGAAAGCGGAGGCGGAGCCTTTTCTAAATGTTCCTCCAATCCAGAATCAAACAGCGAATCAAACTCCTCTAATTGGTCGACTGGAGAACCTGGAATTTCAAGCGAGGCATCTGGAAGATATAGAGCAATTAGCGATGATTGAAATCGAATAGAAACAGGATAAAAGACGTAGATAACAAACTAACGTGTTGTGGCGTCCGTAGCAGCAGCGCATTGGTCTGTGCCGTTATTCTGATGTGTTGTGATGTCAGTGTCGCTCTCTTTTTCTGTCAGTTCCTGTATTTGCGTTTCGGCTTGTGTTTCTGGTGTGGGGCTGCTTTCCCTGTCGACGGAAAAGGCCTCGACTGCTACCTCTGGCTGGGCTAGATCTGTCAGTTTTGGGTTGGACTCCAGCTCCTGGGCCGGGATAGGAGCATCTCTCCCCGTCTCCTCTTCAGCCAGCAGCTCAGCGCTCCTCTCCGGCAGGGGAATAAGAGGAGGAGGAAGACACGTGGAAATGGCAGCTGTCTCCAGTGGTCTCCTCACTTCTCCTCCCTGACAGAGGAAAAATGATTAAGCAGAATACCAAAAAGAAAAATACCATTCTTAAGACACATAATCAAACAAATACAGCACACAGGTCACATATGGATAACTTTCATGATACTTTTAGTGTACTTTTAGAGTTTGACCATGTCAGTGACCGTTATGAGCTCTGATAAGAGCTATATTTATTTTATGTTCCACCTAAACAACATGAGTAATTGATGGCAGTAATTGATGCATGTATATGTATACACATTACCGTTAATTTTTTTTTATTTTTTGGATTAAGTCTCTTGGGGTGTGTTCACACTTGGCATGTTTGGTTCGATTGCTCTGTTAGTGCGGTTCATTTGAATAAGTGTGAACGCTGACATCTGAACCCTGGTGCCACCAAACAAGTGGAAAAGATGAGTCTCAGTCAGCTTTCAAACAAACTCTGGTGCAGTTCGACTTAAATATGAACGCAACACGGACCACAGACATGTAAACAAACCAAAAACGGCATGATGACACCAGACGCGACCCTCAAATAGACAGAATATATATACATCTTTTTTTTCTCATCATTGTCAAGATGTTGCCAATCACAGTTCGGTACAGGCATCAGAACCACGTCTCCTCGCAGCAGATCTGTGTGTGTGTGTGTCTGATGGAGGTATTCCTGCTGCTGTTACGACTCCTTTACACATTTTATAAGCTCTTCACGAATTCTCAGCTGGTCAAAATACCATCATATTTAGGCTACGCACATACAACGAGTGCATTTATCCACAGCACTGTTCTGGATGTTCGGTAACTTCTCTTGTGAAATAAACGTAATAAAAGCCGACCAAACAGGTTGTGAACATATCCCTATTCCTTTAGGTTTGGTGTTAAAATGCCATTGTGAACGCTAAGCAAACCGAACTACAAGTGTGAACACACACTTAGCCTACATTCACACTGTCAGTCCAAATCTGATTATATGTGAATCCGATTGGAATCTGATCTAAATGAGTTAATGTCCACAACTGTTCAGATCCATTTTGTGTGTCCCGTGGCGCTTTTTCATTTTCCAGAATATCTGCATTGGTTTCTATGACATTGCATTGATAGGCACACGCCATATGTCTAATAAATATCTATATATATATATATATATCTTACCCTAAAGAAATCTTTGAGTTGAGGGCTGTTGTACAGGGCAGGAATGTTTGTAGAGAAGAGCAGCATGTCCTCGGCTGCTTTCCTCCGCTCTTCAATCACAGCCTCATCAAAACGCCCTGTGAGAACGAGAGATACAGAGAGAGCGGGGAGGGAAGTTAGAAAAGTACAAATAAGGCGACTAACAGCATCAAGTGATCAAACTGAAATGCTTAAAATCCAGGTGCCGTCTCAGCAATTCATTTGACCTTACCAAAAACCTGCGCTCGTGGAAAAGGGGGAAACTCTTCTAGCCGCCTGAACAGGTTCCTGTGAGTGTACGCCAGCTCTCCATGTAATTTCTTCAACTCTGAGTACCTCTTCCACACCACAACCTGCCAATCAAACCAGCAATGAGTCCAATGCAGCTCCAAACATGTGTGTATGCAATCATACAGGGTCAGGGATGATCATACCTCTTTAACATTCTCCGGCTTTGTCTTTGATACGAACTGTGGAGAAAGAGACGGTTAAGTTAAACCACATGTTACCAAAGGGAGAGGATTTGAAAGGGCCTATTATTTGAAGCATGAATGAGGAAAGTGATGAGATTGGTGCATGAGACACTGGAGTCACGTGATCTTGTTCCAGATTCTTTAAATCACGAGTTTCACAGCAAACCAGTAACACAAACCGAGGCTAGTAGTTATTATTAACCCTCTCTATGAAGATCAGTATGTCTTTTGTATTTATGAAGCACAGTTTATCAAAGTGTAAAGCATTAATATATCGGATACATGTAATCAATTCAAAACACAAAATTCAGTTATCTGAGGTCGAAACTATGCCGTATCTATTATTCCTCTCTGTGATAAGATGTAACGTTAAATATGATCATGCAGTAATATTATAGTGCTACTAACCCTTGCTGTTACTTTATATTCCGTGTGTCCTTTCTCGTGTGTGCGTGGATCTGATACAGTGAAGAAGCGATAATATTCTTCAGTTTTAGACTTTCGAGACATCACTGTCAGAAAAAAAATGTTTAAATTTGAAATAACATAAATATGAGGGCAGAATCAAGCGGTCGTGACTGGTACTGCGTTGGACTGTTGACAGTTTGGAAGTTACTTCCTGCTTTGTGACAGGCGCATGCGCAAACGGATAACGTCGCTTCTTTTCAATCCTTTCAAAATAAAAGTCATTCTAGGGAACGTGAAGATTTTTTGTCTGTGGTGTCTTCAACGAATGTGCTTATAAAATAACGAGTGTTAACCATAGAATGTAAAAAAAGAGTGTATGATAAATGTGTAAAAATAGAGTGTATATTAGATACACATGATAAATCCAGTTTTACATCACTTTCAAAGTCTACGGTCACTACCCTTTTTTCAAAACCTTTTTTGTTGTTGGAAAGAATAACCTAATTCTGTGACTATGAAAGTGCAATGTATTAATAGCCAATTCAGATGCTATCAAACCATTGTGAACCTGCCATTGTGAAATTAACAGATCTGATTATCAAAATTAAGCATTTTATATATACAGTGGATTCAGAAATTATTTTGTTACGTTGCAGCCTTATGCTAAATGCTTTTAAATTATTTTTTTCACATCAGTCTACACTCCATACCCCTTAATGCCATAAAAGACACCTGATTGTGTGCCACTCTGATCATCTTATTTATAGGGACCAATTTAAAACTAATTTCCACTCAATCTAAACTACACTAGATGGGTCTTGCCACTCTGAGACATTTTGTCATCTGTCACAAAAAAGCAATCAATTCTAACTCTAAAGATAACGCTTACTTCTTTACCTCATATTAAACCACGGATGAGCTGGCTTCATTTAGGAGCCCAGCATGTTACCCATAGCACTGACATGCTCACCTCTCCCTTGTAAATGTTAATGGCCACCCATTGAGACGGCCAAGTCTGAGTAATTGCCCTCTGAGATCTCGAAGTCCTGGTTTATGTGGGTTCAGTGAGGGGTGAGATTTAGAGGTGCACAGCTGTCCAATATCAGCCACACATGAGTATCCGATTTGATCCGATGAACAGGATCTATATCTATATCTATATATGTTTGAAAAGCAGTCACCTAGGCCTATATCACCGGAGATAGAGGATAGTGTGACGTAATGGCTAGCAGACCAATTAACATTTGAGTCACTTCACATCATTAATTCCTCTGTCTAACGAGGACCTCATAGTGAGAATAAGACACAGAAATGCACGGTTCTCCAAATCACAAGTGACACCACACGCCTTACCGGTCCACGATAGTATCATCACCCTGCTGTAATTAAGACCTTACTAGTTCATTAGTGCCTTGCTTCTGAAGTTATTAACACTTTCCCCTGTCAAACATGAGGATATGTTGTAGATGATCCATTTTTACATGATATATTATTGCAAATAACATAGAATTGATACAGCTTCTGATGCAAAGATAACACCTTGGTGTGACCTTATCAAAGATCTTTCCTACTGGGTCTGTAAGAGTCCCTTCCCTCGCACACGTCTCTTCAACCTTTACCCTTTACCCCTTCTCCTGCACACCCACACACCCACATGACCACCTTCATCATCCTTCGTGTGTTATGTTTCGACCAATAAGTTCTCTTTAATCAACCCCAGGTTCCCACCTTTGGTGCCTATATAAGTTTGTCATCCTTAAAGGCATCTAAAGGCAGTGTTTTTACAGTGCTGTAAGATGTTTTCTCTGTTACAGATGGTCGTAGTGACTCTATCGCTCTCTTTGCTGCTGTGCAGCGTCAGCTCGGCACCGGGAGGAGACATGCTGATCCAGCTGTTACGGTCTGAAGTGGAACCAAAGGAGAATGAGGTAGAACACAAGCTTTTCTACAGGTAGTTTTGATGGTGACGTCTGTGTGGATATAGAGAAAATAATTGTAACACTTTCCAATAAGTTCCCAATAGTTAACCTTAAGTAATGCATTACCTACCAAAAAATAACAATGAGCAATACATTTGTTATATATATATATATATATATATATATATATATATATATATATATAGTACATTTTATATTTTATTTATATATACAATAAAAAAAAATGTTTGTTCATAAAAATACAACTGCTTTTATTTTCATGTTAGCTCAGGTTCATTAAATAATTTAGATTTTAATAATAGTAAATTCTGATATTAACAATAATAAATGATTATTGCTAACTAGTGTTAATAAATCGTTACTGTCGGGCGAAAAATATCTCCATATTTCCACGTTTTTATTTTAAATTATTTAAATAATTAATTGGTTTTGCAAATATTTCATCAATGAAAAGTATTAAAAAAGAGCTTGTGACTAAACCTCATTACTCAATCCACAGTGAAACCTCAATTGTGAAAGAAGTGTTACAGGCAGTTTGATCGTCTCTGCTTGTTTGCAATGCAACAGTAAATAAAGAACAGGTTCTTTGAATAAGTAAAGCTGCATTTTCTTTACTCAAGAAGGCTAATGTTTTATTTGAGAAGCGGAGAGAACATAGACTAATGTTTTAGCCTATGTAGCCTATTTGAGGAGCGGAGAAGAGTTTCTTAGTCTAGCATTTGTCATTGAGTCATAGCCAATTGTCTTAAATAGCATGTGCACAGCACTTTAATAACCTGAGCTTTTGTCCAAATGACAGAAAAAACTGAGCGCCCACATAGACAGCTACAGTAAGCTTTATAACGTAATTTGATGAAAACATAATGCGATGCACTGCCTCAGATGTGGCTGTTCAAATGACGAACAAAACACGTATGTCCAAAATTATCTGGTTAAAATTATTTTGATAACATATGTTAATATGATGACATAAAAGTGTCTGACCATGTATAAAGCCACATTATCAACTTTAATTGATTAGTTTAATTGGTGTATTTTTTTTTATTTTTTAAATGAAAGGTTAGTCTGGGTTTCCCCATGCTGCTTTCCCGCAGCGCGATTTTATTCACGCTGAAAGGCAGAATAACGAGAATAAAGGCAGTCTCAACGAGAATTGGGTCTGGCGTTAGCCAGGCTAATGAAAGCTTATTGTAAAGTGTAACTAAAATAGTAGGCTACTAAAGCAAGTTCAAATTAGAATCTATTTTTCTTTTTGATCTTGAAAAGCTTGTGAATCTTCGTTCTTTGCAGCTTCAGGATTTCTTTCGTTTGCTCCTCCTGAAGCAACTCTCTGAGTCGGCGGCACCTGAGGAGAAACAGGCTCGTGAACGCATTGATGATGATCTTGACGTTCACAATGAAGTGGTTCGCCAGATTCCCCTCTCCCATCGAGAACGGAAAACAGGCTGTCGGAATTTCTATTGGAAGACCTTCACGTCCTGTTAGTCAACTTGCTTGGTATCAAATCTCAACTTAAACCCTTTCAACATTGACATAATTGTGTAGGCGTCAATATTAGGCTACTTGTTTTAGAGGATTTCTGGTTCTGTGCTTTATGCCCGTATCCCTGTATCATGGATTGTAATAACTAATCTATATTGTCTTCAGTTTCTCCTTCATGATACTATATACATTTACCATCAATGTTCTTAAAATTCACCAGCACGCATATTTAATGACACCAGTAATACTATTCCAGAACAAATTGAGTGTAACTCTTTTTGTATAGTATTGATTTTTATGCACTGTATGGTATAAGATATTTGTGTTATGGGTACAATGGAGATTGATAGCAAGTGATTGAATGATTAAAGTTACAATTAAATTGAAAAAAGCTTGATCTATTGGTTGTTGACCTTGCAACAGTGTCATTAGATTGTTAGTCCTCTGTAATAAACTGTGATCAGGGAAAATGTTTATGTGTGATTGGCTCTATGGAATATAATACAAAAAAAGCAAAAAACAACAAAAAAAACAACAACAATTTTTTTTTTCCTTTCACAGTTCATCAAATCATAAATTGGAAACAATGGTCAGTACAAAAACTAGAAATCAATAGACATTTGCTGTAAATACAAATGGATTTATAAAGCAGATTTTTTGTCTCCCCATGATTAACATCAGGGGAAAAAATGCAAAGTCATCCAAACACGCCCTGAAATAAACTGGCAGCTTAAAAAGCATATCAGCCATTAAAACAAACCATGCAGTGATAAATGACAATGATGACAGGTTTAGAAAAAGTTGTGGCAGCAAATTGATCAGATTTGAACCAAACATTTGAACCATCTTACAAAATATTCCAGACAGTCAATAAATAAAGCATGCAACCATCTGACCCACTTTATGCTTTTAGTTTCTAGAAAAATTTAACTATTCACCGGAACAAACACTGGTACTTAATTATTTTGCTTCAAACAATCAACATCTTATTTGAAACCTTTTTGTAAAATCGCTTTTAAGTAATGGATGCTTGCTGTTGCACATGATTCAAATAAAAAAAATGCATTTTGACACAAAATAAAGCAAATACAGCAAAAAAGAGATGTAAAAAAAATAAAGCCAGTCAGTAACAATCTCTTTGCACAAAAGTCGGATTCATAACAATCAAAATCTGAAGTGAAAGTCTTAACCTTCTTGTAAACTTCATTCCACTTATCTTCTGTTAGTCAATAATCTGTATATTTAGTAACAAAATTGCTACTAACTTCCTCAATGTTACGAGAAACGTTCTAGTTCTAATGAATTGTCATATTTGTCATTCTTCTATCATAGTAGATCCCTTTCCCTAATCGCTCACTATTTCTCTCACTATTCAAACTCGCTGCCGAAACCAAACCACTGAGCACAGCAGAAAACTCTGCATGCACACACACACCGGTCCAAATATTTCCTTCATTGAAGCGTTCATGGTTTACACTGACTCTTTATTCCTATCTGACAATATGCTGTTCTTATAACAGCTTAAAGGCATAGCCCACCCAAAAATTTAAATTCTGTCATTAATTAATTGCCATCATATCATTGCAAAGCCGTAAGACTTTCGTTCATCTTCAGAACACAAATGAAGATCTTTTTAATAAAATCTGAGAGATTTCTGTCCCTCCTGTCTACACAACTCACACTGACACTTAAAAAAAGTTCATAAAGCAGATCGTAAAACTAATCCATATGAATTGAGCGGTTTGTTCCGAAATTTTCTGAACAGACTCAATCACTTTATATGATGAACAGATTAAATTTAGGCTTTTATTCACATGTAAACATTCAACTCACACATCAGGTGTGGTAAACGGAAACTCAAGCATGTTCGCTTGTGTGAGAACCAATGAGGTTCATTCTTGTGTTACGCATCGCGTTTGAGCTTCAGTTCATGTTCACAGATCAATGTGTATATGTGAATAAAAGCCTAAATTCAATCTGTTCATCATATAAAGCGATCAAGTCTCTTGAGAAAATGTGCACTAAATCGCTCAATTCATATGGATTAGTTTTACGATCTCTTTATAAATTTTTTGAAGCGTTAAAGTGTTAGTTGCGTAGCTGTTAATGCAGGGACAGAAAGCTCTCAGATTTCATCAAAAAGATCTTCATTTGTGTTCTGAAGATGAATGAAGGTCTTCCCCGCTTGGAACGACATTAGGGCGAGTATCCCTTTAAGAGGTCAGCATAAACAGAGTTTTAACCTGGAGGCTGTTTGGACTGACAAGAGCAAGAGGAAAAAAATAACAAAAAAAGCTGCCCACGTTAAACTTTTCCACCTTTTTACCAGAGAATCGTTATTAGCATCATGATGAAGTTAACGATAATAAATCAATACCAGGTCCGTAAATGTAATACAGTAATAATATCCTTCAACCATCATGATTTCAAGTATTAAAATAATGAGCGCTTGATCTCCGCCGAGTGTAGCAGGAGAAAACATCATGTATTTGTTTTTGAGAGGATAAGCGAACAGAGATGATGTGAAAGAGCATCTGAATGGGGACAATATGAAGTGATCCCAACTGCCAGCAGAATTGGGGCGTTATTTGAGGAATCTGAGACTAGTTTCTATATTTCCAGGTTGCTGTAAACACTCAAGAGTAGTGACAGATTTTCCAAAGTCAGAAATGCACCCTTGTTCACAAGACTCACATTTTGTATAAACATCCACACGCATAAGATTTCACACATTTCATTCACCACCTGTTTTTCTCTTTTATTAAAGATTCATCTTTCCAGTCAATCTCCGAGCACAAGAGCTATTGTTTTTTTGGTCCACAGTTCGATGTTACCATGAGATTGTGTGACTGACATGTGGATATTTAGTGTGGAGGATGGAAGAAATACCAGGTGGTGGATGTTTAGATAGTTGCACGTTCTGAAGAATAACCATGAAGCAGAGAAAGGGCACCGCGAGTCAGGACGGGGGCGTTAGCAGTCAGTGGAGATTTTGGCAGAAAGGTCTTGGATGCGACGAGCGCTGCAACTCTTGCACAGAATGTGTCCGTCCAGGGGATAGCAGCCTCTTCCCTCGGCCTCTGAGGAGAGGAGAAGACCACACTCCTACAACACAAACAGTTCGTCTTTAGCACGCACTTGCTCTACTTCACTTCTTATTATTCATTCATTTCAATAGTCAAAATGCTATTTTTAATGCATTAAATCTCAAAGCATTACGTATGCATTTGTAATTGCAGTGTAAATGCATTCATGCCACGTATTTAACAATATTGCAACGGTGTCCTCGCACTTTTTTCAGTGGCGATGGTTCCAGAAATATTTCCCCCTATTCATTTCATTTTTTGAAAAAAGTCTTCATTAAAACATTATAAGCCATGAACCAAACCAACAAGCTACAAACATTACAAACTTTGGTTAGAAGCAAAAAGCATTTGAAAAAAAAAAGTAGGGAAAGAAGCGGCGTAAAGAACTACAATCCCATGAAGCACTGCGAATAAGCATAATCGAATAAAAAACAATGGAGAAATTGATTTCAGTATATTGAATTGATTATGTGTATATATTACGTTTATTGCAATAAAATATGCACATACATTATATATACACACACAAATATTTTGAGAGCATAGGGAGATCGACTCGATTATGTCATTTGCAGTGCTTCATGGGAGAGGGCGGAGCTAAAGATCTTATTTGGCACATTTTGCTTGTCTTCTCTCTGATTGGTGGAATTTTCTGTACAGCATCATGGGTAATGTAGTTTTCAACCAATAATTCCACTGTTAAACGATTATTTTAAAACAGTTGAAATAATGTGCGCTGACGGCTTCAGCAAAAGCAAATACCATCAATTAACAACCTCGTTGCTCAGAGTAAGGCGTATATTTAAAGGTTTATAAGTTGTAGCTAAAAATCTATTTTCCTATGGAGAAAATTAAATTTTTATTTCCGACTGTTGCACAGATTAAGACAAGACACTACACTTTTTAGGCTATTTTGCTTCCATAAATTGACTTAGACTAGTGGAAAGAAGTCAAGTAAAAGCAAAATAGCCTAAAATCTCAAAATTGACCATTGCCTGAAAAACAATGCTTTTGCCTGTAGTGTCTTAGCAAAGATGGCTTTTGTTGGTGCTGATTTCAATATATCGTTACATATAACTTTATTATTACTATTGTATTTAAAATATGGTTAAAGTGCACTGGTGAATGTTCTGACAAGCATGGTAAACTAAAGTATACTTGTATGTCATGTATTTAAACATTTGTAATTATCAGTGATGGGAATAACGGCGTTATAAATAACGCCGTTACTAACGGCATTACTTTTTCCAGTAACGAGTAATCTAATTGATTACTCTTCTCATCTTAATAACGCCGTTACCGTTACTGCCAAAAAATGCGGCGCGTTACTATAACTGATGAAGCTGTTTTTTTTTCATCAGACCAACTAGATCTCTGAGCGAGAGGCAAATACTTTTTTTACTGTTCTTCCTTGGTTAGTGGGCAGAGCACGAGACAAGCGCATAAATGCTGACGATTGGCTATAAGGTAGAGTAAAATGTCATTGTAAGCCAATCAGAGGTAGAGTTGGGCGGGTGTTCGAAAGCACGCATAGTAGTGATGGGCATTCGGCTCTTTTGACTCAGCTCACTGAAAAGAGCCGGCTCTTTTGGCTCACAAACGGCTCTTTAAATGACTTTGACTATAATATTTCAATTTGTATTACATAATTATTTAATTTCTATAGGCTAAATTTGTAAAAATAGAGTCGGCTCTTCAGATATGCGAGCCAGCTCCCAACGTTCACCTAAAAGAGCCGGCTCTTAGAGTCGGCTCATTCGCGAATCGCGAACGAGTCGATCCATCATCACTAACGCTCATTCGCGAACGACCCATCATCACTAACGGCTAACGCTCATGAATTGCGAACGACCCATCATAACGCATAGTCGGGCAGGACAGGACACACAAGGAACAACACAAGCCAGTCAGTCAACGAGAGACAGGTATGGCGACGAGCTTAACAAGCTTAATTTAATTTTGCCCAGTTGTGGCCTGTTGAGGGGCAATAAATATCAAAATTTCCAAAACATCTATTGTGTTATTTGCATTGATCCACTATATAAACATCATATCTACATACATGGCGTTTGATTGGAGGCTAGTCTCACTTTGTCCCACAGCAACATTTTTTTTTTTAGATGCGTGTACAATGTTTCATGTTTCTGTTAATAATGTATTGTATTAAGTGTCCATTTCATTATAGTATTCAAATTTATCATAAATAATTGAACATGCACATGTATTTTAAGTTCCGTTAAAGAGGGGTAGAGGTGGGGTCACATTTGAGCATTTAAAATTTAATTTTACTTGAAAGTAACGCAATAGTTACTTTCATAAGTAACTAGTTACTTTTAAAATTTGTAACTGAGTTACTAATTTAGTTACTTTTTGGAAGAAGTAACTAGTAACTGTAACTAATTACTTTTTAAAAGTAACTTGCCCAACACTGGTAATTATATAATTTATACTAAATTGCTATGTCATCATTACAAATGTATAAAGTCGCCATGAAATCAAAATGGACAATTCTTATTTAATCAGATAATTACAAATTTAAAAATAATAATTTAGTGAGACTTTCATAATTAACAAAATCCCCCTAAATATTGAGATATTTCTTGTCAATATCATACATCACTAAATGCAACCCCTTATTTTTGCATGGATGTTAAAAATAAACTACTCTGAAATATCTGAGTTGTGCATTACATAAATAATTAAACAGTAAACATGCAAAATTATGGTTCTTACCTCACATACGTAGCAGTTAACATGAAAACTGCGATCCAGTGCAACGATCCTCACAGTCTCCTCCTGCCCGGGCTCTGGCATTATGGGCTGACAACATACTGAGCAGCGGGGGGCAAACTTCCTGTTCAAACAGGAAGCAAACAAGGTTTTTAGAGATAAAATCAATCAATTTAGTAACTGGTAGGACATTTGAAAGAGCCTCATATTAATAAAAACAATGCAAAGCTTTAGTAAAAGAAAAACAAACCCATGCCACTCCACCTTCTGCATTTGATTGTTTGTTTATCAACAGAAACAGAGGCTTGAAGTCAAGTGAGAGTGAAGCGAGTAAGTACCTGTGGAAGTCCTCAATACAGTGGATCTGAGATGTGGCATCCACAGTAAACGGCACTCCATCCAGACAACAGCCGCAAACCACACAGGTGAAACAGCGAGGATGGTAAGCCTTTCCCATCGCCCTCAGGATCCGGTCTAGGATGGGCTCA
Organism: Gila orcuttii; assembly: GCA_026230005.1. NCBI lineage: Eukaryota > Metazoa > Chordata > Actinopteri > Cypriniformes > Leuciscidae > Gila > Gila orcuttii. Next base: position 10,594,359 of record JAPDVR010000001.1, on the reverse strand, counting down.
GAGCATTTTGAACAGCGCTCAAGTGTGCTCTGTGAACAGAGAGGAACAATAAAATGTTCATAGTTTTGATGTAAAATGTGCTACAGAAAGAAAAACATACAATAAAAAGACCAAGAGAAGACGACAGAAAAAGAGAACTCACTATGTAGCAGCTCTCGCAGTAGCTCTTCCTGTCTAATGCGTAGAAGGGCTGACCTCTCAGTCTGGCATGACAGGTGATGCAGGTGAAACACTCCACGTGAAACACCTGCTCCATGGCAATACAGCCACTGCCGTCTCCCAGAACATTATCCCCACACCGAGCACATCGACCTGAGAGAGAAGGATTGACAGAGAGATCCATGACCCTCACTGTACACATAAAAAAATAAAATAAAAAAAAAAATGCATTCAATATTGGAGCATACCAAAATATTCCTCAGTTGGGGGATGATTCATGTCATACACCAACTTCTTGGTGAGTCGGTCCAGCTCTTCCTCTGGACGGGGTCCTGACCCCTGCTGGCAGAACATGGAAGAACATTGAAACCTTGTACATATTTAACAATTCTTGTACAAATGTAAATTTTATACATTCTCAGACTTTCTGTAGAGTAAAAACACTGAAATCATGTTCACTACCGTTTTGAAAAGCAGTGCACTTCATTGCATTGCAGGTGCACTTGTAGAGCACTTCAAATCATCGTTAGCCTCATAGCATAATTGCCTAAGTCATATTTCAATGTTTTTATGCTAGGCAATTATGCTATGAGGCTAACAATATTTAAAAACTGTACTTGCAGATAATCAGTAGTATTAATGTAAAAGGCCACATTAGTCTAACATAAAGGTGCAGTAAGCGATTTCTGAGAAACACTGTTGATATTAGAAATCAACTCAAACAAACACACCCCTCACTTCATTGCTTCGCCCACAAGATGCATGAACACACAATGTAAGAGTGGATGTCTCTTTATCATAGCCTGGCTCCGCCCTCCTACGTACTTCCGCTCAATTTTCATTTTCCATCAGTACTACATCTGGGATTGTGCTGTAGTCTTTGGTTTTCTCCGATCAATTTTTTTACCGGGCCAATCAGCCAACAGAGGGAGTGGCTGAGAACGATGACGTTGATGTCGTGCGTTATTTTTAGATGTAGTTCAGTAATGGCAGCGGAGAAAGATGCGAGCGAAGCCATTCGGTCCGTTGTGGCAACGCTGCCAAATATCAAGAAGTTAAAGCCGGAGCAAGAACAATCTTTGCTTAGTTTTGTTGATGGCCATGATGTTGTGGCCCTCCTCCCCATAGGGTTCGGGAAAAATTAGATTTTCCAGCTCGCTCTGCGAACGCTAGGCACCCGTCACGACCAAACGTTAGCGATTGGTTATGGCAGATCCAGAGTGACTCTGGGCAGATCGAATAGTTTTAGACTTCAATAGAGTACCCGCCTACAAGGAAGTTAACGCTCGTCAATGGAGCGGTGCCAGGCTCTATGTACAAATAAAATGAAATGTACGAGAGTCTGGTGGGACCAGGCTATCTTTATCATAGCTGAAGCGAAAAAATAAAGTAAAGATGAATGAACTACATGGAAGAACAAAAAAAAAAAAGGAACATACAGTACAGAAGAGTAAATACAAGCAAGGGTTGGTTGTGAGTCGCCAGCAGCAGCAGCAGCTCCACAGTGACACTCAAAACTTTCCTGTTACTAAAGCTCACATTACATTAACAGTTTATCTTGATTCTGTGAAACAGAGCAAAACCAATGTTACTCACATATAAAACAAAAAATCGCAACCTCATGTCTGTTTTTCAGGTCTTCCCGCTCAGGTCTCTCCAGCGCTAGAAAGCTTAATATTAACGCAGGTCATAAAGCTCTTGCCTGATCATAACCCTTTTTTTTCCTCCTTTTTCTCTTTCGTAATGTCGCTCAGCATCTCTCTTTCTACAGTCTTTCTTCAAATCTCCCTCTTGCTCACTCTCTCTCCTCCCCAACATGAGTGGACACGCCCCCTACTGCTGATTGTCTCACTCTCTCTCCTCCCCAACATGAGTGGACACGCCCCCTACTGCTGATTGGCTCACTCACTCTCCTCCCCCATCATGAGTGGACATGCCCCCTACTGCTGATTGGCTCACTCACTCTCCTCCCCCATCATGAGTGGACACGCCCCCTACTGCTGATTGGCTCACTCAGTCTCCTCCCCCATCATGAGTGGACATGCCCCCTACTGCTGATTGGCTACAAGTGTGTTGTGCTGTTCGGTCTGATTCATTTTTAACAGCGCTTCTCAGAAAACTTTTAAAGTGCACTTTGTAATAACATCAAATTAAACATTATACTTTAAAATACAGTTAAATTTAATAATCTTTTATCGTGCTTAAAAAAAGGTGTTGGCTAACATAATGCATAAAAACATACTTAACATGTGAAGTACTTTATAATTTAACTGTTAATAAATATTACATTGAAATGCAATATTTTTAAATGTACCAAATTGCAACATCATTACAAACATGAAATAAATATATTTAAATACATGATATAAAAGTTTCAATAGAAATTACTTTAAAATATTTAAACTACTGCTGGATGTATTGACAAGCATTCATTGTAAATAAAAATTATACTTTTAAAGACACGTAAAAATGAAATTAAGGTGTACTAAAGATGTACTTGGCTATAAATATATATATATATATATATATATATATATATATACACATACACACACACACACACATTTCCTTTTATCTTCAATGTTTATTTTTTTTAATTATCAAGCCAGCAAATAAAGGACTATTAACGTTCAAAAAATTAATAAATTAAAATAAGTACTACTTTAATGCAAGTTTTTTTTCTTTTCTTGTAAAAGCCACTCAATAGGAAGTCTGCCTTTGGTCTCATGCCAGAGAGTTTCCATTTGTGCTACAACTTGACAAACCAACATCGACCTCACCCAATAAACCGGTCTTACCTTGTTAGACTGATATGCTGACACTTGGTCTTGACTCATCTTCACCGGCGCTCCTTGGCCGGCTCTCCCTCCTGGCATATTTCCTGCTCCTCCCTTATAGGCAGCGGGATCTCCATGAGGTTCTTGTGCAGGAGGAGGTGGAGGTGGGTACCAGCCCTGTCCCTGCGCTTCATAATGTGGCCGATCTTGCTGAGGGGGGCGAGAGGCATGCTGACGGGGCGGTGGCGGGGTGTAAGCTTGCTCTGCCTGTCGTCCGCTCTGAGAATAGGTGACGGGCTGAGCCGTTTTCACCTGTACGGTAAAGCGTGGACCGGTTGGGGTGGAGGCAGTGGTGTAGGAGGCAGGCACTGGTTGTGGGTAAGGTTTGTGAACTGAGGAGGCGACAGAGGGGTAAATATAGTCCGGCTGAGGTGTAGAGGTGTACGGTGGGGCGGGGTGGTACTGGTTTTGGAGTGGAGCGGGGTAGCCCATTGAGGGCCTGCTTGTTGGTGGAGCCCCCATCTGGTTGGAAGAGTTATAGCGGTCAATAGGGGCGTGCTTGCTGTAAGGCACATTGTCATACAACTGTTGAAAAAAAAACAGGAAAAAAAAAACAGAATCAAGTATTTCAGAGATCTGTACGACAATACCCCAATACTAAACATTACCCAAAAGGCTGGGATACACAATCCAATTTTTGCCGATGCTATAGTTGCCAAATGTAGCAACGAGGCACCACGTTTTTCTGTGAGTTTGTTGTGTTTGGAAGTCTGGTAGTGTGTGATCCTCAGTCATTAGTGTATGACGCCCAGTTTTTCTCTAACCATTTACAAAATCAGCAAGTGTATGATGCCTAGTGTTTTAATATCTGTTCAGATTTTAAAAATCATGTAGTGCAGTGTTTCTCAACCGGTGGGTCGTAAGAGCATTTTGAGCGAGTCGTTGAGTGTGTAGTCAAAGAAACAACAAACAAACAAAAAAAGTAATTCTAAATGTTTTACTAATGCGAGACTTATTTTGAAAGACATGAGTGAAAGCTGTTGACTCTTCTGTCAGGCACAGTTTAAGTAGAGTGCCTGTGAAAAACATGTCGTCAAGTTGTCCTGATTCAGTATGTGCGGTCAGATGAGAAGTTGTCAGGCTTTTTGTCAGTGTCATTATTTTAACATTATTTTCACAATTTCTTATGAAATAAAAAGTCTCACCTCAGAAAAATGTACTTTCCTGTCCTGTCAGCTAAACTGTGCACACGGCACACACTCTTCAATTGCGCGCACAATTTACGTGGTCAATTAGTCATGAAATTACCAAAAAAGTACGTGATACCAAAATTACATAACTGGTACGTTGTGTGTTAGCTGGGAAGGATTTGCATGCAGGTATGATGTTCATTCTATTCTTAAGGACCGGCGTCCATGTTTTATTAACAGTTCATATTAGTATTGTGTATTTGCCATGGTAACTAAAGTTTCCATAACCCAAAATACCATTTTATTTTCACTTTGTGTTATTTTCTATATTTTTTATGACTGTGGTGGCTCAAACTGATAATACACAGGGCAACTTTTTGATAACTGTTGCTGGGCAATCTTGCCGAGCGATTGTTGCTTGGGCACTTTCCCATTAAAAACGGACAATAAATTTATATCTGGATAATTTAGATCAGTCGTGGGCCCTGTGTCTCAACATTGCCCAGCAACATTGCACAAAAAGTTGCCCTGTGTATCATCACCTTCATAGTAACTTACTAACTTTACTCTATGAACAAAAACTAGTTTGGGACTGCCATTTCATAGCCTTACCTTATACTGTTTATTCACCAGTGTTAGTGATATTATTACAATTTATGTGTATGTTAAGTTAAGTGGGATGGTACTTGTGTGCAGGGCCGTCACTAGAGGTAAGGCAGGCCCCAGACTTTCAATTTCAACCGAGGCGGGACAAGGAATGTGATCTCAACCGAGGAGGGCCCACAGCAACAACCTGCACCAGGGCCCAGATACCCCAGCAACAGCCCTGCTTGTGTGTGTGTGTCTACACCATTTTTGAGAAATAAATACTTGGATCAAATTCCTAAAAATTTGAGTCACAGCTCAATAACCATGGGAAAATGTGGGTCACATGGCCAAACCAGTTTAGCACTAGTGATTTAGTGTATTCCAGCCTTAAGAAACACATTTACTTACTAATGTCTGAAAGCATTCTTTAACCTATTTTTAAACGTTTTTTCCCCCTGGCACTTGGTTTAAAGCATTATTTAGAGGAGTTACTGCTTTTAAAGTGTTTACCGGTGCACTTGAGCTCTGAGGGTGACTGTCCAGGTCAGCCAGCATGCATGTAAGAGAGTCTATCTCTGCGTCAATATTAGAGATGTGCTTCTCTGATCCCCGGTTCTGAACAAATAACAGCCACAAACAAAACTCACATTATTATACTTTCATAAAAAAATAAAAAATACCTAAATGAGTGGGGAATGTTTCAAAGTGCCTCTATTATGCTTTTTTTTAAATGCAGTGTGTAATATCGCTATTTGTGAATGTAACAGTTCTGCAAGTTTTAAAGATCAAAAAGCACGAGAAATAAAGTTATTTATTTGCTTAATATTACTTGCTGTTAAAAACATGAGATGAAACAAATTTACATAATGCCAGTCTATGGTCTTCATTGGGTGCCAGCGATCAATGTCTTTGACTCTCAAACACTGTAGTTGTAGCTAATAAAGACTGGAAGAGTTTGGTTTATGATATCGTCACATTGAGAAGATGATACACTTCACGTGTATTTCCATAGGATGAGGACTTGGCCGAGGAAGATCCGGAGCTGAAATTCAGATATATTCGGCTTTTCGTTTCCAAGGCACGCTGTAAGCGGTTGACCACAACAAGATCACAAAAGTCTGGGTCGTCTAACCAATCAGAGCAGAGTACGCTCTTGGAAAGGAGGGGTTTAGAGAGACTGAACCTTCAAACAAACCGTTATTAGACTGATGAGGTGATATGCAATGTATTTTATGAGAAAAGTAAAGTGTTTTTTTACCTTACATGCATGTAATACTATTGTAGGAGACATTTAAAACTAAATTAGAAACCTTAAAATTAGCATAATAGGGGCACTTTAAAAACATTTAGGATATTTTTCCAGTATTTTTGAGGAAATTTAAGGAATGATCGACAAATTCAAATTGAACCAAATCCCTTTTACAGAACACAAGTCCTAAATGATAATTATAAAAGAACATGTGGGCATCACTGACGTGAAGTTCATGGCCTGCCATGCGGGGGCTCCAGTTGTGGTGGTCTTCTTTGGGCCCCTGGCTTGGAGCATAGTATCGCTCTCCCATTTGGGGAGGCAATTGATGATAGGCAGTAGACCCTGAGCGATCATCTTGATGTTGGTGTTGCATGGATGCCCCTAAGCACACAAATAGTTTCGTTTAATATCAAATAACCACTGTGCTTGTAAGGTTGACAATTATAAACAATTTTCAAATGTCACAAACTGGACCGTTTGGAAAAAGCATGATGCATATGTTTGTTTTTTTGTTTTTTAACACCATGTCAGCTTCTCTGGCTATTTTCATGGCAAAAACTATACTTGAGTTTTTAAAATTTAAACTAAATAAGACTTCTTTTTTTAATATAAACAACATTTGGATTAACATGATTAAAAACCTTTTCAAGGAAATCAACAGTATAAAACTTTTCTCACGCACAATGAAGCAAAGGGCTGCACGATATTTCGTGTTAGCGTCGATATCACGATGCGCCCATCCATGATAGTCACATCGCAGGATGTGCGATGTCAAGTACAGAGATCGTAGTTGATCCATGATCCGTATGGACCAGGCACTACAGTTCGAAACGCATGCTATTCACGGATTAATTGCAAAATGTTTCATTTGAACATGTTTTGGTCCAGTCAGTTTAAACATTCAAGAGATTTTAATCCATTTTAGGACGCAAAAGAGAACCTAATTCGAAACTTGTGGTCAGTTTTCTGTGCACACAAAGAGCTTGAACGGACACATACATACGAAATTCAAAATGCCCAAAAACTTGTGTCTTGGCGTGTATCCTCATAAACACAGGCTTACGTGAATGCAAACAATTGAGAAAGAAAACAGATGCATTTCATTATATTGGATCAGTGCATTAGCTCTTAAAGTGACAGCAGCCTAATATTCCTGCTGCTGTCAGTGTCATTAATGGTTATCAAACAACAAAATACAAAGAGAAAAACACTGTTGTAGCTTTAACAAAAAATGTATATTTAATTTATACACTGAAGACAATGTAATCTTATTTTACATATGATTATTCAATTTCTGTACATGAAAACTGTTAGATTTACCTGAGAAGCACAGTGTTTATTTCATTTGCATTTTTGTTCTATTGTATTTATCTATGCTTGTAATTTTTTTATTATTTTCTATGCAGATTCACTCCCCTAAAATCACCCCAATCATTCTAGAAAGATTAATTCATTTCAAATAGAGCCATTCAATTAATCTGGTGATGAATGATTCATATCGGAATATATATCAACATTTGAAGTGGATTGTTTAAAATTCATGTATAACTTTAATGAAAGGTTGAGATCCACTTCAAATGTTGACTACTGTATATAATCGCAGGAAAAAAACAAAAACAATGTCAGTTTTTTACAATATTGAGCAGACCTAATGAAGCATGATGCATCAAATGCCTCGTTTCCACTGAGCGGTACGGTACGGTACAGTTCGGTACAGTACGCAATTATTTGCGTTTCCACTGTCAAAAGTTGTAAATGGTACCAAAAAGCCGAACCGTACCGTACCACTTTTTGGGTACCCTTCCGTTGGGGTACCTAGCACAGTGGTACGGTACTAAAGGGTGGAGCTAGACTCACTGCAGAACGCTGATTGGTTGACATAGGATCGTCACTTGCACGTGCTACAAGGGGAATGACAACATAAGAAGCGCCATTTTTTTAATATACAGTTGGAATAAAATACTACGGTTAATCTTTCACGAAATGTAGATTTAAGAGTTTTTCAGGCGAGAATGTAGATGTTTAAAGCTCAAATCTGTGTTTTTTTTATAATGATTTATGATAATTTGATCCATTCCCAGCGATCACCGGGCGCTCGGCGCTCATGTTCCCCGCCTGGAACAGCCTTTCCTCGGCTAGTCGTTCTGAAGTTTGCCGCTGACTCTGTAGTGGTAATTCGTCTTGTGTATATCTAACGGGTGATCTTTGGTCTCGTGAATCGATAATTAGTTCACTGGCCAATCGTTTTGGCTGAGGGCTAAGTGAAGTTTCATATATTTAGGCTATTTAACTTTTCCGTTGTAAAGTTATTAGACTAGCGCTGAATTTGAATATTTGACTGAATTGTTTGCTTTATTTCTTATTGTATAGCTTCTTGTAACGTTACCTCTTATTTATACTTTTATAATGGCTATTATTAATAAAACTGAAATTTAACAAAAAGAGAATGACAGGGTTGAGTTTTGTCATTATTTTATTACAAGATTATCACTGTAATGTTGTTTATTGCAGCATTTGTACAAATGCATATTGCCTGGAATATGTTTAATATTTTTAAAATGTAAACGAAAAGATGCAGGGTTGTGTTTTATATTTCGTTTTGTTATAAATAGGCTAACGTTATACCTACATGCAGTGATAATCAGGTCTATACATTGCCTGAACCACACTTGTGTGCCTATAATGTTTAAAATTTATTTAAATGAAAACGAAAAGAGGCAGAGTGGTGTTTTATAACATATTTCGTTTTATTGTTGCCTAAAATATACATGGAGAGCGAGCTGAGTGACGCTTTCAAGAACGCACTGTTCAATTTAGAGAATTACCGGACTCGCGCCCTCGGGAGTGCTTCTGCTGAGAACTTTGCGTACTTGGTATTGAGAAATGCCTAATGTCGGCGCTTGTCTTCTTGTGACAAACATGCCGAGAAGCAAGGACAAGATCTGCTGTATGCCATCCATTGGTGTTAACTTTGACGCTTTCTTCTTCGCGCGAAAATGACGTTGATCGCTTCTTTCCGGCAAACACCACGCCTATCAAGTAGGGTACTGTTGGCGGTGGAAACGCTAGCCGGATCATGGTTTACTGACCCGACCCGAACCGAACTGTACCGTACCGTACCGCTCAGTGGAAACGAGCCAAAACTGCACTGGAAAGTTTAAGGGTTCTTACCTGAAGGTCCAGTTGCCATATATCTTACAGGCATCCCATTTCCTCCTGTTCCACCATTCTGCTCATACATGTTATATTTGGGCCTCTGGTCGGGGAGACCTTTCTTTGGAGGTCTGTAGAGAGCGGGGCCAGAGTGTGACATTGGTGCTGTGGCTCTATCTGAACTACCCAGGGTTCTTGGAGGCAGCCAGTTGGGGCCAGACATACCAGGCTTCTACAAGGACAGCACAGATAACAATTGTCAGTGTGTAACCTTTCTCTGTTTTAAGTGACATGTTTGTGCATGAGCATGACTAAATAATAACTAGATTTTCTACTACACACCTCAAACTCAAAGAGATCAGGCCCTATAGCAGTACTGTCCAAACTTGTAAAAAAATGCATAACTGTAACTACACAAAACAGGTTGATGCTTTATGCTGAGTTTCTAGTGGCAACGCATGGTTTCCACGATAACAATAGGGACCAAATTAAAAAGCAGGAAAAGGCAACCATTCTCAGCTGAAAGGGGAATTCCAGGGTTCCTTAGTCGAAATGCATTTCTCTTTCTCACACACACACACACAAACATACATAAAATTCCCACAGGTGCACAGTACTTGAAATGTATTCGCTCCTCTCTCAAGTCTCCCATTGGTACAATGGCCATTGTCCACAACACTTAATCCACAATCCTTTATATACAGAGTCCGTCCATGAAAATAAGATAGGAAATGTTATGTAATGATCAACTTTTCATTTGAGCCATCTGGTGTCCACTGGACAATGTCCTGTGTATCCAAGGGCTGAGGAGTGTTTGTTATTATAAGCTTACGAAAACAAAGCAAATAAACCTCAAAACAATACAAGATGCTAACAAGTGTAAACACAGTCAGAACAGATATATGGGAAGTATTAAAATACAAACAGGGCCTTTAAAACAGTGCAGGAAAATCCAGCTTAAAGGCACAGTGTGCAAGTTTCGCCACTAGAGGTCGCTTATTCAAAACAATAAAGTCGTAGCTCGATGGCGCAGTGAATGAACGTGGAATCATGGGAGTTGTCGACTTCACCTCCACAACCAATGGAAAGGAATCCGACAGGCAAAAATCGTGTAAATGGATGAGCTAATATATTAAAGTTTTATTACCGTTACTGTGGTATGAAGCAGGGTGGGGCCAAGAGATTTTACGTTGCCGTTTTCATTATATGCTGCAGTCGGATGCTGCCGCTCCTTTAGTTTTGTTCATGCATATTTTACAATTAACGTTATGTTCAACGTTCCCCTCCTTCTTCCTTGAACTTTGTTACAGTTACGTTTGATCATTGTGGGGTAATGCAACGCTGTTTTACTGTGCTGTGATGAAAGTTACGTTAACGTTACTCTGTGTCTTCGCTCTGTGGCTGCTATGAGACACTTGTTGCGCATTGCAGTAAGATAGATCGATATTAGAATATCATATTAATAAAAGCTGAATGACTTGTGTTGCTAAACAGCATGCAGTTCATTTTAAAACATATAGTAAATAAAATGCTGTATTACTGTTACTACAAATAAAGCTCTTTCTGATTATGCTATGTTAGCCACTTGACAAAATAGTGTTGTCTGATCTACTTTTTGGGAACAAACTCACAGTAAAATCAAGAAAACAAGAGATTCAACCAATAAGACTAACAATGCTGACCTGTATAACAATGATACTTTTCTGTCGATAAAGGTATCCAAACAGTTGCTCACCTGTCTAATAAAACATAATATATTAAAGCGTCTTTGGTGTTTACAAGGTTTCTAAGGAAATCAACAGGAAATCAACCCTGAAATTGATGGTAACACAGATATGATGTCATTGACAGGTGACACATTGACATGGGCGTTACACTGGATAAAATAGCTGATTTCTCTGGATTTAAACATTGTTTGAAACATTTAAGATAATGTAAGTCAATAAAATCTTTGTTCTAGTGGTTTTGGGCTATTTTAATAAAAAAATCTTACATATTGTGCCTTTAAGATAGCAGTTGGTTTCAAACTGGTCATTAGCTGGTTGACCAGTTAGGATGCCCCCCAAAATAGTTAAACCATCTTAGTATATAAATAACTAGCTGCTAATTTGTTGTTGCTGGTCCAATGGTGTCAACCAGACCAGTTTGGACCAGATAATGACCACTGCGACCATATAACAAAACAAATACCACCTTAAAATGTATTTTTCAGCTGTGACCTCTAATCATTGCACTGATATCATAATAATAAATGTTTCTGTTTGTATCCAGAGAAATGTCCAGCCAGACCACATTGGGATTGCACCGCAATCCGTGAAAGCTCATACTCAAAGCCGGGGATTGTTAGGCCGATGAATCACCCGTATGACAATGTTTTTTTTTTTTATCTTTGAAAGCCCATTAATCTACGATGTAACGCGTTACTGCTTCTCTCTCCTGCAGTGGACAGTGAACATTGCAAAGTTACATCGACTGATAAAAGTGCGACACTGCCGCACACAAACGTCATCGTGGATGTTTGCGATAACAACAACTCATCTATGGTAACTTGCGTCCTGTGTTTATTGGGTTATTTAAACAATAGGACATTAACGATTTCCCGTACCTCTTAAAAACGCTGCAGACTCCCAGTCTACCGAGCATCTGCCTCGTCTTGCTTCGTTTTCATCTGCAAAATGAAATCAGCACATGAAATGAACCGGCGAGCTGCGTCCGTGTGTCTGTCTGGTAACGTTAGCCTGTATTTCAATTAAAAAGTTCAGTTCATAGATTCCCAGCGTTGTGCACTTACCACCAAGTATATCAATGCAACTGTTAAATATTAAAAACTATCCCCTAAACATTAAAACGACAAACGAGCCCTCAAGATCGTTCAGTTTTTTTGACGAGAAACATCCAGTTTAAACTGTTTATTTGTGAGTTAAATAAAGCGAATACTGCAAGGGTGTAGTATTTATACGAGTTTTTTTTTTTTTTTACTTCTAAAAGAAATACAGCCTCACAAGATGTGAGTAAACACTATACGCAAGCCGTGTTCGCTTTAGGTTAGTACCTAAACCAATACACTTTTAGTTCTCTGTCGGTTTCATTTTAGTAACCTACTTTTCCAGGAGGATCAGCAGCGGCTGACAGGCCTGTGTGCAGCGGTCCACACGCATGACGTCACGTGGCAAGCTCTTTCAACATTTAAAGGTAGAGTAAAAAATTGTATATCCATGAATGTACATTTTCCGGTCAGAAACCACTTTTTTATGTTTTGCTAACTGAACATTACTTTGGGACTATCTCTGACTCGTGTAACAAGAAGGCTTTAAAAACAATTGAAATATGTAAGTCTTTTAATCTTTTACTTTGATATGTAATCTTTTCTGATTAGTTATTATAGTAGGCCTACCCCTGTCTTGTGTCTTTTTTATTATTATCATTAAATAGCCTATTACATAAGACGTGTTTTTATCACATATGGGATAGATACTAGTGTATCAGAAATAAGTAGCTACTAGTACCTAATAAAATGTTTCTAGTAGAACTGGAGTAGGTACCAGCAACAATTAATAGTAGGTACTTAATAATTGGAAGTGAATAGTTAACATCTGGGGCCAGCAATTCCAAAATGGCGCCGATGGGAGTGGAAAGTTCTGTGCGTGATCTACTGACGACGCGCAAATTAAAAAACACAGACGCAACAGGATCATTTCCATAATGACCAATGCAATCTACCAAGAGCAGCGCAAATGAGAGCATCTGGTTTAAGACATGTTTTTTGGGCAGTAAATAAGGGCATAAATACCAGTAAATTAACTAGTGCAAACCTCTGTAAATCACCTTGCATGATTCATTTAAATACTTTAAATGCGTCTGAATGGGGATGGAAAACTCCTACAAATGCATATGCAATAAGGTCAGTTGCAAAAATAACCACTTCCATGCCTTTTCAGCGCAAATTTTTCATTGCTTGTCTGTAAATCCTGACAGTAATTTTTTAACACCAAAAGAGGGTTGGAGCGGGCACAAGCTGTTACATCTGGCCTTAAAGTAACAAACTTCATTAAAAAACATTTGCAAATCGTTTGAAATAGTTACTTGTCACTATTGGGATAGTGACTAGCAACTGATTACTAGTAAGTGATGAATAAATTATTGTGATTAATTGAATAGATGGTTACATCTGGAATAACTATCAGATAAAAAAGTATTTTTTTTTTCTAAAGATAGTATCTAGTGAAATTGAAAAAGATACTAGCCACTATCAGATCATTTAGACATAAGTGCTACAGAAAATATACTATTTATTTTAAAGGAATAAATATTAAATTGGCTTGCCATAAATTTCAGGGAGTTGTGGAGCATATTTTGGGATGCATGCTGTGTCCCATATTGGAATGACATATGGTGCCAGATGAGGGATTTATTTATCGCATGGGGCAACTTAATCCTGGGCATATCACTTGTTCTCGAAACGAAAAGGAATGTTTAGCCGTCGTCTTCAGTTGCATTTTGATTGATTAATCTATTGTTAAGCCAATGGGTTTGATTAAATCAGCCAATGCTAAAGCAACTGAATAATGATCAAAAACCGTATGAATAACATCTCACATCACATTATTTTATACTGTTTTGTAAAAAAAAAATAAAAAAAAATGGTACACATTACAATTTCGTGTGTCAGACTTTGTGATTTATTGCCAGTCTTGGTCTCTCCAATAAGCACTTACTATGATACACTCTGTGCTTCACTTTAATATCCTGCTATTAATATCCTGATAAGACCTCTGACCTGCAGGCCGGCACGTGAAACACCCTCTGTCGGAAACTCTACGTGACCATCGGACCAAGCTCAACGGCTCTTGAGAGGAAATGGCTGACCTGAACCAATATCATTCTCTCTTTCAGAGGTCACTTTACTACCAAGACAAGATCAGGACCGCTTCAGACACCCACAGACTGTTCCCACCATCTCTCTAGTATCTCACTTTCATCACTGCTCTTAGAATATTTCATCAAGAGATTTCTAGATATAGAGAAAGTTAATAGTGTTCGGGGAAAAAAAAAACATGAATCTATCCACGAGTAGATCTAGATATGATCAGTGTATTTGGACTACAAAAAAAATGGGTCTATATTGAGACTTCCATAGGACTGACAATTTGGGAAAATGTGTTTTTTATGAACATATAAATCTTTTTTATGAACTTATATGTTGTGACCCCTTTACAAGCAACATCAGTAAAGTTTATAATGAAAATACATATTACAAAAGTTTGCTCTTGGCATAATATTCTTCAAAAATACTTTGCAATGAGGTATATGTGCTTGCTGACAGAGATATGAATAGAGTATTGTTTTTAAGAATTTATCTAAGATCTTTCGCTGGTAATTTTTAATGTTGCAATAGGTTCTATGAATAGCTGTGTGCTGGTTATGAAAGAGTAACTCATGACCTGAAATATCTTCCACATTTTTAGCTGCAGACAATTCAGCAAACATCTTGATTACTTGGCTGCTCATCTAATGATCCTGGCACAGTATTTTAAGAGAAACATTGTTCTCTATATACAGAGCACATACAGTCTTATTTTCGTTGCGCTTTTCTGGGGTTTGGAATGTTAATCATTTCTGGCTCATTCATGGTTTATTTTTATTTATTATTACATATATTTTGTCTTCAAGATTTGTCCATCATGTCAGACTCAGTGGGGTCAGATTTGAGGGATCTTAACTACTCACACATGCACAAGCACATACATAAACTACTCTGTGAATACAATTTTTTTTAAAGAAATGAATACTTTTATTTAGCAAGGATGCATTCAAATGATCAAAAGTGAGTGTTACTGAATAGAAATATTTTGAAACATTATTACTGCCTTTAGTCTTTATTTCAATGGTCCACTTTAGACATTCTTCTAACTACTGTGCTACATGTCAACTAACTCTCATCAGAGTATTAGTAGACTGTCTGCTTAATATCACTTTATTTGAATGCTCCACCAACAGACATTATATTCAACTTGAACATTATCGTCAACTTATTCTACTAACCCTAATCTTTAACATAACAGTCTACTAACAGTTTACTACAATCTGGCTAATACTCTAATGAGAGTTGACATGTTGCAAATTTACTTGTAGTTAGTAGTGTCCATCGAAATAAAATGTAACTTCTTTTTCAAATAAATGCTGTTCTTTTGAACTCTTTATTCATCAAAGAATCTTGAAAAAAATATCACTTTTTCCACAAATAAAATCAGTGTTGCTCATAATAATAAATGTTTCTTGAGCAGCAAATCAGCATAGAATAATTTCTGAAGGATCATGTGACACTGGAATAATGATGCTGAAAATTCATCTTTTATTACAGGAATAAATTACATTTTAAAATATATTAAATAGAAAAACAGTTGTTCCACAAAATTACTGTATTTACTCTGATCAAATAAATGCAGCCTTGGTGTGCATACAAGAGACTTCTTTTAAAAACATAAAAATTCCTACTGACCCTAAACTATTGAACGGTATTGTTCATGCATAAACAGTATGAATTTGCTTTTGCATTTCACTCATTCTCAACCTGTGACCCTTTTCAGTACATCCTAATTTTCTTCATTGTCCATTTGTGTCCGTCTCATCACCTCCTTCCACCTTCCTCAAGAGGACAAACATCCCCCTTCATCCACACACCACACCAGACGAGCTCACAGCATGTCCTTATATGTCCAAATCTCTCAGTTTCAGCAGGAAGAGGCAGTTTATTAAAAATACAGTCATTGTTTCTGCAGCTTAAATAATCAATATGTATATTATGTTGTATTTTGAGATTTTAAAAGCAGTGGGGTCCAACAAACACTGGACCCTATTTTTAAAACACTGGACCCAAAAAAACAAAAAACAAACAAAAAGAAAAATCTTTATTTGTGTTCCACATAATAAAGAAAGTAATTCATTATACCTTTAAAAAAAAATTTGTTCACATGTGTGCATTAACTAATGTTAACAGCAACTTCTGATCTAAGTAAAAGGTGAGATTAAGATAAGTAAATGCTGATGTAGCATATAGTATAGTTCATATAAACTAACACAGTTAACTATAAGTCACTAAGTAATACTAAGTTTAGTAAGTCAGTTTAATGTAATTTAAGTTGAAATGACTTAAACATCCAAGTTGATTGTACTTAAAAAATTAAGGAAGCAACTTTTTGTTTTACACTGTGTTAACAAATGAAACCTTATTGTAAAGTGCAGTGAATCTTTGTCAGAACAACATTATTCCACATTTTCATTCCTTGATTCATGCTTAGAAAGACTAAACAGTGACTCAACTGTAGGCTGCAGCTCTATAAACTCATCAGAGAGTCACATCAGCTCTGAGAATCACAATAGAGAGGTTCAGCCCAGTCGAGCCGTGCTGCCGGACACTAGCCGAGGCACACAGCTCTGAAGATCTCATCTATATAACGCTCCGACAGACTGGATGGTTTCCGTTAATTGGCCGAGCTCGTTTAGTAATGGTCTCACTTTTCCTCGCCGCCCCCTCTCTTCCGTTGCTCGCACAATGCCTGGAAGTCGCCTAGACCCACATCTCCCTCTCTGTTTTTTTTCTTATGTTGTTTTCTCTCTCTCTTTTTCCCCTCACACCAAAGATACAATTGATCCAGTCAACATCAAAACAAACAGGAGCACAAGGACACACACGCACTCAACACCCTCGTCCAAAAGATAGCCTACTTCCGACTCGCATTAACACACACACACAGTGCATGTTTGAACCTGGTTTGAACACAAACACACAACAATCACTAATTGCATAATGACTTCTCAAAGCTCAACAATTATGCTGTTTTATCACGACTGTCATTGCTTGACGTATAAAAGAGAACTATCCACGTCACTTTAAAATATTAAATTCATTTGCATGTCTAGATCATCTTTAAGTCCCTTTAAGGCAAGAAATGTCACTCTCTTTTAATGGGGAAACATTAAATTCTCCAAAGCTGTTCAGCAAGCATACGATTAAATTTCATATTTGAAATCACCAATGAAATCTGACAACTCTTTCTTCTTCTAAATGCTCAAATCAAGACCTTATGTAGACCCGCCCCTTTTTAGCGCTGCGCTTGTTGTGTTCTGTCTTCCGGTTTTTATTTTTATAGCATGAAGGTAAGATCTTACAGATTTACGAACGAACCTTGTTTTAAAATCTTCCCGGTCTACTGACATTTATGCCATCCGCTTCGAACATTACAATGCTCATGCTAACTTTTGTTACTCGAACGAAAGTTTTGTTATTCCTCCATAATGTGTACAGTGATGTCAAAGGCTCTAAATGTAGCCTAATGGTGAGTTCAAGTCACATCGGAAAGATCGTATTTACGAGTTAAACGCAGAGGTGGGTAGTAACGAAGTGCATGAGTATTTTTTTGGAAAATTTTTACTTTTAAGAGTAGCCTAGATTTAAATGTGGGTACTTTTACTTTAACTCGAGTAGCCTACATTTCTAATGAAAAAATTTTACTTTTAATTCGTTACGTTGGGCGACGTTCTTCTCGTTACTTTATTTTAATGCAATAGGAGCTACATGTTGTTTATTCCAAGCGCGCTGTATCTTTTTTTCTGGGGCATGAGCGATGCTCAATTCACAAATGAATCACTATTTTGAGTCGATTCTGTCAAGAGCGTTGGATGAAGTGGCCATGGAACTACAGTCAAGTGAAAGTAAATCTGCAAATGCATCATATTGTTTCCCAGCGATGAAGATCTTTATTAGTTGAACATCTTCGTATGCTTTCTGTGAATGAATGATTCCACAGGACGATAATTCTCTACCCACCTCCGCACATGACCGTCACCACAATGTCATTAATACGAGTGCAAAGCTTGGGATTTTCTTTAAGCCCTGATGTTTATGAGTTGGGGCAGTGAGAAACATTGTGGAATACCACAATACTTACAGGTATTTAGCAGTGATATGGTCAAGCTTTTTTATTTACAATGAAGTAAGCCTGCACAAAATAAAATAGTGTTGTAATATAGAAAAATAATATGTAACAACAAAGGTTACAGTGGCTTCATGAATTACTTAAAAACTTAAAAAAGCAAAACACAACTGATGCACATTCTTTGTTTTTCATATTCTAGAAGTATAGAGTTAACTTGAATGCACCTGACGTTGTAAACACGACTTCCCACCTCGTAAATACAAACTTCCTAGGAGGACTTGAAAGCACAATAAAAACTGTGAAAATTAGCATGCACCATTTAAAAATGAGCTGACAGCAATAAACTAAAAAAAATGCCAATGACCATGCAATCAAGCAATCATCGCCTGGTGGATGATAAAAGAGTAAACAATGAACTGAAGAAACCTGGAGCATATGTAAGGAGCAGAATTACATACAGACTTAATTGTCTGTGTCTTTGTGGCCATTGGTAAGTTTTCCCTCCAAACTCTCCATAAACTGTGAGTGAAGAAGGTGAGGTAACTTTCCACTTGTTTTTAAGCTATTGGAGACCTACATGAGCCCCCATATCCCCTGTCTCATTCTCCTGCCTGCTTTATTGACGGATGTCCTGCGCAGGCGTTTCATCTCAGTCTGTGTGTGTGTGTGTGTGTGTGTAATTGTGTGTGTTTCACAGGAAGCCTTAAGGGGAGGGGGCAGGTTGTGGAGCGAGGGGGTGTTCCATAGTTCCTGCACATCTGCGGGCTGCATTTCTCTAGGTGTCCCTTGTTTTTCGGTCGTGAGAGAGGGATATCACCCATATCACTTTTTTTAAAACTCTCCTATTTCCTTCCCCTCATTGCCCATAACAAGCTTCCCAAAAACACACACACACACTCTCCTGTCACAGGAAGCCAGACAGAGGTTTCCGGCAACCCTTGAGAGAGGCAGGTGAGGCCTAATTTGGCCGTACTTGCTGACCTGGCTGAGTTGCTTATCTTTGGTCTTAACAAAGGTTGTGCACTTTGTTTAGGCCATGTTTACTGTGCAACCTGGTTCAATCAGTCTACACAAAATTACTGATAGGAAGTTAACTTCCAGACTCATTTGAGATGGCCATTTTAGATTGGAAAGAAAGTGAAATGAAAGCGGCATGTGAAGTATATGAAAACCCATACTCTGAATGTGTCCTCTGCATTTAACCCATCCAAGTTAGTGCTCACACATTAGGAGCAGTGAGTAGCAAACACACACAAACAGACTGCAAACCATGGACACACACACTGGAGCAGTGGGCAGCCATTATGCTGTGGCGCCCGGGGAGCGATTGGGGGTTAGGTGTCTTGCTCAAGGGCACCTCAGTCGGTTCCTGTCGTTATTGAGAATCACGAATCGCAACCTTCAGGTTAAAACCCAGACAGGAACATAGTGTCGGCCCAGATCCGGGCCACATCTGGTACATGTGGATTCCATGCATAACAGATGTGGGCCGGATCTGGCCCGACACTATGTTGCTGTCTGGGAAGTCTGATTCTCTAACTATTAGCCCACAACTGACCCCTTAAAAAGTCAGTTGATTGACTTTGGTGCAATACTCATCCTGCAATTCTAGTATCATGGACATGAATGATGCCTCAAATTGTGTGTTGAAGAGATATGTGAATGTGTTTGCACAAAGTCGCACAACATTTTTATGATGGTTATAGGAGAAATTTCATGAGTTCACACTTACGAATGATCAGAGAATAAATGGTTATGCGTATTTGGCGTGCTGTCCGGGGGGAGGGCTCCGAGGTCGGAAATTGGGCCAGAGTACTCCCCCCGTATCTCCAGTTAGGAAGATAACCAGGCAAGTGTGAGGAGATGGGGTGGTGGAGGGATGCTGAAAACTGTCGAGGAATAAGGGTGAGTCGACTGCGTATATTTATAGGCCTTACTCATGTTGATTGAGTGGACCTATTGATTACTGATTGCTGACAGCTGGTTGGAATGACTTGATTGTTTGATCATTAGAACGTGTTCCTCCCGAACCTTGTTAATAAAACATCATATGTCACAACACACAGAATATCACACTCTTCTGCGAATGGAGATATGTAGCCCCTGACCAATCTGAGTGCCTATGATGACCCTGTCCACCGTCCAAAAACGCCTACAATGGGCACACATGCATCGAAACTTTGACATAACGTGGACGGCCTCACTCCAAGCTGGTGGAGTGAGTGTGATGATCTGGGAAACCCTGTGTCCAGCCATTCATGTGGACGCAAATTTGACATGTGCCACAAACCTTAAAACTGTTGCAGATCAGAAACATCCCTTCATGACAGTGGTGTTCCCTGGTGGAAGTGGCTCTTTCAGCAGGATAAAGCACCTGCCACACGGCTCACACTGTTCAGGAATGGTTTGAGGAACATGATGCGGAGTTCAAGGTGTTGCTCGGCCTCCAAACTCCCCAGATCTCAATCCAACTGAGCATCTGTGAGATGTGCTGGACCAACAAGTTTGATCCACAGCGGCTCCACCTCGCAACCAACAGGACTTGAAGGATCAGCTGCTAATGTCTTGGTGTCAGACACCACAGGACACCTTCAGGGGTTTCGTAGACTCCCTGCAATCCTTTTTAATGCATATATATTAGAAATTTAGCTGAGACTGTGGTATGAAGTTTTTTCAAGTTCACTTAAAAATACATATTACAGCGTTAGATTGCACAGTCCTAATCTGATTTTATGTTTGCCTTGTCACTGGACTCAAGCTTGTCAGATGATTCCTATGGCAAACCATAAGAATGAAGTTGATGTATTTGCGCAAACTTCCTCTGAGACAATTTCCCTCGTCCTGGACAGACACCGGGTCGTGCGCGTTTGCTTTGGTTTGCTGAACTCCTGGACAGTGTTGACAGGACTTCTGACCCGTTGACAATGTGCATAAGCCCACGCAACGACACACTCTCACACACACAAACCTACATTCCCTGGATTCTTCACATCCATACAAACATTTACAAAACACACACACCATGCATCAAAAAGCACTCTACCCACTTTCCTGTCATCATTAAACACAAAAGGGCTCGAATACACAACTATAAATACTGACGCACAGGGGCCTGGAGCCTTTTCCCGCTGAGCTTCCAGCGCGTGGGCAGAGTAAGGAAGGCAGAGAAGAGGATTCGGGATGGTGTTTTCCCACCCTGATTAGAGACCATCGAGATCCCGGATTCAGTCATTATAAGAAACGCCACAAAACTGACCTGGGAGCAGTGTGAAAAGGCAGCTTAACTAACACAGGAAATAAACACCCTGACTGAATGAGACTTCCTGCACAGCGTTATAAAGGATACTCTCTCTTAGGTCAGACTGGTCAGTTTTCCAGAGACACGTTTGAGTGAGAGTCTAGACCGTGTGTGTGAAACTGGGATCAGAAGAGAGGAGCTGTAAGAACAGGGCGGTGTGTGTTCTCGTCCCTGCTGGTCGGGGTGAGTTCTCAATTCAGTCTTTTTAATGCAAGTCTATGTTGTATAGATATTTCTTGCAAATAAATATTTTGTACTTGAATTAAAATTTTTACTTAGTTTTTCAAAAATGTGATGCTTTGGATTATACTTTTTGATGCTCAAACCACTTGCAAAATGTGGGAAAATTCCTTTGCATCCTTATTCTCAACTAAGGAGGTTTTACGAATGAGGTTTTAGGGGGTGAGGCAAAATACTAATGAATGAATGACAACGCAGTCATTTTTTCACTGTCCTCAAATCCTGCAGTTATTTTTTTTTACTCTGAATTATTATGATGTGTTTAATTTTTAAAACGCTGGAGTTAAGTAATTTTATAATAATAATTTCTTTATAATTTATTTTTTATAAAGTTCTACAGATTTGCTAATTAAATATTTCCGCTGCTAACTGAACTAATGCAATAGTCAGTGCATGACATTTTTTATTGTGCATGATTTTATGCTTTTGCAGAATGATGTATCAGTAAAGTGGTTCATAAAATGGCATGCATGTTTTTTTTTTTTTTAAAGAAAGATGTTTACTTTTTTACTTGTTATTAAAATTGGTGCATGTGGGTTACAATGATTTATTTTTTGATGGCAGGTACGAGTAGGGAGCTGGCCTCCCCAAATAGATGCTTCTGAATCTCATTTTGCCAGGTAAAAATATTCTTATGTTTACTAAACATATTTTATGATTAGGCTACTATAAAGCTTCACAGGACCATACTTCAAATAAGTACTATATTGTTAAATCAGTTGGCTTTCAAATTCTTTGGTTTTTATATTTAATATATATATATATATATATAATTACCCTACGTATTTTAATTATTTCAATCATTTTTTGCTAACTGGATTATAATGCAAAAATATTATCTGTAGAGCTTAATTATTAGAAAATAATATGTTTACAATATTCTTAGCAAAATAAATGCAGATGGAAGAGGAACACGGAAGCCCTTCCGAGCACGCTGCAGCCGCGCATGTGATGGAGGTGAAGAAAGGCTACATTAAGGAGTTCACCCGCCACTCCAACGATGTGCTGCTGAACTTAAACGAGCTGCGGCATCGCGACATCCTCACCGACGCCACGCTGCTCGTGGGATCCGCCACGCTGCGCGCGCACTGCGCTGTGCTCATCGCATGCAGGTCGGGCATCTGGGAGTGCCAGATCATTCACTTTCTCCCGCCCTTCCTCACTTCTTTCCTGTCCCCCTCCGCCATTTTTCCTGTTTGTGCCAAGATTTGCCTTTTTTCTTTAGACAGTTAGCGCACTCATGTCCTGCATGAGATCATATTCAGCCCCGCGGCACACACACTGCTTTTGTTTCACAAGTAGCTATTGTACTATTGCAAGCAGATACGCTTTTGAATGGAAGGCAAAATGCCGCACCACAAAATGCCGACATTATGACATAAACGTCATAATTGACAAATTAAGTCACAATTATAAGATTAAATGTTGAAATTATGACATTAGAAATTATGACAGTTGTAATTTTAACTTTTTTCTCATACTTGGTAGAAATTCGAAATTATAACATAAATGCCAATATTATGACATTAATTCTGAAATGGTCATAATTATGACAGTCATCATTTTGACTTTTTATCTAATAATTTAGATAAAAAGTTGAAATTATGAGATAGAAATTAAAAATGATGACTGTCAATAAAGTCAGAAATATGACTTTTTATGACTTTAAAATTTGATATTATGACAAAAAGTCGAAATTCTAGCTTTAATGTCATGATAATGTCATAATTTCTTTTACTCCCCATCACAATTATGACAAAATCATAATTTTGACTCATTAGGATTATGAGATAAAATGTCATAATTATGACTTAGTGTCTCATAATTTAGATTTTTTATGTCATATCATAAATATAATTTACAAAAGCATGATTTGAGTGGAAATGGGCTTCCACGTTTGTCAGAGTTTGCAGTCAGTTGAAAGTGTTTTTATCCCACTTTCATTACTTCTGTTTTTCCACAGTGGATTCTTCTACACTCTGTTCTCTCGTCGAGCGGCCGGTGCTTGCGGTGAGCGGGTGTTTTCTCTTGCCCTGCCGGAGGGCCTGGACTCAGGCAGCGTGTCTCTGCTGCTGGACTTCATGTACACCTCCTGCCTCCCTCTCACGCCCCGCACAGTCTCTGGAGTGCTCGCCGCTGCCTCCTACCTGCAGATGGAGCACGTCGCAGAAACCTGCCGAGCATTTATCCAGCACAGGTGAGACTGAACACCAAAGCACAGAAGGTAGCGCAGTGCGCACACAGAACTCTGACAGCGATTTGCAGACAAAGATTTCTGGTGACATGAGTGACAATGATGCTACAAATTGAAACAGAACTCAACTTTATGCAAATAACCAACAATATGATGCAACAACTAGCCTGTACACTCTTAAAAATAAAGATTCTTTATTGGCATTTATGGTTCCATGAAGAACCTTTAACATCCCTTTCCATTGCGCAAAAGGTTCTTTAAGTGGATAAAGGTTTCTTGAGGGAAAAATCTTTTTTGTGAGGGAATGCAAAGTTTCTCGGGGGAACGCAATAGATTTTGCGAGGGAACGCAAAGTTTCTCGGAGGAACGCAATAGATTTTGCGAGGGAACACAAAGTTTCTCGGGGGAACGCAATAGATTTTGCGAGGGAACGCAAAGTTTCTCGGGGGAACGCAATAGATTTTGCGAGGGAACGCAAAGTTTCTCGGGGGAACGCAATAGATTTTGCGAGGGAACGCAAAGTTTCTCGGGGGAACGCAATAGATTTTGCGAGGGAACACAACGTTTCTCGGGAGAACGCAATAGATTTTGCGAGGGAACACAACGTTTCTCGGGAGAACGCAATAGATTTTGCGAGGGAACGCAACGTTTCTCGGCGGAACGCAATAGATTTTGCAAGGGAACGCAAAGTTTCTCGGGGGAACGCAATAGATTTTGCGAGGGAACGCAAAGTTTCTCGGGGGAACGCAATAGATTTTGCGAGGGAACACAACATTTCTCGGGAGAACGCAATAGATTTTGCGAGGGAACACAACATTTCTCGGGAGAACGCAATAGATTTTGCGAGGGAACACAACATTTCTCGGGAGAACGCAATAGATTTTGCGAGGGAACACAACGTTTCTCGGGAGAACGCAATAGATTTTGCGAGGGAACACAACATTTCTCGGGAGAACGCAATAGATTTTGCGAGGGAACGCAACGTTTCTCGGCGGAACGCAATAGATTTTGCAAGGGAACGCAAAGTTTCTCGGGGGAACGCAATAGATTTTGCGAGGGAACGCAAAGTTTCTCGGGGGAACGCAATAGATTTTGCGAGGGAACGCAACGTTTCTCGGGAGAACGCAATAGATTTTGCGAGGGAACGCAAAGTTTCTCGGGGGAACGCAATAGATTTTGCGAGGGAACGCAACGTTTCTCGGGAGAACGCAATAGATTTTGCGAGGGAACGCAAAGTTTCTCGGGGGAACGCAATAGATTTTGCGAGGGAACGCAACGTTTCTCGGGAGAACGCAATAGATTTTGCGAGGGAACGCAAAGTTTCTCGGGGGAACGCAATAGATTCTATTGCGAGCAAACGCAAACATTTTGAAACATTTTTTCCTCCCATCTCACCTTCATTACTTCACAAATGTCTGTTTGAACTATGTTTGCATAAATAGACCAAAAGTTTGTTCTCTGCAGTGAAAGGATCACCGTGAGTCCCTCTTTGATGGAGCCAGCCTCCAGAGCGCCTCTCGGTGGAAGATCCCCTCCTGCTCATCCCACCATCTTCTCCTCCCCCTCCAGGCCCGATGCTGAGGCAGAAGATCCCATCCCAGACCGAGCCAGGTAAAAGGCTTATAGAGGGAATGTCTAATATTATGTGTTTGAATGCATTTGACACTTCCACTATATCCCATCTCAAAAATGGTTATCAAAAGGTTATAAAATACATCAACTGTATCTACAGGATTCCAGGAGAGAGCTTTGCCGCGCTGGATCCAGGAACTGGCCTGATTGCTATCCCCAAGTCTCAGACCCTAAAATTAGAGGAATCGTCACCTCCAACCCCCTCCACACCATCCCCAGACAGTCCTTCCCAATCCAGCGGGCAGCCCAACTCTCCTGCTGAGTCCAGCGGCTGCAGTCTCTTTCCTCAACTGAAGGTGTGCATGTTTATGAATGATTTATCTGTGCACATTAGTATATAGAAAAAAAAAGTTCATGTGCAGTCTTAATCTTTAATCAAATACGTTGACCTCCCCTCCCCCTCTAAACAAGTGTCACGGCAGAGGGTAGGACTAAATATCCTCCACAAGTGACGTTCAAATAGGCCTCCATTTAGTTAGCGACGCCCAACTTCCTACGATCCAGTCAATTCCTGATAATTGTTACCGAAAGCAAAGCCACACATGAAAATCAGCAACACACAGTTTTCACGCATTAATGCTGTGCAGAGCGGCTCTCTTGCACTGTATGACGTGAAAGACAACAATTCGTCCAGTCCGGTTCCACTCACACAGCATTGGTTTTCCGAGAATGTGGTTGTGAGTCTTGAAAATTTATGGGTGTGAGTTCAGTTATTTACCCGTCACTCCTGTAAATAACTGAACTGTGTGTGTGTGCGAATTTAAGACTCAAATAGCGCTGACAACTGTATTCTGTTGCTGTGTGAACGTGGGCTAATTGTAATATTTAATCCTTACAGAAGATATCTGAATCTAAACCTACTCCTGACCCAAAGGCCTGCAACTGGAAGAAGTACAAGTATATTGTCCTCAACCCTCTGTGTGCCACACCTATAAAGGAGGAGGGGCCTGGAGAGGAGCGTCAAGCACAAAGCCACGCCCCCTTTGTCAGTGATAGGATGGAAGATCCTAAAACAGCGAATAACATTTGGACAGGGGAGGAGCCTGGAATGAATAATAGGTGTGTTTTGTCTCTTTTGACTTAACTGATGAAAGAACTTCTGATGTAACTGATTAAAAATGTATTGACCATTGTTTTATTTCTTCTAGGAAAACTTTGCATCTTCCATACAATATGTCACAGCAAAAATATCCCCATCACGTTTTGGACCGCTGTTTGCAACCCCTGACCCTTTCGATCAGTGAGGATAAAAGTCAGTGAGCATCTCTTAACTTTACTATGACTAGCTGTGCTTACAAAAATAAACAATCTTATCTTATTTTTCATCCTCTTCCTTTTTAAAAGGTCTCTGCGGTCCTTATGTTTGTACCCAAATAGCCCATCAGAATCCTTTATTGGGCCAACATCCAATCAAGTTTGAGAACCTCCCTGCACAGCTCAGTTACATTGGAAATCAAGGCACAAACACAAAGCCTTCCTGCTCAGGTGAGGTGGTTGACTGTAAAAAAAAAAATAGTTGGTTTATGTTACCTAAACCACATTAATTATCTAGGTTGATTTGACAAAAGGAATAAAAGTTGTAATAACAAATTATGAAAATGTGTTTTTTTACAGTGTACAACTGTAATGCTTATGGAACTTATTTTGTTTTTAGATTGTCAGTTAATATGTATTTATGTATGCATTATAAAATAAAGTTTATTATTATTACTGACTTGTGTCTCATTCCTTATATCTCTCTTATGCTCTCGCTGACTCCAGGAGACAAGCCGTACCGCTGTAATGTGTGTGGGGCGCAGTTCAACCGGCCTGCGAATTTAAAGACTCATTCCCGCATCCACTCGGGAGAAAAGCCCTACCGCTGCGACACATGCGGCGCCAGATTTGTCCAGGTACATCTGCACAGAATTGCATGTACCGTTCTCATTTTTGATCATTTAAAATGATATTTAAAATCATTTAAAAATGCATGATGTGTGTTGTAGGTCGCTCACCTGCGCGCTCATGTTCTGATCCACACCGGAGAAAAGCCGTACCCATGTAACACCTGTGGAACACGTTTCCGACACCTGCAGACGCTGAAGAGCCACCTGCGCATCCACACCGGAGAGAAGCCTTACAGCGTCAGTATATTTCAACATATAGATTTTAATATTTTGATATATATATATATATATATACACATATTTAAAACACAGCCCTGCATCTTTAAAAATCTCATAATTTGCAAAAAAGGCCTAATATAATCTAATTTGACGATGCTGCGTTCAAAATTATGAATAAAAAAACGTTCCGTTATGTAGTTTTTTTTCTTCACAAAATAAGACTTTTATATATATATATTGGTTTTTCTTCCCTATTTTGACGTGAAACGGCTTCTCGAACAAGAAAAATTGTAGGACGGGACTTGATTTTGTCCTTTGGGAATTGATTGGATGGTTGTGGTTGGCTATTGGTCGATCTCATGTGAGTGACAGGTTGTCCCGCCCTCAAGCCAGTAAACACATCATCAGAGAAGAGATGTTGCTGCAAGAGAGAGGGGGAGATATTTTGATGAAAGATTAAGAGGGCACATGAACGAATGCAATGTATACTGCAATGTTCAATAAAAAACAAGAATTGTCAATTTTAATTTCATGATGTCTTTAACTTACATTCTACAAAGGAGTGGAAAAACATTTTCAAAATAAATACGCTTTTTTTTTCTCAAAATCTGTAATTTTATGTCGTTGTGTGGATGTTGTAAAACTCCCACAGATTTAGCAGACAACATCTGTCACTGTCCATTTTTCTAACCTTGAAATCAAGGATTTGGCATATTTCATACATTGAGATTGGTCTAATTTGTTACCAAAAACTAAGATTGATTATCCCTTACTAACTAGTTAGTCATAGTTCTTGAGACACGGTCTTAACACAATGGCTATGTTTATGCAACTGGCCCCTGGTGATTAGGGGATAATTCAAAGACTTCTTCACCAAAATGATTGTCAAAGCAAAAATGCTATGAAATGCATATCATATTTTTTGAGAATGTGTGACGTGCTGGAGCAAAACAGACACTACTTTTGGAATCAGCATCCCAAAATTAGCGAGAAACAAGCTGGTTTAACTTAATTCAGCAAATATGATGTAGGCCAGTATAATATCTATATATTATTAATTTATATATTATATATATTTTAATTTTTTTTTACCTTTTTGAGCTAACTTTAAATGAAGGTATCCTGAAATCTCACTCTCTGCTCTAATCTTTTGTTCCAGTGTGAGAAATGTCACCTGCACTTCCGTCATAAGAGCCAGCTGAGGCTCCATCTGAGACAGAAGCACGGCGCGATCACCAACACCAAGATCCGCTACAAGGTTCTGACCAACCCGTACCAGCCTGGACCCACCCTGCTGCAAGCTGGCTGAGGGACACGGTCAACATCGCAGGCACCGTAGCTATATGCCCAAGATCCAAACGTTTAGGCTGAAGATTGATGGATCTATGAAACAGTTTTGTAAAGAGTTTAAAGAGGTGGAGTGCTGCATTCGAGGACAGCTTGACTCAAATATACCAATGAATGTAGTCTTCCCAGAATGCAGCACTCCTGCACTAGATGTGCTGATTGTTACCTTTATTATTTTTTAAATATTATTATTTATTTTGCTTTGCTATGCATACTTTCTCTTCCTCATGCTATTTAATCATATTTTATGCTGTTGCAATAAGTATTTTGTCGTCATATTGGCAGGGAAAATTGTGCATATCATTGTCAAAAAGTAAGTATGTAGCCCTGTTCAGATTGTAATTGTTTCTCAGGGGGAAACACCAAATGAATTGTGTATTAGCATGACTAATCATTTTACTTGTCGGCAAAGTATCCAGGTCATAATGTTAACCTTATGTAAATAAGAGGTTGTGTTAAAATTTTTTTCCTGCTAATATCCACATTGGTAAAACAACACACACACAAAAAAAAAGATTAAAAGCAAAACAGAAAACCATTTAAACCATTTGAAGCTCAAGCTTTATCACTGAGGAGCCATGCAAATGTATTTTTCCAGACATACCCATGAGAAACAATTGCCATCCGAATAGGGATTAAAGGTTTGTTCACACCTAGAGCAATAACTATAAAGATAACGATACTATTAGCGTTCAAACCAGCGCACAATATGTGCACAACACGTTTCGTCGTCTGTCGCTTTAAATGCTTGAGCTCTGAAAGCAGGATGGATTCTGATTGGCTGTCAATGTTTATCGCTCATCATCAGCTTCTACAACGACATCATGTCACTGTGTTGTTATCGTGAACTCTGCTATTCTTTTATATTTAGAACAATTTTTTATCTATATCACTATAGTAGTTATCGGCCTTGGTGTGAAACGAGCCCTAAGACAGGTGAATTGAAAATGCTTCAGTAGCCTATTTATGGAAGGATATGTAAGATTATTTTTGCTGTTGTGATTTAAAGATGGTTTGTGGCAGAGTGTGAAGATGTTTATAAAGAGTTTAGATTGGAGATGTAAGAGCTGAATGAAGGTAAAAAATAAGTGGATAAGTGGAATTCTGCAAGATTGTTGGAAAGATTATGAAAGGAAGACAGATAAAGGAGAAAAGAAGTGCAATTAAGGAATTAAGCATGTTTGAGTAAGAAAGGAATTAAGCATGTTTGAGAAAGAAGAGAAAAATTACTTATGATTTTTTATTAATCAATATGCTGTCATTTTAATATCTGTTTATTTATTATTATTTCTTTATTAATTGTTCTGCCCAAATAGTGTTCTTATTTGTTAAAGGTGCAGTGTGTGATTTTAGCGACATCTAGCGGTTCGGTTGCGAGTTGCACTACTGGCTCAGCCCACTGCTCACCCCTCCCTTTCGAAGAGGCTACGGTGCCTGAAACTGGACAAACATATCGTCGTCTGAGACAGCAGAGAATAGCCAGAGTAAGCCAAGAAGAGTGTGTAACATTGTCACTGTTTCTGTACCACAGTCCATTATAAACCACATTATGGATAAAGTTTACAAAGCCATAGTCAGGTGAGGATCAAGGGTCTTAATATATAATAAAATAATAGTAATCAGCTGATTGTCTCACAAACGTAACCAGCACATTTCCCCCCACATAGCAAACCCATAATACAACGAGGGAGAAGAAACACATGAAACTATATATTTTTTCTAACAGGGTAGTAAAAGTTTAGCTGGCTAAATATGAGCTGTTACTGTGGCTGAGCTGGTTAAAGCGTAAAGCCTTGTTTAAACTCGACGCGTCCGCATGAGCCAAAAGGTGCGCGCGGCAAAAATGGCATGATTGCAACAGCGCGCGCGCCTCCGCATCCCCTAGACACCGTTTACTACACACAATAGGCTTTTTTCTCTGATTTTGAAAACTCTTCGCGATCGACTTAAAATGCTTCCAAGATCGTCTTGTCGACCGCGATCCACGGGTTGGTGATTCCTGTAACGTTACTGTTTTACGGTCAATGACAAGAGTACTAATCAGCTGTCTCATGAACGTAACCAGCACATTTATCCCCACATACCAAAGCCATAACACAGCGAGGGAGAAGAGCTAAGTTACATGAAACAATCCAACTACATATTTTACACCACTGACAAGGGAAAAGTCACTACTCACGGTGTTTATGGCTAGCTTCTAGCTTTCTGCGGCTTCTCTTTCAAGGTAGTGACGAAACGCGCTCTGTAGCGCTGTGTGTTCGCTGTCGGCTACAGTAGAAACACGACGTCACAATATGTCGACCTTCATAGAAGGGGATTCCCGCGCCTATGTAGATATAAATGTCTCATTCTAAGGTAATAAAAACATTACGGTTTATTAAGTAAGTTCTTTATACACCACTGAAAACATAGTTATGGTTGTCATATTGCATTTCTGTTAATAGATACTCAAATTTTTTACACATTGCACCTTTAATGAATCCATTCTGGTCCAGTCACCAGATTGTCAAACTCAAATATAACCTCTTAGTTGCTTCATATTTACCAGTTATTTAGTATTGTAATGTACTAATTTAAAAGGCCTGGAGCCTATTTGTGTTTAAGTAACAAGAAGAAAATTTGTAGAGAATTAGACTCTCAATGTATCTTTTTTTAATGATACTTGTGTTTAAGAGGCCATTTCAAGATTTTCATGATGTATTATAGTTTCCAAGAGTCCAAGCAGGTTGAGGACTCATTAGTCAAACTAATATACATGTAAAGAAGAGTGATGATGATGAGGATAATGATATCAACAAAATTGTATTGCGCTCTTTTGCTGGACAAAGACAAAACCTATTTTATATAAATTAAAGTTAAATTAATTTCTTGTTATTGTGTGTGTGTCTGCTGTTCTCATGCAATCCTGCTTCTTCACAATCACATGAACAGTGGGAGAGTCTCACAATTATAAAGTAGTCAACTTAGTAAGCAGCATATTGAAATGTGTCACCACAAGTTCAAATCTAACTTGCAAATGCCTGCCTGATTCTTGGAGCCTAGAAGAACAAAGAATTCACCTCTTAGCCCTTCCTTCCTTCGATTAGCTCACAACTGTGACCCCTCGACTCACCCTAAAGTGCTCAGCTTCTCTACGGGTGCTGCTGAAATACGAACAATGGAGCGACTGGCACCTGTTTCCGGCCTTAAACAAAAACCGGCCATGCGCACACACACACACACACACACACACACACACACACACACACACACACACACACACACACACACACACACACTACCTGTCCGTCAATATGTGTAGTTGTGTATTGAAGTTTTACCACTTAAAGGGATAGTTCTCCCAAAAATGAAAATTCTGTCATTAATTACTTGTTGAATTATAAATTTCTTCATTCTAAACCTGTAAGACTTTCATTCATCCTCAAAATACAAATGACATTTTTTTTTTGATGAAATCTGAGAGATTTCTGTCCCTCGATTGACAGCTACGCAACTACCACTTTGACGCTTCAAAAAGTTCATAAAGAGATCGTAAAACTAATCGATATGAATTGAGCGGTTTCGTCCAGTTTTTTTCTGAAGAGACTCGATTGCTTTATATGATGAACAGATTGAATTTAGGCTTTGAATTTAAACATTGATCAACTCACACATCAGTTGTGGTAAACGTAAACTCAAGCATGTTCGCTTGACGTGTGACAGAGTTTTCATTTTTGGGTGAACTATAACTATAAGGTTCAAACATTCACTGATGCTCCAGAAGGAAACACGATGCATTAAGAGGCAGGGGGTGAAAACTTTTGAACAAAATGAAGATGTAAAAAAAAATCTTATTTTGTGTAAATATACTTTTTTTTTTTGTACTGTCCTTCGGAAGCAACAGAAGATACTTGAATGTATTGTGATACATTATATAGGTATTGTATACATTATGTACTTGCATAATACTTGGATATATTGCAGGTATTGCTTTCCTGTAGCTCAAACAGTAGAGTGTTGGCGCTTGCAACGCCAAGGTCATGGGTTCGATTCCCAGGGAAAGCACGAAGTAATAAGAGTGGAAATATGTGAACCTTGAAATGCAATGTAAGTTGCTTTGGATCAAAGCGTCTGCCAAATGCATAAATGTAAAATGTTTCTCGGAAGACAAATTAAGAACAATTTACCTTGATCTTCAAATTCAAAAAGTTTCCACCCCTGGCTCTTAATGCATGGTGTTTCCTTCTGGAGGATCAGTGAATGTTTGAACCTTTTTTAATAGTTGTGTTTCAGTCTCTCATTTGTATCTCAATTTGTAAAATAAAAAAATATTCTATAAACTACTGACGGTCTTGATCTGGTGGTCCTCCATCCACATCTTGATTGCCCTGGCTGTGTGGCATGGAGCATTGTCCTGCTGGAAAAACCAATCCTCAGAGTTGGGGAACATTGTCAGAGCAGAAGGAAGCAAGTGTTCTTCCAGGACAACCTTGTGTGTGGCTTGATTCATGCGTCCTTCACAAAGACAAATCTGCCCGATTCCAGCCTTGCTGAAGCGACCCCAGATCATCACCGATCCTCCACCAAATTTCACAGTGGGTGCGAGACACTGTGGCTTGTAGATGATCTGGGGATGCTCGGGCAGATTTGTCTTTGTGAAGGATGTTTGAAAATGTTCCCCAACTCTGAGGATTGGTTTTCCATTAGGAATGCTCCGCTTCGTGTCGTGCCTAACAACGCCCTTCAGCCGTGACTTATTCACGATACAGCACAGCCTCTCATACCTTATTGCTTATATATATATATATATATATATATATTAGGGCTGTCAAAATAACGCGTTAATTTCGATTAATTAATCTCAGAAGAAATAACGCGTTAAAAAAAATAACGCAGATTAATCCATTCCGTTTTGACCTTTGCGGAGCCGTTCTAGCAATCGTGTAAAAAGAAGGAGGGAGACAAGAACGCGCTGCTTGGATCATTGTTTGGAACATTAACTTATAACAAACGGAGTTCGTCAAACTCTAAAGTACCACATCAATGCAAAGCATCCAGGAGTGTGTGCGTGAGTCGGTGAGTGTGTCTGAGAGAAAACCCGCTTGTGTGTGTGTGTGTTGTAACTTTTCACGCGCTCTCACGTCACACAACCATTTTCTCACGCACAGAAAAATCGCGCACCAAAGAGAGGACACGGAAACAGACAAGACAGAGCACGTTACTTATGATATTAAAAAAATCTCAGCTCTCAGATTCTGTCAATTTTATTACGAAAATCAAACAATACCGATTTGGCGCTTGTAAATGTGACATGACATATCCCTATAGCGGCACGTGAACCGATCATCTCTAGCTAATAGTAAATAAACACGAATGACCAATGTTGAAAGATACAGTAGGGCAGCCTAAAACTTACCGAAATGTATATTCCTCGATCAATCAGTGTTTTTCAACCGCGAAAAGAGGTCAATAAAACAGCTGGAGAACAATTATGTCACATAACATTTAGCCTAAGTTACCTCAGGAAAGCCATTTCATGACCATATAGCTTGTTATAGTTGACTATAAAAAAAGAGCTATAGAGAGTATTTTTCAAAATTTATGTAGCCTACTACTATATTACATATGTATTAGATTTTTACTTATATCAAAGTTGTTATTTGTAATAAACACACATTATATTTGGAGCTATTTTTAACCTTAAATACTACCAGCTGATATGGCTCTCTGTA